>CM051020.1:11866982-11954482 GCA_027704905.1 Muraenolepis orangiensis
AAACATTCCCCTCTGTCTTACACTCCGTCCGTTTCTCAATTGTATTAATTTATGATGTGATTCTTCACAGTCTCTTTTTTATGTTGTCACTTTCATTTAGCAACATGTGATTGATTGAAATGAAACCAAAATATCCACTCCCATTTGTAGATTTATATAAACAAATAATAATAACAATTCAAATGGAAATGTGTCCACTCCAAGGTATTGCAGCATAGATAACGATTGTTTTGACCGCGCTGACTGGGACACTGGGACACACGCGTCCTCGGTCACTGGGTTCATCAAGAAGTGCATAGATGACGTTGTTCCAACGTTGACCAAGTCGGTTCGGATATATCCCAACCAGAAACCGTGGATTAACGGCGATGTTCGCGCTGCCCTACAGGCGCGTAACGCCACCTTTGGCTCCAGGAATATGGAGGAACCTACCAAAATTCTCCCACGTGACCTCTCTTCCGCGATCTCCACTGGCTTCCGGTAAATGCTCACATCAAGTTCAAGACTCTGGTGCTGACCTTTAGGGCAGTCAATGGAACTGCCCCAGCCTACCTCCAGGTGTTGGTCAAGCCCTACATCCCAGCCAGAGCGCTCCGCTCAACTTCTGCCAGGCGACTTGTTCGACCTTCACTGATGACAACCAAGCATCGCTCGTCCAAGACCTTCACGGCTCTGGCTCCACAGTCGTGGAATGAACTCCCGTCTCATGTCAGGACGGCAGAGTCCCTCGCCAGCTTCCGCAAGAGACTCAAGACCCACCTGTTCAGAGTCCACCTAGACTCTCCATGAACCCTCCTTCTCCTTTGTGAACCCCTAACTTGCTTAAGACCTGACATTAATAGCTCTTAGCATGTTGTATATTCTAGCAAGTGTATATCCTTAATGTTGATAACACGCTCTTATCACAGCTACTTAAGCAGGTGACCTGGCAGTACGAAATTGTGTTCATCTTGTTAATATGAATACTTATTTACTCTATTTTTATGTTTGCGTACCTCAGCGTTATGCTATTGTCTGCTTCAACAAATGTACACCTTGTAAGTCGCTTTGGATAAAAGCGTCTGCCAAATGCCCTAAATGTAAATGTAAATGTAAATGTACCGTATTGACCCGAATATAAGACGGGTTTTTTTTCCAAGAAAAAAATCTGAAAAAGAGGGGTCGTCTTATAATCGGGGTTTAGACTTTTCGATGTACCGTAATTGCACATGTAATTGCGCAACAACAGATCGCGCCAAACGAGTGTTCCGAGACACCGCGCGACACTTAAAGTAACTCAAAGTCTTAAAGTAACAGTACATAAAAACAGTTACCTGGAGAGATAGAAATGGAGAGACAGCGACCAACTTGAAAAAAGTGGCTCAAAAGTAGGGCAAGTTAATAAACAGAAGAGACGAAGTTACGATGCCAATTTTAAGATAATGGTGATAAACGAAGCAGAGACATCAAACACCTGTCATTGCGACACAGGACAAGCCCAGCGCCTGCCCTTAGTGGACACTTGACTGAGCCAGTCAAAACCTAGTGACCTAGTGATCATACCGGGCGGAATGACAAGCCAGCTGCAGGTGTTGGATGTGGTCGTTAACAAACCATTCAAGGTTCATCTGCACAAGAGATCCACAGAGTGGCTTCTGGCTGCTAATCACGCACTGACACCGTCTGGAAAAATCCAAAAGCCTGCAGTACGTTTGCTCTGTGAATGGATCTTGCAAGCATGGGCTTACGTTTCCCCAGAAAGCATTAATGGGTTTAAGAAATGTTGCGTATCAAATGCCATGGATGGCAGCGAGGATGACGTGATGTGGGAGGAGACGGGGAGCAGACACCGTGAGTGACGATAGCGGGAGTGAGAGGAACAACCAGCGACGTAGAAGACGAGCTGAATGAGAAGACTTGATGTGACCAATAGACTGATGTTCTGTTTCATTGCTCTACTATTTGATTGCACTACTGTTTCATTGCAATCTATCTAGCCTGTTTTGTTTTTGTTTGCCAAGTTAGGCAAATTTGAACACAATGTGTGATGTGCGTTATCATTATTTTCCAAAAAATATATTTTCTTTATAAAAAAAATATTTGGTCTTCAAAAAAAAAAAAGATATTTTTTTCCAAAAAAGAGTCTTGAAAAAGAGGGGTCGTCTTATAATCGGGGTCGTCTTATATTCGGGTCAATACGGTAATAACATGACAGAGGTAATATATACTCTGGATGCCGCAGATGGTGTATGTGATGTGCGTGTCGATGACGACGTTAAAGTCAGATTCCAACGAGTGAGGAACCTGATGCCAAAAGGTCAGATTCTTTGAGGATCCATGTGACCTTTGATGTGACCTTTGTGGTACGTTTCCAGCGAGCTGATGGTCATACTCTTCAAGGCTGCCGTAAGGAATATATATCAAAGGTATTTATTGGCCCGGCCCCATCATGATTAATTCATTAATTAAAACATAAGTTGGCTTTGTGTGAGACAGGTCGGCAAAAACCCTCGTGATGTTACGTGATTTACATAAACACAATATCCCAGGCTGGGCTAGCTCATTTGTAATTACTGTGAACTCAAACAAAAAATATATAATAATAAGAAGAAGAAGAAAAAGAAGAAAACAAGCATGAAATGAAATAACGTGAACCTACTAACAATGCTACACTTTTGATGTGTCATGGTAACAGAATAATAATAATAATATAGCAATGTACCGACAAAGTGAGAACATTTTAGTGTCTTCATATAAGGTAGATATACAAGCCAGCGATGCATGGTGTGTTCAGGTCACCACACTTAAATGTGTTGTCGCGTCTTTCGGTTATGCAAAGATGAATGCGCGTATACACCCTAATCCGTCCCATCCTTATGCACTATTCCAAAACAAGCGAGTTCCGGTGGGTTTGCCTCATTTTGCCGCATAAAAAAAAAAAGTATTCTACATCAAGGGACCATCGGCGTCTCCCCAAGGTATTCTGTAGCCGTGGTTTCGTGTCCGCGTTGTGCCGACCCGGGTTGGGCCGGGCCTTGATGTGGGCGTTCCATCCTGCGTCCAACGCAAGCGTTCAAAGGAGCCCCTTTTCTAAAAGCAGAGAGTATCCTCCGTCCTCCGCCTTCCTGTTTTTCCCGCCGTCGTGGCCATCGTGATACACACGTTGCTGGTTGTCACACACACACACATCCTGCGCGTGTTGCGTTTATACAAACAGAGGCGGTGACATGCAGCGAGAGATGCATTCTTTATGTTCCCGCCGTTGGCACGCATTAGCATGGGTTTAGTGCAAACACACACGCATACACACATGCACACACACACACACACAACATTCTTATGTCCCCTCTAATGTCAACACTTGACATTAGGCCGGATATGCTCCATCTATAGACCCACCAGTACACAAGATAAACAAGCACGTCCATTTGTATGTATGTATCTATGGACAGCCAAATGTAAGCCAAAACATGTTTCATCACTCACTGAAGACATGAACTCTCATTAGAGTTGTCATCCTTTCACTGTGTCTGTGCTCCTTGGAAACACACACTTGGCTTATTGGTCCTATTCCCTTGCTTGTCCTATTCCCATATTCCTTTGACTGTGTAAAGGCCCTTGCCATGTTCTGGGCCTGGTTGGAGCCAAAAAAGACCTCAAGTGTTGGACGGTTGTCAAAGGATATCCTGTGATAGAGGGTTGCTATACATTGACTTGTTGGTATAAGGCACTGTAGGCAAAGTCGTCGCTAACCTCCTGTTCCAATCTTGCAGTTAGCACTCTCCCCACATAACGTCTTGTGTGACTTCTGTTTCTTTTTCCTGGCAGCTTTATTTTCTTCTTGCTGTTCCTGTGCTTGTGTAAGCCGTTCCTGGGACCGCTGGAATGGGTATCTTCGCCCTTTCCGCCGCTGTCAGTCAACGCTGAAATTGTGCTTGCTGCCTGATCGTGAACGCCCCAGAGAGGACAGCCTCTTTGTGGAGTTCTCTCCCCTGATTGGATAAAGTGGGAACGGGATACCAGGAAAAACAATGGTGTTTATTGCAGAGCAGAAGGACTGGAAGAGCCATGTTACTGACCTCACACTATGTCAGTGATGGCTGTCGCTCCTCTGAATATAGTTTCCTTATTTTCTGACCAATCACTCCTTTCCGCTCTTCTCTCCTCTCCTATCTCGCTTACAGCGGCCACTGGATACTTATCACAGACATAGAAGACATAACAATGAGTCGAAAATCCCTTGGCTGTCCGTAAGAGATGGAGAGGGCAAAAGGTCAACGATACCAGGAATCCCAGCAGTCAAGATAATCCCATCTCGTATTCGGATCAGGGAGCAATTACGTTAAGATCAATGAGCTATTCAGCAAGAGTGCTGAACTAATAATGCTGTTCACTCATCTGTCTGTCTGTCTGTCTGTCTGTATGTGTGTCTGTCTGTCTGTCTGCCAAGCGACAGCTACCTGATTAGCTTTTGTCTGGCTTGCACCTACAGAACCGTAAAGTGTCAGGGAAAATGTGTCACACGCATGCGTTCGTGTGTGCGTGCGTGCGTGTGTGCGTGCGTGCATGTGTGCGTGCGTGGGTGTGTGAGAGAGAGCTTTGAGTTTAAGATGATGATAAAAAAAACGTGTATTGACCTTTATAAATGCTATTCTGTGTCTTTATTCTATCCAAAGGTGTGGACAATATGTAGTCCTCAAAGGCATGAACAGGATTCTTATTCACAGGACTATATTTTGTTCCCCCCACGTTCTAAATGTCATGGGGGATTTGTCAACGTGAAACCTAAACCCTATACTATGAACCCTATACCCTTTTTTTATCAAATTTGTATCGATATTTAGCTCAGAAGTTGTGCACGTTTATGTCACAGTGAAAAACTTCAGAAATTCAGAAGAATGGTTTAGAATGCTGCCCTCGGGCTCAAATAACATGAGGAACACAATATTAGCACAATATGAATACTAACAAATAAACTGATAAAAATGTGAGGCACATCACTATAAAGTATTTAATGTGGGCACTGCAGCATGAGAGAGGAGAGCGAGAGAGAGAGAGAGAGAGACAGAGAGAGAGAGAGAGAGAGAGAGAAAGAGAGAGAGAGAGAGAGAGTTGAGAATACAGAGAAAAGGGAGGAGTCAGAAAAGGAGGTAGTGAGGGAGGGAGGGAGAGAAAGAGTAAAAGGAGAAGGAGAGTGGAGTGAGATGGGGAACAGTAGAGAGACGGAGCTGTTTAAGCATTTCCATCGCGCACACCATTCCACACTCTCTCTCTCTCTCCCGCTGTCTCCCCCTCTCTCTCCTCCTGTCTCCTTCTGTCTCTCTCTCCATCTCTCTCTCCCTCCATCCCTCCCTCCACGCACCATCTACACAGTGCTGAAATGGAGTTCCCCAGATGGGAAACGTCTCATTTGATTAATTGCACATTGACTAATAGCGTTGGAGTGGAAAAATATGTAAAACGACGGTTGAGTGAAAAGCGTACGCTACAGGGTAAACAAACCACGCATGGAACAGTGTGTGGATGATGTAGGACTGTCAGAGAGAGAGAGAGAGAGAGAGAGAGAGAGAGAGAGAGAGAGAGAGAGAGAGAGAGAGAGAGAGAGAGAGAGAGAGAGAGAGAGAGAGAGAGAGAGAGAGAGAGAGAGAGAGAGAGAGAGAGGGAGGGAGGGAGGGAGGGAGGGAGAGAGAGTTGTGGAGTCCATGGAGCTTATTTATTTATTGATTTTAACCACATTTTGAGTAAGTAGTCCGTGGTCACAAAGGGGGGGAGAGAGAGAGAGACACACACAGCTGCCCACATGTTCAGGCCAGAAAGACGGTGCAATTTAAGCTTTTTTTCTCCATTTGAATGTTTTAATAATTTCAGTGATAAGATCACAAAGCCCACTTTATTCACAGTTGTTACACCATATATCTTATAAATGTCTATACAAATGGTGGGGGCATCAGCAGAACAGTGATATTCCACTTAAAAATAACATTTCAATACTTTCAACGAATGACGAAAGCGGTCATTTGGCAGAGGTCTTTGTATTTCTCGCTGTATATCTCTGCGTTACAACACACTCTTTTAAAGTACCAAACTGACTTTTGCTGTCGGAGGAACCACCCTGCCGGTGAAAATAATCGACGTGATATGATCCTCCCAGGTGACTTCATCCACACTGGATGATGTTGTGTTTTCCATGGCAACACAACAGGGGAAACCAGAAGGCCTTTTGTAGTACGGGCCAATACACCGTGCCACAACACATCACGGCCTGGCCTTCACAATAGATCTTCATTTAACCCAACTCGTCTCATACACTTCGGGGGGGGGGGGGGGGGGGATGGAGGATGTTTGGATCCTTCTGGTGTTTGGTCTTGGGGGTCACGTGGAGATTTGCTGTGTATACACACAGATAAATATTGTTTGGTTTGACCGCCGGCCTGCATCCTGCCCCCCCACCCCCCAACACCACCACTACTGCGTGAGGCTATACAACAAAACAATGAAGCCCCCTCAGTGAGCCCTCCTGGGGGTCTGTGAGGCCCAACCACCCCACCACCCCCCGCCCTTAAAGTAGTATTTTTCCGCTGGAAAGGGGCTGTCTATGCAGTAGAAAGGCACAATATAAATTGAAACTGGTGCTACATGGCCGGAGAACAACAGTTGGAACAACAGCCCTAGAGAGCTGGTGCTACATGACCAGAGAACAACAGTTGGAACAACAGCCCTAGAGAGCTGGTGCTACATGACCAGAGAACAACAGTTGGAACAACAGCCCTAGAGAACTGGTGCTGCGTGACAAGAGAACAACAGTTAGAACAACAGTTGGAACAACAGCCCTAGAAAACTGGTGCTGCATGACCAGAGAACAACAGTTGGAACAAGACAGCCCCAAGGCTAAACTGAATGCTGGTAAAATGGAGGGGAATTGATCATTGATCATTTATATACTACCCTCATTGTAATGGCTAGCCTGGTTGATAAGTGTCAAATGATTCCTTTGAGGCTGCCTTCACATGGGGGGGAGGTGTACGTGAGAAAGAGATGAAGAGAGAAAGACAACAATGTAAAGAGAGATGGGGTGGAGGAGAGAGAGACAGGTCAGCAGAAAGACAAAGAAAAGACTTGAAACATGAATCTAAATTGTGACCAATTATAAAGTGTGCACATTTCTCTACCTTTGCAGTTCTCTCTTTTCCTTGTCGTGTTACAAATAAGAATCTTACAATCACGAGAGGACTCTCTGCTGAACGTTGACTCAAAACAGACAAGTGGCGGTTAGAATGGAATAGTTCTTAGACACCATCATTGTCAACCAGTGCATTTATTCCTCAAAGGTTTCCTCAAAAGTAGAACACTAACCGTTTTGTGTCAGGAGAACTCGGTGAGAGAGTCACAGAGAGAGGACTCCCTGTGTGCTAATCAGTAGAAGCGATAACAAGGAGAAACTCCATGAACAAGGCTCTATATATATACATGTAAGGGAGTGAGTTATATATATATATATATATATATGTACAGTATATGTACAGTATATATAGAGATGTCCTTTCAGCCCATGCAACCAATCCACTGAACCCCGACCGCCCCACGCTGCTAACAAATCCATACATGCTGGATTGGGTCTTCTATCTATCTACCGGAGCCTGTGTAAATCTGGCCTTTGCCTCACACACATCAAAGCCATGATATCCCTGGCGGGAGGGTTCATCATCAAAGCTCAAGCTGTTGCATGGAGGATCGATTGGAAGAAACCCCCTTTCCAACCAGATTGAATTCTGGGTGTTTTTTTTTTATGGAATGAGGGAGTCGTAGAGCTGCCCTCCTCCCACTCCTCCGAGATTTCGGCCTGTACACACCACCCTTCCTCGACCCCCCCCCCCCCCCCCCCCACCTCCTCAGCCCCTCAGCTCCTTCTCCACAGATCTATGAGGTCTATAAGTAACTCTGCCAAGGGGAATGGAAGAATTAGTGGAGGGGGGAGGGGAGGGGGGGGGGTTACCCTGGGGTGAGCTGACTGCAATTTGCAGGTGGAAATTGGTGGGGCTGTCAGAACCCGAGTACCAACAGCTGTAAGGACCTCAGGCCGCAGCAAAACGGGAGACCACGCACGCTAACAAATGTCAATCGATGGGATTTTTACATTTAAACAAGATCTAATAAACAGTGTAGAGAGAGAGAGAGAGAGAGAGAGAGAGAGAGAGAGAGAGAGAGAGAGAGAGAGAGAGAGAGAGAGAGAGAGAGAGAGAGAGAGAGAGAGAGAGAGAGAGAGAGAGAGAGAGATGGGGGGAGAGAGAGAGAGAGAGAGAGAGAGAGAGAGAGAGAGAGAGAGAGAGAGAGAGAGAGAGACACACACACACACACAGAGAAAGAGAAAGAGAGAGAGAGAGAAAACTTCCCAGGTTAACCACATCTCCTGACGAGCCTATCAGCTCCACCCACTAGTCTAGTAAGAGGAGAGGGTTGTCGCACAGCCCAAAATTGTTCAGCATACAACTGGCATTGAAACAAGTACAGACACTCTCTTTTTTTCTCTTCTATTTGGTAAACTTCATATTTAGTCGATAGGTGTGGACACATAGAACATACATGATGGGACTGTTGCAGATACAAGAAAAGAGCCAAATAGTGGTAAACCACATCGTATAGTTTAATGGCTGTCTTGAAGCCGTCTGCCTGCTCATTGGTTGGGGGTCACGGCAAGTAGCACCAGTTTGCACAGACAGACACAGAGACACAGACACAGTCACAGAGAGAGAGAGAGAGAGAGAGAGAGAGAGAGAGAGAGAGAGAGAGAGAGAGAGAGAGAGAGAGAGAGAGAGAGAGAGAGAGAGAGAGAGAGAGAGAGGCTTCCCAGGTTAACCACATCACCTGACGAGCCTATCAGCTCCACCCACTAGTCTAGTAAGAGGAGAGGGTTGTCACACAGCCCAAAATTGCGCTATGTTTGAGGACCTTAGGGAAGCCGGTCTTGACTTGGACTTTGTTTGGACTGGACCAAACCAAGGCCCAAACTAACATAGTATTGACTCAATGCTTTGAGAAAATGAACAATTCCTGGAAGTGTCTCAAAATACCACAACCCCCCCCCACCCCCGGGATTCATTGGAGAGTCTATTTAAAGGCAACATTTCAAACCTTTTAAGTTTTGCCGTGCCTCCATAAAAAAGACGGCAAGTTGTATGTCGTCCCCCCCCTATCGCCCAACAGATAACATAAGCTTCATAGAGGGTGGGGCTATGCATTCACTAATAGGTCCACATACATATGTATGTATTCAAATTCCATGTTCCAAGGTTACATCGCATGCTCACAGGCTCCTTGCAGGCTAAAGAAGAACACTGCACAAAATAGTGTAAGTAAGTAGCATAATGTAAAACATATTCTCTCATGGGCGGTGAAAGGGAAAGCACAATACAAATGCTAATTTTTTTTTTAACATTTTATTATTAGTTTAACTGGAGACCAGGGATCTCCAGGGAACATATTCACCTTGTCTCACTTCCTGTTGTCGACTTAATTACAGAGACTGCTCGTAGCCCAACTCCAAAGATAACAATACGAATCATTCAATCAACCAATGCTACTGCTTTTCATGGAAAGGCTCATGATGTTACATGCTTTATAATCAAGTTGAATAGACTGTTTTAAAACTGGGCTAATTGGCATAATAATGAAATAAAAAAATATAAAATATATAAAATATATTAAAAATATTAAAGGGTTAGGGTTAACAAAAACTCTGCTGCTGTTTCTCAAAGTAGTAAACACAGCCTCCAGCACCAGAATCAGCGGCTTGCTTTGCAGTTGGTTTGGTGGCTACTGCAAATGTATTTCTTTAGATTCCTAACCAAGTGTCTCAACGATCTCTGACACTGGTACAAGCGTTCCTGAGGAAATAAATCCTGTTACATGCAACGAACAGAAGAACTGAATGACTCAGAATGACCCAGTTTTATGTATGTTTTTAATGAAACCTTATAGGCAGGTTTTTTGTTCTTCTTCTCTTTTTTCGCATGCTGGAAAGACCTCCCAGGAATATAAACAATGCAAATGCCTACAAGGCATCGGTATTGTTCGGTTACAAGCCAGAATCATTCTTAAAAAAGCCTTTCAGCGTTCTTTGGCTGGATGAGTGCAATTGTATAAAGTATTTTCCTAATGTGACGGAGGAAATATAATACAATGAAATATGTGGAGGATTTGTTTTTTTACCCGTGTGTAATGGGCTCAAGAAAGTGTGTGAACATGTGTGTGTGTGTGTGTGTGTGTGTGTGTGTGTGTGTGCGTGTGTGTGCGTGTGCGTGTGTGTGTGCGTGTGCGTGCTTGAGATCTTGCGATGGATTTTCTTCCCATTAAGGGTGGCTCCATGTTTGAAATCTCAAAGGAATTATTTTATTGTTTTCATGCTCAATTACGTTACGAAATGTGATTCATTCTTCAAAGTCCCTCCCCTAGGTTTAAAAAAAAAAACCCAAAAGAGAACCATTTTTACTGGAGAATCGATATTGGATCGATGACTTTTAGACCATTACTGTAAATAACAAAAAATAAACATTTAATTAGGCTGAGAGAAGCAGCATTCAGGGCGTCCACAGTGTAGCGTCTATCAAGTTTAAAACCGGTGTGTCACCGATGGGTGTGGTTATTTCGTAGAGGCATGCTGTATTGTCTATTGTATTGACAGCCTCCATTTTCCCTTTAACGCTCCATTAAAGATTGATGGAAGCCTTCACAGTCGACTTCCTTGAAAGTCGCCGCCCTGTATGGACATTACATAAGGTTTTGGTTTTAACGTGAGACCTAGGGCCTCTCCCCCATCACATGGCGGTTGTGCTGTTTACTCAGCTTGATGCGGCCCAGGGTGGGAGAACACCCAACGTGTGTCCAGCTAGCATCCTCTCTCTCTCTCTCTCTCTCTCTCTCTCAAGTCTGCACGTCTCTCTCATCGGGACCTCTCGGGTCCAGATGGAGTCATGGCAAACACACGTGTGTGCGTGTGTGTGTATGTATGTTTGCGTGTCCGCTTCATGCACAGCATGGAGAGTGCACTAATATAAGGCCATACAGATGGCTTGTGATCCTATGTGACCTACAGGTCCCATGCTGATCGCTCCCAAGCGGTGACAATGTGTTGATGTAGAGATGACATCCATTACATGCCTGTCAAAAGGTAAGCTGCTCTAAATAAATTGGATTTGTAAACAGCACTGGTGGGTAGTATAACACAAAACACATTTGTGGAGTGTGTGTGGTTCGTGGCTGGTTTAAGCAGCCTCACCTGGCCTTAGTTAGAAATATGTCTCTATGGCTAGGGAAGCTGTGGGCCGTCAATCACGGCCCACAGGTTAAAACAGCTGCCACCACACACAGAGCTCTAGCATATACCATCTGCTTTGTTCACAATGATTCAAAACTCTTCAATAAACCGGATTCCTCATCAACCTGTGTCCTTGTCATCGGGAGGAGCTCTCAAGTAGCCATTTTAATGGCTGGTGGCAGCGTTGTCTGCTACAACATTATACTGGATGCACATAAATGACATAAATGCATATTTTGGTTCACTCTCATAGACTCTGTTGAGTGGTCTTTAAAGAACCCTTTGTATCATGTAATTAGTAGTTAATTGAAAAAGGAGATTGATTGCACCTATAACACAATCTGAGAAATTCAATTAAAGAACTTCTTCTATTCTTTCTTCCGCAGAGAAAAGAGAGAGATAGTAACACTTTGCCTGGCTATGAATCACACTTGGAATACGCCTTGACTGGCCACCACATTACTCACCCCCCCAAGCTAGCTAGGATTCTGCAACCCTGCAGAAAGGCAAAGTTGTGTATTTGTTAATTATAATTGCTGCTTCTTTAGTGTGCATCAAGTGAAGAGCCAAAGTTCCCGGGCATATGATTACATAATCAACACTATACAGTTACATAATATGATAAGTTACATCAATCACTATACAATAATATAGTATGATACAATTAATTGTGGTTCGCATATTCAACAATATTCATGTACGATTTCACTACATATTTGTTTCTGATGATAGTGAATTTCCTATAGCTTAAACACTTCAATTTAAAAGTAGTCAAAGTAAAGGATTCCTTTCAGATGTATCACAATCCCTCGACCCCCTTTGAATGCATGTGTCCCCTCCACAGCGCTACATAAATAGCTCAACTCGCACACGATGCTATGAACAGCAATGACCACCGAATGACCCCTCATAGACAAAGGAGAGGTGGTGGTGGGTGGGGGGGGGAGGTGTGGGGTGGAGGGGGGGTCAATCCTGAGATGTCAGGATGCCTCACGTGAACAAATACGCCTCATCATGGGAGCGCACGCACAATCCAGCCGTTGTCTCGAGACCCGGCCGTGACTTTGGACTGTCGGGAGAGAAACGTGGCTTCATCCAGACCAACTATGTCTTGTTGTTTATCTCGTTGTTTTGTTCATTGGTAAAAACCCTACCTCCCGTTGGTCAATGATCTATACAATAATTGTGTTGGCAATACAGAGTAGCTGCACATCTTTTCGGATTTCTTCGTGGTAATAAATGGACTGCATTTATATGGCGCTTTTCTAACCAGTGCAGTCAAGAGCAGTTCTTGATTGCTTAGGATTAGGGTGTCTTGCTCAAGGACACCGACAGATTTTGCCAGGAGGAGGCGGGGATCGAACCAGCAACCTTCCGGTTGTGAGGCTCTAACTCCTGAGCTATACTGCCGCTACTTAATAGGGAGGGACAGGGTCAGTGCCCTCCGTGTAATGTATCTCCACTCGTGATGTATTTGGCAAGCAAAGCTGACAGGAGTAGCTCAACAGCACAAACACACACACACACACACACACACACACACACCACACACACACACACACACACACACACACACACACACACACACACACAAACAAAGAATTGCATTGTAGATAACCAAAAAAACACCCACATTATTTGGGGTAAACGACGGTACCACAAGTCAAACTGTAAACTGTATGTAAATGTAAACAAATGCAAACAAACAGACAGCTAGATAACGGTAAACCAACCACTGAAAACATTGTTGAGGTACAAATTTTCATTCAAATACGGAAATAAGCGAGGTTAACGTTTTTTTATCCAGATAGATAACACATTGAGATTAAAAAACAATTTTGCAAGGGTGACCTGGCAGAGGGCATTTGGCGTGTGTGTGTGTGTGTGTGTGTGTGTGTGTGTATGTGTGTGTGTGTGTGTGTGTGTGTGTGTGTGTGTGTGTGCGTGTGTGCGTCAGTGTGGGAAGCATGTGAACTTCAGAACAATGGATGTTCCGATACACTAACACATGATAAACATAACCTGACCTATTTTCATCCATACTGGATATTATTTTAATTAATTTATACAAGTATGCAAATAAGCCATTCTATGTGATCACGTGTGAGCTTTTATCTCACTTCCTGCCCCCTATTTGACCATAAACCGTGTTAATGAACAACAACCAATGAGAAACAAGGTCAAAGTGCGTGTGTGCGTATTTTGTGTTGCTTGTGTTTGTCCACTTGTGTGTGTGTGCGTGCGTGTGTGTGTGTGTGTGTGTGTGTGTGTGTGTGTGTGTGTGTGTGTGTGTGTGTGTGTGTGTGTGTGTATGTCAATATCATACTATTGTATAATATGATAATTAGTCTGCGTCCAAAATCCCATTCTGTGCACTACAGACCCAATATGTGAAATATGTACGATGGTTCAACATGCTTTTGAGTGAATAAACAATAGCATGTATCTGTTGGGACACATTACTCAGTTAGTCACTTCCTGAGATATCTCCTTGCCGGTTGTGATGGACACATGAGCCGTTATCGATGTTACGACACCAGAACTGCTTTAGTCTCCGTCGTCAGTTATTTACTTGTCATCACCACTGCATTGCATTAAGGGATATTCATGTATGTTACAGTAACATTCTGTACTACAAAAACATACTGTATATGTGTGCTGTGCAGGATTTGGACAGCGAAGAGCAAGAATGATGCTGCGTTCTTCCATTAAGTATACATTGATAAGCCTTCCCCCCCCCCCCCCCCCAGGTGTCAGGTGTAAAGTGGTCTCCGTGGCTGCAGGTGATGGACGATGGAGTTGAAATGTGTCATAGAAGCACGACAACCTGGTCATATATAACACACAACCCCCCACTAGCAGGGGGGGGGTTGCTTCCCCGTCAGCCCCGCAATCACCTCAATCACCGGCAAGACGCAAGCCACGACCTTGACCGTAGAGAAGGACGTTTGTAAAGGACGTTTGAAAAGGATCACTCTGTTTCAGTTGATTTGTGTGCGTCGGGGTGGAACACAGGTAAATAACAAATTCATAGAGAATGGAAAACTAAATTTTAATGTGAAGTGTAAGGCGTCACATGCACAGGTTTTGATGTGCATTTCAACACATACATATCATATCAATAATACATTTCAATATCTGCTTCTTTACTTATTTATTTTATTTGTCTTCTACATCTTCTTCGTCGACAATATACAATAACACAGGGCTACCTAAAAAGTGACAGACACAAAACACAGGGAAGAAGACATTCAATACATTCCAGTCAGGGAAGGACTGCGCCTCTGCAGAAGATTCAACAGAAGTTCTATTCGTCCAAACGTCTCCTCCTCGCCTTCCTCAAGCTTTGAGTTAAGGATTAAATATTCAATATGCATCGCCTTCAGGCACTGAGCTCTTTTGGATTTAAGATCAGCACCTACACATATATGTGTTGTCTTGCCAACACAATAACGGATTACAAAACCTGTTGTGGATATTGGCAGAAGTTGTGAAATTGGAATGCCAAATGATATGCAACAATTGCACAAGAGAGAACGGGAAGAAACACAATCCAAGACTATCAAAAAATAACAAAAGCAATACATTTATTATAGTCACATACAGACCATGCACATGGGGACTTTAGTTGTCTTTGGTAGCGTTAAAAAAAATGTTTCTTTGAGAAGTGTGTCGACCTTTTAGAAACATGGTCTCTGTCAAAAGCAACTTCCTCATTCTGGCTTATCAACGCTTGTGAGACCGCACACACATGCATTTACGGACACACACACACACACACACACACACACACACACACACACACACACACACACACACACACACACACACACACACACACACACACACACACACACACACACACACACAAATGCATGTGTGCATGTGTTCCTGCATGTGTGTGTGCATATGTGTTTGCATGTGTGTGTGCATATGTGTTTGCATGTGTGTGTGTGTGTGTATGTGTGTGTGTTTGTGTGTGCATATGTGTGTGTGTGTGTGTGTGTGTGTGGGGGTATTTCCATTTGCAAAACCGAGCAACTAAGCTCCATCGGATCTTCCACAGGAAGTGAAAGAAGTGCACAAAACCAACGGCGGTTTGCTAATCTCCGAGAGATACCACAATGAGACATGAGACATGAGAACGTTTCGGTGCCTCACTGACGGACACAGACCCCCTCATTAGGCTGTGTGTATCTGTAGGAGGGCGAGAGAGGTGAAGTCGCTGACAATCGCTCCCCCCCCCCCCCCTGCCCCCTTGTTTACTTGCTGATGTAATGTGGTATTGGGTCATGTACCGTGTTTTTTCTCGGGCAGGACGGATAACCTTTGACCTCTGTGGCTCTTGGACAAGGGAACGCTGCCAAGTAAACATACATGGAGAAGAACACATACACACACACACACACACACACACACACACACGACACAGAACAAACAGAGACACATACAGAACACACACGCACATAGACAGAGACACACACACACACACACGGATAGAGCACACACATAGACAGAGCACACACACACTAACACACGCACATAGAAACACACAAATGTAGACAAACAAGAACATGCACATACATGAAATACACCAAAATACACACACACAGGCTTGATCTGCTACTTTATTTGCCTTTTAGGAGGCTATTCCATCTCTTGGGAAACAGGATGTTGTCAAGATGCTACAGGGTGAGGTTCCCATGGTGACTTATAATGGAGCTGCTTGCATTGATGAGTGTGTGTGTGTGTGTGTGTGTGTGTGTGTGTGTGTGTGTGTGCGTGTGTGTGCGTGTGTGTGTGTGTGTGTGTGTGTGCATGTCTGCTTGTGAGTGTGAGTGTCTGCGTGTGTGTGTAGATACAGTATATGAAAACCATACTCCAGGGGCAAACAAGTAAACATTTGCAATTTCCTGACCTTGTGTTCGCAGAGCACAAGGAAACATGGGAACGCTCTGTGTGACCGAGTGTGAATCGATATCCACATTCATACTTGCATATTTCCCTTGCATATCACATCTCTGTGCATAGACCTATTCAACAGTCGGTATGACTGTATGGTGTATATTGCAGAATTCCAGTGGAGCTTATCGAGTTGTGTTTTTTTTCATTGATCATCCATGCATATCGCTGTAGCCCTGCACCTTCTACGCGTTACTTGTTATATGTTTTTAATAAAGAGACCCGAGACAGCCTACATTTATGGAGACCTGTGTCTCCGTTTCCAGTTCAACTTCAGTGTACAAATAATATTTGATATGGTTATTTGCTTGCTAGCCTTCCAACAGTAGTCTATAGTGCTTTATAAATACATCTAGAGCGGGGATGCCCAATACGTCGATCGCGATCGACCACAAAGGTAGTGTGGGTAGATTGCATGTCTTTGAAAAGTAAAACAAATATGGAATTTGCCACTTGATTGACATACAGGTAAGCCAGTCTCAGAGATCTCATCTTTTCTAATACGCAGTTCACCACACAACCGCTCCAGCTGCAAATCACCGGCGAGCTGATTACCTAGTTAGCCGTTCAATTTATACAGTTCTACTAAAGAAAGGGTATAACAATGAGTGGGGAAGGTGGACCAAGTAAGAAACCAAAAACGTACAAGTTCCATCCAGAATGGGAGGAGGACTTTTATTTCACAATGTCATATTCAAAGTGTGTTTGTCTGATCTGCAAATCTACGATCGCTATTTTCGAAGAAGGGAAATGTGGAGCGGCACTTTCGGACACTGACTTCCCTCCAAAAAGCGATCTGAGAAAGAGATAGGTGAAGGAACTGAAATCACAGTTGTCCGGACAGCAGGCATTTTTCACAAAGGTGACTTCAAAGGCGAAGGCAGCCACCGAAGCATCGTTCAGGGTGAGTCACGCCATCATTAAGCACAAGAAGTCCTTCCAAGATGGAGAGATTGATAAAAGAGGCATTAGTTTAAGCAGCTGACTCGTTGTTTTCGAGACTTTAAAAACAAACCCGGAAATATTATCAAATCAAATCATCAATATTATTAAATCAAAGCTCTCCAGCTATCAAGAAGTACAGTTTACACGGCGCTGTCGTGGAGTCATGGCCGAGGATTTGACACAGCAGCTTCAGAAGGACAATGCGGACTGCGATTGTTTCTCACTGCAATTAGACGAGTCTACAGACATAAGTGATACAGCTCAGTCGTATCACAACTGAGCTGTATCAGAGGACAAAAAAGAGAGGACGTTTTTCAGTCTTTCAAAAACTTCATCGAGAAGACCCAGCTCCCTCTGTGCAAATTAGTGTCAATCACCAACGGCGGTGCGCCCGCAATGGTTGGCCGATCAAATGGATTTATTGTTAAGTCGATGCTTTCCCCGACTTCCTCAATTATCACTGCATAATACACCAACAAGCATTATGCGCAAAAATGCTTAACATGAAAGAGATAATGGATGTGGCAGTGAAGATCGCCCGTTCTATTTGAGCCTTCAAAGACGACTGTTCCGTTCGCATCTGGAGAAGGAATTCCTGCAGAGATTTCGAGAGCTCTGTCCGGAAATAAAAGAGTTTCTCCTTGTCACTAAACATGCAGAATACATCCAACTAAATGACGATCAGTGGCTGCTGGACTTAGAGCTACTTGAGGAAGAGGAAGTCTGCATGAGGAAGAGGAAGTCTGCTTGAGGAAGAGGAAGTCTGCTTGAGGATGGCTACAGGTAGCTACTGCCCCCTGGCTGATTCCATTCAGTGCAAGTCATCAGAGTAAGTAATGACCTTAAAATAGGGGGTTTAAATAGTTTGTACTTCAATAAAATGTCATCAAAGAAACAGCTTCTACCTTGGTAGATACACTTTGAACTGTTTCCACCCCTGGTATATCTACTTCTAGTGAAGTCAAATATTTGAGTACTTTTTCAAATGCCCAGTAGTGGAAGAAGTATTGTAGTATTGAGAGTCTCCGGCTAAATTATACCAGCATCAAACAGTTTTTTTCTTAATCATTATTATACTTATAAATAAATAATAATTATTGTCCATGACTAGTATTTTAGAAGTGCCTTTGGGATAGATGTCAAGAATCTATATAACATTATATTATGTATTTTCTCTAAAACATAATGACCATTGGATATGAGGGGTTCCATAGGTTAGTGATCCCTCACTTGGTTTCGGAGAGTTATTATGAGGACTTGGCATTCAAAAAAATTAATGTAATTTGTGTTGTTTAATTTGAGCCTTTAATGTGAAGCCCTTTGGGGCTGTAACTGTGAGTAGAGCCTTGTGTGTCCCACTCAATCACCTTCCAGTGCATCTGTCAGTCTAATCCACTGTATTCCATTCATCCTATTTTGTATCCTTGTATTACCTATTTTCTCAAATATCTGCTTCACTGAAAAATCTAAAATTGATCTCACATTTTCTTTTCTTATGAGTAAAAATGACACATTTAACAATATCAGATCTCAATTGACATGTTTGTCCCCCAAATCCTCGAAAGCAATTTTGAGGATTGCATTGCCCAAAGGACAAGAACAGACGGAAGTTCATCAAATCAAACGATTGCCAAGAACACGGGGACATGCTCCTCTTGTCTCCCACCTTGAGAGAGAGAGAGAGAGAGAGAGAGAGAGAGAGAGAGAGAGAGAGAGAGAGAGAGAGAGAGAGAGAGAGAGAGAGAGAGAGAGAGAGAGAGAGAGAGAGAGAGAGAAAGAGAGAGAGAGAGAGAGAGAGAGAGAGAGAGAGAGAGCCTCTGCTTAGTATTCCGTCCTCCTTGCCTTGCCCTTGGTTTTCCCTGTGCTCTGCAACTGAGCCTTTCACTGCCGCCATTAATTTTCATTCAGCAACATCAATCGGTGGAGAGAGAACAGGACAAAGAAAAAACCACGTGCAACCGCTTTGGAACCAATGTGATGGCCTGCAGCAGACAAGTGGAGTTCAGATCGAAAGACGTTATTGTCCCTGAATAGTGGCGAAAAATGCACTTTGACATCTCGCATTAAAAGTCAACAACCACCAGTGAAGGACAAAAGCAGAAATAATAGAGAGACAACCGTTACTTTTTTTGTTGAGGATACTAATAGCAATGTACAGACGACTGAAGACATGGAACACAGAACTCAGGGTGTAAGGGGGGGAGGTGGTTAGGGTGTGGGTGCCCAGATGGATAGGGTCTGGGCCAGTGTCAGTACGCCAGGGCCGATGGGAGAGGTCAGCTTCTTGTGACCTCTGTCTAACTGACCTCTGTCTGGAGCTCCTCCCTGTGTCCCTTTTTGTCCTATTCCACTCAAGTGTGCGCTGAAGGGAAGCCGCTGTAATGAGACCCAATGTGCAGCGTCCGAGGCGGCTGCCCTCGCCTCCCACTGGCCAGATTAGTGAGTGGAAGAGGGGGGCTTGTGTGTGTGTGTGTGTGTGTGTGGGGGGGGGGGGTCTATGTGTGTGTGTGTTTGTGTGTGTGTGCAAAGTTGTGTAGTATGTGTGTGTGTGTAAATGTATATGTGTGTGTGTGTGTGTATGTGTGTGTGTGTGTTTGTGTGTGTGTGTTTGTGAGAGTGTGTATTTGTGGGGGTGGGGATATGTGTGTGTTTGTGTGTGTGTGCAAAGTTGTGAATTATGTGTGTGTGCAAATGTATATGTCTGGGTGTGTGTGTATGTGTGTCTGTGTATGTGTGTGTATGTGTGTCTGTGTATGTGTGTGTATGTGTGTCTGTGTATGTGTGTGTATATATGTACAGTATGTTTGTGGGTGTATGTATGTATATACGTGTACACACACACACACACTAAAATAACAGTGTACGGACCAGACCACAACCAACACACACAAGTTATTAGTTAGCCTCAATCTGGGGCTCGGACATTCTCTCATCAGGCACAGGAAGAAGCAATACCCTAAAATCTTCCATGCAAAAGTTCCACATCAGCAGAAAAAAGACGTATCTAGCCCCTTGGTGCTTTGCTGGGCATTTGTCTGTTTCTTTTTTTCTCCCGATTTTTTTCTCTTAGCTCAGCTTTCCTTCATTTGGCAGCCGTGCCTGGAGTGGAGTGGGAGGCGTGATGAGACAGATGATCCTCCTCTGCCGAGAGGAAATGACTTCAGCAAGATGGATAAGGAGCCTAGCTTTTAGAAAACACTCTGTTTCACCGTTCCTTTATGGGGAAACCATCCTTCATATCGGTGTCCAAACAAAAGAAAATCAGAAAACAAAAAAGGATTCGGAAAGAGGTGTCTTTCCTTCCGAAAGTGACTTGAAAAAGATGATCCATTTCCGGTCATTTGCTCTGCTGCTTCTCTATGTGAAATAATCTGTCACCCAAGCATCCAACCGACAAATCAATTAAATCAATCGATCAATAAACCAATTCATCCATCCTATCCGTTTCTGTTTCCGTTTGATGGCCGATGATTGGGCATACAAGTGTGAATCTAGTAATACACGTGATGCTATTGTAGCAGGAACACTGGGTTCAGGTAACTGTCCCACACTCATCTCTAGGCCCTGAACTCACCACCTAAAGTCGGTCAACTCCTCCCCCAGAGCCAACCCCTAATTAACTCGGTATTTAAGGCACCTGTGGCATCCTTAATTTCCCTCGGGATTAATAAAGTAATCTGAATCTGAATCTGAATCTGAATCTGTGGCAGCCTTTGGTTCGTTGGCTGCCTGTCTGTTGCCACATGGCCACCTTAAGGGTAGGTCAATTGTCAGATACTGAATGTCATGTTTGATCAGCAACTTAATATTCCTCATGTGCATCTTATATTAGCACTGAATGACATCCATTTGTATTAGCCTACTGTCAGCTTGTATCCTGGTCCACCTGGTGTTCTTTTGGCCAAGTGTGATGCCTGAAGTTCCTGTTAACCTGGAGGGATGTGTGTTGTTCCCCCCCCCTGGCCCTGCTTAGTACTTTAATATCAATCATACTGAGTAGTGGTAAGTTTATAATTACCTAAGTTAAGAGATTGAAGTGTGTACTTTGGTATTGTAATCGAATGTACAATGTGTTTTTCCTACTAGGTGGTATCAGCTGCTGTTTTGCTACAGTTAGGTTTTGCTTGAGTTGGGTTTTTGTTTCAATTTAGTTTTGCGGTCTTATATTTAGGATTTTAGTGTATTTTACTGTTTGCTCGTTTGGACCAACTGGATAATTGTTTATTCTGCTTTATACTCATTTGTTGTTTATTTGCCCCTTGTCGTGGAGTTGGAGCCAGCTAGTGGTGGAGGCACACAGTCTGATTCCCTTCACGGGTTGTAGTGGTAGGAGCACTGGGACACAGTTTGTAGTGAGTTCTGGATTGCAGTGAGCACCGGTGGTGGCTAAGGGGGACACAGCCCTGTTAGACTGCCTCCCCCTGGCTGGCATCTGCCCACTCCCCTTTTCCCCTCATTGATTTTAATAATTTCCTATATCAAGTTTTACCAAGAATAAACAAATACATGTGATTGACATGTTGAAATAAACTGTTAAACTTCTTCATTATAATTGAACCACGTCTGAACCAGGTCTTGTGTAAGTCACAAACTTGTAGAGCCTTCTTATTTCTGAGGTGTAAATTAAATGTCTCCTGGGGTGAAATTTGTCAGGCATTTTGGTATTTGGTACTTTTACTTTTTGGTACTTTTTTGGTGCCACACTATGGTCTGTCAGACCTTGAAGGTGGGAGATATGTAATGCTGAAGAGTCAGCAAGTGTTCACTACCAGGTGGTTTCTGCTCAGCTTGTTTTGATGTTGGTGTGCCATAATGTGACAAAGACTTGGTGTGAATTCTCTTCTACTTTATAGACAAACGTCTGTGTGTGGAGTGTGTGTGGTTGAAGTCTGGGTCAAATCAGGCTGATTACACCCTGGTGCTGGATGAGGCTACATATCTGTGGTGCATGTTTGGTTTTTTTGTTGGCTCTTCACTGTCTGCGTTTGGTTTCCGTTTGGTGCTCTGACCTATTTTTCGTCCTGCATTGTTTCCTTCACACCAAAGTGGCACCTGCTTCAATCATGCTGGCGATGTGCACGACTATTACTGAAATTAAATGCTAGATTCTCTCGCATGGTTTTATCTTGGTAACTTGTTAAAGTTACTTACTGGAAGCAATTGAACATGCTGAATATGTTTAGGGAATATAAATAATATTCTGATGGGCTCTTAAGTTTTGTCCATGAGTTACTGAAAACTCAGAAGTGGTGGTGTACTGAAAATCTATTCACAAGTAAAAGTACAATTACTTAAAAATAAAAAAAGAACCATACATTTAATATTTTACAAGTCCATTCAACTTTTTTAAGTAGAGCAGGTAGGCTAATCAAACAAATAAGCATAGCCTATACAATTGAGAAATGAACAATCTCCCATTCTCTTCCTCACCTACTCTTCCTCTCTACCCCTCTCTTCCTCGTTTACCCTTTCCATCTCATCCTCTCTACCCCTCTCTTCCTCACCTACCCTTCTCTCTCTATATATCTTCCTCTCTACCCCTCTTCCTCACCTACCTTTCTATCGCCACCTCTACCTCTCTTCCTCACCTATAGACTTCTCTCTTAAAGGTTAGTCCCATGCATTTAGAGCGGACTACTAGGCAAAGGCAATAACAAACGCATAAATGAAAAGTGTAGCCAAGTAAAAAGGAGATTACTGGTTCAAATATATTCTTAAGTAAGGAGTAAAAGTACAGTTTAAAAAAGAAGAAAACATGAAAGTACTCCTCGTTTCTATGTCTCCATCTCACTCTCATAATTGGCAGATTAAAGACTGAATCACTTTTCCACTAGCATGTCTCCTGCTCCACAAGAGGAGAGAGAACATTAGACCATGTTTACACCAACAAGGCTGATGCTTACAAAGCCGTCCCCCTCCCCCATATTGGACAGAGTGATCATGTCTCTTTGTTCACGCTGCCTAAGTACACGCCACTCATCAAGCGTGTGAAGCCCACCGTTAGGACAGTCAAAGTGTGGCCTCAGGGATCAGACTAAGTTGCAGAACCGGTTTATACACAGGGATTGGAGCCAGTTTGCCTCTCAGTCTACCCTAGACTCCCACACCAACATAGACTCCTACGCCTCCTGTTTTGGATTACATCAACTCCAGCATTGACTCGGTCACCACCCTCAAACAGATCACAACATTCCCCAACCAGAACCCGTGGATGAACAGAGAGGTCCCCCCCCCCCCAGCAACACCCATGTGAGAATGCTGTTCATAGACAGCTCAGCATTTAACACCATCATCCCCTCCAAACTCATCTTCAAAGTTGGTGACCATGAAAACCAAGAACCTTGACATCAACCCTCAGTTTGTAACTGGTTATTAGACTTCCTAACCAACAGACCCCAGTCAGTCAGGTTAGACCATCTCACCTCCTCCACCCTCACCCTAAACACCGGCGTTCCACAAGGCTGTGTGCTGAGCCCTCTCCTCTACTCCCTCTTCACCCACGACTGCACTCCTGTACATGGTACAAACACCATCATCAAGTTTGCCGACGACACAACGGTGGTGGTTCTCATCAAAAACACTGATGAGGCAGCCTACAGGGAGGAGGTCCAGCACCTGGTGGCATGGTGCGCTGACAACAACCTGGCCCTCAACACCAAGAAGACCAAGGAGCTCATCGTCGACTTCAGGAATCTGCTGAAGTGTGCTGGCGCACACGCCCCCATCCTCATCAACGGAGCGGAGGTCGAGCGTGTCTCCAGCTTCAAGTTCCTGGGGGTCCACATCTCCGAGGACCTCTCCTGGTCCCGCAATACTGCCTCACTGGTAAAGAAGGCTTACCAGCGTCTCTTCTTCCTGAGGAGACAGGAAAACCCACCTGTCACCTCAGATTCTGGTGAACTTTTACCGGTGTGCTATTGAAAGCATCCTCACCAACTGCATCAGTGTTGTATTGCAACTGCACTGTTTCGACCAGAAAGCGCTGCAGAGGGTGGTGAAAACCACCCAACGCATCGTTGGACTACCCCTCCCTGCAATAAACACTACCACAAAAAATAGTGGATGACCCCTCTCACCCCAACCATGGACTGTTTGCCCTCCTTCCCTCCGGGAGGTGCTATAGAAACCTTTGTTCCAAGTCAAGCAGGCTTAGGAACAGCTTCTTCCCCTCAGCTGTCATCTCCCTGAACTGGTGCAGACTACCTCTCTATAGTTTACATATTTATTACAAAGATACCGGTTTACTGTTCCTGCCATATATATTTAAATCTGTTAAACTGTTGCTAGAACTGCTCCTACTCCTGTATATAAAAATACATTTATATATGCTCACTTGTATATACATTAAAATGTATACACATGTATCCTGCTTTCAATAATTGTATACCCCTGATCACTACCTGTTAAATACTCACTTACCTGCATCTATTATGCTCATATCACATTTAATACCTGTAACCTGTAAATTATTACCATGCACTTTACTGCAACATTTGCACTCTGGTTAGATGCTAAATTATTTTTGCTGTACTGTACTTTACTGTGCTGTACAATGACAATCAATTAGAATCTAATCTAATTTCAGACACCAAAAATCTTCCAAGGATACCAAAATCAGCCATGGAAAAGTTAGCCTTGCAGCTTAGTTTTTAAAGTGATGACTTAAATCACTAGGTGGAATGAGGAACAATATGAATATGCTATACTGGGTGAATTACTGCAATTGGAATATTTGAATAATTAAGGATCTCAACAATACCAATGGATTCATATAAAATGGGAGGGCTTAAATATATTCCTGGAAGGGAGTAGCGAGTAGAAAATATTGGCTAAGTAGTTTAACCTTTAAACCGTTAGTTTAAACGTTGTCTATGTGTCGTAACACAGAAGTAATGGCTGTGTATTTCATCTCACTTTGCATCAACAATCTGTATTGCAAGTAAAACAATTATTATTGCAAAATTAAGTTATCGAAGACAATTGAAGATTGTTGAGAATGTACAGAAGGCACAGACGACAACGTAAGCTATTTAATTGTTTGTTTGACATTTAAATGGAATTCAATTCATTGAAATTACGTCTCACAAGAGTTCAAGTGCAACCACTTCAGAGTTAAGTGCGCTCCTTGATAACTTCATTGAGATTGAAGGAGCTGATGTAAGCAAAGCCAAAAATCAAATCTAGCCAGTAAACAGTCCAAGTGGGGAGAAAATCGTCACACATCCAACCAGGATTGTTTAAGTAAGTCAAATGTAACCCTGTAATCCAGATTGCAATGTTCTACTAGAGTTTAATATGTTTAATTTAAGAGGCTATATTGTCAACGATAAGTGGTCCGTATTAAAAATGTCAAATCAAATATTATTTTACCGATGAATAGCGTTTGCTCTGTTTATTCTTGCTTGTAAAATTAATTTGAAAATGCTTCGTGGTAGTCATGCTCAAGTGTATTTTATTAATAAGTTAACAGCAATAATGTTTATCCAGCTAATTGTTTTCTGCAGATCCTGCGAAAAATCCTTGATCATTGGCTCGGGCAAACCAACAAGACTCGAAAGAGGTTGGATGGAATACATTCAATAATTTCCATGAGCAAGCTGGTCAACCATTATAATAGTGGTTGTATTTGAAACAAAAGTATAATACTGACTGATAGTGAGGACTGAAGGGCAGTCCAGGGCCCTATTGTTCATTTAAAGGGCTCCTCTTAGACCAACGAGTGTGTGTGTGTGTGATTATCCATTATACTTCTGGGTGGACACCCAGTTTACCGCTGTCCGATATCACAATGTCACATGATCATTTTGAAATGGCTTTTAGTGGCTTATCACACTCGCACCTGGTGGTATGTCACGGTTACGGTGGGTGACAGGGAGCGTGGCCAAGGCACAGGCTTTAGTGGTGCACCCACGCACCTGTCGGCAATTGCCGATTAGGATAATCACCGCACCTGGGTGTATATATACCCCTTTGCTAGGTCGTACGTCGTTCTCCTTCGATGAAACCGTACCAGCCCTCCGGTAATTATACTTACCTGTCTACTACCTGTCGGCACTCCGCTGATCGGCCTCCCGGTATCCAGACTTCTCGCCCGTCCCGGACTACTTTCCTGTCTACTACCTGTCGCTACTTCGACCTCCCGGTATCCAGACTCGCCCGTCCCGGACCACTCGCCTGTCTCCTACCTGTCGGTACTCCGCTGATCGACCTCCCGGTATCCAGACTCCACGCCCGTCCCGGACCACTCGCCTGTCTACTACCTGTCGGTACTCCGCTGATCGGCCTCCCGGTATCCAGACCCCTGGCCTGTCCTGACCATTCTATGATGCTTACGCAATAACGCCTCACGTTACCACTTCCCTGTGTCTGTGGTCTGCGTTCTGGGTCCTACCAACACTACACCCTGACAGGTATACACAAAAGGTCTACACATGGTCTCATATGTGAGGATAGAGAGGAATACTTTGATAATGCCAGCCAGAAAGACGTATAAAACCATATAAAACAATAATAATAACAATAATAAAAAAGTGCAATGTTCTCTGCACAGTGCAATCTTACATCCAACATTCAAGATTCTTTATTTATTTTTGCCATGTGTTCCAAGTACAATGGAATGTTTACTCCCATTCACTCCCGCATTCTGAATTTCAACAACAATAAAATACCACACTATACACAACTATACTATAAACAACACTATATACTATCTACAACATACTATACAATTTACTATAAACAACACTAACCTACAACCTATAACAATACTATACCCAATAAGCCCGCGCTACGAGGGAAGACGTACATTTTTCAATTTTTTTCAGTCTGAATACACTTACTCCACTCCAGCGTTTATCTCCTCTTTGGCACTGTACAGCGCCTTTCATAATCAGTTGGCTCACAGAAGCTCGGTAATCATCATCGTGCTAAATCAATGTTTTAGCATGATGTAGTCGTACCAGGCCGTGCTGCTTTTGGATTACACTCTTTAGTCCAGGGGTTCATTGACTGATCGGGGGCCCTGATGAAGAGACTTATCTCACCAAATACTATACTCGGCATACACTCACCCCCATCACGCGTCTCTGTTCACTACGCTGACATAATGGACCCTCACGCCGTTAATTAAACAGCAAGACATTTTTACCACCTGATGAGTTGGTCACCTTTGTAACTTAAGGAAATGTAATCCCATCAACATATGTGTATTACGTCAATGCCTCATTTATACTATCTAACATCTTTTTTTCTAAGTCATCTTTTGTCTCAGAATAATGTCTGATATAGTTTAATGATTGAAATTGCAAATTCCTCTTCCTGAGCTTTTGTCCTTTTGGAGAAAATATTATTTTCCAGACCTCACTCTTTCGAGTATCACCAAGTTAACTGCTATTCCTTGTCCCTCATGCAAACTGGTGCAAATTAGTTTATAGGTCAGGGGTGGCAGTAGCTGGGCAGCAGTCTGTTGTGACTTGGCTTGGGAACCGGAAGGTCACTCACCTGGGCACTGCCGAGGTGCCCTTGAGCAAGGCACCAGACCCCTGGACCAACTGCTCCCCGGGCGCTGTATTATATTAGATTAGATGATTAGATTCAAATGTATTGTCATTGCACAGCACAAGTACAGTACAGCGAAAATAATTGGGCATCTAACCAGAGTGCAAATGTTGCAGTAAAGTGCATGGTAATATATAATGTACAGTGGTTAAATAAGATGTAAAAACAGTATACTAGGTATAAATGTATATACAATAGCTGCCCACTGCTCCTAATACTAGGATGGGTTAAAATGCAGAGAAACTAATTTCACTGTGTACATGTGACCAATTAAGAGGATTCAACCCTTAAATTTAGATGAAGGAAAATTGGCAATTTAGAGTACAGCTATTAAGGTTAGGGTCACGTGTACGGTCAATCAAGTTAAGGGTCAAGTGTACGGTCAATCAAGTTAAGGTCTAGAAGGCTTACATTCAATGCACCTGTCCAGATTTCCCATGCTAAGCTTTGTGTGCTTTATGCTTAGGCTTTTGTTGTATTAATACATTTTGTTCATTGTAATGTGTCAGATTCATTACATTGGTATTCTTCCTAATGGAAGTGCGTCATTAGTAAAATAATCAAGTCACACTTTGATCAGTTTAAGCCACTTCATCACGCTACATTAACTAATTACTGAAACCTCAAACAAATGTGAGGGGGGGGGAGGGGGGGGGGCATCTTGCGTTCTGGTTAACACGCAAGGAACTCCTATCTCTTCCGTCCCTCTGTAAAACCCTGCATCTCGCAAAGTCACCAGAAACATAACACAATCACGCATTACAGGCACCCACACGACACACACACTCGAGGTGTGAAATAATCGGCTGTGGGAGAGTTACACAATTATTTCGAATTCACATAATCAAGATGGATGCTTGGCTGCCGTAAACCCTAAGATTGAATAACGTCTCTCTGCTTCTTGAGATTATTCTGCCGTTTGCATGGCAAACCCATTACAGTGTACTGCCAATGGTGTATGATGAATATACTAGGGAAAAGGCTCTAGGTAAGTTACGGATACAGCAAAAAGGGGAATCGTGTATCAACCATTTGTCTTCATGGTCTCTAGCTCTCTCTCTCTCTCTCTCTCTCTCTCTCTCTCTCTCTCTCATCTTTTCTCAGTCTTCCGTTGTTTCTCTCTCTTGCCATTTAGTCGACACCTGTCTGTCTCTCTCAATCTCTTGAGAGAGACAGACAGGTAGGAGGCTGTAGTAGTGGCCGCCTCAGCGTCAAAGTTTAGGCTTCCGCCTCACACGCGGTTCCTTCCACACAGCCGGCAATTGTTTGCACGACGGTTTGCTTCGTTCAGGTAATATTTTCTCACAGGGATGCAGGGGATGGCTGTTTTTGTATAAAAGCAGTCATTTTACATGAGTGAGAATTGTGGGGAGGGGAGGGGGGGTACAGCTACCCCCCCGGTAGCTGTAACGATGGGAAAGTGAGAGTGGAGGTGTGGTCGATGGAGAGAGAAAAAAAGAGAAACTGAAAGAGCCTAAGTGCGAGACAGAGAGAGAGATGGAGAGAGAGAGAGCGAGAGTGAGAGTGAGAGAGAGTGAGAGATGGGGGGAGAGAGAGAGAGAGAGATGGGGGGAGAGAGAGAGAGAGAGAGAGAGAGAGCGAGAGCAGGTTGGAAAGATAATGGGCTGAATACGGGTGGAAATGGTGGAGCTGGGAAATGAGAAGAGGGGGGGGGGGGGGGGGGGGGGGGGGGCGTGTGGTGGGTTCGACCTCCCCAGTGATTTGAACACGAATCACAAATCACACCTTGGACAGAATTCATTGCAACACTGTCGCACAAGCCGTGCTCTCGCCTGCCTGTGAGCGGTTACCGTTAGCCATGTGACACACCCGCCAGCCCCACAGCAGACATGCTAATGACAGATGGAGGAGAGAGGAGGAGGAGGCGGATGGAATGACTTGACGGTGAGGAAGGTGTACATTTGACACCATTAAGATGAACGGCCCCAATGACATAGATGGACAGAAAAACCGACAAACACACAGACAGACACACACACACACACAGCTAGATTGATAGATCCATTTGCACCCCTCAAGCAATGGCAAGCAATTGAGAAGCTCGACAGAGAGGCGGTTCACGGTAAATTAAACTCATAAATCACCCAAACTTCCAATTGGACCGAGTTTTCCCAAAAACATTCCGATATTCTCTTTTAGTGATGCTGTTTTAGAGAATAAGGTACACCGGTTTCACAATATAACTTTGCTTGCCTGGCAGCCGACTTGGGTCATGCCATAAATATTTATAATAATATTTTTTCTGCTATTTAGATTCCCTAATGTGCAAAGCTACAATTTATTGTCACACTATGACGCACCAACCCCCAAAACAAGCTGTTCTTTGCATCACCCATTCACAGTTCAAATAAATCAGTGGGATTTCCAAAGTACACTTAGATCTTAGATATGAATAACTTCTTATTGAATATCTAAGCAGTGCCAAACCAAGTCAACAAAGTCTATATTGAAAAATATATCAAGCACCGGGAAAGCAGACCAAGCTTCATTATTACTATCTCTCCTGTCCGCTCCACTAGAGAGAAAAGAAACCCAGAGCTCTCTAGGAAAGAAAGGAGATTTAAGCGTATTATGTGAGGACCGGCTGCATATATTAGACCTTTGTTCCTGTGCTGCTCTGTGTCGAATGGAAAGTAGCAACGGTGAGATAAGCACCACATGGTCTGGGACTCTTGCTGTTGAATCACCAAGAAACATAGGAAGGATTTCTCTGGCTCCCTCCCTCAATACCAGCATTGAATGAAAATGAGTTTGACGGACAGAGGGGACATGTGGAAGGACATAAACATTTAAATGGACCTCAAGAAATGAGATCTTAGAAGGATTTTTTGTAATAAAGATAAATGTCTAGATGTACAGAGCCACAATTGTGAGTGTCTTGCTCTAATGATAATTGAGTAGGATTGAATCAGATAACGTACTCTGACATAGTCAATTGTACTCTTTGAAAGCAGTTTTCTTTTCAGATTGAATAACAAAAATTGGTATTGATGTCTTGCTCCCCTAGACAATATCAATTGAACTGCTGTGACAGACTGGATTCACAACTCAATTCATCACAAGTGTGTCAGTTGTGTGTGTGTGTGTGTGTGTGTGTGTGTGGTCGATGGCTGGTTTAAGCAGCCTTACCTGGCCTGGCTGAAGTCCGGGTGATTAGACGCTGGAGCTGAATAATCAAGGCCCACAGGTTAAACCAGCCATCACTACACACACACACTCTCGGGAACAGAGTTTGGCCTGGTCAGCGTTTACCATCTGCCTGTTTACCGGCCTGTAACGTCTTGCCAACTCTCCAATAAACCGACATCTACGTTTCGACTCGTCTACCCGTCTCCTGCATGTCGAAGGAGCCCAGAAAAAGTCATCTAGGTGGCTAAACTGGCGTCCAACCTGGAGTTTTCTCATGGATGGCCACACAAGGGGAATAGGAGAAATGCATTGGCAGCTTCCCCTAATGCTAATAAGATGGCATGGGGCAGGGTCTCCTGCTCCAGTGGCTATTTCAATTTCAAAGTCCTGAATGGTTTGATGGTGAGCCAAAATAGAGTTTGGTGTGTGTGCGTGTGTGTGTGTGTGTGTGTGTGTGTGTGTGTGTGTGTGTGTGTGTGTGTGTGTGTGTGTGTGTGTGTGTGTGTGTGTGTGTGTGTGTGTGTGTGTGTGTGTGTGTGTGTGTGTGTGTGTGTGTGTGTGTGTGTGTGTGTGTGTGTGTCGTCGCTAGTCATCAAAGTCTCTGGTCAGTATGGTACTGACTTGTGTTTGGTGAGAGATAGCCTGTACACACACACACACACACACACACACACACACACACACACACACACACACACACACACACACACACACACACACACACACACACACACACACACACACACACACACACACACACACACACACACACAAAATGATAGCCTGTGAACATCATACGGACAGCGGAACCAGGCCACAGAATGTGATTCTACATTCATCTCTTCATCTATATCCTTTATCCGTTAGACACGTCTGTCTCCTGGGCTCAAATTGAAGGAACTAAGTGCACATTAGGAGCCAAAGGACATCATCTCTTTATCTACAAGCGACCCACAGTCGAAAAAAAACAGCCCCTCACTATCCATCACTCTATCTACAGTACAGACTTGTACAGACTTGACCATAATGGCTCTGTTCCATATCTGATGAACTTGTATGTGCACAAAGCAGTATGGACGGATTTAATTTGCATATAGCCTTGCGGAATTCAGATAAACTTGGAATTATCAAGGATTCATTTGTTACATTGGACTGACAAGGAGTTCTCATTTCCTGATTTAATGAGTTTAAATTGATGAAAAAGCTTTTTGAATTTAATTGCACAGGCACTACGCAGCTATTTCCCACTTTTATAATGGCTTAATTATTCATAATTTACATTTAAATTGAAGTATGATTCATCATATGATCAATTGCATTAGCCTTAATCGCTAGAATATTTCTTCACGAGAAGTTTTGGTGTTTCTTTGAGACAGAGGTAAAGGTTTTGAAAATAAGCGACATGGGCATGCAGTGCAAGGCACCAGGCCTTTAAAGTGCAGTCTCACCCTGGAGGCTTGGGACGCATTAATGCTGTGGAAACCATCACAGAGAGCAAAGGAGAAACGGATGCTGCCGGAAAAGATGAAGATGAAATGAGGATGAGGAGGACAGAACAGCGGTAAGTAAGAGAAGTTAAGAGGTTTTATTATCATTGTTCAACTATCAACTATTAAATCCTAAAAGTCTAGTATTGATTTGTGAGAGGGTCATTATATGTTACATTCATAAAAAACACACGTTATTTCGATAGCCTAGAGTAAGAAAACCATTAGGCCAATATGAACATATGGCAAGCAATAAAATGACAACTGACGATAATGATATACCATATGGACTTCATGATATTGTTTTTATTATACGCTATTTGGCATTGAATGGCTGTGAAAAAAGCTATTTATTCAAATCTATTTATAATGCATTGATATAGTAAGTGGCCTGTTATAAAAAATACAGTTGGAACCTAAGTTGTTAGAGTGAATGTTGTGAATGGCATTTTAAAAGGTCGTGCGCGTATGAGGCCCCTGCATTGGGCTGCAGCAGGCGTGACTGGTTCATGACCCTTGGAAATCGGATGTGTCCTAAATCCTAAATGATGAACTTGTTTCGCTAGTTTTAAAGACATAAGGGAGGTGTGTGTGTGTGTGTGTGTGGGGGGGGGGGGGGTGGGGGGGGTTGATGAAATAAAGCAGTGGGCACAGTAAGAGGATATCCTCCCTTTGTCCCCTGCCTCGCCTCAGTCTCCAGATGAATGGAACGCCTCCAAGTGAGTTTGAACGTTTCTATCAGCCCACGCGTACCGAGTCTTCCCCCCCGTCCAGCGTTAACAACCACGTCAACTCTGGGCCAGTGTTGTTGGACATAACGGGAGTAATCCTCAACAAAAAACACGTACACCAAATCCGCTTGGCAGGAATGAAGGATTTGTTTCATGTTTTCAACTACATCCCGCCAACGTGGGGGAATTTTTTCACGTATTTCCGCACAGGACAAACATGCAGTTTTGGGTCAACATCCTTTGAGTGTGTATCTGTGTTGATACAGTAAACCTGTGTGATAAATGGATTATCGGTGTGTGTGTGTGTGTGTCTGTGTGTGTCTGTGTGTGCAAAGTGCACGGAGACAGGCTGTTGTGCCACCTTTCGCTCTTCCGTTCCATTCGATAACGTCTCATACACACACACACACATGTGCACACGCACGCATGCAGGCAGCCCCACACACACACAAACACACATACACACACACACACACACACACACACACACACACACACACACACACACACACACACACACAGGCAGGCACACACACAGGTTTGCACGTGCACACACAGGTCTGCAAGTGTACACACACACGCACACAGTAAAACGGTTGGCTTCATACCAGCTGTTGTGCAGCCTGCCAGGATCAATACATCTCAATAAGAAGGCCCTGGAGCAGAGATTCCACAGGAAATTATGGACATAGAGCTGATACCGTTGTTGATGGTGGTTGTGTCAAGACTAAAATACCCCCCCAAAAAAGAATAAAAGCATATTTTATCCTGCACCATGCTCCCTTTTGTCTACAACCATCAATTGGCCATTATCATATTAGAAATACCTAATATATAGCAATTATAGCAATTCTTGCTATGTGCTATACCCGGTGCCAGTGCTTGCTTGGGCTGTGTGCTGTACATGCACAGAAGAACGTAGGCTGTATGTACTGTATGTATTCTAGAGTCATGGATCAAAAAGACATACATCGCCCACGATGCAGCAAGCTTACATTATAATGTATGAACAGAGGGATAAGCTATAAGAGGGATAAACATATCGGATCAAGTCACGCATGCTATACACTAACAAAGCACACACGGCTGAATTATAGATGCAAATTAATATATTTTTTACATTTGTTTGAACACATCAATGTGGTAAAACTAATTGTGCCCAGAGGGATTTGTTAATATTTGGTCTTGTGAGGTCTGTGCATTGAAACGCTAAGCATTAAGCGCCAAGCTGACTAAAGCTGGTTAAGCACTAAGCTGACACTTCATGTTCGGGGCTTGGTGCAGCCAATACCTTACAAAATGAATCAACAATTCAACATACACAAAGTGTAACTATTGGCAACTAATCTAACTAAATTACAAACAACTCTAAATCATGGTAAGGAGTTTGGTAAGGTAAGGAAATGTTTGGATGTTTAGTGTTTTTGGTTTGTTTTTACATTCTCAGTCAGCAGTAAAGAGCACAGCCTCATCATCCTCTCTTTAAAAGGATGAAGATATTAGTCTTCCAAATTGATTTTGGCCAGAAGGTAATTACCAGCAGTAAGGAGCACTGATATTACTCTGCTAATGACTCACTCATGGTCAGAGATAGATTGCCTTCCCCATGCACTAGAGAATGTGAAAGTGAACCACTGAAATTGCTATTTGTTTTGATGCCCTGCACTGGGCATCAAAACAACCAGCAATTTGTCCAGCAGTGGTTCACTTTCACATTCTTCATACATTAATCTCTGTCTGATATAATGTAATAGACAGGGCAAAGTTAGTAGACTCAGGAACTTCAGGAAATGTCAACCTAGTAAGTTAGGTTAGATACTAAGAGAACTAACATTACTGATTTAGTTACTTACTGACTAACTTACTTAATAAATAACAAATTGAACTAAATGAACAATTAAACAATGAAATAACTACATTCGCGAGAGGGTACCTTTCAAAAATGGCCGTAACCTTTAGCCTTTTACTGTGTTTCTGGCAGCCCTTCACCAGATCCATTACTGCGTCTGTCGCTGCTCGTGTGGGTATGAAGTCACTCATCCTGGGGAAACTACATTCTGTGTGTCAGAGAGGATGCAGGAACTACACCGGAGCGACACAAGCTCATTTTGGCAAGGACGTCTTAGGGAGACGAGGGTATATCGTATTGGAGATGGTATTTATAGTCGTTTTGTTACCAATAAGCGAAAATTATAGACACACACAAACACACACAGGCCTAATAATTGACATTGTATGTGATCGCCAGTGCAAAGTACTTCTTACACATGTGGAATAATATGGGAAAACGTTATGTTTTCTACATATTCTGAAAATATGGTCGATTTCCGATTTCATCTAGTATTTTTTATAATTTGTATTGAAACATTTATCGTAATTGCACTGGACGCACGTCATGTGATCGCTGTGACGTCATCAGTGCTCCGTTGTACACCTGCTAAATGGCAAGTTATCGAGGTGATTCATCCAGTGACGAAGAAACGATTTAACTGAATGCAGAAAGAGGGGTTCAACCGTATAGGTTTGAACCAAGGAGGCCTCGGCCGCAGTAGCGATCGTTGTGTTAAACTATATTCTATATAATAAGTCTATATTGTCTATATGCCCACTGTGCGCCCATAGGGCTGTGCGCACTACAGGAGCCAGAATATGTTCGAGACAGAAGCGGCAACCACACCACACAACTATATTATACTTATATTATATACTATATTTTATTATATATATAGACAGCATGTGTCAGATGTTGTCGTCGAGAAAAGAACGAACATGAAAAGATGTGTTTGAGCAACGGCAGCAGCACCCATGACCCGAGACGCACACACACCCTCTGTGTGTGTTTGAGAGAGGAGGGATTTTTGTATCAGCAACCTTTGTATCAGGATAATCATTGGCTTCATAAATATATTTTATATAATATAATATAGTATATTATATAAATATAATATAGCCATACAATATAGCTACCGCCTCTGCGTCGAACGCATCCGGCTCCTGCAGCGCGCACCACAGCCCCACGGGCGCACGGCGGGGACACAGACAACCACATAGAACATAGAACATAGAACATAGAACATAGAACATAGAACATAGGACATAGCCCCGAACATACCTACTAACTACACAACGCCTGTTTTTACTCACTTGTTGACTCACTTATCTTTGCTCTCTTGGCACTGCTTAGGACTTGCTCTGTAGGAGCGTCACCGTCAGGCTGGGTCAACACGCTATAGGCACAGCTGATCAGATCTGCCCAGCTGATCAGATCAGGCTTCAACAACAGTCGATGAGCGAAGCCACTCTTGAACTGACAATAGTTCTCAAATTCTTCTTCCAGAACATGTCGGCTGCACACCCGAGTTTGCCTGTCCGTCCCGGGAGGACGACAACACTTCGCCAACCACTGCCTTCGTGTATGAAGCCTCGATCGCTGAGTCGGCACTTTGAAGAAGTGTGCATGGTCCGGATTACTTTTGTCGGATACCTTGCAGTATTTTGCGATACAATACACGGCATTGTGTCGATATTGAACGATCAATCAGCGCACAATGCACATGCCGAACAAAAGTGAATGACTGCTCGATTGGCGACTGCGGCGTGATCGAGCACTGTCTACGTCACAGCTGCAGAATTTGGTCACGTGAAAGACAAAATGGCATCTCCCACAGAAAGATCGATTTTTAACATTTTTTAATTAAATAGAAAATAGCAGCGGGTGCTTGTGAACAACTCAGGGTATACTTAGAAGTTACTGTTTTATCAACCTATGTCCTTTTTCAAATGAGTGAACTATCCCTTTAAGGGATAATATTGTACCACCAGGTGTGAGTGTGATTGTGATGACATAGTGGGAGTGTCGACACAGATGTATGATGGTTAGATCAGTCTACCAGCCTACCCAGTGGACCGTACCAACTGGTATGCTCAATCTTTCCATCATAGATTTGGGTGGACACTCCCACTGTGTGATGTCACCAAGTAACAGACAAGTTTAGTCAAATGACAACTTTGGAAACGGCCTGTATGGCTAATCAGACTCACACCTGGTGGTATTATATAACCCCTTTAATATGGTGCTATTACTTGGATGAACGCCATTAAAATATTAACAATGGTCCCAAACATTGTCTATTATCCCTCATAAAAATAGCTCAGAATAAGTGGTCCACAAGGATCACAATCATATAACACAGGGACTGTAAGCACAGGAAAGAAAGCTTCTCTGAAACAATTAGGAAGGCTATTATTAAAGTGTGTGTGTGTGCGTGTGTGTGTTACACCAGCAGGTGATGGACTGAAGTAGAAGGAAGCACCTGTCAACTCTGATATACACATGCACAAAAACAGAGAGACTGTGAGAGAGAGAGCACGAGAGAGAGAGAGAGACCAAGAGCAAGGGGGTGAACGCAAGAGAGGGCAAGAACTAGAGTGAGAGATAAAGACATTTTACTGTAGCCATGAGTTGCTGTTACTATAATACTATTTTGTAGCCAATAACAAAAGTACAGTGTAACACACACGTACCAACACACACACACACACACACACACACACACACACACACACACACACACACACGTACCAACACACACACACACACACCTTGAAACCCAGCCTCTGGCTACATTTGGGTCCAAGTAATTTTTTACTGCACAGAAATTGCGTGTGCAATATAAGTAACTGTGGGTCTAAATAATAATAGTAATAATAATAATGTAGGCCTATAAAAAATTTGACCATATACGATTATGGAAAATAATTAGTCTGGGTCTGAGCGATTAAAATTTAAATGGGGTTCGGCCCATTGGGGATGTTTGTTTGCATTTAATTCAGATTAAATGCTATTGTTATTGCAGCAGGAAGTCCGAAAGCTTTGCCTAATGGCTTCTCGTTTTTTTCTACCCTCCAAATGAATTAGGATTGCAGGACAACAAGGCAACTAAATCAGTCAAGCGTGTTTATGTTGTTCATGAAGACGAGTCGGCTTCAGTGTGCGTGTGCGTGCGTTGTGGCTGAGAGGGAAGATAATGGTTCCTTTGACTTGAATGTTATTTGAATGCAACTAAAACTTATCATATCCAATGGCATGTGACAAGCACATAATAATACCTGCATTGTAATACAACTTTAATAAAACATTGGTGAGAACCGGTTGACACTGTTTAATACGACGCTATAATCCAAAATCAAAGAAAAACAATACTGAAACACTACAATATATATATAATACTCTTTTTGTTTACATCTCAAGATCAATTTGCATTAAATGTAGCAGTCTCCAGTGACCCCCCCCCCCTCTTGTTTTATGAACATTATTTGCACTTGATATAGATGTGCTAATTAGACACTCTTCAATGAACGAGGGAATCATTCAAAGGCTTACCGAGAACTCTGGGTTTGGTGTTCATTGAGTGTTTCATTTCAAGAGAGTTCAGCTGTTCAATGGTTTAATTACGGTACGGTAGTGATTGGCTCCTCTTTGGCAACCTTTCATCACATTTGTGTGATTGATTGGATGTTAGTAACAGCCGACAAGCAGGCTGACTGCACAAACCGTAACAAAATGCCATTTTGACAATATTCTCCACGCACGCCGTTTACCCGTGGATAATGACGCCGCTGGTTGCTTGATAATTGTTTGCCCGGGATAGGTTGTATAGAACAAACAGGCAGGAGCTGGTGGTCTGAGAGAGAGGAGAGCCATAATCTCCCAGACAGAACACTCATTAAATCCGAACATTTTGAACAAACCCGCTGCTGGGTTTCATGGGCCATATGGTTTTGGCCCATAAAAAGGCACCTGCATCCCTATAGGTCTGTTACTTGTAATGTGGTACATGGCCAGTACATTGTTATTGGATTATGGGTTGTAGGATATAGGAGGCATTTTGTTGTGGTGAGACAACACATCACAAACCTTTCTTACATGCTCAGAGTCTCTCTTTCTATTCTCTCACTCTTAAAGCCTGCCAGGCAATACAAAACGCCTGGCAGTGTTATGAATGTTCTTTGTCATCGTCGCTATCCGCTTCTTCCAACATTCACCAGACCCAGCCCTCACTCTACCAGTGCACCACCGAGATAAGGAACACATTGTTCCCTTTAGCCAATGCTACGCACCAATCGCATATCTCCTGACAGGTCATTCTATTTTGAGTGCCGCTGATAATATATTGAAAGGTCACATTTAATTTTCATTCCAATTTCCAAAGGAGACATGACTATTTCCCACCTCTGAACTCGTCCCTTTGACAGCCGATGGGATGATTGCTAGTGGGCACTTTGGCAGGGACTGGACATACTGACAAGCTCTCTACTGCTCTACCGCTAAAAATGTACTTCAAGTACAGCAATCAAGTCGTGCAATTTGTTTAAGCTATTTGTTTCACCATTTTTTAAACAACGAAAGCTTTCTAAATGCAGATTCTCTGTAATTACCTTTGAATTATCTTGGCTAAAGTCCAGTTTGTGGTATTCTTCCAGCATAGTGTGTGTGCTTGACTGTAGGAACTGAACAGATGCACAGGATGCAATGGGTGGTAATGCAGGCGGCATCCCCCATATTGTCTTCCCCGTGGCTGGTTCCATCTCTTCCATTTCCCCTTCCACTCTCATCTCAAATCATGCCACAGACACCTGAACAACAAACGCCGGTGATCATGTACACACATCATCACAATCTACATCCCCCATCTCTGAGACCCATCTCGTCCCATCCGGGATGTATTCAAATTGCCTCACTATGTCAATATAATTTGTTTTCTGTGACTATATTTTCATCTGCACAGTGCTGTACTTCTCCTTAAGGCATTTTTCATTGTGTTTTCATACACATACACTGATAATTAAATAAAAGTTTTTTAATGACTGTTTTGCACCGGATATTTCAGTTTCCTCTACTCAAGTCGGAAAATGAGAGATTATATTTGTGTTGACTGAAAGCAAAGCGCTGTTATAATCAACCATTAACCGCAATGACCCTAATTTCCTGGTTTGCAAAGCCTGTGCAAAATCTAATAAGGTATGTTTGACTTTGTTAAAATGCTGCCGATTGGTTGTATTGCCGTTGGTTCACTTTGGGTTGCATCCCTTACTTGACCTTTGTACTTTTCCTACCCTTAGAGGTGACCTTGACTAACCCCCTGTTCTGTAGACATGTAGGTGTCAAGTTCAAAGCCCCACAGACAGAAGCGTTTGGCAAAACAGAAGCACGTAAAATACTTTCATCATAATAATGTAGTGGACGGTGGGGATGATTTAAATAAATATCTAAATAAACATATAAGCAAAAATAAATAAAGATTATAGATAATATTAATATTCACTATTTACACCATTTAATCCTAAACATATCATCACATTGTAAGATAATAATCCATAAATGACACGCGTGTCATGTGTGGATGACACAACAGTCGTTATGGGGCGTCATAACGTTTCACCTTGTCTATTGTTAAATGGCAGTTGCGTGACCGGAGGGAAGAACCAAGGGGGTTGAGAGTGCAGAGAGAGAGAGCGAGAGAGAGAGAGACGTGGAGCATCAACTGCAGACAGTAGTGCTCACACATCTTCACTTTAAGTGCACTCACTGTTCAGCCACTCCAATGGACCCGGGGAGTGAGTGACAAGAAGTGTGGAGAAAGGAGAAAAGAAGACAACAAAAAAAGGCAGACAGAAAGAAAAATACTACACCCAACCAACCAAGACTTTGGGTGAAATCCATTCAGAAGAAAAACCGGAAGAAAAGCAGGAGAATAAAACGAGAGAGCGAGAGAGCGAGAGAGAGAGCGAGAGAGAGTGATAAAGGCGTCAATGAGTTAAGGTGTATTTCCTCTAGACCAGTGGTTCTTAACCTTTTTGGAGGTACTGAACCCCGCAAGTTTCATACGCGCATTCACAAACCCTTCGTAATAGGAAAAATAAAATATGATATTACGCTGAAAATCCCGATCGTAAAGTCCAACGGGGGGGGGGGGGGGAGGTATGTCGCGATCGTGAACATTGTGTGTGGCTTTTTTTTTTAATGAAGATCGTGATTCTGTGGGAATCAGAATTCCTTTATTTGTCACTCACGTTATTGTTAACAATAATAATAATAAAAATGATTTATATATATCAACAACAAAAAAATAGTACCTCCGCCGAACCCCTGAGACTGACTCACCGAACCCCTGGGGTTCGATCTAACCCAGGTTAAGAACCACTGCTCTAGACCTTTGGTATATATTTCCGACAGCATGTAAAAGGGGAGAGTTCAATAGATCTTTAAGAGGAAGTCTTATTTTTTTTCTCTCTCGTCTTTGAGGCCAGATGTCACTTCAGTTGGGCACTTTATCGCCCTCTGTAGATCGTCTATCCACACGTAATTAGGCCACGGTTTAACTTTCAGCTTTTATAGAGTGAATAGCAGTTGTATTGCGATTCTTACACAAATGCAAACCAGTAGCAGTACCCTCTGGGTTCTTTTTGAAGAGAGAGGCGTATATAATATGGACTTTGATACAATTTGCTAGCTTGCGCAATGGTTTTGCATAGGTATGCTGTTTTGTGACAAAATGCGGTTAGATGCTGAAAAAAATACCCTTGGTAATGTATAGCGAGCTGTGTTTTGACTACGTAGACTAACTTGTGGAGCCTTACCAAGGTGCCACTGAAGAAAGCACGCCTCCACTTGCCTGAACACCTGCCTCGAGGAGATCACAGCTTGGATGACAGACAACTTTCTCCAACTCAACGGCAGAGAACACATCCTCCTGGTCAGCATTCCTCATCACACCCACGGTAACACCACAACCGCCCTCACCCAAACTACGCCATGCCCTAACCGCAGCTGACGCCGAGAGGCTCATTCATGCTTTTATCTCCTCCTCCAGGTTGGATTACTGCAATGGTCTCCTGGTCGGCCATTATGAGGAGGAGCATTTCAAGCTGAGAAACGCGCTGATATTTGTGCAGCGTGACTATTTTCAACATCAACATCAACATCAACATCAAAGAGTTTGGAGTTTGGTCATTGGACATTGGATGGATGGATAGCTAGTGTTGGCATTAGCCACAGTGGGAGGCTGTGCTGAGCTACATTGGTTAGCTTGTGTTGGCATTAGCCACAGTGTGAGGCTGTGCTGAGCTACATTGGTTAGCTTGTGTTGGCATTAGCCACAGTGTGAGGCTGTGCTGAGCTACATTGGTTAGCTAGTGTTGGAATTAGCCACAGTGTGAGGCTCAGCTACATTGGTTAGCTAGTTTTGGCATTAGCCACAGTGTGAGGCTGTACTGAGCTACATTGATTAGCGAGTGTTGGCATTAGCCACAGTGTGAGGCTGTGCTGAGCTACATTGGTTAGCTTGTGTTGGCATTAGCCACAGTGTGAGGCTGTGCTGAGCTACATTAGTTAGCTAGTGTTGCATTCATGAATTAATTGGAAAGACCCGGCAAATCCCATAACATCTAATCGGGAATCAATGATATTTTTGGAGAGTATCAAAGATGCATTCTTAAGTCAACATGTGGCTGAGCCAACTAGATATCGGAACGGGCAGAAGGAAAACACCTTGGATTTGATTCTAACCTCCGATGCAGATGCTGTCAGTGACCTGAATATACGCCCACAATTAGGAAAAAGTGACCACTGTGCACTGTCTTTCAAAACACCAGGTGTGCTGCCGAAGACTAAAGTAAACAACCGATGCCTGAACTACAACAAAGGAAATGACATAGCTATGAGGAATGACCTCGACATTGCATGGGAAGAGGAGCTTACATTGAAGAACGTTGAGCAGAGTTGTTGCTTACTCAAAGATAAGATTACGCTCTCATGCAGAACATTTGTCCCAAGCATGAAAGTAGGTTTGAAAGCCAAAAAGCCACTCTGGATGATGAATGATGCCACTCTGGTCAAAGTGAAGAAGAAGTACAGCTCCTGGCGCAGGTACCTGGAAAAAAAATCCGGAGAACAACAACAAGAGTATGCTCGAGCCAGAAATCAATCGAGATGGACCACCCGTAAAGCTCAGCGTAATTTCGAAAGAGAAAACTTGCACAAGAGGTCAAGAAAAACCCCAAGGCGTTCTGGCGATATGTCATATCCTAAACTAGTGTACGTAGTAGTATACCTGACCTAGACCGGATTGATAGAGAGGGACAAACCACCTCTGATGAAGAGAAGGCTGATGTTCTCAATGATTTCTTTGGTAAAGTGTTCACCACGGAGAACTTGAAACACATCCCAAAAGTCATCCCAAGAGATATAGCCTCAGTCATCGACCAATTGGTAATCACTTCCGACCAAGTCCAGAAGAAATTGAGACATCTGAACCCAAACAAGTCATGCGGCCCTGACCAGATCCATCCACGGGTAATGAGAGAACTGGCCAGCACTCTTGCAGTACCACTGAGTATAATTTACAACAAGTCCATCCTGACAGGTGATCTTCCAGGTGATAAGCACACACCTGGCAATTATCGTCCAGTGAGCTTAACATCAATTTGCTGCAGAATTATGGAATCACTCGTTAAGGACTGTCTGACGGAGCACATGAAAGCCCAGTGCTATTTCACTCCTGACCAACATGGCTTCCTTAGCGGACGTTCAACTATGACCCAACTGATAGAGAGCCTGGAAGAATGGACACAAATAATAATGAGGACCAATGCTTGGATGTTGTGTCTCTATTGTGATTCTCTATATTGTGACTCATGGTAAAACTAAAAAGCTATGGTATTACTGGCTATATAGGAAAATGGATTGAAGGCTTTCTGACAGGACAGTGCCAACGGGTCTGCGTGAATGGTCACCTAACATCATGGGCTGATGTTACCAGTGGGGTGCCACAGGGCAGTGTATTAGGCCCTCTATTATTCATCATTTTTATAAATGATCTCCCTGATCTCCTCTGTGGTGGATTGCAAAATCTAAATCTACACTGATGATACTAAAATGTACAACAGAGTTAACACACAAGAGGAGGCAGTGGACCTTCAGAGAAATAGACATCTACCAGTGGTCACGGGACTGGCAATAATTGTTCCACCCGGAGAAGTGCCATATACTACAACTTGGCAAGCACTCAATTTCACATAAGTACACAATGGGGAAAAAAACAAATGTAAAATAACTAAACACCACAGAGCAAGAGAAAGACCTTGGAGTGATAATAGACCATCAGTTACTTTTTGATAAACATTGTGAAAATATTGCAAATGCTGCAAATCAACTAGTGGGTGTGATGAGAAGAACTTTCACACATATTGATAGGATAACTTTCAATCTAATTTACAAGGGCTCATACGACCGCGGCTTGAGTATGCCTCATTGTCAGGATTGGCAGTTCTGCCTCCCCGCGTTCACAGCCCTCGTCCAGGTAGCCACGACCCCTTTTCACTTTCCGCATTCCTGTCACCGTTTCCCCAGTCCTCACCCGGATAGCCACGCCCCCTATCATGTCCCGCATTCATGTCACCGTTTCCCAGCCCTCGTCCAGGTAGCCACGCCCCCTTGTTAGTGCTCCCCCCGCAGCTGCAGCGCATAACCGTTAATTTCCCCCTCATGTTTTCCTGCCCGTCTTATTGGCTGCCTGGGACCTCATTGTTTCCACCTGTTATGTTCCGTGTGTTTAAATAGGCGGCGTCTTGTTTTGTTCGGGGCCAGTTCATTATATATATACTGTTTCGTTGGTTGTTAGACTCGGTCTTGTTTCATGTGCATGAACAAGCGTCATGTTTCCACGTCATGCCACCTTCAGGTTTTTGGAGTTATGTCTTTTGCTTTTGAGCTTTATGCGTTTCCATCTAAGTGATTTTTGTGTTACTGTATTTATCAGTAAAGACTCTTTATTTTGGTACGTGTGTCATCGTGTCGTGCATTTGGGTTCACCTCCTAAGTCCCCGTTCCTCATTCTCCCCGCGGCAACCCGTGACACTCATCCGTCTGGTGCCCTATTCATGTTTAAGAACTTGAAAAGCTCTAATCTGTGCAGCGTAGAGCAACTAGACTGGTAATAGGTCTGAACAGACATAGTTACGAAGAGCATGACTAATTTGATGTGGACAGTGATAGGATGTTGCCAGCTGCAAGAGGGAGGATCACCAGAGGTCATTCCCTGCGTATCGTGAAAGCGAGAAGTAACCACAAGCCGAGATCGCACTTCTTCTCACAAAGGGTCGTCAATGATTGGAACGGTCTTCCATAGGACGTGGTGAATGCTATGTCGCTAAACGCCTTCAAATCGCAGACTTCAAGGCTGCAGCGGGCTGCAGTTTTCATCTTGAATGAAAACTAGTCTTCATCTCCTGACTTTCCAGTGACTTGATTAGGAGCGGTGTATAGGCTATATCTCTGCCTTCCCACCGTATCAGCTATCTATCTCTGAACAAAGCCCTCCATAAGCAGCAATACGTCTGAAACAGCGCTGCCCCCGATCCCGAGGCGGGTCTTGAATCAGGATCATAACAACCCCACATTCCACTCAATGTGAAAAGTGAAATATTACTGCGGCTCTGAGCAGCCCAACTAAGTTGGCCTGGAGACTGCAGTGCAGCAAATACATGGCGTTTCTTTCATTCAACGGGGAGGAAAATATAGCATACAGGCATACAGACGCATGAGGGAAGAATGCATCAATTATGTTTAACTTTTAATTTGCAAACAGCAAAACCACTAGGCTTACCCTGTCAATCAATGTTTTTTGTCCATGAAAAATTGCTCTCTTTCAAGCTACTATTGGTCTTTACCGACAGCAAAAATGAAGCACATTCTTTTGGACACAAAAAACTCCAGGATCAGCTGAAAGGTTTGCAGTTATTGCGTTGTTTTGACGTTGAGTTGCAGTGGTAAATAGATAAGCATGTTCCCTCGTGTTCATAATAGCCATTAACAAATCTAAGCTTGACAATTGACAATCTTGACAATTGGGAATCATGATTCTCAATGGTGAAGTGTTCTATTATGTTAACAACCACCGTACTCAGTGGTTGCTAACCACTGGATATGTACGCAAGATGGTGTTGAACGCCGCCGTGAATATGAATGAACCACTGAACCCTGTACTTCCATTCTGTTGTTTTAAGGCAAACAGGGGTGTAGTCACAGCCATTAATTATGGGCCTGTTCCATTGGTATGCCAGTAAGTAAGACCCAGAGAGCAACCTTACATTGATCACAGTGGCACTTGTGACACATGTGGAAGGCACAGACCCGAATGTTACTGGTCAGAGCCACTGTTCACCTTGCTTTGACACTTGCTGTCAAGAGTCTGTTAGTAATGATACAGCCCATAAACGAATGGGCCCTTTTCACAGGTCGGTTCAAGGACGGCTGAACTGTTAGGAGTGCTGCTACTTTCATGACCAATCACCAATATGACACAGGGTCATACTGCTTATTACCCTGACTTATTACTTATTACTGGACTTATTTCTGGACTGTACTATACTGTATTTATGAGGCTGCTACCACTCACTACGGTGCTGCTACTACAGTCACTCTGTGGGACATGGGAGATATTTATCAACCATTCATTTGTACGTACCTTCTCATCAGTGCAACATCCCCCCCCCCCCTGCTTTCAATTGTTGTGTTTCAAGTGGAAATTTCACCTATAAAACAGTGAGTGTGTGTCAAAGTTATACCGACAGAAAATTTAAAACGTTTGACTGTGTTAGAAGAACTCAGGGGTTTATTTTACCTTCACTAGGAACCAGAGAATGTTCCGGCATCGCTGTTGTGTCAAGTGTTATTTCCTGCAGTGAAGGGGAAAAGAGTTTCAAATAAGCCTCTTGGACCGACTTTCACAACTGTGAAATGAATTTCATGACCCCCTCCCACACACACACACACACACGTTAGTAGTACCTGTCCACTGGTTACAATTTGATTTGTGATGTGTAACACTCTAGAAATGCAATAAGCTCAGGTGAGCTATTGCTATGGTATGATCCACTACTACATTAATAACCCACTGTCATCTAGATTGAAAATCTATCATTTGGGCCACTTTCAGATGTATTCCAAGGTACTATATACTGTAGATCTGCCAGGATGTTAATTGACATTCCAAAATTTAGCAAATAAGTCAATAAAAGGCCTCTAGTCTGAACGGAGAACAACAACAAATGTTACAATTAATTGACATTGGAGCTTGAGCAGAGATTACCTGGAACAGTCTACCTCTGCTAATAAGATATGTGGCTTAATGCTACCGACGCATAGCTTCTACCAATTAAAGCTAAATACGCTCATAACAACGGAACATGAATAGCCAAAGTGGGAGACTAGCCTGCTTGCATTTCATGCATGTTCACCAGCCCGAGCGCCCCGTGTTGTTGATAAAAGAGAAACGAGAGAAAAATGTTGTGTGCTTTCAGTGAAATGATTGCTTTGACATAACTGAGTTATTTTATAAGGTCACCGTGGTGTATGAAGTAATACTCCATCCTGCCTACGCATGGAACTTTGGCCAAGAGGACTTTGACAGTCATAGAGCCATAGAGAGCACTCTTTATGTTGGTTTGTCCACCCTCCCCCTTTTAAGTCATTCTTCTTGGTGTGTTTGATTCGTTTCTAACGTATTCATCCGGTCATCTGTTACACACACGCTAGCCATCCCCAGTTCCCATAGCGAATGAGTGGGGAAACAGTGGGTTGAACCAAGGCGAAAAGCCCACTAAAATACTAAGAATGAATATGTATATCTGTAAATCTGAATCCCCCTTGGTGGTCGTTAAATATAAATCAAAGCACAGCACAGCTTTTGTCTGGTACATAATGGCCAGTTAAATATAAATCAAAGCAAAGCACAGCTTGTGTCTGGTACAGAATGGCCAGGGGATATGGCCCCAGTGAAATAGCTGCGATGCTTTTCTAAGAAGTGTGTCTGTATGTCTCGCAGTTGCATAATGTTTAAAAGAGAGCTATAGAAATGTGGTGGACAGAATGTTCCACTCTGTGTCGTAAAAGTGAAAACGCGAATTGTTATTTGAACATGTCTTTTTGCATTCTTTTAGCATCTTTGTTTAGAGATTTTAAAATATGCCATACAATAGTGGCATCACTGAGAGATTGGTGGTTTCCCTTTGGGTGTCTAAATTAAAAGCTAATGATTTAAATTATATGTTTAGGATGGACATCGATAATGCACTGCATGGCAAACAAATCAAATTGGTGTGTGTGTGTGTGTGTGTGTGTGTGTGTGTGTATGAGGGTTGGTTGCCACTTCTGAGTTGAAGGTTATTTGGAAACAGCAGGCATTTATAAAAAATCTTTCCACGCTTCTAGTAACATCTCATCATCTCTGGTACATCATCTCTGGTAACATCTCTGGTACTGACCTTCAGGGCAGTCAATGGAACTGCCCCAACCTACCTCCAAACGTTGGTCAAGCCCTACATCCCAGCCAGAGCGCTCCGCTCAACTTCTGCCAGGCGACTTGTTCGACCTTCACTGAAAACAACCAAGCATCGCTCTTCCAAGACCCAGCTCTTCACGGCTCTGGCTCCACAGTGGTGGAATGAACTCCCGTCTCATGTCAGGACGGCAGAGTCCCTCACCAGCTTCCGCAAGAGACTCAAGACCCACCTGTTCAGAGTCGACCTGGACTCTTCATGAACCCTCCTTCTCCTTTGTGAATCCCTAACTTGCTTAAGTCCTGACATTAATAGCTCTTAGCATGTTGTATATTCTAGCAAGTGTATATCCTTAATGTTGATAACACGCTCTTATCACAGCTACTTAAGCAGGTGACCTGGCAGTACCACATTGTGTTATTCATCTTGTTAATATGAATGCTTGTGAACTGCTCTATTTTTATGTTTGCGTACCTCAGCGTTATGCTATTGTCTACTTCAACAAATGTACTCCTTGTAAGTCGCTTTGGATAAAAGCGTCTGCCAAATGTCCTAAATGTAAATGTAAATCTCATGTTTTATTCTCCTGAAAAAAAGATCAATACCAATACTTTTTTTCTGTTATACAATAACATTATTATTATGAAACAATGAACAAGCAGGGACTCTTTGGCTGTTGTATGCCTACTCTGATCCCCTCTACCAACAGTAATTCATTTTCGTAATTTTCTTTATAAAAGACACTTAGGTATTTCAAGACCTACTAAATGTGTGTCCCAGTGCCAGTCTGCCGTAAAGAAAGTACTCTGCTGCAACCTAGTGGCGAGAGTAATAATTGCAATAACATTGATCTCTATTATGCGCATTGATTTAGCCATCATACAATGGATATGACGTAAAACCCCACTGCATTCGAATTTTACAGCAGGAAATGTCTTGACTTTAAATTCACTTTACATTCGTTTATAAGCGGGAGGTGAACTGTACCAGCACACCAACAATTCAAACCCCTAATAATGACTACAACCTTGCATTTCTGATTAATATGGCTACTCCACTACTCTCCAAGTACTCACTAATGAGTAGTAAGACGTAGGCTTGGACTTCTTTGATGAAACTTCACATCACATGAAACCCTGCCGAGATATAGAAATAATATAAATGTTACGACATCGCAATGAGAATGTAGCTAGCACCTTCACAGATGGGTGTTTAATTAAATTACTACATGTAACCGTATGTGTAATATTACACTGTGTGTGACTTCTGATTAAAATGCTAAATTTCCACTGGACCGCTCACTGAACATCTTTATACATACTGTTTTGCCTTGTATTGTTTTTGTCTTGTTTCTGTTTTATCTCGACCCCTCTCACCCAGGCCCAGTCTCTCTGCACCATCTCCAAAACAATACCATAACAAATAAAAATAATATATACAATAAAATAAACAAAAAAAGAGCAGCAAAGTGACTTAAATTATATTTACATGTGTTTTTTATTATTATTATTTTTTACAAAAACCTATAAAAGCATTTTAAAGTGCCAGTAGTGCAGCAGCATCATTAATACAGTGCAGTACAATGCAGTAACTATGATGAGTCCAGAAAGTTCAGCAAAGTATGTAAGTGTAATGTTAATGACAATGTTATGAAAGTGAAAGTGGCAGCACTCCTAGCAGTTCAGTGCCTTGTGCTGATGCTGCGCAACCGGTAGGGGGGAGAAGAGATGGTGCCCAGGGTGGTTGCAGTCCTTTATGATGGACATGGAGGAAATAGAGCTTTAGCATTCCATTGTACTTGTTGAATCTTGAATCTTGAATATGTTCAGCCTCGGGACTTTCTGTGTGCAAGAGCTTGTATTGTGATTCACAAACCACACAAGTGTTCGGCCACCCCCACATATCCAAGGTCTGAGTAAATGCTTTTTAGCCTATTTGTCCTGTAGGTCTATTAAGCTGTAGAGATGGCTTCTCCTAAATAAAGAAAAAAAAAATAGCAGATATTCTTTGGAAACCCAGCCGACTCTTCAAGGCCAGCTTGCCCTAATAAAACAATTATGGTGAGAAATCCATGTTTTGGGGCTGTGTGTGTATTCACCTACCTTCTTGCTGCTATAGCTAGCTGCAAGGTAGGTGAATACCTTGCATGCATAACATGTGTGTGCACACACACAAATGACAAACAACACATTTTTCAACACCTTTTTCTCACGCATCCTGCTTGCAAACAAGATGCAGTGGCACGTTCCTTCCATGTCAGCCACCTTGAAGTTATCAAACTTTATGGAAGGCGGTGTGCTCATTCCACATGAATGTTTACATAACAGCACCTCTATTACTCAAAACGTCCTTGTTGTGCTGCTTCCTGCTTGAAGGCTTTTTGGAATTATGATTAGTTAAAATGATGGGTTCATTTGAACTGTGGTCTGTGGTCTGACTGATTCTGGGTGTTTTATAAATTCATACTTGTGATTTCAACATCAATACTTGGTCCTTGCTATAAATAGGCACAATTGTGTCTTGGTGGACCACTGTGTGTGTGTGTGTGTGTGTGTGTGTGTGTGTGTGTGTGTGTGTGTGTGTGTGTGTGTGTGTGTGTGTGTGTGTGTGTGTGTGTGTGTGTGTGTGTGTGTGTGTGTTTCTAAAAAAAAAACCCCGCTGTAACTCGATCCCAAGCCTGAGGGGAGGGGAGAGCGAGAGGGATAGAGAGAGACATAGCGATCGAGGACTCTGTGTGTATGACTGTGTTGTTGTCGTTGCCGTTCTAAATCTCCCACCAATCATTTCCATATGCGGACGCGGATATCGCCGTGCACTGCTGTACGTTTTTGTTTTAAGAGTGTCATTAATTTAGTCGTGGACACACGAGTAGTGCACAGGCGAGACATGCCGCCCCGTGTGGAGTGTCAAGTGTGTGCAGTTGTCTCTCTCTCTCTCTCTCGTCCATAATAATATGACTCGACCCAGTTTCGACGTCCCACTCCGCGCAACCCCACGGTCGACAGACTACATTGTCCTCCTCCTCGTAACCATGCCAAGTTCAGCGTCTTGAAGTGTCACGGGTTTCCTTAATGCGCGTACAAAGGTAAGTTCGTCTGCAGCGATAGTAGTAGGCCTGTGTGTGTGTGTGTGTGTGTGTGTGTGTGTGTGTGTGTGTGTGTGTGTGTGTGTGTGTGTGTGTGTGTGTGTGTGTGTGTGTGTGTGTGTGTGTGTGTGTGTGTGTGTGTGTGTGTGTGTGTGTGTGTGTGTGTTTATGTAGCGCTACTGCTCTCTCTCTCATCGCACCAATGTGAGACCATTCTTCCTCATGCAATATGAACTGGCATGCAATGCGGCCTGATCTTGCGATTGCATGTATACTCGGGGATGTCCCATCTATCCGACCCACATGCATGCACACATGTGTGTGTGTGTGTGTTATGGTCGTAGTGGCAGGGCTTTTTCGCATAGACCACCATGCATGCCTAAATATCCACCCATGTTACGCAATGGATACGTTATCCACCGCCTTCCTTGAAATACATTATATTTTACTGGATGTTTGAATCAGCATACGGGTAATAATACACGGAAAGCGTCTTTCTTTAAAAGTTTATTTTAACATTTTTAAAAAAAACACCGCGTGTTTACCTCCTGAGATGCATCAACAACCGACACCGTAGTGTTCCCATTCATGCATACAAACTGTGGCGTCCTCATTTAGTCCTACTTTACGTTGTTTTATGCTCAGTCTAGTCATGCGAGTGGAGCTCTCTAATTTCATGGGAGTTTCAAGTTCAACTTTAGTCGAGAATCCGTGGGAATCCACAAACGCATACGACTGCTGTATGGTATGCGGACACTCGAACAATGCCCCGCCTACAACGTAGTGTAGTCAGATGGCTAGTTGCATGTGGGCTAGTGTTTTTGCCTCAGCTGTTTCCTTTGCAGCGTGTTCAGGTCAGTAGTCGGCTTGACCTTGGCAACCCACCCTACCCCCCATGCACAACAAGCACGCCTGTGTGCATAAGGAAAATAATGCATTTTCTAGCCCCCCCCCCCCCCCCCCCCCCTCAGACCTCATCTTACACAAACGCTCTAGTTTTTAGACCAACACCTCACTTGGCCTTTATCTGTTCCCTCAGTCTGACACCATGACACTCTTGATCTAAAGTTACCAACGATCGAAAAACCAGTTTGCCCACAAGCCCTTACGCCTTTTAGTGCTATCTGACGCCCGGGTAAAGGATTGAAGCTCTAAATGACTACTGGACTGTTCCGTCTCCGAAACCTTTATTTTATGGTCTGTACTTTGGTATTTCTGCTAATTTTATATCACATGGCATCGTGACATGACACGCCCATCGCACCTTGAGTGTATTGTGTATTGTGTAGCCAATACTAGTATACAGTGTGCATATCATATATTACTAAAGACTATGGTCATAACATAGTAATATTTGAATGTGTGCTGCAGTGTTAACGGTTGATGATCCCCATGACTATATAAATCATATACTTTAATACAGCGGGCTGACCACAGTCAAAACAGATCATATGCAAATAGACACACACACGGAGTACAGGGCTGCCAATAACAACAAACACAACATGTTGGAAAGCATGTGTTATGCAGCTTTGGAGCCTTGTGGATTTTACGTTTGAAAAGTCTGATTTAGCGGCAGTATAGCTCAGGAGGTAGGTCGCCTCACAACCGAAAGGATGCCGGTTCGATCCCTGCCGCCTCCTCCTAGCAAAAACTGTCGGTGTCCTTGAGCAAGACACCCTAACCCTAACTGCTCCTGACATGCTGGCTGTCTCCTTGCATGGCTGACTCCGCCGTCGGTGTATGAATGGGTGATGTGAGGCATGACTTGTAAAGCGCTTTGGACAAAAGCCGGCATTATTATTATTATTATTTTGGATTAATGTTTAGTGTTGCATATCTATGCCATTATGGACCTGGCGATTGACTTTTAAAACCCCACACAGTACGATCAACAGACTGCATTGTTCTGATCAACCATATGTTAATCTAATCATATGTGGATGCTACACATATTGCATACCATAACTCAGCAAAGGTCGTTATTGGCAACAAATTCCACTGCTTCTGCTTTCTTTCAAGCAACAATGGTACAAAAAACCAAGAAGAAGCTACGAAACTCAGTGTCATGGTGAAGAAGTGATATATTTTTTCTGGTTAGTATTAAAAGTCAGATGTGCCATGAAGCGCTGAATGATTTGGTTAAAAGTAACTCATAGTTACTCATAGTTAATATACATATAACTCATAGTTAATATACAGATATTTTGATATGATTCACTATAAGTGGAAATCCTCATTCTAATCCTGTCACAAATGTCATTGTCGCTGTTTTTGTGACATCTGGAGAAATGTGAAGGCCAGGGCATCTATGCAGCACATGACCAATAACGGTTGTTATACATTTACATTAACACATTTTACCTGTACAAAATAAATAGCAGATCCTGCGATTTGGATATTGCCCTTGGTCATGTGATGTGTGATTTTGTAATAACTGGATTAATTGTTCATCCCTATTGTGCAATACTGTTTTCCTGTGGAGGCAAGCTGTGATTGCGTCACACATGCAAGCACCCACACACACACACCTACCCCTGTGTGTGTGTGTGTGTGTGTGTGTGTGTGTGTGTGTGTGTGTGTGTGTGTGTGTGTGTGTGTGTGTGTGTGTGTGTGTGTGTGTGTGTGTGTGTGTGTGTGTGTGTGTGTGTGTGTGTGTGTGTGTGTGTGTGTGTGTGTGTGTGTGTGTGTGTGTGTGTGTGTGTGTGTGTGTGTGTGTGTGTGGTTGAACACCCTTGCCCTGGCAACTATTCAGACCATATTGGGGTCTGGTATAATGCGTACATCTTATTTCAATGAGCAGTCCAAGTACACATGAACACTGTTTTACAATGTAGCAGAAAGTGACGTTACTGCTGCTGCGTTTACTAGTGAAAATCACTAGACAGGAAACCGTTAAAGTTCCGGATTTGAACTTTAACCACACACTTCTCAGGCCGTATCTTTGCACTCAAGCCTGAACTGAGCCTAACTGCTTTTTTGGATTATTCCGAAATGATGATGAAAATATTTCAATCCCGTATTTGCGGTGCTTGTGTGCTCTTTATTCTGTTGGGGCTCTAGTATGAAAACAATGAATGGGAAAGATACTAAAGAGGCAGCTGGCAGTGCATGTGCACGGAGATCCCTGTGCCTAGGATGATATAAACAGAAGAAACCTCTGTATTAACACAATGTATTACCCTGCACTAAACACAGTATATCGCAAGTTTGTATCTATTGTATGCTATTTTTGAAAGCTGGTTTTAGATTTGGTGTGTGTGTGTGTGTGTGTGTGTGTGCAGCTTTGAAAAGGTACTCTCGGGTATTTTCACAACAATACATTTGTCAATCCATAATTACTTTGTGCCGTCATACAGAAGTACATATTGTTCAGGGTGAAGGGTGAGGGACTGACTCACTCGGTTGCCTGAGAACATCGGCCTCCTGTCCCTCCAGCAGCATTGTTGCGTGTCAGTGCCTATGCACATATGTGTTCTCTGCAACACCCCACCTCATGCGGGAATCTCCCCCACGTGCACGTCCTGTAGCCACTTAGCACTGGCTTTCACTGTTCTTATGACTTGTTAAACATTGACAGGTGTGGTGCTTTGGACCAGTTGTTATCTGTTAGCTCCTATCTGAAAAGGCTCCTGTTCCTCCAGTCAGTTCATTGTACATCTAATGTCCGGTATTAAAGGCCACCTATTAAACTTGATTAAACGGGCCCCTTTAAAGCTGCTGTAGGTAAGATTTGATGGTTGTAAAGAGAGCGAGAGAGCAGAAAACAGCTGAAGAGAGGTGTTGAAACTAATCAACCATCTCCCTGCTCCATCCCTCTCTATGTTCCTCCGCCATTGAGAAGTGTTGTATTTCAGGCACCTGTGACCTGTGAACCATCAGGGAATAGACGCCCTGATTGGTCAGACATGAACCGGGAACAGTCTAAAATCTGAATTGATACACAGTCAGGGCAGTGAACTTAAAACGGATATTCTCACAGTGCATTTCCCCCACTAATAGCTGATGGGTGGATAGGTCATTTAGACCTAATTTTACTCAAATAATAGCTCTTGAATCTAACCGTCAGCACCTTAAACACACCTAGGGGTCTGTAGGTCTTGAAGGAAAACCAAACTCTATAACAACTTATTTGAGATAAATGTGATTAAGTGATGGGTAGTGGTTGACATAGTAGTGATATGGATTGGTCTGTGTCCAAATCTCCAAAATATGGACTCAGATTGCCCTGGGTTAAACGCATGCTATTGCATTAGTGAATTGTTACTGGCAGCTTTGAGTTACAAGGTAATGTCAGTGTTCTGGCAACACCCACCCCCCACCCCAAAACCACAGTGGTCAAACAAGGTTGTCTGGTTTTTCTTTAAGATGTCTTCTTTGGGTTAGGTAAGCATTCTGAGTGCATCAGGTGGGCATTTCCTTCTTTAGCCTTAATGACTTACCCCAGCTAAACATCAGGGAGTGAGTGCCTTTTTTCTTCTGTTTAAGTCATCCGGTTCCCTATGCTTCCCCCCCCCTCATCACACAGCAGGGTTGGGTGGCCATGGACCCATTCAGTCAGCTGATCCTTGCCATCTCGGTGACCAGTTTCCTGGGCTTCCAGTGGCTATTCCACAGGGCCAGTCCCTGGGTGTCCACGCACATCAGCCCTGGCTTCCTCGTCCTCAGCGACAAGCAGAAGGTGGAGTGGAACTCTAGGTGAGCCTGCGTTCTGTTGACGCACACATAATGTACATACCCGTTGCCGTGTTTAGATTCTAACATATTATATGTATGATCAGCATACTATTTTATGGATATTCAAAAAGCTCTCCCAGCGTGTGTTTAAATCTATGGTTTAGAAATTATGTTTAGGTTGGGTATATGATTTGATGTAGGCCTGTTTCAGTTGAAGTTATGTTTTTTTTTTTTTTTTCCTGCTTACTTGGCCACGACTACAATGCCAGTGAGATATGTGTCCCTTACTTTCCAAGCACATGTAGCACAAGAGCTAGGCTAAATATAAATGCCTCAGTTCGTGGAGACTGTATTTCAAACTTCATGTCTCTATTTAGCATCTTCAGTGGTGGCTATGTATTACGCAACTATCCAGTCTGTACTCAAACAGGGTCAAACAGGGTCACGGGCCACTTGCTTACAACCCAAGCTGCCTTTCCGACATTTGTGGTTTGTTTCATCGAGTGCAACTGGAGGCAGTTTGCGAAACTGCCTCCAGTTGTGGCTAGGGCTAAAGATTGTAAACAAACCGGTTTCAGTCCAGCAGTCAAACGGCACAAACAAATATTTCTGGTTTTATAATGCAGCCAGTGGACATTCTTTCCTTGTTAGCCTTGTGTGGGTTTTGGTGGTGCTCCAGTTCCTTGTTCATCAAAGGCTTGAAGGTAGTGTGACTATGTCATAGGCTATGCGTGTAAATCGCCTGTGATGGTCCCTGAAAGGGAGGAAAGAAGAAGGCAGGGTTATAAAAACATATGAATTATGTATAATGGCTCTTGGTTGATAGTTATAAATACATTCTCTCTGTCTCTGTCTCTGTCTCTGTCTCTCTCTCTCTCTCTCTCTCTCTCTCTCTCTCTCTCTCTCTCTCTCTCTCTCTCTCTCTCTCTCTCTCTCTCTCTCTCTCTCTCTCTCTCTCTCTCTCTCTCTCTCTCTCTCTCTCTCTCTCTCTCTCTCTCTCTCTCATTTTCTAACTGACAGAGATAGAGCCACAGAGTGTGGGTGGTGGTGGTGGTGGTTGTGAATGAACTGTGTTGCACATCCTTCTCGAAACAAAACCTACAGTTGGGAGGTTTTGTGTAGAGCTGTTATGTGATACATGAAGACACAAGGTACACAGGGCTAATCTGTCATTTTACAATGAAAGGATTTTTCAATTCAAATAGCCATGCTCTCACGGGTCTCCAATTCAGCATAGCATTGTCCCAATGTGTCACTGGTGGTGTCTCAGTAAATAAATAAATATAGTCATGCTGTTTTTGTATGTTCATCAAGTTAGGACATGATGTTGTTGTTCTGTTTCCCAGCATCTCTTACCACGTCATTATAGATAACCTATAAATATTCCTTCTCTTTTAAACTATTTTTTTTTAAATATGGTATGTTGGAATGGACAGTCATTTCTGTTCAAATGTATCAACTGTAAACTGTTTATGCCACTCCAACTGTTATCATAATATATTGTTTTGGGGTTTTAAGCCAAGCTCCTTATATTTTATTGACGGCAATTGTTGTTGTTATTTAGTTTTGGACAGGTGACGAGAATGTACACTTGTTTATTATAGAGTGTGACCGACCACCTACAGCCATATCTGTGCTCCGTCTGCGTTTCCAAGTATTCTCCCACAATCCAAAAGGCTCAGGTGCTATTCTACACAATCTGGACGCTATTGGGGACCGTAGGCGGTGTCTTCTTTCAGCCTCACACCCCGACAGACCCCCACTTTACTCGGACCATCTCACTGCCACTCGTGAGCTAGTGAATTCCCAGAGCAGTCCTGGAACTCTTGGGCTATCTCACTGACTGAGTGCCAAGAACCGATTCGCTCCACGAGGGGCTGAAGCCCTGGGAGCAGGGAGGGGGGGGGGGGGTGAGGAAGGGTGAGGGACTGACTCACTCGGTTGCCTGAGAACATCGGTCTCCTGTCCCTCCAGCAGCAGCGGCAATTGCATTTAGTCCCTCGGTCTAAATGGTCTGAATCGTTCTTCCGGGCAGTCCTTCGCCTGGCACTTGCTTTACGATGCGGCCCACGAAAGACGTGAAACCCCGCTTGAAGTGTTGCCCCGATAACAGACTATTGCGCTCCGAAAGCCTTTCCATTTTGGCATCCCCCTTTTTTTTTTTTTTCAATCGGGAGGATTGAATCCTCTTTATTGGTCACTTACATGTACATGTACACACACACACAGTGAAATGTGTTTCTCTTGCATTTAACCCATGCTAGTATTAGGAGCAGTGGGCAGCTGTTGTATATACAGCGCCCGGGGAGCACAAGATACAAGATGTTTTATTGGCCATTTGCAACAAATACAATTGAATGCTTACTCCCCATTCCCTCCCGCAGTATGAATTTTTAAAACAATACTATAAAAATACTATATACAATAAAAATGAACATAAAAAGAACAAAATAGTGACGGATGATATTTACATGTTTTGAAGTCCTTGCTCAAGGGCACCTCAGCAGTGCCCAGGTGTCAGGGACTTGAACTTTCCCAAGTTCTTCAAGACTGAGCTACTGCCACCCCAGTTTTTGAGATTTTGTCTTCAATATGTGAAATCATTTGCCCCATCTCAGGATAGTAGTCATGTTAGTGTGTGTGTGTGTTTGTGTGTTGCAGGACGGTATCAACGTTGCACGCGCTGCTGGTGGGTCTCTTCTGTCTCTACATCTTGTTCTTCGACGATGCCGTCAACAAAGACCCAGCATGGTGAGAGAGTGTTGTGTGTTTATTCTTTAATATTGTTTCTTCTTCTTCTTCTTCTTTTTTTTTTAAATGTTCAAACAAACTAAGAAGAGAATGTTTGTTTGCAGTGAAGTTGTTTGCAGTGAGGGTTGTTGACAGTGGAAAAACAATATTTTATGTATATGTTTATAATGATACACAGCGCATATTTGCTTCTGTTAAGCAAAGGTAAGCAAAGGTAAACATGCGTTGCTCCTTTGCATACTGTACGGTAAGGAGCCAACCTTTTTGCGTGTTTCATGTCAACAGGGGAGATCCGACCCTGGTGAAGATCAACGTCGCCATCACAACAGGATACCTCATATCTGGTGAGACAGACAAACAGTTGTTAAGCAGTGTGTTCCTGCATGAAGGTTAGAGAGCCGGGGGCGTGAAGAGCTGGGCTGTGATTAGACCGACACGACCAAAGATATCTCGTCTGCATGAACGGACGAGTCGTCGTTGGAGTTTGCTTACTGTGGGCAAACAACCGCCGGGGCCCTTATCAGAGGGACTTTTTAAAGATAAAGATGTTATCTTTAACATGCCCTTAACGTGTGTTATCTTTTTCTTTCTCTTTTTCTCTCCACCTACAGATCTGCTGCTTATATTTTACTATTGGAAGGCGATAGGCGACAAGTTTTTTGTATTGCACCATCTGGCAGCATTGTATGCTTACTACTATGTACTGGTGAGTTCCCTATTGTCCAATAGCAGAGCGTGCAGCCAAGACGGGAAGGAGACAACCAAGAGTGAACTGTAGTTTTCCTGTGAAGCTGGGAGCATTAGGGTGTTAGGCCGTACTGCAGCTTAGTGCGCCCTCTGCTGGTGACAAAAGAAAATGGCATTGCCACTAGTTGGAGAGAGTGCGGAAGAAAATGTTTGTTCAGTCAACAACAAGCCTCTAGCCTGTAGGCCCTGTTTTGGTTTGCACGAGAGAGAATGGCAACTTGTTATGGGTTGAAATGTGAAACTGGCCATCGTGTGGACGAGCTCTCGTCAGACACACAAAAAAAACCTGCGCCATTGAGGTAGTGAGGTTGATATAGATTTGAGTGTTAATGAAATTATGAGCAGAATATTTGGGATTTATTTTTGGCGTGCTTAAATGAAAAAAGGGAATATTGGCTCATTTCATGTTGTCTTTGACCCTGGACTCAATACAGATAGACAGACAAATTGACGGATGAAGGAGTAGACCGATGATAGATAGATGTAGCTTTTTTTAGCGGGAGCACGCTAAATATGTGGTCGTCGTGCTACAGCCCCAGAGGTAGTTGTAGCGTTCGCTACCAGCTTCAAAACAGTCAATAGCCTACTGTTCACTCTTGGTTGGAAGCACCCACAGCCCTCCAGGTCCAGCGGGGGAGATAGTTAAACATTGCAGATGACTGACGTATGGTACTTTTTGCATGGAATGTTCCCCACGCGCCCCCACCCCCCTCACCTCTATACACACACACTTTCCTAAACTCTCTGTGCTTTTCAACTTATTTTTGTTTGTCATCTATTTCTGACCACCTTCTATAAGTGTTTTGTGATTCCGAAACCAAGAACTGCACTTTACCCGCCATGCTTTAGCTGCTCCCTGAATGCCGAGCTGTAACGCCCGCTATGTAATGCATGCACTCAACATGCTAGGCAGAGCTTTTTTACTGGAAGGAAGGCGGCCTGGGAATGCTTTTTTTGTTTGTTTTTTTGGTTGATGCTATCGTGCATGCCACAAATGACTCCTAACTTGTTGAACCACCCACACGCCTTTTCCTTACCTAATACCGAGCTACCTCACGACCTACCGCCCACCTGTTGGTCTTCTGTGCGTCTGAATCCGTCCGTCACCTGTGCTTTCTGATGCTGAGGAAACAATGCTGTTTTTTGGGGGCCAGGGATCCCATGGGTCACATCTGGTTTAGAGACGGGCTAGGTGCTACCTTGGTGCATTTATGCACAGAGACGTCTATCTTGGAATGCAGCGTAAAAATGATATGTAATGTTACATATTCAGTGTAGTCCAGTAGACATGTAATGTACCCGTTATAAAATGTTTGAAAAGGGTATTCATTCATTTAGTATTCGTTGAGAGCAAAAATAACTCGAGGGTGTCCAAATGCAACGGGGCCAGCCTATTTCTTGTTGGACAAGTTGGATTTCACTGCCTTGTTTTTTTTACTATCGCCGACTGACTTTATATCATACGAGTTCACTTTGATTCCTCAAATCACTTTAGACCACTGGATGAAAAAACTTCTGGGTTTGGTCTCCAGCCCCCCCCCCCCCCTTGTATGTTCTTCTGGGAGTCTTTTGGGATGTAAGCATCTCCATCATGACGAAAAGAGAAACGGGATGAATACTGAATTGGAAGTTGAATCAAGCTGAATTGGAAGTTGAAAGTTGTGAAACAAAAGTAGGCCATACTGTTACTGGACACTCGCCAACATCACACTAATCTCTACCCAGAAATACAATGTTTTTCTGTTTGGAATTGGCAACCTTTTGGGAGTAATTTAATTTGTTGGTATTTAGTGTTTTATTTTTCTCCTTCTTTGTTGGTATTTAGTGTTTTCTTTTTCGTCAAATGTGAAAGTTGTGTTAGTCAATGTGTTACGTTTCTCTGTGTTAGACAGACAGACAGACAGACCCACAATGCTCAACAGGCACCCAATAGAGTAGATTCTATTTTGATCTCATCGGAAGATGTCAAAGGGACAAATTGAGATCCTTTTTAATGAGGCATATTTCTGTTATTGTCATTTTTATTTGGGGAAAATACTCTCAGAAATTGTTGTTTTTGTATAGACCACGGCTGTAAATTGTGTTTTACGTTTCTAGTATTTTTCTAGTTTTATCATTAATATATTCAGATAATTACTTTATTATTATTATTTTTTTACCTTAAAAAGACAAGAGGCACAGTTTTCCCAACTCTTGAGTGACTATTAAACGCATTCTGTTCTTAGTCATCCATGTGGCTTTTCCGGTACTGCTCACGACTGTAGTCGTAGTCTTTCTTTTTCATTTTTCTTTCCCGTTCTAATCTTCTGTCGTCTTGTGTCTTCTGTGGTGTCTATACTCCTAATACGACTTTTAACACGCATAATCTTCTCATTCCTTACTCTTCATGCAAAAATTACCAAACTTCAGCGTGGGTTATTTTGGTCATTATGTCCAAAAACAAATCCCAAACAAAAGAAAACATGGAGAGGTACCAGAGCCGGTATCACCTGGGGAGTTGGGGGGGGTTAGACTTCCCTCGGTTCCTGTCTTGTCTGAGGTTTCTTGCTGTTGTGCTGCAACGGTGAGGATGCGTAGGATGCCCAGTCACAGTATGGACTTACCAGTACCTAGAGGTACTAGCATACTCATGCTAGAGAGAGGGGGAGAGAGAGAGAACAAGTGTATGTCCTGACCTTATAGTAGTACACCCCGAAAAAACCAAGATGGTCCATTTTCTGTGTCACATTATAGTAAGTATGTGTCCGTGACCTGCGCTTTCTCTGGAAGGTAAGTCACGCAACCTCTGGTCCTCTAGTCTTGTGTGTCCATACAGAGGAGAAGGCCATAATACATGAGACAGGACAATTGCCCTGAAGGTATAACCGGTAAGCACGAGGGATCATAGCTATTTTGGATCAAGGCCTGGGTTTCCCCATTATCACTTTCGTAGATTACTATATGGACAAATAAATCAAATCAATAATAAATAAATCAAGCCATAAGGGTGAGCGGAATCAGAATGTTTTGCAAAGTCTCGGTAGAGCGGAGGTAGAGCGGTTGCCTCACAACCAGAAGGTTGCTGGTTCGATCCCCGGCTCCTAGCAACAAAAAAAACAACTGTTGAGGTGTCCTTGAGCAAGACACCCTAACTGCTCCCCGGGCCGCTGTATAAATAGCTGACCGCTGCTCCTAAAACTAGGATGGGTTAAATGCAGAGAAATGATTTCGCTGTCCTGTACGCTGACTAATTATTATTACTACGTGTGTCCGATATAACCACAGCCAGACACTGTCAAGGACAACTTTATTGACAAGAATACGGATAGTCACACGGGAAATGACCCGAAATCCAAACTTATCATGTTTTTTGTTTTCTTTACTCTGCATGGCTGTTTATTGCTCTTCCATTTTAGTGGCTGTGCTGATTGTATGCGTACCAAAGCCTGTGCAGTGTTCTCATTGTCCTAGAGCCGTACATGTACCGATAACTATCGTGATGTTTTGTCCGCATATTGTGTCGATGGGAACTTTTCAGATTCAAGTTTCGGCTGGAACCCAGATCAACTATAACTATAAGTTAACATGATGTTATTTAATGTAAAAAAAAAAAATGTTGGCCTGTAAAACGTTCAAGGAATCATCTTGTGTCCCAAAGGGCCAAGATGGAATCTAAAAAAAATTAATCAGCTCTATTTCTGGAGAGGCCTTGGAACAACTTTCAGAGAGGCCTGATTGAACGTTCCCCCGCGCCCTAAAAAGTCTTCCAAATCTTGGCCAGAAAAGAAAAAAAGAACCAAGCAATAGCATAATTATGAAGTCCTTTTAATTAGGGGGAATATTCTATGTTGAATATTATGTCGGCTTATTTGTGAAACTAACAAGCTTCGTGCTCGATCAGTTCCCAGAGACTCAGTGGCGTGTGTTTTTTCTTTATCCCTCTCCTCTGTGGTTGTCTCCCTCTCTCTTAACCTTGTTCTTCCAGGGCCAGGGAACTCTACCCTATTTTGCTAACTTCCGGCTGCTCGCTGAGTTCTCCACCCCATGTGTCAATCAGCGGTAGGTTCCACCTCCACCCCCCCCCCCCCCCCCCAACCCCTGCAGAGACCCTTTTCCTTTACAGAGGTGTGATGGTCTGATGTCTGCTCTATTTATGCATGACCATGTGTAACGGAAGCCAGCCGGTCGTGCTGTGCAAGGGAGTTAAAACCTCACTCCCTGACACCTAAAAGACCTTCAAACGAAGCCTGTGGGTTTTTAGCTTCCCTTGTTGGAGCATCAGCCTCTCGTGCCGGGGGGTTGTGAGTTTGAGCCCAGTGTGGGACACTCACGGACACTCACGTGTGCACGTGCAAGTAACTTCGAGTGGGGCCGCTACTTGGGTGTTTAACATGCCATGAGACCTCTGTGAAAATGGGTTGGGACCCTCATACTTCAGGCCCCAGGTGGTTGAGGGGGTATGAGTAAGTACAAATATAAAGTAAAGTTGTTTTTTTCATGGCATTTTGAATAAGTAAGAAGGAATGTTTTTAAATAATTGCATCATTTCCACACGGTTTCTACATGGTCCATAGTCTGGAGGACACCCTCCACCACCCCCCCCAATCCAAATCCAACACCTGTGTTTTCCGTTTCCCCGCAGCTGGTTCTTGGAGGTCCTGGGCTACCCCCGGTCATCGCGGCCCAACATGGTCAACGGCGTGGCCATGGCGGGGATCTTCTTCCTGGTGCGCATTGCCGTCATGCCCGTGTACTACGGCCGCATGTGCACCATCTACGGCACGGAGGCTTTCTACCGGGTTCCCTGGGGCGGCCGCGCCTCCTGGATCGGCTCCAGCATCTGCCTGGACCTCATGAACGTCATGTGGATGCACAAGATCGCCCGCGGGTGCTACCGGGTGCTGCAGGGGGGGCGTCAGAGCGCGGCCCCCGGGGCCCTCCAACACCACCAGCACCACCCGCCGCCCCAGGAGAACGGAAAGGTGGATTAGCACGAGACAGAAGGAGTACCCGAAAAACGACACATGCGATGGATAAATGTTTGCAAGCATGCCCAGCGCCCCCCCCCCACACAGACACCTTTGGACACACAACGCTGTTTCCGATGGCGGCCAAACTAAAGACTTCCTGTGCTGAGGAGTTAAAAGGGGTGGGGGTGGGGGGGGAAGTCTCGCTGAGATCTGGGTTGGTTTGTGAACACTTTGCGGGACATTGGTGTACACCAGCCAACATTTTTAAGCCATGGGATTGGCGGAGCAATACTCACTGCACGGCTAATGCTATACTTGTGTTTGTTGCTTTCTTCTCTGCCACTTTACCGCTGATGGTTAGCAAGGGTGTGTGTCAGTGGAGAAGGACAGCTCGCCGACTGAAACTTGTCTAAAAAGGTTTACCTTTTTATTTTTTTATTATTACATAAATACTCCATAGATAATAATAATATGTCCTGGGTAGAGTTGGAATGATGGGACACGTCTTCTTTTTGAAATAATCTATTTTATTTTTCGCCACCGATGCTGTTGATGATGGGGACCCCTGAGTAGCGGATTATTTAGGTGTGGTGGTGAAATACAGAATGTCAAATTCCTACTGAGGGAAGTCCGGTTTCCCCCTAAAAGCCCTAAATCCATTGGGCTGGGAGGGGGATTGCACTGCATCGCCATTGCTTTCAACTTTTTTTCGAGAGAGAAAGAGGTAGAAGTGTTACTCTTTTACATTTTTACAGGGGAAGGGAATGAGGGGGGCGGTCAGTGAATGTTTAAAGAACATTAGGATTCTTAGCATGTGTATTTATTTTTTTATTTAGACGGCAGACGTTGGAAACCGACGATTGTGGATACATTTATTTTTCAACAGACGGACGTGCAATGACCCCCGGCCGACTGTACTCCTGAGATGCTGGCCGTGGCCCAGTAGCCTGACTGCCATAGATAGGACTTGCCAAAAAGGACCGTGAATGTCGACGACATTGTGTTCATCTTACTGCAAATCACTCCTCTTCCACACTTGTTGGCACGATGTAACGATGTGTTATGCTTTCTGACGCCTGTATGTAGTTGCCATGCAAATCACACAAAGTATTGCAATGCAAATTGTAAACTGTAGGCCTATTGCCTACAGCACAATTGAGTGTCAATTTTATACACAAAAGGGTATAGCTTTTGGGATTCTGATACATTTCCATCCAGTATATATATATATTTATATATGTAATATATATTCATATTTTAATATATATATTTTAATAAATATATATATTTTAATAAATATATTTATTTATTAAAATATAAATATTAAAATATAAATCTAAGGACAAATTTCCAAATTAAGTATTAATTTCATATAAACATACAACCTCTTTTTACAAACGTTAATCAACGTTTTTCAAGTTTGGCCTGTATTGCATAGCTCTTTCCGCCTCTGCCTTTGAAAATAGCAAGGTTCTCACTGCACAGTGAAACATTACATTTTTTACAAGTAGTAACATTGTTTTTAACATACATTGATTCGTTGCAAATGCCTATTGCCTTTGTTGTTTGCCAACGTCTATAACCTAGACGCTTTCTGAAGGGGGATTTTTTTTAAATATTAATATCGTTTGGGTCTATTTGAAGAAAACCCATGTGCCAGTCTATAACTTTTTCAGCTGGACCTACTTTAAGAGTGTCCTGAAATGTGATGGTACTTTTGTACGGCAACGTTAAGATAAGGTACCGTGTCACTTTGCCAACCTCGTGGAGATTTGCACACGACAAAGTGCTAACTCTCTATTCGTCCATTGTTCTGTTTATTTAAATTATTATTATTAACAATTTTAGTTAGTTATCATTAACTAACTAAGTCATCATATTTGTGTTGCTTTCACAAACTGCACGCTGGAGTCTTGCAAGCGTGCAGTGTTGTGTTGTTTGATTTTGGCTTGCTACAACATAGTGAAGAATGGCCCGCTGAACACACACACGGTGAAGGAAATGGGTTTTGGGGAATAGAGAAGGCCTTGATGACATGTTGAATGTTTGTAAAAAAAATGAATGTGTGTAGAAAGTGGCTGTACCTACAAACCTTTATCTGCTCTTTTGATATGAGTCAGTGGGAGACTATATGGCCATTGCAGGCTCTCCCAAGTACATCAAAAGCCAGTGGTTTCTGTATGAAAGATTATGCATGGTACATGGTCATCATGCACCCTCTGTGCATGTGGTATGGCATGATGGGAGTATTGCACTGTAAACGAGACAAGACATATGTTTGCAAGCTGTACATTCTTTGCCTTTTGTTTTGTTCTTCTGTTATTGTTTATTTTGGTGTACATGTACATAGCATCTGACCTGAAGCGTTTCATTGTACCGGGCCACCTAATGTACGTCACAGGTGATAGTGATGGGGATGGTGGTGATGATGAGACAGTGAAACTATACAGCACATGGACAGCCAGTGGTGGGAGATACTTGATACTTGAAATCTAATCAGCACAGTTGATAACAATCTGGGCCGTGCAAATAAAATAATTAATATAAAAAAAGAAAGTTGTTATGTTGTCTATTTTTATTGGTTGTATGTAAATGTAAATCTGTGATTTAGAATTTAGGTATTTAATGATGTTGTGATATCAATAGTTCACATTTTAGCATGAATTTTTTTGACAAATAATCAATTGTTTTTTTCACGACAACATAGCTGTACGCCTAACGCATGCAAACGGGTAACAACCACGCACCTTGTGTCGACAGCCAGCAGTGCTTTTGAAGAGCCACTAGAGGTCGCAGTTGTTCCATTGTATCCAAACTGCGCCCGAAAACCTCCCCATTGTTCATATCATGAAGACTCTTCAACACAAAATGATTCAATCCATTTAACTAGATTCACCTGAGCAAGCGTCCATTGTCCTACCCAGTTTACAATAACTTTTGGAAGTAGGGCTTATAATAACGTACACAATGACACCTTCAACAATCCAAGTAGTAGTAGGCTAAGGTTCGATATGTTCGGTTAACTGATCATGATGAGTATATGTACTGTCATTCATCGATACATTAATTAGAAATGCATGATTAACCAAAACGTTACATTACACATTAACTTGGCCCATGTGTTAAATATGCATAGCATATATCTGCTATAGGACTTGGCCTAATGTCAGTGACCTCTTGTAATAATAGTATAATAGTATAACAGTAACCTAATGGAAGATAAATAGGGCTCCACCCATACCCTTTATTGTATGCATTGTTTGTAGTAGTTGGTAGTGTTGTCCCGGGGATGTCGTATCAATTGATGGAAAAATAGATAGCACATATCAAATTGTAAAAAGAATAACACGTACGTGAGTTTGACCCACTTTTCTCAGAATTTTGAATAAATTGGCAACACGAAATACATAAAAGATAACCATGTTCTTATGATGGCAATTACGTTGTCAACAATCATTTGGACTTTGTTGTCTTGCTTTGGAAGTGGACGTTCACAATCACAAGCGATGCGTAACGGTGCGGTCCACTACCTTTTCCCCCCTCACCCTTTTCCCTAACATTATCATCGATTCTAGGAACCGCCGGTATTGAAATCAACTTGTATTGAGACAGGAAAGATAAAGAGTAAAAAAAATGGTCAAGATAAGACACAGCCCAGCCAGGGAGGGGAGGGGAGGGGTTGTTTGGATGCGTTTATAAAAGCTGTCTTTCTCCTCGTTCCGTCTTCACACCAGTTGAACCGCGATGGCCCCCCACGCAGCCAGGAACCTAGAGGAGAGGCCGGAGCCCTACACCGCGCAAGTCAAAGGTAAGCGCGTCTTTATATACATTTTATATACAATTTTGTTTAAAAAAAAGGTTTTCGTCTCATGTAAATACATATATGTTTTTTTGTAGCCGACACGTGTTTGTTTGACTTAAATTGTCTCTGATCTCTGATCCCTGCTCATATACCTGCTGTATATACATGTATATGTATTTATCCTGTTCTTCATAATTGCATACCCCTGCCCACTACCTGTTAAATACTTGTATACTTACCTGTATATATATATATATATATACCTATTATTATGCACATATCTCACACATACTCTATAAGTAACCTTATAACTGTTTTTATACCTAAGTAGACTGTCTTTTAGCAACTGTAAACTGTAGATGATATATGATATAACCATGCACTTTACTGCAACATTTGCACTGTGGTTAGTTGCTAAATGATTTCCGCTGTACTGTACTTGTGCTGCTGTACACTGACAATACATTTGAATCCAATCTCATCTAAATCTAATCTATAGGGAACCTTCCCAACTGGCTGAGAGGCACGCTGTTACGCAATGGCCCGGGTCTGTTCACCGTGGGGGAGACCAGCTACAACCACTGGTTCGATGGCATGGCTCTAATGCAGAGTTTCATTTTCAAAGACGGTACGTTTCATTTGTAGTCATCATTAACAGACGACCCCATACGTGTATTGGTAGTATAACCGTTTACTCATTGTTTTTTTTTTGTATTTGTTTGTACAGGAGAAGTTATATACAGGAGCAGATACCTAAAGGGGAATACGTACAAAGCCAATATGGAAGCCAAAAGAATCGTTGTGTCTGAAATGGGAACCATGGCATATCCAGACCCAAGCAAAAGCTTCATCGTCAAGTAAGTGACTCCTAAACCCGATTGAATGTGACACTTGTGTCGTTCCTTACCTGTTTGGCTACTTACACACTTTCCTCATTATCAATTGGAACAACAACACGTGGGCCCACAGACCGTACAATGACAGAAAAATATGACATAACCCTCATTCTCATGTATTTTTGGTTTTGTAACGACATTTAGGGCCATTACCTTCCTGAACCACACCGTACCGGACTTCACCGACAACGGCGCAAGCAACTTCATCCGTTATGGAAACGAGTACTTTGCCACGTCCGAAACAAACTACATCTGCAAAATTGACCCCGCTACCCTGGAAACACAGGAGACGGTACGCGCGTTGTCAACCCAGATCCGAACACACACTCACACGCACGCACACACACACACACATGCACACACACACACACACACACACACACACACACACACACACACACACACACACACACACACACACACACACACACACACACACACACACACACACACACACACACACACACACACACACACACACACACACACACACACAGCCTCCATATACATATATCATCCATCAGTCACTTTATTGTTCTTTCCATTGTTCAGTGTTGTATATTATAAGTGTACATGGTACATAGTATTGTATATAGTGTTAAATTGTGGAAAAAAAATCATACTGCGAGGAGGGAATGGGGATTCCATTGTACTTGTTGCATAATGGAAAATCTAAACACCTTAAACCTTGCATATGGTATATGTAACTGATCCTATGCTATCTTGTTTTACTGACGTCCAGGTGGATTACCAGAAGTTTATCGCGGTCAACATTGTCACCTCCCACCCGCACTACGATAGAGAGGGGAACGTGTTCAACATTGGCACTGCCATAGCAGAAAAGGGCAAGACCAAGTACACCCTGTTCAAAGTGCCTGCCGCTTCGGAAACAGGTATGCTCACCTGGCCCACTCTCCCGCACGCGGTACCCCCATACCCGACCAGTACCATACGATACCGTAACATCGGAAATCGGAAACTTCTGTCACAACCAAAAAGTCACTGGAATACATAATTGTAAGCAAATATATTGAGCAAAGAGGGCAATGCAATTGAAAAGTTATATTCCATCAATGACCCCATAATAAACCTTTTCATCCATAAAGTTCTCCAAGCAAACTACTGAGAGGTATTGATTTATCCTTCAGATAAAAACAATCAATTCCGCCTTTAAAGTGGATAAAGTAACCTTTAGGCCAGCCTGTCTTCCTAAGCGTTCCCGTGTCCTGTTCAGGATGTCAGAGCTGTCAATTGAAAGTGTAAGTTAGAGTTGTCCGTTGTCCTTTGGTGCATAATCATGATGGTAAACAGGTGATATTAGGGACGATTATACAGCTCACAGTTCAGCATTTTATGCAGTCGGCACACATACTATATGAAAAAAAGGCTACTCTCAGGTGTATTTATGTACCTGTAGGTGTACGGAAGCCAGCCGGTAGCACTGTGCAGTGAGGTAAACCACTCCGGACACCTAAGAAGACGTTTTGAAGACGTATGAAGCTAGAGGCATGTGGGTTATAAGCTTTCCTTGCTAGAGCGTCTGCCTCTCATCTAACCCAGTTCGAACCCAGTGTGGGACAGTCACTGTAACATCGGCCTATGGTTCCTTTATAGTTCTTATATTCAGAAAGGTTTCGACCCTATCGTCCATGAACTTGAGTCCGCCTACTTTACTTTCTAGGGACAGGACATTGCTAACCGTCCCATCGCTAGCCCGACCCCAACCGCTGTGTCGTCTGCCTGTGTGTCTCCCCCCCCCCCCCCCCCCCCCCCCGCCCCCTGCCAGACTCGGACAAGTCCCCACTGAAGAAGGTGGAGGTGCTGTGCACGGTGCCATGCCGCTCCCTGCTCAGCCCTAGCTACTACCACAGCTTTGGCATGTCCGACAACTACTTTGTCTTCATCGAGCAGCCCTTCAAGCTGGACATCGTCAAGATGGCCACCGCCTACATGCGCGGAGTTAACTGGGCCAGCTGCCTCAGACACTTTCCAGAGGAAACTGTGAGTGGTAACAACCGTCAGTTTTAAATACACGTATTTAATATGTGGGTATTATATTGTGCTATTTAGGCAGAGGGCACAGAACTGAGTGAAGTGAGGACTTGCTTTTAAGGTTTAACCACTAATACCATTAATAGTATAATAACTAACTTGATTTTGGTTTTCACTGTAAATACCGCCAATTAACGTAACTTCTCTTGCTCCAATATTTCATACTAAGATAAAAATGAATGTGAAGATGTCTTCTTCTTCTTCTTCTTCTTCTTCTTCTTCTTCTTCTTCTTCTTCTTCTTCTTCTTCTTCTTCTTCTTCTTCTTCTTCTTCTTCTTCTTCTTCTTCTTCTTCTTCTTCTTCTTCTTCTTCTTCTTCTCCTCCTCCTCCTCCTCCTCCTCCTCCTCCTCCTCCTCCTCCTCCTCCTTCTTCTTCTTCAGACACTGATTCACCTGATAGACAGGAAGACCGGCAAAGAGGTGGCCACCAAATACTACGCGGGTCAGATGGTGGTCTACCATCACGTGAACGCTTTTGAGGAAAACGGTCATGTGATCTTCGACGTCATCGGCTACGACAACAACAGCCTCTACGACATGTTCTACCTGGACAAGCTGAAGGAGAACGCCGAGTCGCAGACCACGGGCTACAGCAAACCCACCTACAGGAGATTCGCGCTTCCTTTGCAGCCGGAATCGGTGAGAAATTAAACACGATTTTTGTCTCTTTTCTTAATAATTAGGACACTCACAGTTTGGACACTTCTAGAAATATCCGCCAAATCTTCGTTTGTGACCCGATTTTTTTCAATTGTTATGGGGTTTTATTCTTTAGACACTCGACTCGATTTCAAATCATTCTGAACAAACTCTGCAGTTCTAGCTGCAGTCTTTTCAAGGTTTGTCCTCTTGGTCTGTAGGGGGCTGCGGGAGTTAACCTGGTAACCACCTCACTCACCACAGCCACCGCCGTCAAGGACAAAGATGGAAAACTGCTGTGCACGGCCGAAGTGCTCTGCGAAGGTAAGCCTCAACTCTTACACTACCTAACTTAACTACTTAACTACTACTTAACTCTACGCACTTAAGGTGTCCACTATCGCACTTAGGCAGTTACGGTGTGTCCCACCCGAAAAGATTACGGGTTTTGAACCCTGATATCGTAGCAGTCTTAACCCCTGGGCGAGATGCTTAACCCCTATCTACTCATTTATGACATGTATCTACAAAACTGTACAACTGAACTGTAAAACACTTTGGATAAGAGCGTCTGCTGAAAGGACCGAATAGAAGGTTCAAGATTCAATATGAGTGATGTTAAAACCATTTTTTTGTGCATTCCCATAGGTTTCGAATTACCCAGAATTAACTATGACGTCAATGGCAAGAAGCACCGGTTTGTCTATGGATGCTGTGTAGAGAAGTCCGCCGTGGCAACGGAGGTAACTCTAAAACAAGATTGGTTTCTCAACCCATTTGATGATGAATGACTGCTCTCAACGATTGTGTATTAAGCAAGCGGGGACCTCACTCAATATGCTGGATTCCTGCTGACAGTTGAGAATCAAGACTAGAAAATAGCTACAGCGTATTTCGAAAAACAGGGGGAAAAAGCCAGGAATAGGAAGCCATTTGCGGAACTGAGAATTCACAATTGAACAGAAGCCAGGATGTTTAGTGTGAAGCAGGATTTGCGCATTGCCGCGACAAGCAACAACACCCTCAAAGAGGGAAACCGCAAGCCCAAACAGTGCTGGTGCCCGGTCCGCCGAACAAACAATCGCTCTGTGCCCCCTGAGGGAGACATTCACTGTATAAAGGGTTCAGAAGGGAATGGCTTCCTTTCCTCACTGGACGTGAGGCCGCTCCTCAGACGTCATCCAGTTCTAGAAAAGACTACAGGATGTCATAACAACGGAAACTGTTAAAAAATACAAAAGGAAGGAGGTAGCAGTCGACGCTGCCACATGCCATTGAAATGGCTGCTGATTACTCCCCAGTTGATGGTGAACAGAGCAGATGGAACATGCTCGAGCTCTTTCCTCACACCTACAAAATGTTTTATATTCATGCTTTCTATGTATTTAGAAGTCAAATACACAAGCTACAGCTCCCGTAAGTGTCCATGAGATGTCCACGGCCAGGGTAGCCTTGTGGATAGGGTGTTCCACAATTTGTGTCTGTAGCTGATGACAAATGATTTATTGTAGGACACTCCTTGACAGCATTGAAGGTATTCTATTGACACACATGCATGTGCCATGCATCTTCAAGTACAATGGGTCAAGTACAATGGGTTCAAGAGACAATGGGTGTACATGATTCTTACAGGGAAACCTACACATTGTCTGCAGTAACATTGGTAAAAAGGAACAAGCGATTTTAGGTCTGATGTGACTTCATAAGTCTCTGACTTATGAAGTCATGGTGGGAGAGGCCAAGTTAGTTTGCAATATAGTGGACAAGTCGGCAAGAATACAGGACAATTAAAGGAATCTACACACTAAAGAAGTTAGGAGATTGGCAGGGCCTCAGGATCAGGCTTCTTTGCAACAGTGGCAATGCAAGCCTTAACTAACATAACTTTTCTGGGCTCACTCAACACACAGGAAACAGGGGAAATGTAAAAACAATTTGAAAAATGGCAAAAACAAATTGTAAACATACGTCCAGCACCTCAGCTCCTCCTCATCTGTCGCCCCTCACCTTCCCTCTCTGCAGATCGCTAAGCTGGACACAGAAACCAAGGAGATGGTGAGGTGGTCCGAGGACAACTGCTGGCCCTCGGAGCCTGTGTTCATCGCCAGGCCCAACGCAGAGTCAGAGGACGACGGTGAGTCAGCCGTACCCGAGTCTGTGTATGTGTGTTACCGGAACAGTGTTCCTTCATCAGTGGTCCCGGTATTGTACCCGCCGAGGGTCCGATGAATGGCTCAAAGTTTTACAGATATGTTGCAGCTTCACGGTTCTGATGTTTATGTGTGAACACTCAGACTTGCATTTAATCAGACAGATGAACAGGCCATGGATAAAGAAGCATGCACAAACACACACACACACACACACATACACACAAAAACTGTTTATTATATTATATATGTTATATATATATATGTATATATGTATAGCTGACTGCAAGTCATATAAGGCACAGGTGAGGCACAGGCACACGTCCCCTCTATGTGAAGACTGAGACTGTATGAATAGATAGGGATTCCAAATCCTTCCCCTAATCCATGGTTGCTGAGGATGGGTATTTCCCCCTCAAGGTCCCCCAAAGTCACAAGAGCGTAGACTTGGAGACGGGGTTAGATGAGGCATTGCTATTCATTGGGATTGGGCCCTCACCCCGTGTGTCACAGACACACCCTACTACTGCTGATTTAATGTGTTTAAATTATTGTGTGTCATTTTTACTTTCTCTTAACAGGTTTTAAAAGAAAAACGTGTTACGCAATATCATGTTTTCTTGGCTCATATTAATATGTTATCTGAAAATAGAGTAATGCATTGGATTGACAAGTAGCTTTTATGTTTTAGAAGTAGCTCGAACACTCACTTTATTGTTTTTGTTTATTTTTATTGTGTATATTGAGTATAGTGTAGTATAGTGTTGCATAGTATAGTGTTGTGTAGTTTAAGTATAGTACATAGTATAGAATATTTTGTTAGGAAATTCATACTGCGGGAGGGAATTGGAAGTAAGATTCAAGATTCAAGATGTTTAATTGCCATTTGCAACTAAACCTCTTGAATCTTGAATCGTGAACCAGCAGATCCCCTGGTTTACATTTGCAATGACACACAGATGTGAGGAAAAATAACTGTTGAAATGGAAGAGGCTCTTCGTATGTGCGCTGGACTTCTTTTTGCACGCCTTGCGAGCCGCTGCCGATAGAACTCCTGGGGTTAAGCGCTCAACCTATTGTGTCGGTCAAAGAAACACCATGGAGAGACTTTATTGGTTTGGATGACTTTATTCTTAAACCCGTATCAGACCAAACCACTGGACGTGTTTGGCGAATTCCCAGCACGCAAATATAGATTATTTTTTTGCATTTTTTGCTCCTTTCTGTTTCGTGTTTTGTTTGCCCTAACGAAGAGGCTTGTGTTCCCTCTCCCCTCACAGGGGTGGTGGTGGCGGCGGTCTGCAGGACCCCGGGGGAGGCCGGCTTCATCCTGGTCCTCGATGGGAAGACGTTTAAGGAGGTTGCCCGGGCCTACGTGAACAACGAGCTCCACAGGGACATGCACGGATATTTTATCCCACAATAGTCCCACCAACGGCTGTGTGTGTGTGTGTGTGTGTGTGTGTGTGTGTGTGTGTGTGTGTGTGTGTGTGTGTGTGTGTGTGTGTGTGTGTGTGTGTGTGTGTGTGTGTGTGTGTGTGTGTGTGTGTGTGTGTGTGTGTGTGTGTGTGTGTATATAAGAACCAGGGTCCTGTCTTGATATGTGAAGAATACCACGCAAAGTTACTACAAAGAACTACAAAGTTCTACAAAAAAATCTACAAAGTTCACTGGACAAAAAAAATCTATATATCTATATACTGTATATATATATACTATACTATACTCAAATATATATATATATATATATACTCAAATATATTGCATTGTTTTGTCAAGCAAATACTACAATGACTTTTCAAATGTTCATTCAAATCTACTTCTGCTTATCCTTAGACATACGTTGTTGGGCTTTTATTTTATTTTATTCATTCTTTTTGAGATGATACATCTGTTGATGATTGTTATTGATTGGTCTCCCTTTCAAGGTATTTCAAGCTGTTTGTTTTATGATGCAGAGAACATTGGATTTTTACTATTTTTTTGTTTTCCAGAATATGTCATATCAATAAATATTATACATTATTGTAAGTTATTCACAGTCTTATTACGAGATTCCTGTGTGTTGGGGGTTATTGTTATTATTCTTTATTTATATTTATATATATATATATATATATATATAGCTTTTACAATTTCAAAACACACAATCAAAATGCATTTCAGTATTTAGGTCAGCTTTTTAACTTTTTTTTGAGATGCAGACATTTACATTTACATTTAGGACATTTGGCAGACGCTTTTATCCAAAGCGACTTACAAGGAGTACATTTGTTGAAGTAGACAATAGCATAACGCTGAGGTACGCAAACATAGAAATAGAGCAGTTCAGAGCAGACATACTCAAAAAGAGAATTTATTTTTAACTTGACGGTCAAAGTGCAAACAAGGTGAACCAAGCGACGGCAGCTGCAAGGGTCCAACGCATTGGTTGCAGATAACACATAACAGGGGTTCGCAACCGGGGTAATGGATGCTTTTATATAGCGCTTTTATCCAAAGTGCTTTACAAGTCATGCCTCATATTCACCCATTCAACCACCGACGGTGGAGTCAGCCATGCAAGGAGACAGCCCGGAGTAGCAGTTAGGGTTAGGGTGTCTTACTCAACACCTTGACAGTTTTTGCTAGGAGGAGCCGGGGATCGAACCAGCAACCTTCCGGGTTGTGAGGTGACCGCTCTACCTCCAGCGATGAAAAAAGGCACACAAAGTACTCTGGATTAAGAAAAGTAAAGCTTGAAAGCGTTACCCGCAAGGAATTAAAAACTCCGAGAGTATACCTCCCTGTACGTCATCGTGGATGGGACCGACCCCCTAAGCAGGTCAGGGGACCCATCTTATCCTCCAGAGACTTTCCTTAACATTACACATCCTGTTTATCCTGTGTGTGTGTGTGTGTGTGTGTGTGTGTCTGTGTGTGTGTGTGTGTGTCTGTGCATGTCTGAGCAGCCTTTTGTGAATATTAATGGATGGGAGGGAGAGTTTAAAGTGCATGAGGGAAAGTGCGTGGGCTAGTGCATTACCCGTTGAAAAACTTGATGGCTTGGGAGACAAATGAGAATGTTGAGCTGTTCTTAGTGAATAGATGGTGGCTTTATCGCAACAATACGAGGAAGCAAGGGGACACCTCTGGACACCCACAATGCTGTTTGCCCGTGTTCTGGTTCTGGAAATGCATTCCATACTTGGGAGTGTAACAGTGTCTACTGGTCATTTTTTGCAGTTTTTCTAACACACTTTTTCTGTAGCATTTCCAAAGCAGCAGATACTGCAGAATAAAAAAAAAAAACACTTTAAATAAAAGCACAGTACATTACATCATTTGAGAGCAGGTCAGTCCACAGGTCCCATGTTCAGCTTATGGTCGAGCACAGTGCAAAGGTATACTTGCAATAAGTAACAGGTTGTGTTGGCTACCCATTAATACGAGTAGGGTAAGAGGGTGGCAGCTTTCTAAAATGGATATTTTTTGGGTGTTAGAGGTGTTTAGGAGAAGGTTGGACTTCTCACTCCAATTTAAGAAGTAGTCAAAGACTGGCCCATACTCTTCCTCCTGTACAAGCATCGGTACAAGGACTACCAGGTTTAAGGAAAGTTTTTATCTACAGGCAGTGCGCCTGCTGAACTGCTAGGAGTGCTGCCACTATCATAACATTGTCATTAACATTACACTATCATACTTTGCTGGACTTTCTGGACTTCAGTAACTGCACTGTTCTGCACTGTACTGCACTGTATTCATGATGCTGCTGCACTACTGGCACTTTGAAATGCTTTTAAATGCTTTTTGCACAATTCAACACATGTACATTTCACCCATCATTCATTTAATTGTTATTTGTATGTGCATTGTTTATTGTTTATAGTATTTGTATAGTATTGTGTTTTAGAAATTCAAACTGCGAGAGGGAATGGGGAGTAATTCCATTGTACTTGTTGCAAATGGCAAATACAAATCTTGAATCTTTTGAATCTCTCCATCATATAGAAGGCTCACCAAGCCTCATCATCTCTACTTAATAAAGTGCCTTTTGAGATGGTGCTAGAGCAGGAGTTGGTGGGGGGCTGTGAGTTGGTGGGGGGCTGTGAGTTGGTGGGGGGCTGTGCAAGTGATCATTTTAGCAGAGAGTGACGTACCGACTCTGACCTACTAAATAAATAACCATCCACATAAAATCAAGCCAGCTTCAAGTAAACATTTGTCTGCTAAGATGCTGGGTTGATTAGCGTTAAATTGTGTCTTTTACTGTGTTTTGTGTCCACCTGTTCTTCTGCCATGTGCATTTGTGACTCTTGTCTGCGAAAAGCGCTTTATACATTTATTTTACATACTAACTTACTTAAATGTGTATGAAAAGTCCACAAATAAGAGCTAAGCGAGGTGCTGTGTTTGTGATAAAGTGTACCTCTTCTTCACCAATTATTTTTGAAAATCTACTGCATATGAGGTTTAATCTGATGATCTCTCTGTAATAGTCAGCTGTAGGAATTGGAAACCTTTGTCCTCGTGTTGCTTCTGACCCCCCCCCCCTACACACACACACACACACACACACACACACACACACACCGGCGGGCAGAAGCTACACGAGGCTGTTGTTTACTTTCCTGAGTAAATCTCCTGACTTACTAACCCTGGAATATTATAAATGCGAACCTATCACCGTGGCCCTACGCTATCAGGCACCGGCTCCATAAAATACTCCAAAGTCTAGTTTGACGAAAGGAAGATGAAGGAGAGTCGTGCATGGCTCGCTGTGGACTTCGGACACGCCTATGGGATACGCAGAATACTCAATCAGTGTTCAGAACTTTATCCAGTTTATACTTTCTTTTTTTTTTTTTTTAAATTGTGATTCACCGGTAACTTGATTCGAATTGGCCTAATAGCCTTTATCACAACACATCAACACATCAAATGGTTTGTATTATTTTTCAATATATATAGCAACCCAGGCTGCCGCTAAACTGACATGACAGCGCTCTCTTGTGGCCATGACACCGTCTCACAGGAACACGTACACACAAAGTCAATGAACGTCAAGAAATAAAAGCGGTTTTAATATGGGTTTTTTAAAGGCTAAATTCGTATTTGATTACTATCTATCTCTATATTTAGATCTCTACATTTCTGACACATTTTAGTACAGAACTTAACACGTATGAGCACGAGAGCCTATCTGAATACATAAAGGAATGAAGGTCACTTATTTATTTTAAGCAATGTAGCCGCTTATATCTTTCAAAACCCAAATCAAATTATACTATATTCTATATTTTTCCCTATGTACGTATACGCACAAGAACAAACACACTTCACCTTGGTCATGTGGCAGTACAATTTAATTGACCAATAATGGCAAAATAAAGTGTTCAAGAATAGAACTTCACACATAATGCAGTACGATTCTGAGGGACTTGATTATTATGATCACACCAGTGCTTGTTGACCCAAAACAACTTTTATTATTATTTTAAAGTCGAGATGAATACAAAAAAATAACGAACAAAGACAAATAACACCACAATAAAAAAAGCAACAGTTACAAAAATACAAAATCATTTTTGCTAGGTTTTTGTAAAACAATTATTTTCAATATTGTAAACTTGGGACTGGTAGTGCAGAGCAAGTATATCCCATAATTAAATTAAATTATACAGTAGATATGACTTGACTTTTGTTTTGACGATCGCAGATGGAGCCCAAAACAATGGAAATGAGTTCCAAAGACTGCAATCTGTAAACAACTGCTAAATGTTCCTTTGAAAGAATTCTGCTGGTATTCAAATTAATTGTATGGAACCTTTTTGACGTCAAATTAAAATATGGGAAGAGACAATATGACACATATTACATTTATCGAGAGACTTTCCCGTATGATTCTATCGGCAGTTGGGCCCAAGCTGCCTGTGTTTTTGAATATAAGCTAAACATTCATGACGACACTCGATAATGACGAAAGAAATGCAAAGAACGCAAAGATTTGTAAAAACTGCAGAATGACGCATTTTAACCATGGACCATAATGATGAATTATTCACAGGTCACATGGTGCAGTGGAAACAGAGCAGCGAAGTTGATTGGTTGAGCACGGTTTGACTGACGCGATGGCATCCCGGTTCCCCGGAACGTATCGGTTGTACTTGGAAGCGGTTAAGCTCATCTCTAGGAGTCTGTACAATCCAAATTGTCCTCATCTGATTCCTGTACCACTTATTGGGTATCAGGACTACCCCACTGGCCGTGGAGGAAAGTCAGTTTTAGGAGAACACACCACGGAAACAGAAAGCGGAAAGTGGACAATATGGCAACCATTGTTTTTTGTGTGGACACAAACTAAATCGGTGATTCCTTTTGCGTCAGCTAATGTGTTCTTCTTATTGAAGATGGTGTAAGGATGGTGTTTATAATCCTAAATCCATGGCTTTCTTGTCACACACACACACACACACACACACACAGCGAAAAGAGCCAGTTCAGATCAGTTCTGCCATTAACTGTCTTCTTCTTCTTCTTTGGCTGCAGAGTCCTGCCTCTTATCAGGATCCTCTCCGTCACCTCCTGATGATTTTGCAACACAAGAGAGCGAGAGAGAGAGCGAGAGAGAGAGCGAGAGAGAGCGAGAGAGAGAGCGAGAGAGAGAGCGAGAGAGAGAGCGAGAGAGAGCGAGAGAGAGAGCGAGAGAGAGACATTAGGCATGGCTATGGATTCAGTCTACCTTTCCATTTATTTTGTCTGTGTGTTCAGTCTACCCTTTCTTTCATTTTACCTGTCCAATCAGTGCATAATTAACAGTGCAATTTCCGGCGTCTCTCACCTGACGTGTTGACACGGAGCTGGGCCAGGTCATGTGACAGCTCTGGGGTGGCGGCGGGGGCAGAAGTGGAGGAACCGCCCCCCTGGTTCGCCGTAGTGAAGTCCCCCAGGAACACAGCGTTCCTGCGGCCCGAGCGCCGGGAGGCCATGAAGCTGTCGACATCCGTCATCGCTGACACATCTGACAGGGCCTAAGACACACACACACACACACACACACACACACACACACACACACACACACACACACACACACACACACACACCACACACACACACACACACACACACACACACACACACACACACACACACACACACACACACACACACCATTTTTTAATCTGTTGTTGTGGAACCGGCTGCAATCGTGATAGTCAAAGAGAGTGGAAAGTGAGGCAAAACTAAAAGGCAAACTACAACAACAAAACAGTAAGGAGGTCAAAAGTACAAAGTAATACAAGTCACAAAGAAAGAGGCATCTTAAATCCCTCTGTTGTGTTGACATCATAACGCTGGGTTGCCCTTTCCGGGGTAAGGATGCCCTGGAGAGATGGCTGGGATACAGATGCCCTGTCCTCAGTTCCCCCAGACTGGGGCTGAGTCTGAATCCCCTCCAGGAAAATACAATTCAAAGATCTCTCTCTCTCTCTCTCTCTCTCTCTCTCTCTCTCTCTCTCTCTCTCTCTCTCTCTCTCTCTCTCTCTCTCTCTCTCTCTCTCTCTCTCTCTCTCTCTCTCTCTCTCTCTCTCTCTCTCTCTCTCTCTCTCTCTCTCTCTCTCTCTCTCTCTCTCTCACCCCTCCCCCCCCCCCCCCTAGTGGAGATGTCCAGCATTGTTGAGAGGAGTGAGCTGTGATTGGCCGGGGCTATTCCGGGACATGACCGTCTGAGCATGCTCTGTTTCTTTGCTCTTAGAGTGGTTCTCAAAATAGCCCCACAGGAGAAAAGGGTAGTCACTAAAAGATACAACAAAGCCAATGACTGGTGACTTGTTGTTGTGCAAGAGGCGCACACTAACCCAGGGGGAAGAGCAAAGACAATTCAACACTATAGAAAACATAGAGCTGTAGAGAATACACTCTAAATCACACAACGGAACGCCGTAGTGAGTGAGTACTGAGACACCTCATGTCTCTGTGTGTCTCTCTCTCTCGCTCTATTGAGCACATTGGAAGGACATAGGTCTGGACATAACTGAGACAGGTGTCTGTCTATCTGAGACGGACAGGAAGGTTAAATAACACCTTGAGTTCCCCGAATCAGAACCGAGCTAGAGTCTCACCTAGTGGACCACTAGTGGACTCACCCTGCACATGCTCAGTTAGAGTCTTGCTTACAAAAAAAGGAGCCACATTTGAAACTCCCAGAGAAAGTTACCAGACAGTGTTGTTTTTTTAGGTCAAAATATAACTTTTCTATGAGATGTATTTTTTTCAAATGTCTACACATCCAAACACGTATTATTAAAATCACGCTCAAAAAAAGGAAGAACTAACGTGTCAAAATAGCAGTCTAGGTTAGTTCACATGAGGCGACCACATGGCTGGTGATACTGGGACTTCCTGAACCAAGTAGTCAGTGACCTTTACTTAAAAAAGCATAGATCAGGACCATCATCAAAGTACATAGTACAAAGTATTTAATTTGCATGGAAATCCCTTAGCTAAAGGAATGCTTACTGCTCCCTTGATCGCAACATAGCTTCAAGAGCTCATTGTTTACCCCAGCAACTGCAGGGTGGATTCTTTTCTTCTGATTGTCCTGATCAAGTGATAGTGATACTGATAGTCCCTCTGATAGTCCCACTGATAGTCCCTCGCCAGCTTCCGCAAGAGACTCAAGACCCACCTGTTCAGAGTCCACCTGGACTCTCCTTTGTGAAACCCCTAAACTTGCTTAAGTCCTGACATTAATAGCTCTTAGCATGTTGTATATGTTAGCAAGTGTATGTCCTTAATGTTGTTAACACGCTCTTATCACAGCTACTTAAGCAGGTGACCTAGCAGTACGAAATTGTGTTATTCATCTTGTCAATATGAATACTTGTGAACTGCTGTATTTATATGTTTGCGTACCCCAGTGTTATGCTATTGTCTGCTTCAACTAATGTACACCTTGTAAGTCGCTTTGGATAAAAGCGTCTGCCAAATGCCCTAAATGTAAATGTAAATGTAAATGATTGTGCGGGGACGGTAACTGAGGTGAATGATCAGCCCAGTTCTCTGTATGCGAGTTCGTTGTTAATCATTAAAGCGAATACATGAAGGCAATGTGAGATCAATTAAACCATAAACAACACACTTATGTATCAGGCCTCCATAAACTAGATGCTAAGTTAATATTAAATCAAATCCGATCAAATAAAAATAAAATGCTGCATTGCATGCTTATCGTCAGTGGAAACACATATGTGAGGTTACAGCATGCCAAACATCCGAAAAAAGGGGCATTTGCCTTGTGACCCTGTATCGTTTTTACGCAAGAAAAGGCACAGGCTGGAGTGCCAGGGAACTGTAATACCCTCAAGACGGGGTTCATCCACCCGACAGGAAGGTACAAAGGATTTGCACTATGGGTTGGGCCCAAAGGAGGTACATTTTAAGGGAGAGTAGGCTAGACGTTTACCTATGATTCAGCGATGGCCTCTAACTGCAACTATCTTGAAACCTGGGAAGAGACCGGACTACCCAGGTGGAAGTGACCTTTACACCTCGGTATGATCCCATAATGTCCAATGTGGACATTATGGATATTTTAGATATGTTACAACCATCCCAGCCATGTGTTACCACTGTTTCGTACACTAACAACTTGAATGCATTTTTTTCCGTAGTTCTTCACGCAGTGAAGTTCAAAATACAAACAATTTGCTTAGTCGCAAAGCGCAAAAGCGTTACAACCGTCACTGCATGGTCCCCAATACGAAATAAGCGGACAGCAGACCCTTTATTTCTTTAAATGTTTACCATAAGACAGGACACCGCATGTTACTTCAATATTAAATTGGTTTACGGTACCTGACTTGCGTCAATGCTTCCAAATGTTTGCGTTGCCAAACACATCACATGATAAAGTGAACGCGACTTCATTCGTTCATTCGCTCACAATAGCGCACCGCCAGCCAGCCAGACCCGTCGTATGCGTAATGGCACGCAGAATGAAACGAAGCTGCGTAACGTATACGCAACGCAGTGGACCTTTTGGGCACACCGACGTCTTACGGACGTCAATAGTTATTGTTTTATAGCTGGGACAGCCGTTAAGATAGGTCATATATGCCTCTTTTATGTACTGATAGCATGCAGGCCTTGCGTATGTGCCCTCATTTAGCGAGTGCTTTATAAAGCAATATTATTAATAGGCCTATATTCACTAATGATTGATTATGTTCTTTGAATTTTGTCTAACCCTAACCCATTGTCTCGATGTACTGACATCTTACAGTAATGCTGTAGGTCACCCTTTGCCTCACCAATGTCCCACCAGGAATCCAAAACAGAAATTATTCTGTTATTCAGCGGCACAGCAGACCTATTCATCATCTACAACCATTGACACAAGTGAAATGAAAAGGAAAAATAGTCCGATGTCACAGCTAACACAGGGCTCTATTGTGTACTAGTGTGCTAGACGGTGTGTGTGTGTGTGTGTGTGTGTGTGTGTGTGTGTGTGTGTGTGTGTGTGTGTGTGTGTGTGTGTGTGTGTGTGTGTGTGTGTGACTACTGGTGACGAGTTGTTCTCTTACCTTCCTTTGTTGAAACACACTATTGTAAGTCGTTTTGGATAAAAGCGTCTGATAAATGACTGTAATGTAATATAATGTTGTGTGTGTGTGTGTGTGTGTGTGTGTGTGTGTGTGTGTGTGTGTGTGTGTGTGTGTGTGTGTGTGTGTGTGTGTGTGTGTGTGTGTGTGTGTGTGTGTGTGTGTGTGTGTGTGTGTGTGTGTGTGTGTGTGTGTGTGTGTGTGTGTGAGAGAGAGAGAGAGAGCGTGCGTGTGTGCGTGTGTGTGTGTGTGAATGACTCCATTCAAACAAGCAATACGACTTTAGAGTGGTCAACAAGGGAGCAGCCTGGCCTTTCAAAAAACGGAAAACTACAAAGAGATGTCAGGTAGGTCTAAATAATAGAGGCCTTTATATTATTAGAATTGTACTGAAGAGCGCCTGTCCACCGCTCCGCGGTCGCTTCCCAAGCACCACCCTGTGGTCAAAACTAAGAACTACACTTACTTTGATTGTTTTTTTTCTCGCAAGTCCTACGACTAGCCAATGAAATGCCGGGATGGTGGCACGTGACGCGGCATCCGAAGCAAGCCCAGTTGCTAGTGGCGGCGTTGTATACACACAGAAACAGGAAGGATGGATGAGTTCGAAGGTGAGGAGGAGACACAACCACAACGTCGCTGTTCTGTAGTCCTATCCTAACTTTGGAAGCCGTATAACGTTAACATACAGTATACGTTGTTATATATTATTATATATGATACGATATGTGACGACTGGGTGTGATATTTCCTATTTTCAGTGTTAGCTGCAGCCTGTGCTAAGCCTGCAGCTAGTACGGTCATGGCTGGCTGGTTTCTTGTGTCTTACTAATGGGACCAAAACACTCACGGTTACGGTATACATGTTTTGTTTTTTTATGCCAATTATATTGTTGGTTTTAATGCAGATGGAGAGGCGCCACCGGCAGAGGAACTTACTCCTTGTAAAATCTGTGGAAGGAGCTTCTTTCCTAAAGTCTTGGTAAAAAAAAATACATCCTAATATAAAAAATACAACCCATGACACAACACAACAGGGGTTGACAGAAAGAGACTATTCATAGAGCATTGGTAGGATAATTCAGTACGAAGTAGACATTTTACACAGCAGACTTGTCAGATTGTCACAAGGTGCCAGCCCCTTGAGAATAGACACACACACACACACACACACACACACACACACACACACACACACACACACACACACACACACACACACACACACACACACACACACACACACACACATCGTCATCATTAATTGTAAAGCACAGTATTAAAGTGTTTTTAATGTGAGTGTATGTCAACGTTTGCAGTGACCGCTGTGACCTGAAGAAGGCAAGCAATCTCACAATCTGATAAAAAGAGAAAAGAAGCCAAGCATGATGAGATGATGCACCCCCCCTCGGCTTTCCCCTCTCGTCCTGTCCTCTCACTAGCTTATGTTTCACCCTTGCAGAAGAAGCACGTGCCTATATGTCAGAAGGCTGCGGCCAAGAAGAGGAAGACCTTTGACTCCGGTCGACAGAGGGCGGAGGGCACGGACATCCCCACCCTCAAACCCATCAAGGCAAAGGTGAGACTACACCTGAGCAGGTCACCCACAGTTGGACTGGGCCATTGTAGAAAAAAATGCACTCATTATCTTCACTCATTAAGCGTACAAAAAAGTACAATGCACTCATTAAAGCGTACAAAAGCTTATCCAAAATCTACTAAATTCCAAGGTTAGTAAGTCAAATTGATTATGACATCAAAATAATCAGCCAGTTCCACTGAACACAAATTATTCTATTAATTGTCATGAAGATGATTATAATATATTAATATTCTTTTGGGAAAGATCCCAACAGCAAACACACCCGCTTACCTTGAACTGATGATGATCTTGAAACGATTGGATGTTTCAAAGAAGGCATCCTAGGCATCACCCTAGGTTCTGGCTTAATACGGTTATAACAAAGTCGTTAATAATTACCAGTAGCCCTGAAGCCTCGAATGAGTAAACCGACGCCAGAAGAAGGGAGGGACTGCAATTGATTCAAAGCACACATCTTGGTGACAGAAAACCGCAATGTCATATTGGGAAATGTGCTTTTCACCTTTTGCCAAATGTGCCAAGAAATACAGTTGAAGCCCAAAGGTGAACAGTGTTTGTGTAGGCTGGCAGTTCCTGTTTGGGCTTTTCCCATCATAAGCCGAAAAGGTGTCAGCCAAGCTTCTTTTCAATTCACATTTTATCTGGCAAACAAATCGCCTTAAACCTTTTTCAACCGCTTGTACCAATTGTATTTCAGAGTTCAACCTCCTCAGTGAAAGTAAGTGACTCCCCTTTAATTTTCTGCCTTTTAACATGGATACGTACACTTGGCTGGTCGTGCTTCACTCTGGGTATAATGGTTATAAATACAAATAAATATTAATGCTGTTTTTTTTTCAGAATCTCCAAAAGTAGTTGGCAAACTGCTCTTTTGCCAAACATCGTAATACGACACTCGACTCGCACCTTTTTTCATCTCAGTCTTTCAGTCTTAAAGCTTGTTCTTATGGCTGTGGCCAACTCCTTTAAAAAATATATAGACTTAAATAGAGTTAGTGTGTGTGTGGGAAAAAGATTCCTTAGCAGCTGCCGTAGTTGTGGAATTGCAGACCATAATTCTGTACCGCTACCTTGTGGCGGCTGAGCCGGTTGTCTTCAGTCCAAAC
>CM051020.1:11959482-11971982 GCA_027704905.1 Muraenolepis orangiensis
GGAAGTCCCGTTCAAAGTGCAATACGATTGACCACTGAACACGTTTAACTGTAACGGAATGGCACGATGTAAACCCCAGTAACGAATGGGGTGAAACGTTTCACAGTTTAGAAAAGACGCCGCTGGTATTTGTCAGTTGCTGTGTGAAAAGAATGATCCATATGGTGAACTGCCAGATATTTTAATTTGCCCATGTTGAGCTTCTCAACAGTGGTTTTAATTGTAGCATAGCTTAGTGTGTCGCTTTGTAGGAAACCATTTTGCACAAAGCAGAATAATAAACGCACACACGGGTGTTTCCCCTGATTCAGTGTTGAATGGAACAGCAACATGGCAAGTATGTTTAATAATTCAATGACTTGACGGGCCCATATATGTTGTTGTGTTCCTGCCTTGTGTTGCATTGCATTCCCTTATAAATGGTCCTCACTGGTCAACTGAGGTCCAAGGTGCATTCCTCCAGTGTGGTGGTTTATGACTATCATGTATTTATTTAGTAGGGTTAGACTAGCCTAGGATGTGCGGATCAGGTTTCAGGATGCATTTGTCCGTGCAGCTGCAGTTTTTTTTCCGAGATCGAACATCGCAGCAGGCAGACGGAATGTAAGGGAAGTGTGTGTGTACCTGATCTGCGTTGAGAATCCAAGAAAACATTCCGTATTCTATTTCAAATATTCTTTTTGTTTTCAAAAGATAAAAAGTGTTCAGGATTGCAAACTAGCAAGAATATGTGTGTTACGTACATTAGGAGTTTCCGGCGAACATTAAGAGTGCTGGGGGGGACGGGTCATAATCATTGAGTTGAAAACCCAATGATAACGGTTTTCTCTCCTTCATATCGGGTACGTTCATGCAGCTATTACTGTGTACGTTCATCAATATTAAACCAACTCTGGAAAAAAGCATTGTGTGTATTCATATGAAGTGCGAGCTGTACAATGCACATGAACCAGCAAATCCTTGTTTACAAGCGAACATGGGAAACGAGAGTGGTTATCGAGTTACAGTTACCGGTGTGCTTACTGTTTTGCATGAACATTAAAGGAAGAGCGAAGGCTGTTTGTGGAGTTGGAGTTGGATGTTCAGCCTAGGGTTCCCTCGCATACTTGAAGTCTTAATAGAATATATATATTTTAAAAGTTAAATGAAATGCTAAGACATGGGATGTAGGTTTTTATGCCATTTAAAAATATCAAAATACTATATTTTTAATGATTTAACACGTCATCCTGCAGATCAAGATAGCGGAACCAACAAACACTGATTGTTTAAAAGTACTTTGTACTTTTGTGTTTTCAATTAGGTTATTGTGAAGTTAGTTTGTAAACTTAAATTTCATTCAGTGTCATTAAAGAAAGTCTTGAATCTAACTTGCCTTAAGCTGAAAGAACCCTGCAGGTCTACATTGACTTGTTTTGACCTTGTTGTCTCGTGGTAAATGGCCTTTTATGTAGCACTTAAAAGCACTTTACAAGTCATGCCTCACATTCAACCACCGACAACAAAGTCAGCCATGCAAGGACAGGTGTAGGTGCAGTTAGGGTTGGAAGTCTTGCTCGGGGACATCTCAACAGTTTTTGCTAGGTGGAGTGGGGGAATCGAACCAGCGACCTTCTGGTTGTGAGGCGACCGCACTACCCCCTGAGCTATACTGCCGCCCTCGTTTAATGATGTTCACCAGCTTTCTTCTTCCTCTGCAGACGATTTGACTACAGTTTTCAGAATGTGCATAACACAAAAGCGTATGTACGGTATATTTATTGGATTTATTTATTATCATTTCCATGTATGTAGTTTCACCAAATTATATTGGCACATTTTTTGAATATAACAATAATAATAAGGTTATAATAGTCACATGTTTTCCCATTAACCTCTGGGCAAAATGTGAGGTTATGTTATGTCACTTTTGCATTATCCAATCAGATTGAATTGCTACTTAGTCCTGCATTACTTTCATCGCACATGATGAGTAACTTACTTTAAATCATACAACTATATCTTAAGTTAAACACTTGCCCCAAATGCCATTTTCACACTACTTTTAAGACAACACATTTGGTAATGGTAATTGGACATTTATATAACGCTTTTCTAACCAATGGTTACTCAAAGCGCTTTACATATCAAGTCTCTCATTCATACACACATTCAACCACCGACGGCGGAGTCAGCCATGCAAGGAGACAGCCAGCATGTCAGGAGCAGTTAGGGTTAGGGTGTCTTGCTCAAGGACACCTTGAGTTATTTTAATTATATTTTTGTTTATACTAGTTTTATTTAGTTAGTTGTTTTTAGTTTCTTAGCTTAGGTATTAGTATTTTTGTGTGTGCATTTATTCCCAATGTGTCAACTGTTGCACCTTAATTTCCCTCGGGATTAATAAAGTAATCTGAATCTGACAGCTTTTTGCTAGGAGGAGGCGGGGATCGAACCAGCAACCTTCCGGTTGAGAGGCGACCGCGCTACCTCCTGAGCTAAACTGACGCCCCTTTTTGTCAATTTGAGCGATCTTTCTCTCTTTCAGAACAAAACATTAATCAAGGGGGGAGAAGAAAGACAGAGCAAGTTAAGTAAAGTTGACACAAAGTGGACTTGTGCATGGCAGAATATGCAATTGCAATTTCAACACTGCATCACTGAGAGATGCATCATTCACATGGCACAGACCCTGAAGCGAGTGACAGGTTATGTTAACAGGTACATCCTGCACATCAAAATGGGCTCCTCTCTGAACAAAGTGAAAGTGGCAAAGGGTTTCCATAAGAAGCGGCTACCGCGTTTCCCAGCTTCATATATACCCAGCTTTTAGGAACTCCCTGAACATCCCTTCATACATAGACTTTGCCTTAACATATTCATTTGTAATTTTTTGTTTTTTGTTAAAAAGACAACCCTCTAGCTGCCCTAACTCTCTCTCTAGCTCTCGTTCTCACACACACACACACACACACACAGAAAGGTGCGATGCCAAACTGCTGCGAGAGGGTAATGATGCTGTCGTGATAATAATGTTTGACAACATACATTAGCTGAAGTGAAGTGTTGCTTAGCTTATATAGTTCCAGGAAGACTCGCACACATTACAGCGGTCACTAGCTCCGAGTGACCGGGAGCTGACTCTGAATATAGAGCCTCTTGTAGCACATGGCCATGGAATCCAGCAGTGACCAGACTTTGCAGAGCTTTTTCGACTGCCGCCTGGTAGCCGTGTGTGGCCGTTTGGACGCCCTGGTCTGAACAGTGAAGAGATGGACAGAACACAAACAGATGGTTAGTCAGTTTATGGAACCAGTGTTCAACGTGTTGTTATTCACACATATATATGGACTAGAAAGACCAGGGCACTGAGGCAGTGTTAGTTAGGGTTAGGGTTACAATACATTTGAATCTCGTCTCATTTTATCGACAGCCCAGAGTGGTTTATTTCCTACCATAGTTACCAACAATTATTAGATATGAGCTACTTTTATCTATAATGATATTGCTTTATAGATGATCAGCTGACATTACAATATTCTTCCACAGTGCTTTCAGCATATTGTTTTTGCGTTGACCAGGAAAGAGTATTTAACAAGTACTAAACAAATATGCATTATTCTTTAATAACGGGACATCTCTGCCTTTCAACAGTTCTCAGTGCACTGCAATTCCAACGTTGACCACCAGATGTCTCTTTGTCACAAACAATATGTTCAGAGCGCCGCAGAACAATATTTCTTTTAGCAGATTGAGTCGAAGCTAGTTAGTTAGTTAAGTCATATCTAATGACTGTTGGTAACTATGGAATAAGCGAAATAAACCACGACTGGGTGTACCACCGTGATTGGTTCGTTCTTAGTGCACCAATGGGATAACACAATCAAAGTATAAAAGTATAAAAACAAGTGAGATAAGTATTATTGTCAACTAAGAACTGTGCTTCATTGACTTGCACCACAAAGAACACAATCTTCGTTCACACCGAGGGAGTGGGCAGGCTGCGTGTCCAGTGAGTCACATGTTCTTTGGCAACCAGGAAGTGCCACACGGGCAACTCTACCTGCCAACATTCCAGCCAATTAGTATCCCTTTAAAATATTTAACAAATGTGATGGAAAATGAAAGACCACAATGCAAAAGGGTGAGGACTTTTGTACGTTGAGAACGATATTGTTCTCAAAGTCTAAGTCTAAAAACGGAATCTATATTTATATATATTTTAATATATATATTAAAAAATATAAATAAAAAAAAGTGAAAAGAATAAGCACAATAAAGTAGCTTTCATATTTAACAGACCAGTTAAAGACGTTTGATGTTTAACAATGCAACACCAAATAAGCATGTAATACTAATACATTGTTCCGTTTCAGTCTGTTGTGAGCAGGACAAGGCAACACATCCTGTGGAAGAGCAGCATTAAGCAGAGAGCACGCTGGGTCAGGTAGTATCAACTGCAACATTTGCACTCTGATTAGATGCTTAAATTATTTTCGCTGTACTGTACTTGTGCTGTGCAATGACAATACATGTGAATCTAATCAAGTGACTGATGGAGACTTTCATCCAAGAGGTACATTCAGCCACTGTTAGACACTGTGGAGATATATTGAAGTGAATATAACACTGTGGTAGTGTGTGTGTGTGTGTGTGTGTGTGTGTGGTTGGTGGTGGGTCTAAGTAGCCTCACCTGGCCCCGAGTCCCACTGATTAGACTCTAGGGCTGCTAAGTGAGGCTGCACACCTGTCGGTCCTTGGTAATCAAGGCCAACCGGTTAAACAAGCCGCCACAGACACCTAAGAAGAAGGTGAGTAGGTGAGTGGATGAAGTTGAAAACATGGTGGTGGTGGGTGTTGGTGTATAGCAGACAATCCAGAACCAAATATAACCGAACCAACCCCAGCTGAGGGACTAGTGAACCTTTAAAAAGCTATTGGGCCTGAAAAACCAGGCCAGCTGTCCTGGAGCATTGTTATGGCTCTCTGCTTAAAGATACAGGACACAAGCCAGCCCTGACAGACACAGGCCAGAGGGTCACAGACTACTATTAAAAACCTCTTTTCTTGTTCTGATCTGTTCCACATTATTAAAATGGAATTATGCATATCCACTTCATATGATAGATGGGATGGACTGCAGCTAATGTAAATATATACAACTTTTTACTCTGATATATTTTATATATTTGTGTATACATAGTTTAATGCAGTTTTTCTGTATTTTGCACAGTTTCTGTACGACACTGCCACTTTCATGTCACTGCATATCCTGTATGTGTATGTGACAAATACATTTCCCTGAATCTTGAAATCTTGAATACCTGCTTGCATACCTGCTTGCATATATTTGCATATATAGGGGGCGGTATGGCACCGTACAAGATGACTGCCGTGTTGCGAGCTCCCGCACGACGACGCAGTTTTTTGTTATTTATTCTTTTTATGGCGACTATCTTTGTTCAGAAAGTTAGCAGCACGTTCATTTATGACTTTTGCACACTTCTGGATCGCCCCCACTACCCACCATTCTACTGGCTAATATACAGTCTCTGGACAATAAGTTAAGCGAGCTACAGGCTCGTATTCAATTCCACCGGGAAACTAAGGACAACTGTATCATCTGCCTTATGGAAACATGGAGCTATCGAGCCGACTGGATTTTCCGTCCACCGGGAAAACAGAACAAAGGCTCTCTCCGGTAAAGATCACGGAGGGGGGGTATGTCTCATGATAAACAGATCTTGGTGCAACCAAAGTCATGTACATCCCCTCAAGTCTTTCTGTTCGCCGAACCTGGAGTTCCTGATGCTTATGTGCCGTCCATACTGGCTACCTCGGGAGTTTACAGCGGTAACCGTGACCGCTCTTTACATTCCCCCACAAGCCAACACCCTGAGGCTGCTCTCATCGTGGCGGGGGACTTCATCAAGGCGAACCTGAAGAAGGTTCTCCCAAAGTTCTACCAACACATAACGAGCAACACACGGGATGAGCGGATCCTCGACCACTGCTACACTCCCTTCCGTGATGGCTACAAGGCCCTCCTCCGCCCACCGTTCGGCAAATCAGACCACCGCTCTATCCAGCTACTCCCTGCCTATAGGCAGAGACTGAAGCAGCAACCGATTGCTGTGAGGGAGTTCCAATGCTGGTCGGACCAATCGGACTCTATGCTGCAGGATTGTTTTGATCGCGCTGACTGGGACATGTTCCGCGTTGCCTCGGACAATAACATCAATGAGTACGCGTCCTCGGTCACTGGGTTCATCAAGAAGTGCATAGATGACGTTGTTCCGACCATGTCAGTTCGGATATATCCCAACCAGAAACCGAGGATTAACGGCGATGTTCGCGCTGCCCTACACGTGCGTAACGCCGCCTTTGGCTCCGGGAATATACGAGAGCCCGTTACGACCTCCGTAAGACCATCGTCACTGCCAAGCGGGAGTACAAGGACAGAGTGGAGGAGAAATTCAAGAGCCACGACGCGAGGGGTATGTGGCAGGGGCTACAGACGATAACGAACTTCAGAGGGAGAACCAGTTGTGTAGAGAACTCCTCTACCTCCCTCCCAGGAGAGCTAAATACTTTTTTTGCTCGGTTCGATGTGAACGACAGCCCGCCGAAGCCAGCGCCGCCTGAGGAGACCAGCCTGCTGAACATCTCGGAGGCGGATGTGCGCCGCACCTTCAAGTGGTAGAACATCCGTAAAGCGGCAGGCCCCGACGACATCCCGGTCTGTATCCTCCGAGCATGTGCAGACCAGTTGGCAGGAGTCTTTGCAGACATCTTCAACCTCTCCCTGTCCCAGGCTGTTGTTCCCGCGGTCTTCAAGATGTCCACCATCGTGCCTGTCCCTAAACAACCCAAGGTAACATGCCTGACTATGCCATGAATGACTATAGACCTGTAGCCCTCACCTTGATTGTCAGCAAATGATTCGAGAGGTTGGTCAAGGACTTTATTTGCTCCGTGTTACCTGCCACGCTGGACCCATGGCAATTTGCATATCGTCAAAACCACCACGCACCACAGATCCACGGACAACGCAATTGCCATGGCCCTCCACACTGCCCTTTCCCACCTGGAGGGAAAGAACTGTTATGTGCGAATGCTGTTTGTGGACTACAGCTTAGGGTTCAACACGATAGTTCCTGCCAAGCTCGACACCAAGCTTAGAGGTCTAGGCTTGCCCCCATCCACGTGCAGCTGGATACTGGACCTCCTGTCAGACCGCCGCCAGGTGGTGAGGATGGGCAGCATCACCTCAGCCACTGACCCTCAACACGGGAGCCCCCCAGGGATGCGTGCTGAGCCCTCTCCTCTACTCCCTCTACACCCACGACTGCATGGCTATGCACAGCTCCAACGTCATCATCAAGTTTGCTGACGACGCGACAGTGGACATGGGCCTGATCGCCGGCGACGACGAGACAGCCTAAAGGGAGGTGGTTGGATCGCTGGAGCAGTGGTGCCAGGAGAACAGCCTCGCCCTCAAAAGTTCCTCGGTGTGCACATCTCCGAGGACCTCACGTGGTCCACGCACACCACACGTGGTGAAAAGAGCCCAACAACGCCTGTATTTCCTCAGGCGTCTGAGGAAATTCAGCATGTGCCACCATCGAGAGTGTTCTTGCAGGGTGTATCACTGCCTGGTACGGGAACTGCACTGCACTCGAGCGCAGAGCGCTTCAAAGGGTGGTGCGGACTGCCCAGTATATCGTTGGAGGTGAGCTCCCCTCCCTCCTGGATATATACAACCAGCGGTGCATAGCCAAGGCCAAACGCATCATGAAAAAAAAGACAATGCCCAGTGCCCCAGCCACGAACTGTATTCACTTTTACAGTCAGGCAGGCGATACCGCAGTATCAAGTGCCGTACAAATAGACTCAGAGATAGCTTCCACAGTCAGGCCATCAGGCTGCTGAACAAGGGCGTATAGCATATAACAATGTATATTTTATTACATTGATTTATATATACATATTGCTCTTTTTCTGTGCTGATATATTGCATTTTATAAATTGCATTTTTTTTTAATATATTTAACTTTATACAGTTTTGTACTTTTTTTTTACTTCTTTTATTCTATTCAGTTTTTATTTTATTTTATCTTATTTTTATAACTGCTGTCTGTCGTCGGGTATTACACATAAGATTTTCACTCACTGCTTTATACTTGTGTAAACTGTAAACTGACAATAAACTTGACTTGACTTGATTTACATTAGCTGCAGTCTGGGCTTCCAGTGACCGGAACTGAATCTTGCTCATCGTGAAGACACTTGAAGGCTGTGTCATGAAGACACAGCCACACCACCGCGGTTACTCATCGCGGTTACTCACCGTGTAAGCGCGACACGGGCAGTCCACTGAGGTCAGGACAGCGTCCACCAGGCTCTCTGTGAAAGGCTGCTGCAATCGCTGTATTCTGCAGGCTATTTTCTGAATGGCGCGGTGCTCTGCCTGAAAGAAAAAGGACACGTGTATTAATGATTGTGTTTAAGAATGATTATGTGTATAATGCTAAATGCAGAAAACACATCTCTTCAGGAAACACTACCCGGATCCTTCCTCCTAGCGCATCCTCTTATCACTTTTTACGAGTGTCTTACTAAGTAGATTATCTAAGTAGATTGTTAGGTAGATATTGTTCTTAATATTGTTCTGTATTGTTTGCCAACTTATTGTACTTTTACCTTATTGTACTTTTACCTGAACCTATTGTACTTTTACCTTATTGTACTTTTACCTGAGCTTATTGTATTTTCACAATATTTAGCCTGGTCTGACGATTTAAGCAGACCAGTAGAAGTTTTAGTCATTGCTCAACTAAAACAATTTGTATGATGTGAAAATTCTGGAGATCCTGGTTCAGAGTGGCAGAGAGTAAATGGGATATGGGTTAAATATCAATACTAATTGGGCAAATTGTACAATGTCAGACAGTGGCTAAACTGTGCAGTGCATTTTGTGGTCCTCAAGAGTGCACAGCGCGCCATTTTTTTATCCATGCCAAGACCTCAACCGAAATATCACAGGTGATTACAACCATACACTTAGAACCAATGCTGTAAAAAATGATTGGTGAGCCCACAGGTGGGTAGTACCTATGTATACCTGATCACATGGGACGGGAAGTGTCGACTCTTTGCAGTCAACAGGTCTTCTTATGTTGCTTTCCTAGAAGATAAAAGTGTGTTCATGGTACTGCATGGTGTTCAAGTACTACTAGATTCAGATGCTGTACATGCACTAAATGTCTATGGACTATACATGTTTATTTAGATGGATGTATACTTTAAATGTTTCAAATGTGTTTATGCTGTAAAAACAACAGCCTGGCTGTGCCAGGCTGATACAATCACATGCAAGACTGTAATAAACCTAAATATTTCCACGTAGGCCCATCTATCTATTTCCCAGATTAATTATAGTTAAAGTTGCATAATTGTTGTTCTCTGGTTCGATGATTTGTCAGAATCCGACAGGAAATTCTCAGACGTCAAATAGTATTGAACCTTTGTAATGTAATCTGACAAAGACATTTTCAAAGACAAATGTGAAAATTCCACATTCAGTTCCCCACACCCAGCTAACATTCCGAGCCATGGTTAAAACAAGAAGGCCACGAGATGAGTGCATGTGTCTTACCCTCACGGCCTTGTCCATAACCACCTGCACGATAGTTGTATAGTCGTATGCGATATCACTCAGAGTCTTGCGGCTGTCACAGGGGGAGACTCCATGCAGAAGCAGAGGAGAAAGGAGAATGACGCAGATAAGAGGCTGTGTGTGTGTGTGTGTGTCTGTGTGTGTGTGTGTGTGAGAGAAAGAGAGAGAAGATAGATATAAAACAAAGTATGAGATCAATAATCAAACAAGAGTCGAGTGACTTGATAAGTGTAACCTATAGCCTACAGCATGACCATCATCATTTTCGTTTATAACCCAGAGGCCTATCCGTTGAACTATCTGAATTGGACGACAGTGCATTACAGGATATGCGGGTATTATCCCAATTCCTGTAAACGCGACTAGTCCTTTTCCTTATTCCGCTGAACTGATGGTTTTCACTTTCCTTTTAAATCCTTATAAAAAGAAAGATCAGTCGATCTCACACACAGGCACAGCCAGTGTCCCCGGAGACTATACAGACAGACACAGACGGGCAGTCAGACGGTACGTGTGGGACTCGTTCATATCATGTATAATAATAACAATAATAATGATGATAATAATAATAATAATAATGATAATAAGAAGAAGAAGAATAATACATGTGCGTCAAATGTCGGAGCGCTGCTGCTCACATCACTTTTTATTATACTTAAAACTTAAACAAACGTGTATGGCTATATGCGACCGGCCTACTTACCATTTGTCATTCTTGTTTTCGCCGGGTTAAATCTGCAAAGACACTGGCGGCCGTGTCTTCATCGTTGCTCTCCACGCTGCCAGGTACACTACATTAGACACTTTTTAGATTAGGGTATAACGATTAAGGTTTGGACGCATTGATAACAACCACTTATATACACGCACGTAGGTGACGCATGACTCAATGTGTATCAACGATCAGGTCTATTTACGACTTTGTGCGCGGAGCTCCGCAGTTGCCTGCAGTGGTTGGGATGTGACGTCACGTCTCTGCTTTGCAGAGTTGTGTGACGTCCCATATATTCGTTTGAGGAGAGTTTCACGTTTTTGTTGTGACGTCACGCTCGCTTGTGCAGAGTTTCACGTTATTTGTGACTTCACGCTCAGTTGTGCAGAGTTTCACGTTACTTGTTGTGACGTCCCACTCGCTTGTGCAGAGTTTCACGTTATTTGTGACTTCACGCTCAGTTGTGCAGAGTTTCACGTTACTTGTTGTGACGTCCCACTCGCTTGTGCAGAGTTTCACGCAGTGGCGGCTGGTGGTCTTTGAAATGGGGGAAGCTCAGTTTAGGCCTCATCGTCATAAAATGTGTCGGTTGTGTGTTATTTGTATGTGAATTCTGCCCTCCTTTCATTTTCTCGGAAATGGTTTATTAACCTGTCAATACCAACTGGGATTCTTTTCCAGAGACTTGACCAGTTTTCTCTCAATGGCCTCCAGCAGAGCAAGGTTGTTCAAACGGTTTTGACCCATTGAGTTGTGAGTGTATGACTATGTTGCAGCTAAAGACATCAGCTTGAATAGGCCTATGTCACACTTCCTGCTTCCGGAACGTTTAAAATCGGCGAGCAGTGCACTCATACTTCCGGTAGTTACCCCAGATACGTGACAAACTATGGCTGCCTCCTCTCCTCTCTGTTATTGTAGTGTACCGGGCTGCTCAACGTCAAAACAAAGACAACCGTACCTCAGTTTCGACGATTTCCCGAAAGACAAACTCCGCCGCAAGTCTTGTGTGAGGCTGATAAGGAGGCTGAAGGTCCCTCGTTTCATGTTCTCAGGGGTAGCGCGTATGTCTGCAGTTTGCACTTTGACAAGGAGAGCATATATGTCTCGAAAAGTGGAATAGGCTAATAATGTCGGGTATGTGTATGATTAAAAGCACTGGTCCTGACCCCCACACACACTCCATCTCTCATCCGAATAGAGCCACACAATGTTGGGTAAGTGTGTGATTAAAAGCACTGGTCCTGACCCCCACACACACTCCATCTCTCATCCGAATAGAGCCACACAATGTTGGGTAAGTGTGTGATTAAAAGCACTGGTCCTGACCCCCACACACACTCCATCTCTCATCCGAATAGAGCCACACAATGTTGGTTAAGTGTGTGATTAAAAGCACTGGTCCTGACCCCCACACACACTCCATCTCTCATCCGAATAGAGCCACATAATGTTGGGTAAGTGTGTGATTAAAAGCACTGGTCCTGACCCCCACACACACTCCATCTCTCATCCGAATAGAGCCACACAATGTTGGGTAAGTGTGTGATTAAAAGCACTGGTCCCAAGCTCCACACGCACTACATCTCTCATCTAGATAGAGCCACACTATGTCGGGGAATTGTATGATTCGGATTGACGTCCCACTCACTAGTGCACAGTTTCACATTACTTGTTGTGACGTCCCACTCACTAGTGCACAGTTTCACATTACTTGTTTTGACGTCCCACTCACTAGTGCACAGTTTCACGTTACTTGTTGTGACGTCCCACTCACTAGTGCACAGTTTCACGTTACTTGTTGTGACGTCCCACTCGCTGTTGCAGAGTTTCACGTTACTTGTTGTGACGTTCTACTCACTGGTGCACAGTTACACGTTACTTGTTGTGACGTCCCACTCACTAGTGCACAGTTTCACGTTACTTGTTGTGACGTCCCACTCACTAGTGCACAGTTTCACGTTACTTGTTGTGACGTCCCACTCGCTGTTGCAGAGTTTCACGTTACTTGTTGTGACGTTCTACTCACTGGTGCACAGTTTCACGTTACTTGTGACACCCCACTCGCTTGTGCACAGTTTCATGTTACTTGTGACGTCCCGCTCGCTTGTGCACAGTTTCATGTTACTT
>CM051020.1:11974482-11986982 GCA_027704905.1 Muraenolepis orangiensis
GTAGAGAGGGTCAGCAGCTTCAAGTTCCTCGGCGTGCACATCTCCGAGGACCTCACATGGTCCACGCACACCACAAACGTGGTGAAAAGGGCCCAACAACGCCTGTATTTCCTCAGACGTCAGAGGAAATTCAGCATGGGCCCCCGCATCCTGAGAACATTCTATACCGGCACCATGGAGAGTGTTCTTACAGGGTGTATCACCGCCCGGTACGGGAACTGCACCGCACTCGAGTGCAGAGCGCTTCAAAGGGTGGCGCGGACGGCCCAGTATATGGTTGGAGGTGAGCTCCCCTCCCTCCTGGATATATACAACCAGCGGTGCTTGGCCAAGGCCAAACGCATCATAAAAGACATTGCCCACCCCAGCCACCAACTGTATTCACTTTTACCGTCAGGCAGGCGACACCGCAGTATCAAGTGCCGTACAAATAGACTCCGAGACAGCTTCCACAGTCAGGCCATCAGGCTGCTGAACAAGGGCGTATAGCACATAACAATGTATATTTTATTACATTGATTTATATATACATATTGCTCTTTTTCTGTGCCAATATATTTCATTTTAGAAATTGCATTTTTATTTTATATATTTAACTTTATACAGTTTGAATTGGTCAGTATGGGGTGTGCCGTTTGTTCCAGAGCCGTCCAGATTGGTTGCACTTTACACACACACACTAGACGGATGTGTCATAGCATGTGGGTATGTGTTATGTCGTTAAGATGTTTTTGTCTGTCCCCAGCATCACAAAAACTTTGAAGTCATATTATGTCTTATGTCTGCCCAAAGAATCAGTGCCGCCCTCGAAATCAAATAGTATAGTATATAGTGTTGTATGTAGTGTTGTTTATAGTACAACTATATTGTATGTCGTTTATAGTATAGCATATCATAGGTAGTATATTGTGTTGTTTACAGTATAGTATTGTTTAGTATAGTATAGCATAGTATAGTATTATTTAGTAAAGTATTTTGTTGTAGCAAATTCATACTGTGGGAGGGAGTGGGGAGAAGGCATTCCATTGTACATTGTACTGCAAAAACATCTTGAAAAGCATTTGCCAAATGCTTTTTGTTCAGGTTTATCATGTGAGTCATGGTTGTAACGTGAGGTGTTGTCTTATGAGAACAGGCAGTCTATATTGCCCATTATATCTCAATGATGAATGCCAAGCTGGTGTTGAGTACCGAAGTGTTGGCATATGTTTATGTTTATAATTACCTGCATTTACTCCCCCCCTCATAATATTGCAGCAGGGCACACCCTGTCTGTGGCCAAGAAGAGATTAGATTTGATTCAAATGTATTGACATTGTCATCTAATCAGAATCCAAAATTGCAGTAAAGTGATAGTTATATATAATTTACCTTGGTTAAATAAGATTTAAAGACAGTATAAAAAAAAGTGTATGTATGAGATATGTGCAGAATTATAGGTACATATATATATATAGATAAGAGAAGATTTATATTGAAGTATGCTAGGTTCATATATGGCTAGGGAGAAAAACATGTCCCACTATGGAAATACATTATGCTCCTATTGTTGTGCCTGTTACTGTGTCATGCCAATTCTTCATCATGTTGCTGTCCCATCGATAGAAAAGTGTGGTGGTGATGTACAGTATCTCATCAGTTTGATATCTACAACTGAATAATTGCGACACCTTCACAGTAAACAGGCTGATAATAACACTAGACTGAACTGAAAAGTGATATTATTAGGCTAGACTGAAAGTGATATTATTAGGCCTATTGAACATTTGTTCTTGGATTAATATCGATCTTGTGTATTAAGCAGAATTATAATCATTTTAGGTTTCCCTGTAAGATTTTATTATTATTATTTTTTTTATAGTCTTTCTTTTGTTATTTTTCTGTTACTTTACTTTTACTATACGTAATCTTTTACGTTTTATTTTCATTTTATTTTAAGAGATATGTTTTTATATTAGTGGTTAGCTTAAACTAGCAAGGCCCTGCAGTTTATTTGAGCTTACTTCACACATTATATTGTGAGCTGCGTTGCACACCGGTGTCAATACAAATTAAACATTAACATTGTAATACGCCCGCACTGTGTTTTGATATAATATATACTGCATAATTATTTTCATTTTCAGACCAAGAAAAACCTTGACTTTCACAATAGCTGACCATGGCTCGTTCAATACATATTTTTATATCTGAATACAAATAATAATGAATGTATTGTGTACTGACATTTCTCCACAATAAACATGGCATTTCAAATAAACAATATATTCCTTTATCTGTTTTGTGACTCTGCTTTTTTGGATTCTGCATTCTGCAACATAATATTTTATTTACAAATCTGGGCAGGGGGTCACAATAGTAAGTGTATGTGTGTGTGTGTGTGTGTGTGTGTGTGTGTGTGTGTGTGTGGGGGGGGGGGGGTTCTAATATCAGCGTTACACATTTTTAATTAGTCTTGAATGATTGATTACATTGATGTGTTGATTTCTGTCAAAGGATATGCGACGAATATAAAATATACATGAGGATATACGAATTGAGCCCAATGAGACCACAGATTCCTAAATTGCTATCAGCTTCTGAACTTAAATGACTGATGCCAATTTAATTGCGCCATCTAGTGGTTTAACTTCAACCACTGCACACTGATACGTTTAAAAGAATAGAGCAGGGGTGGCCACACTTTTTAGGCTTGCGATCTACTTTTAAAATGACCAGTTCAAAATGATGTACCACCAAAAGAAAAGAGCTGGAAATGTATAAATATGTACCTGGACCTGGACTCCCCCCCCCCCCTTTGTTATTCTAACCCAATGTAACAGCAACAGCCGATTGGCTGCTCATTATGTCAATCAAGTTGCAGGCGCCAAAGGGAGGAGGGAATATGAAATGGTGAAAAATCCATATTGACATTTTTGCAATGTCACGTGATTTACCAGCATAACCTTTGCGATCTACTGGTAGATCACGATCGACCTGTATTGAGTAAGCAAGACTCAAGCGGTCAAACTATTGAGTTCGTGTAAGGTGACGTGAGGAAAACATCAATAAGGGGGTTAGGGATGTTTTTTTTGGTGTGCAAATTGAAATAGTTATTTTCTTACAGAATTTTCCTAGTTTGTCCATTAATTCAGTTGCTGCCATATTTTACAATTATCATTTCGTATCTGTGTGTATGTGTTTGTCCCTATTAATTGATTCAATTGTTTGTTATTAACATATTAGTTGCCGTGTAACTTTGTGTATTAGTTTGTAAACGTTGGTTATCATTCTATTATTCTCTTATATGTCAAAGTCGGTCCCGGGAGTGCGAGACAAAACAGGTATGTCATTTATGAAAGGTTATCAATGTAATCGCAATGATGTGATATTTATTTATTACACGGGAAAAAAGGTGAGGATTGTGTATCCACTGAACAGTCGTAGTGTGCCGCTAAGCATATATATATATAAATACACACATATTGGTGGATTTGAGCATACCTGTGTCAGGAATATACTAAATTTCACCACCTTCCACATCACCATTAATGACGGATCGTACTGTATGCAGAACTTTAATAACCTAATTAAGGTCAAACATTAATGGTGGCTGGGGTGTGGGCTGTTTCCAATGAGTCATTGTTGAGTGTTGTGATAGATTTGTTGACCGCAAATTCCACAATATGGTGGGTCAATGAGTATTTGACACTCATTGACACGCAGGCATGAACAGTCAAGAATATAATACATTCATTTGTTTTGGACTGCGGCCTAGACACTGTCCACAAGTCTGAGGACACTTCCAGGGGAGCTATCATGTGCTGAGTCTGGCCAAACAAGCACAGAACTAAGAGAGGGGGTGTCAGGGGTGGCATTCTAAACCATTGAGTTTGCTTGGTCTGACATCGCAATGACACAGTCCGATACAGACAGAGGTTGCAGATGTCATCTTCTTGCTCCCTTCTGGAGACAGATGAGGCACCGACTCCTGAAGAAGAGGGGAGCGGCGCGGGGAGGAAGATCAGCTGGGACAAGAAGCTGCCACACCATGATTTAGAATTGAATAGCTGAGGATATAGGATCACGTGCTTACCTAATCTAGCATGAAGCCAATGGAGAGGACAGAGGAAATGTGGATTTCTGATTGAGACAGGCCTAATATCCGGCAGCAACGTTTTGCAAAAGGGCAGGGCTTTTGTGAACACTTCACATAATGAGGCACACAACATTTCTGATTCATTTTATTAATTACATTTGTTGACGCTACATAGACTGATACACACACGCTACTCCATTGAACAAATTTCTTCACCAAACACTTACTTCCTCATTTCCCCCGGCACTGTACGAAGTGGGGAAGCCGAGGCAGCAGTAACCATTGATTCAAGATTCAAGAATCAAGATTTTTATGAAGGCTTACTGCATACCCGCAGTATGCATTTTTTAAAACACTATTCTATAAAAATATGATACACAATAAAAAAACAATAAAAATAACAATACAGTGACTGATCGATGATATGTAGATGTGTTTAATTTAGCAAAAAAAACAGTGCAGTGGCTGTAATGAGTCCAGAAAGTCCAACAAAAGTATGATAGTGTAATGTAATATGGATGACAATGTTATGATATTGGCAGCACTTCTAGCAGTTCAGTAGGTGCACTGTATGTGGATAGAAACGACCCTTGAACCTGGTAGTCGTTGTGCGGATGCTGCGGAACCGACAACCGGACCGCGCGGGGGAGAAGAGATGGTGCCGGTGGTGCTGGTCGTTTGTGATGGAGATGGCCTTCTTCCAACATCTGGTTCTAAAGATCTCCTCAATGCATGGAAGTGCGCACCCGATGATCTTTTTCTGCCATCCTCACAACCCTCTGGATTGCTTTCTTGTCCTGTGCAACAGGTGTTGCTGTACCACACAGTGACACCACTCGTCAGGAGTGGTGTCGCTCTCTACAGTGCCGCGGCAAGTGGGTGCCCCGATGGCTCCTGAAGTCCACGATGAGCTCCGTAGTCTTGCTGACAGTCAGTGCAAGGTTGTTAATCTTGCACCATCGTGTCAGCCAGTCTACCTCATCTCTGTACTTTGTTTCATCGTCCTCGATAATCAGGCCGATGACTGTGGTGTCGTCTGCATAATCAGATTATTGCTGTGCGTGGCAGTACAGTCATGTGTGTACAGTGAGTACAGCCGGGGACTGAGGCAGCAGCCTGGGGGCTCCGGTGTTCAGGACCAGAGTGGATGGGATGTTGTTCCCAATCTTCACCACTTGAGACCTGCCCGTCAGGAAGTCCATAATCCAGTTACAGATGGGGAGACCTAGGTCCCTCGGTTTCAGGACCAGCTTGAAGGGAATGATGGTGTTGAACAATGAGCTGTAGTCAATGAACATTAGGTGGTAGGTAGGTGTCCCTCCTGTCTAGGTGCTCCAGGGCTGTGTGTAGTGCCAGGGAGATGGCGTTGTCTACAGACCTGAGAGTCGGTCTAGGGACTCAGGGATGGAGAAGTTAATACGCGACATGACACGTTTGTCCAGGCACTTCATGGCTATGGGTGTTAAAGCCACTGGAGGATAATCATTGAGGCATGTTACCTTGGTCTTTTTGGGTGACGGCACAATGGTTGTCTCTTTGAAGCACGCTGGGACGACAGACTGTTGCAGTGATGCGTTGTAGATGACCGTGAACACAGGAGCCAGCTGGTCAGCGCAGGTCTTGAAGACACGGGATATAACTCTGTCTGGGCCAGCTGCCTCTCCTGCCTTCACCCTCCTGAAGGTTCTGCGGACCTCGAACTCAGACAATTGTAGAACATAGTCCTCTGGGTCAATGTTAAATTTGTGACCCAATTTGGTCGGCTCAGAGTTCCCCTTTTCAAAGCGAGCGTAAAACAGCTGGTAGGGTAGGGTCATTGTTGGTGAATGTCCCTGAGCTCCCCTTGTAGTTGGAGAGGACCCTCAGACCTTAACCACATACGTCTGCTGAACTGTCATTGTGGTTTGTTTTTATAATCCAATTTCCCCATGGTTTTTGGGGTGATATATGAATTGTTTATTATTTCTAAGGTTTATAATTAATAGTACCATTTTTGGTTTATATTAATTTACTGTCAAAATGGACTGGGCTAGGAGGAGCCAGACTATAAATAGGGCTCACTCAAGCCGGTCAAGGCGGAATGGAGTGATGCAAAAGTTGTGGATAGTAATCTAAGTCACGGTGAGGACCCAGACGGGTATAGCTGACTGAAGTTATTTGGTTTGTTTATGTGAGGACCCAGAGGGGTATAGCTGACTGAAGTTGTTTTGTTTAGCTTCAGGTTTAGTTTTTTTTTTAAGGGATTTAAATAAAATGGCAGAAGCCAACTGCTACCAATCGTGCCTCCCTGCTCAGTGCAGCGCCACAGTCGCAAGTTCGATCTCTAACAATGATGAATAATCAATCATTGAGATAAAACTTGAGATACCACCAAACTAAAGCATGAATATGTCTTTGTGACTGATGGTCAACATTACGCACACGCACACGCACGCACACGCACACACACACACACACACACACACACACACACACACACACACACACACACACACACACACACACACACACACACACACACACCATCAAGGATTTGTGTGGGGCAGTTTGGGCTAAATTATTAGCAAAAGGACACTTCATTTAAGTAATAATAGGTAACGTAAGTGAATTTTCACACCCCAAATATTAAGGTATAGTGAACCTGCACCCCATCGCCTGAAGATGGCGCTCCGTATTCTTGGATAAGCGCTCAAACGGCGAAGACTCTACGGCGTATGCGTGTTTCTACGGCATGTGTGTGTGTGTGTGTGTGTGTGTGTGTGTGTGTGTGTGACTGGGGGGGGGGGGGGGATGCGCACGCGCATACTCGCGCGCACACACACACACACACACACACACACACACACACACACACACACACACACACACACACACACACACACACACACACACACTCACTCACACACGCGGATGATGCTGTGAGTTAGGCCGGGGAGCTTCTGTCTCTACCGCCTGTTCGGTGGCCGTTACCTCCCGTTGCTCTCCGCTGCAGTGCTTCGCTTTTCACCTCTCGGTTTAGTCCTCTCTTTTTTTCGGGTTGCTTCTTTTGCACAGCCTCCCCCCCCCCCCCCCCCCCCCGCCTGCCTGCTTCGCCCTCACCTCCCTTCACACACGCGGATGCCTCAGCCTCGCCCGGCGGAAAGCATCCCAGCAGCCAATGGTCCTTCCATCATCTCAAACTCTCGATTGGACTCCCTGATCTGAGCACCTTGCGGATTGACTTGGGAAAGAGGCGGCGGCGGAAGAGGAGAGGAGAGGATCTGGGGACAGCGGGTCGCGGAAATAGCCCAGGATCTATTTCGGTGAGCACAAAGTCATTCCGGTATATATCTGGTATTTTTTGTGTTCTCACTTCGCGGTAGACCTATAGTTAGCCTTAGAAGCCTAATTCTCACGTTGGGCGATGCTGGGTAAAGGGAAATGATGACATGCGCCTCTAAGGGCACACATCTGCATTGTTGTCAGTGCTTATCTGATTTGTCTTTTAACGTGCAGGGTCGAACATAAAGCCAACCATGCGGTGGGCAGATGTGCGAGAGACGAGATGCAGTGCAGTGTCTCCGCAGAGCCTGTAGGCTATACGGACTAGAATTCGTGGTTCATCATGCAGTCCAATTAGTTTTTTGGGGGAATTGTGCACATTAGATTCCTTGGTTTGATCAACAATAGGGTTAGCGTGCTGTGGTGCACCCTGGTCGACGCAGATGATGACGATGGGCGCCAGCTGAGAATGTTGGCGTTGGAGTTGACTGGCTGACCCAAATTCATCCGTCGGCTGCGCGTAAAAGTCCCCCCCCCATTGTGCCTTGTAAACAAAGAAAGAAAGAAAGAAAGAAAGAATAAAAGAAACAGAAATAGCGGATGATCCACCCATTGTTTTAGTTGTTTTGCTGAGTAGCTCATTCATTGATACAGGGGAACAGTTACGCGCAATGTGTTGACCAATCACAATAACTATAAATAAGGCGTGGGTAACTATGGACCACGGGCTTTCCCAGCACAAAAGGCAACCGTTATCTGTGCTTTTTTTTCTTTTCTTTCTACCAGTCGACCAGAATCTGATCAATATATTTATTTTTCGCGGTTGCTTCTGGAGGGTGGGTTGGTGGGGGGGTGGGGGTCGAACCGTGTGCATCGGCAGTTTGTCAAGGGCGTGCTGTATCCAAGATGTGATGCGGAGGAGAGAGAGAGAGAGAGAGAGAGAGAGAGAGAGGAGGAGGAGGAGGAGGAGGAGGAGGAGGAGGAGGAGGAGGAGGAGGAGGAGGAGGAGGAGGAGGAGGAGGAGGAGGAGGAGGAGACGGGAGGAGAGGTTGGGGCGCTGTTTGGCGTTTTTCTCTCACCTTGTGGAAACATCCACACAGCAAGTGCATTAGAGATGCACCTATAGACACGAAGAGGATTTCTCTATGTATTGCTTTCTACTAGTCTGTCGTCTGTCGGCTGTTGGGTCTATGGGAATTTTGTTATTAATAACCATTAGCAATATGTAGACATATCAAGGTAAGTTTACCTTGGTCAATCATTTATTATTTTTTCTTATCTTTGGATGTGCTAAAGCTATACATGTCTATTGTCTAACACAATGTTACCAATGACCCCATGGGTAGTGAGTTGTTGAAGAACATTGGTAATTGGTCAATATTACGGTGGGAACTGTACATATATCTCCCCCCCCCCCCAAAACACACACACACACACACACACACACACACACACTGTGTAATATCCTCTCCCCTTTTCCTGAAAGACGAACTTCGACTATATGGCCGCCGCTGGAATGTCTGCAAAACGTTTAATCCATGAAAGGCCTCGCCGTCCTTCATCACAGACACGCGATTAGGCTAATTCACAAAGCCGCGCTGGGCTAATTCCTAATCACGGGCGCAGCGGTGACAGAACAGAGCATGCCTTTATGAGAGAGAGAGAGAGAGAGAGAGAGAGAGAGAGAGAGAGAGAGAGAGAGAGAGAGAGAGAGAGCGAGCGCGGGCGCCCCCCGGTGCCTATTGATTGGTCCAAGGGGCAAACTGGCAAGCAGCCAGGGGTAGGACTGCTGACGGCGGTCCAACCGGGGCTGCTGAGATGAGCTGGGCCCGTAAGTCATGTAATATTGCGTGCTGATGCGAAGTCAAGAGGCTGAATTATAGCTTCCCGCTACACCCCCCCCCACACACACACACATACACACGCACACATTGCATGTTCTTTTTCTCCCCCTGATTACTGTTGATTATTCCACAATAGACCTGCTACTAGTCATCTAAGCACACACACACACACACACACACACACACACACACACACACACACACACACACACACACACACACACACACACACACATACACACACACATACACACACACACACACACACACACACACACAGGTCAATACCAAGATTAAGTTCACGTTGTCATTTCCTCTTCTTCCTCTTCCTCGTTGTGATTCACGTGACGGAACCGTACGCATGTAGAATGTGTGCTGGGAAAGTTTCCAAGGTGCTACAGTACATGGGGACTGTCTAATGAGGGTGCATTGTTCTCCTGCGTATCCGCTGAATCTGCTGGAAACCCGGTTGTCAGGACAGTGGAAACTACCTTTTGACTCGGAAGCAAAACCAAAATCCTCAAGGAGTGAAGCATGCCCCCCCCCCCCCCCCCTCTCCAATACAGTTAGTATTTATTTATTTATTTATTTATTTATTCCAAGGACATGTTCTGCTTATTTCAAGGGTATAGTGTTCCCCGAACTCTCCACATTACAAATACGCCTCTAGCACCTGAAGTTCTCGTCTCTGACATCCTTTGTCCTTTTTTTGTTTGTTGACAATAACACACTTATATGTTCTGTTATACACAAGCTTGGGGGGGGGGTACAAGAGGGGGTACAAGGTGTTGGCTTGGCTTTGCTTTTTCCTGGGATGCGGATCATTATAATATTCGGGGTATGTGGTATGTTGGTGCGTGGTAAGTAAGAAATCCAAGATTAAAAAAACACTACTGCACACTTGGATGCTGTGGTATCTGTAGGGGTGTTGTGTATTCCTCCCTTGCACCAACATATGAGGATGCATTCCTTGTATCTGTAACCTACTTGGCCGTAAATCACATTTTGAGTACAGTACACCTACAACAGAACCAATGGGGTGGTGGTGGTGGTGGTGTGGGGGGGTTATTCCCCAGTGTAAGTGTGTAAGTGCAAAACATGCTTCTTTAAACGGGGCTTCCTGACAAATTCAAGGTACAATTCTCGAAATGCTTAGGAAAGGTGCTTCAATGCTACCTTTCTCTATCTCCTTTTACCTGGACCGTCCTTTGGAAAGGAAAGGAAAGGAGATAATGCCGGCCCCCCAAGTCCTTTGCGGCAGCAACGTTTAAAGGGACGCGCCATTCGGCAGCTCACGCAAAAATAGCAAACGAGCATCAACATGACAAGGGGACGACGCAGATCGTCATGGAAACAATCGTACTACTTGTCGATGATGATCAGCGGACAGTAGGGTCAACGTAACTCGAAACCTTGTTAATTAATTTACATGTTTCACAAGTCTGTGCATGTTTAAGAAAAAACTGTTGTTTAAGTGTTTAAGATGCGCTTTTAGTCGTCCGTCCTCGGGAACTTTGCACCATGGCAGACCGTAGCCTTGTTTTAGCGGATAAGTCGGATTCTCTTAGCACCGCCGGTGTCTTTTCCTAAGTCCTTATGAATTCCTCACATCTTTCCTTGACATGGTGGCGTTTCCCGAGGTCAGGGGAAAAGCGGTTAGCAATAGGCATGGGAGGTCATCTTTGGACTTTTCGAACCGCAGCCGAGGTCCATTCTCCGAGGGAAGCAGGAAGTGTTGACAGCCCTGTGATGTCGGCCTGACTGATGCTGCTGACTCCAGAGGTCATTGTTGTTAGGGTGATACTGGTGTCAAGGCACATGCTCAGGGCATGAAGGCTGTAGGCTGTCGGTCAAATATGAGGTAAGCTGAGGCTCATTTAGGTGGGCAGCAATTGCATTCTTGAGGCATGGAGATTGAGGGTTACCCTGGTGGGGGACACCTGGGTGACACCCTGTTACATTTGCACCATTATCTGTGCCTTTTTACTTTACATTAACACTTAAAAGCATGCAAGTAACAACCAGGAACCGCCAGAAAGCAGAAACCACACTGTTTCCGTGTTGCTATTTCAGGAGATATTCTGTACAATGGAACCTATGCCAAGAAAACAAATTGGGGGAAAATACTCCCGAGTGTGCGTGTCGTACTATGCTGCTTTTAAATGAGTCTTCGTGGCAAATGCTACATCTGTTCTCCCCCTGGGGAATGTGCACAACCTTGTGATCGATAAAGGGGGGGGGGTCCACAGCCTGGTAAGGAGGTGACATCGAAGTATAGGCTTCAAACTGTTTCAAAACGGGAGCAGTTTAATAGGGGCTGTATGTGGGCATGTCCTTGTCTCACCCCCCCCCCCCCCCCCTCCTCCTTCCCCGTCCCATTTATCAGTACTTAATAGACCAGGAATCCAGACAGGCTGCCCCAGAATACTCAACTTCAACTGTGGTGTAGCGTTTGAAAATGCAGAAGATAAGTGCAATAAGAAGACCTGAAGGGTCGGTTTGGAAGTATAGCTAGCTTCGTGGACACCGTCGGTTTGACAAACATGACGGCAGCGTTGAACCATATTATCCTCTTTTTTTTTTTTTTTACGATGGCCACTAATTAGTGAACCTCATGTTTTCAACTCAGGGCTCGGGGGTGTTCCCGATGTCCCTGGGTTTGATCGACGGCCCCCCCCCCCCATTTTAAACGTGCCTTCACGGACGCCGCCGAAGCGCTAATGGGAATGAATCACGTGGCGTGGATCATTTAGGGGCCGATCCAGCCTGTTGCTGCGGGATCTAATGTTTATGAGTTTGGGGCTAATCACGGCGACAAAAAGAAACCACCGCCGCTAACAAAGCATCGCTAATGGTCAGCCGCACGCTCGGCTCGTTACTGCCGAGATCGTTACGACGACACGCGTGTTTTAGACCATTAAAACATGCGATGTCGTTACTCTTCGCCTGGCGGGCGTCAGTGCAGTGCCGCCCTGTACCTTGTTCCTATCAGGGAAAGGCAACACGGCAAATGTGGCTGTACCTCGTACTAGGAAACACATTGGTCATGTAGCAGTGACTTTATCATTTGTGTGTGTGTGTGTGTGTGTGTGTGTGTGTGTGTGTGTGTGTGTGTGTGTGTGTGTGTGTGAGTGTTTTGCGTGTACCCACTTGAACGTTGGCATAGCTTTATGCGTCAAAGCCCGGCATAGACTTTTAACGTTGACGCTTTTATTCATTCGGTTGATCGGTTCGGCCTTTCTTTCTTTTCTTTTCCACTTCAATTGTTTTGCCTGGTTATTCGGATCCAAAAGGGCTAAAGTCAGACACGTCCGTCC
>CM051020.1:11994482-11999482 GCA_027704905.1 Muraenolepis orangiensis
GGGATTTTGTATTCTAAGAATTACACAGAGCTCTCTCTCTCTCTCTCTCTCTCTCTCTCTCTCTCTCTCTCTCTCTCTCTCTCTCTCTCTCTCTCTCTCTCTCTCTCTCTCTCGGTCACACTTCAGTGGACTACACATTTTTCCAACAACCAGAGAGAACAGAATTGATTATACACGACCCTGGTACAGCTGCGATACAGCCACGTGCCCGACACACACACACACACACACACACACACACACACACACACACACACACACACACACACACACACACACACACACACACACACACACACACACACACACACACACATGCACAGGCATGTTATTGGTTGACTTTTGTGGTATTAATACCATCAATTGACCTGAAAACAATACGGCGGATGATTATCAACAATGATGCCGTGAACACAGAAATGGACTTAAAGGCCCCGTTGAGTGGATGAAATGAGATAATATTGATTTTATCCTTGGCGGGAACAGAGACTAGCTGCCGCGTTCAATAAAGCACGTGCTGGGTCGCTATCTAAGTGCCGTGGCTGTCGCTGCTCGCTCGTCCCACACATTGGAAACCTCCGCCTTTAAGCGTACTGAACTGCTGGAAGGAGTGCTGCCATTATCATAACATTGTCATCTATATTGCATTACACTATCATACTTTTGCTGGACTTTCTGGACTCATTATAGCTACTGCACTGTACTGTACTGTACTGCACTGTATCCATGATGCTGCTGCTGCTACTGCTGGCACTCCAAAATGCTTTTTAAATGCTTTCTTCACAATTGAAAACATGTACATCATCATCATCAGTCACTTTATTGCTCTTTTTATTGTTTTATTTTTATTAGTTCAACGGTATTTTCATTTGTATTTTATTTTTAGAAGTTAGCAGACAGTTAGAACATTCTAACCGTGGGAGGGAATCGGGAGTAAGCGTTCCATTGTACTTCATTGTAATCTTGAATCTTTTATCGTTTGTGGCGTAAGTAACACAGTTTTACGGAGCTTTTTTTCTTTGCAAATCTCAAGCTACTGCTGTGGTCGTTTTTGTAGTCGTGAAGTCTTGTAGTCGTCCAACACAGAGCGCTTTTTCGACTATTAGAATTTGGCAAAAATGAAGAGAGAGAGAGAGAGCCGTCATTCTGTCTGTACGTAATTCATTTAGACCAAACGAGTTGACAACCCTTTGACACTTCTTCGTACCCCCTGGGCCGCGGAGACCCGGAACCCGTGAACCCACTTAGATGTTCCGCTTCACATTTCCTCCCGAGAGTTTTGCCACGTAAGTGAAGTGATAATGGATAAAATAATTGCTGTGACGCCGTCGAGAACCATCCAGGAGAATACGACACATAGCCAATAACAACATTTTTAAAAAATACCTTTATTTATTCATGTTTCAAGAAAGATGTACGTTTGGGCTTTAATGTTCCTGTGAAGGAAAAAACCGGGTCCTCCATGAGAACCTCATGGGGTCATGAGGTCCTCTAGCTGGTGAGCCTGTAGTCTTGTCAGCAGGTGCTCCGGTGCTCCTTCAAGACAAGTACGTTACTCCGAGAAGATGAAGCTATTTTTTATTCTGGTTATGGCCACCCAGGGAATTCGACCCAAGATCTGCTGGCTGGAGACACACACAAGCTAACAAGCGGTGTGGCCCTGCTGCTTTAACGGGCCAACGAGACACCCGGTGGAACCCGCATGGGGTCCCAAAAAGGCTTTCTGCTATAACGACTTTGGCACCACCTTTTGGTCTGTGTGTCATTGTCACTTCTTGGCCTCTGGTATTTTCTTGTAAGATAACTTCCCTGTATTTTGAAAGCTGTTGTGTCTGTGCACCAATAGGTTTTCCGTTGGGTTTCGGGGGAGATGTGTGATTGGCTCATTGATTTTTCACACTTATGTTGTTGTGGTGGGAGACGGAAACAAATCTCCCTTCTTTGAATGGTGGAAAAATGTGTTATTTCTTAGGGTTTTTTATTTTGGTTCACTTTGTTTTTCCAAAGCGGAACACAAATTGTCACCTGGGCTTGTGTGTGCTGAACTGTCGAAGAACCCCCCCCGGAGATTTGGGCGGAGCTAATAGCAGGTGGGCGGGAGGTGTCCGTGTTCGATCGTGTGGGAAGGTCCCAGCATGACGGCCCTAATCGGCAGCGAACAAGCAAACGAGCTGGTCGAGAGAGAGAGAGAGAGGAGAGAGAGAGAGAGAGAGAGAGAGAGAGAGAGAGAGAGAGAGAGAGAGAGAGAGAGAGAGAGAGAGAGAGAGGGAAGTTTTTCCCCCCAAATATCCCGTCGGGCATTTCAAAGCGTTACATCATCGCTACGTCTTTTACCGGCAGAGTGTTGCAACAACCCTGATTTGGAATGATTTGAAGCCCCATCTGTCTTCACCCCCCCCCCCCCCCCTTTACCCCACCATATCTCATCCCATCTCCCTGCCCCTGAATAGATCATTTTGTAATTTGTGTCAAAAAGATTTGTGCAGAAGACACCGGTGGCCCAGACATAGCTGTATACATACAAATACTGTACACACACACACACACACACACACACACACACACACACACACACACACACACACACACACACACACACACACACACACACACACACACACACACGTGTTTGACACCACACACAGCCTTGTAATCTGCACTTGGCGTATGCACTGGGTTTGTCCGGTAGCCATTACTGACTGGGAGTCTTTTTCCTCCGAGGGGGTGGGGGGGGGGGGGTTGTGGAGACTCTGCTTCCTTTGCTGCCCCAATACACACACACACACGCACACACGCACGCACACATGTGAGTGCGCACGCACGCACACAGGGCAACATATAAAACAAGAGTTATTGTGAGGTGAATGTAAGCGTATTCAGTTCATTACATCTCAGAGAGGCTGAGTGGTGACTTGGCATAGGGTGCGTGCCAAGTGCGTTTTATATATCCCACATTATCAAAATGTCGTTGCATGCATTAAATATGTGTGTGTGTGTGTGTGTGTGTGTGTGTGTGTGTGCGTGTGTGTGTGCATTCAGCACGTTTCCATGGTTTTCATCTTTTCATTTCATATTTGTGTATATTCTAGGTTGGCTTTGTGTAGTCCAGAGAGTCACACATGCACACACACACACACACACACACACACACACACACACACACACACACAGTACACCGCTATACTCACACGGACAATAACCCACACACAATGACATGAGCACCATTATAACTGTACATACACTTTGCCTTTGATGCATGCATCCACACACCAGGGGTGCATGCCCATGCAGTGTGTGTGGATAGACGGATGTGACCAGAGGCAAAGGGCTTAGGTCCCAGTGATCTCCCAGTCCAAACCCCCCCCCCCCCCCCCCGCCGCCCCCAGGCAGACACCTGCACGCCGGGTTCCGGGGTGATGGACAAAACCATGGCAACCATTAGCCAGATTGCTGTTGCTGTTGCTATGACAGCATATAGATTGCTGGACCACTGCTGCTGCTGCTGCTGGAACCCAGTCTGTCTGGCGGAGGTGAAATAATGAAATGTGGTACTGCAGTACGGAACAGTACAGAAGAAGCCTATAAAAGGCCAGCGTGACTTCAGCACATACAGGGCTGGCTGGTGTTTAAGCGGGAACATGAAGGACTGGGTGTCCCTTTTTTTTCTGTGACCTTTTTACCGGTGAAGATAGTGCACATATATATATATATATATATATATATATATATATTAATGTGTGTATGTGTGTGTGTGTGTGTGTGTATATATATATGTGTATATATTTTTATATATATATATATATATATATATATATATATATATATATATATATATAATAGAATGTAAGGCATATGAAGTGTACATTGTAGTGCATTTACTAATTCACCAAAAAAAGGTGTATATTTTAAAGCAGAGTGAAAACACCCTGAAGGCAATTCCAATAGATTTTTCCCCCCCCCGAAGGCCTGAATAATATTTCCTACCTTTAAATATTCAATGTATGCAAAGTCACGTGGCGCCCGGAGCGATCAAACATTTAGTATTTGTGTGTATTTCTTTTATTGATCATAACATGGCATCAATTCTAATTTCCCCAATTTATTCGATTTTTTTGTGGTGTTTGTGAGATGGTTATGAAGTGGCGGCACCTACTTTTAGACAAGCTGTGACTCCTCCTTGACTTTGACATATATCAAAGCTTTAGAATACCTTGTTTTGCCTGCTGTACTGATATATACATACATATATGTCTCATCGTATGAGAACAATTGTTGAGCTTAGCTGACTTATTGCTTGTTATAATATATAAATATAAATATTTTATGATATTGGTATTTTTGGGTGGTTATTGTTCCCTCTATATGTTTCCCTATGTATCCTCTCGTCTTTAGGATCCATGGCGTGTGTGTATGTGTGTGTGTGTGTGTGTGTGTGTGTGTGTGTGTGTATGTGTGTGTGTGTGTGTGTGTGTGTGTGTGTGTGTGTGTGTGAATGTGACTGATTGACAGGCGTAGTTTTTGATCCGCAGGTCCAGCGTCTTCCATCTCATTGCAAAGCGCCTCCTGTCTGTCTGTTTGTTGTTCTGTCCCTAAGATCAGACAATAATCTCTAAAGCCACAGGGTTTGCCTCTAAACAACCATCCACCGACGACGGCGCCTCTTAGAGCCAAAGATACCTGTATATACTTAGACTGTCCAGGGAGAAACAAGGGGGGGAGGGAAGGCTTAAGGTGGAGGAATGTGCTAGGTTGGAAGGGGGATCTCTTAATGGAGCACGCTTCACTGATAAGAAACGTAAAGCTGTGGTGTCGCTATGCTGTAGCCATGCTGTGGCCACAGCCATGCTGTGGCTAGGGGCAGTTAAAGGTTTTTCAAAGGAGCTTTGTGTTGTTTGTGTTTGAATGCTTTTGGTCGAAAGAATTGCCTGTGATCCACCAACTGGGCAAGCGATAGATATCGGTGACATGATTGCCATTTTTTTTCTCCAACTAATGGTACA
>CM051020.1:12004482-12046982 GCA_027704905.1 Muraenolepis orangiensis
AAACAGCCCTTTCCCAGTCCTTCATTCCTCAGGCAGAGAGAGAGAGAGAGGAGAGAGAGAGGAGAGAGAGAGGAGAAGAGAGAGGAGAGAGAGAGAGAGAGAGAGAGAGGAGAGAGAGGAGAGAGAGAGAGAGAGAGAGAGAGAGAGAGAGAGAGAGACGGACGCGAGGACACCTATAGGGTTTCAACACATTATCTCTCCGGGTCTGATCAGATCCAGCATCGTGATGCAGGAATTGGAGAACCTTGCTTTCCCATTAGCACTGAGCAGGAGTTGAAATGTCATACAGGACTGGCTCCACGCTCTCCGCAAGAATGCCATTGAAAATAGTATTTTCCATCACACTGCATAGCCAACAGACTAGCAGACTAGCAGGACAATAACATGGTACCTCTCCCGAGATCCCTTCCCAAATTCCAAACGAAAATAGCACACACAAACACACACACAGACACAGACACAGACACACACACACACACACACACACACACACACACACATAATGCACACAGTGGATGTCAGCTTAAGGGTGTGTTTCGTATGTATCGTGGGGGTGGGGCTGTACTGGGGGGAACCTGGTTGGATGAGACTTGTGTTCATACAGCCCTAGCTTTCGGCTGCTCTCGCTCTCTCTCTGTATCTCTCTCTCTCTCTCACTATGTATATCTCTCTTACTCTATCTCTCTCTCTCTCTCACTTTGTATATCTCTCTTACTCTATCTCTCTCTCTCTCTCTCTCACTTTGTATATCTCTCTTACTCTATCTCTCTCTCTCTCTCTCTCACTTTGTATATCTCTCTTACTCTATCTCTCTCTCTCTCTCTCACTTTGTATATCTCTCTTACTCTATCTCTCTCTCTCTCACTTTGTATATCTCTCTTACTCTATCTCTCTCTCTCTCTCACTTTGTATATCTCTCTTACTCTATCTCTCTCTCGCTCACTTTGTATATCTCTCTTACTCTATCTCTCTCTCACTTTGTATATCTCTCTTACTCTATCTCTCTCTCTCTCACTATGTATATCTCTCTTTCTCTATCTCTCTCTCTCACTTTGTATATCTCTCTTACTCTATCTCTCTCTCTCTCACTTTGTATATCTCTCTTACTCTATCTCTCTCTCTCTCTCTCACTTTGTATATCTCTCTTACTCTATCTCTCTCTCTCTCACTTTGTATATCTCTCTTACTCTATCTCTCTCTCTCTCACTATGTATCTCTCGCACTCTCTTTCTCTGTCTCTCACTCACACTCTCACACACACCAACTCTTACTCTATGTACATTATCTCTCTCTCTCTCTCTCTCTCTCTCTCTCTCTCTCTCTCTCTCTCTCTCTCTCTCTCTCTCTCTCTCTCTCTCTCTCTCTCTCTCTCTCTCTCTCTCTCTCTCTCTCTCTCTCTCTCTCTATCTGCATTGGGTGGTATTGATTTTCTCGAGTTATAAAGGCACATGTTTTTTTAACGTTTTGCCTCAATTGTATTGCATTGGCCACACTGACTATTTTGAAAATGAGTCCTTCAGCAACATTAACAACAGCGCTACACTACAGAGTTTATTCAGGAGGGTCTCATCTCCATACAAAAACACACACACACACACACACACACACACACACACACACACACACACACACACACACACACACAGGCAGGCTAGGCTGGCCGCTTAATCCCCTCCTCCGCCTCCTTGCCTTGTTGAGTAGCAAAGGACGTGATGATCCAGCAGTTGGGTTTGTCGTACGTGTCTGTGTTTGGATGCACCTGGTGGTGGTTGTTGTTGTGCTTACGTCTGTGTGTGTGTGTGTGTGTGTGTGTGCTTGTTGATTCGGATTGCGAGAGGGGAATAAACGCCTCAAATTGTTGTATAGCTGTTAAATTAATTTGCTTCCCGCTCTCCTCATTTCAACTTTCTATATTCCTTGCTTGCTTGTTTTGGTCTCTGTCTCTCTATGTCCCCCTCTCTCTCTCTCTCTCTCTCTCTCTCTCTCTCTCTCTCTCTCTCTCTCTCTCTCTCTCTCTCTCTCCTCTCTCTCTCTCTCTCTCTCTCTCTCTCTCTCTCTCTCTCTCTCTCTCTCTGTCTGTATCTCTCTCGTCTCTCTCTCTCTCTCACTCATGCTGTCTCACTCTCTATTTCTGTTTCCCCACCTCTCTCTGGCTCTCTGGCTCTCTGGCTCTCTCTCTCTGGCTCACTCTCTCTCTCTCTCTCTCTCAGTACTGACCTGTCACTCTCAATCTTCCTGTATCCGAGTGGCTGCCCTACTTTCCTAAAGAGGAAGAGAGAGACAGACATAGAGACAGAGAGAGAGAGAGAGAGAGAGAGAGAGAGAGAGAGAGAGAGAGAGAGAGAGAGAGAGAGAGAGAGCGAGAGAGAGAGAGGCAGCAAGAAAGAGCGAGCAACGAAGAGAGAGAGAGAGGACGAGAGAGGAAGGATGTGTAATGATGGCATGAATCTCTGAGCAAAGCCAATGGGGAAAAAAGCCAGAAAGGATGAGATATTTCATCATGCATATCTATGTGTACATATTGGCCAGAAGAGGTGGATGTTGGGGACTAGCCAGTCACCTGTGATCACAAGAGGGTTGAATCAAGGACAGGAGACACACGCACTTCACTTTAACCTCGACACACAGACACCCCTAAGTGTCTTTGTGACTAGGGCCGAACGATAGACACATGGTATGAAAACAAATCATAGTGCAATTATTTTGACCGATTGTCGCGATTGCGATATGATTCACCATTAGTGGGAATGATCATTTTTTTCATCACGATTTACATTTTCACCGGAAAAACAAAACTATTAAAGTCATAATGGGGAGTCTGTACCAAAAAAAACATTTTCTTCCGTCTGGAGAGACGAATGTGTGGGCAAGGCGCTACAGTAGCTCATTTATAACAGTTCATCGTACATTCACAATCACACTTTTTTTTTAACCCTTATCAAAAAATTGCAGCTCCTCTGATTTGGATATCGCGGCTCGGCCGTATTGCGATTATATTTCGATTTAATTGTTCAGCCCTGTAAGTCCAGACTATACTTTTGGATGCTTGTGGTGTGTGTGTGTGTGTGTGTGTGTGTGTGGTGCATGTCCCAATCTCAACGTTCAGAGACCATGTAAACGTCACGATGGCGATGAATGACCCTCTCTCTCTCTCTCTCTCTCCCTTTTTCCGCCTCTGTTTTCCTGCCTTCTTGTGTTCGTCTCGGGGGGGGGGGGGGGGGGGAGGAGGAGGCGGGGATTATTCCATGCTATGCAATCACCAGGTCAGACCCTGGAGATCTCTGCTGTCTCAGAGATAACAAAACAGGAACAAAAATGTTTTTAGGGCCGGACTAAAGGGGGTGCTAGGGGAGGGTTTGCTGGGGGGGGGGGGCATCCTTTTGACAACTCCCGTGGGCGTCGCCCTCTTCATTTGCCCCCCCCTCCTCAGCTGTTCAGGGATGCTGTTCTCGACTCAACTCCTGGACGGCCGACTTTTCTTTTTTTTGGTCTCTCACAGACAGAGACGAGCGGCGTGCCGCACACTCTGAAGTGTTTAATGCAAGGTGACGTTTAAATATTGAAATATATATATGCTGTATATATATATATATCATTTTTAAATGATGTATTCATTTATACAAGATTTGAATTCAGCCGTCGTGTTGCCTGTCACACGTGTTACATGGCTGTTCCACACTTGTTGTGTATGCATTTGTGTGTGTGTTTGTGTGTGTGTGTGTGTGTGGGGTGTGTGTGTGTGTGGGGGTGGTAGGAGATGGGGGGAGGGGGTTGGGGGTTGGCAGGGGGTCTCTGTTGCTTGATACCCGGCGATAATGGCGCCGACACAGCTCCCCGATGAGCGAGCGGCGCCGTCGAGAGCGAGACACCCTCGTAAACATTCCTCTGCGATCACCCGACCGCAGGCCTGGGGGTGAAGGGGGGGTTGCTTGTGTGTGTGTGTGTGTGTGTGTGTGTAGAGGGAGGGGGTGGGGGGGGGGGGATAAAGCCCAGAATGTGATGTGTTGATATGTGCTGCTAGGAAGGAGGGGGGAGTTTTTGTAGCCACAGGTGGAGTTAATTAGTCTTTGATCTGCACTGATCATGTGGTTTCCTCGGGGGGTGGGGGAGAGGTTGGTTTGCCAAGTCTTTGATTCCGGGTTCGATCCCCCAGCGTCCGCAGTCTCCCTTTCCATCAGCAAGGTGCCCTCACCACCTCATTTGAGTCAGTGTTAGATGGCGGCGGTAGCGGAGAAAGAGAGAGAGAAGAGAGAGAGAGAGAGAGAGAGGAGAGATGAGAGAGAGAGAGAGAGAGAGAGAGAGAGAGAGAGAGAGAGAGAGAGAGAGAGAGAGAGAGTGTGAGAGAGAGAGGAGGACCAGGACCAAGGACAGCTCCCCACCTCCAACCCCACCCCACCCAGAGCATGGGAACCCACTGTGCCTCAGCAGGAGTGTGAGGCACAGATTTGCATTCATTCCATGGCTTCAGCGTGATCTACTCCCCTCCAACGTGAATGTACATTCCACGGTATAAATAATAAATAGCAAACATACCTGAAATATACATGCCATTCGGTGCAGTGCTTTTTATCCAAAGCGAGGTACACCGGCGCCTGTACAGTTTTAACATCCGTTGGACCCCGGTGGGAATTGAACCCCCGGGCCCTACCAGTGGCAATGATATGCGGTACCAATTAGTCATCACAGAAACCAAATGCATTGGGGTAAATAGATCCCAAAAATATATCTATATTTTTACTTTTGTAGCCCCACATATGCCCGATTGCAGTGGGTGACGGATAACTGCACCAACTGCCGTTGGGGGCCCCCCCTGCAGGGCCGGGTGAAAACTGCAATACGTGCAAATTACACAGAACACAAAGTAAGCAAAACCATTGGCTCCCAGAAGGCCCGTGGCTCCACTCCGATTGGCCAAGTGAGTGCACAAGCAGCGCTGGGAGATTCGGATATTAGTGCCTGTTTTTATATAGTTAAATACATATGTGTATATGTATATAAATAATATATATATATATATCTCAGTGTAGTATATATCTATATATATGTACACATATATATATATATATATATATATATATATATATGTGTATATATATATATGTTTATATATATCTATCTATCTATCTATCTATCTATATATATTAAAAAAATAAAATTAAAAAATATATATATATCAAATTGCAGATGAGTGTTATTTCCAGCTCAAGCGAGTAAATCACCTGAGCTGGAAACTAAGGAGCTGACGCATCCCTTTTCCAGCGGATGATGTAAATATATTCGGGGATAGAGAGTCATCAAAAATAAAGCTCAATAGGAAACAACCAACAGAGTCTGTGTTTACACTATAAACGGGCATTTAAGACGCCTCCACTCGCTATAGCGAAGTTTAACCTCGAGTGGCGCAGCGAAGGTATGTATATATACAGTATATATACAGTATATATATATATACTGTATATATACAACTCCCTAAACAAACCAAATCCCTTGAATTGACATTGATCAGGCGTGTGGCTGGGTTAGGGTACTTGGAAGTTAAAAAGTTCATGAGAAGTTGAAAGAGGTGCCCACTAGTTACAGCGGGATAATACAAATCGTTAATGTATAATGTAGGCCTGCCTGCCTGCCTGCCTGCCTGCCTGCCTGCCTGCCTGTCTGTCTGTATGTTTATCTGTCTGTCTGTCTGTCTGTCTGTCTGTCTGTCTGTCTGTCTGTCTGTCTGTCTGTCTGTCTGTCTTTCTGTCTGTCTGCCTGCCTGCCTTTCTGTCGGTCTGTGTGTAATTGTGTATGCACGCTTAGGGAAGATCATTTCAAGATGGCATTTTAATCAGGTCCTACCTTATCGCTCCTACCTAAACTTTGATGGGCAACTGTAAAATGAAGTTTAATCGTGTGTGCGTGTGTGTGCGTGTGTGTGTGTGCCTGCGTGCGTGCGTGTGCGTGTGTGTGTGTGGGTGCGTGTGTGGGTGTGTGTGCGTGTGTGTGTGTGTGTGTGTGTGCGAGTGAGAATCAGAGCTGTGCTGAGTGTCCATTTGGCAGCATAGTGTTCGACAGTCCCTCCAATCTTCGCTGTAACTTTATGCATTTAAATTCAATTCAACTCATTATCTCGATCACTTAGCCTCACTTTTCTCAAATGCCAGTGAATGCACTGTGTGTGTGTGTGTGTGTGTGTGTTCCTTTCATTGACCAATCTCTGTTCAGGCTGAGCTAACTTCTAGTTAAAAAACAAACTTGTAGTTTGTTTTTCTTCTTCTTCTTCTTCTTCTTCTTCTTCTTCTTCTTCTTCTTCTTCTTCTTCTTCTTCTTCTTCTTCTTCTTCTTCTTCTGTGAGAGGTGTGAAACTCAGTTGTTGACAGGCCTGTGTTTACGGGTCTGACAGTCGGATTTAGATGTGTGAGTGAGCATGCTAACTATTAGCCTGCCAGTCAGGATGAAAAAAAATCAAACAGAATGAAGAAATTATCCCTCCATCTTTGCCTTGGCTTGGCTCGTCACAGCGTTTCTTAAACAGGTTTTCTCTGCACTGTTAAAAAATAAGTGGATATGAATGATTCAATAAAGGCATTTTCTATTGTATGCTAGGAAACCCTATCGTGGGTTAAATGATGACAGCAGCCTTCAGATTTGGGCTGCAGATTCAGGAATATGGAATATGGAATATGGAATATGGCACGGATGGAAATGGGGCGTTTAGAATACACAATCTCTCCCATTCTCTTGCTATTATTAGCTTAGGTTTTTGTTTTTTGTCTTTTGTAACTCTGCATGCTGATGGTTACCCCAGCAAGTCTTCAACCAACCGCCATTCTAGATATCAACTCAGAAGCTCCCCCCACCTGTGTGGTGTGTGTGTGTGTGTGTGTGTGTGTGTGTGTGTGTGTGTGTGTGTGTGTGTGTGTGTGTGTGTGTGTGTGTGATGTGTGTGTGTGTGCACATGTGTGTGTGTGTGTGTGAGTGTGTGTGTGCACGTGTGTGTGTGTGTGTGTGTGCCCGTGTGTCTATGCATCTCTCACATTTCTTTTTTTTGAAGTGCTTCAGGCAACAACGACCCAAAACAGAAAAATCCCTCTTCTTCCTATTTAAAAAGCAATTAATATGAATGTAATATTTCAGCAGAATTGACTTGATTTGTATTGGAACGGGGGTCCTAAACAGCATAAATCTATGTTGGGCGTCTCTGATGGCTGCCTTCTGTCTGTACCAGTCAGTTCTGATGTGTTTCTGTTCAGGTTTGTTTGTGTTGTTTATCATTGAAAATAATACGCTGAAATTTCGCCGGGGGTGTCATTTTCGTCTTAATAAAAGCCATTTTTCTTACTGTGACATTGAGCTCACTGTGTTGAGTCTGGCATGCGATGGCCTTGCGTGTTCTAATCGTATTGCTTATTGATTTGTATCCGATAGCTGGGGGGGGGGGGGGGGGGGGGGGGGGGGATATAAAGTCAGTTCAAGGCTCAGTATGAAAAACTGTGTGAAACTTTTTCAGTCTGCTCTCGTTCACGCCTATCTGGTCCTTCTATGCCTCTACCGTCATACATACTACAGTTTGTATTTGCCACTCTACCGACTTGATAACAGTAAAATTGTCACGGCCCAGCCCAGTTCCTCTTCCTAGTTATCCTGTTGTTTTTTGCCTGTGTGTGTGTGTGTGTGTGTGTGTGTGTGTGTGTGTGTGTGTGTGTGTAGTGTGTGTGTGTGTGTGTGTGTGTGTGTGTGTGTGTGTGTGTGTGTGTGAGTGTGTGTGTGTGTGTGTGTGTGTGTGTGTGTGTGTGTGTGTGTGAGTGTGTGTGTGTGTGTCGGCACCATGTGTTTACAGGGGACGCCCCCATCTTTGGCCACTGCCTGTTTCCCGCCCATGTGTTCCCTGTGTGGCTGATTGTTTGTGGCTGATCTCAGTCCTGTTGGGCTCATCTCTGCAGGCATTAAGGTCTCCACGCCAGATTGACTAAATCTAAAATCTAAATCTAAATCTGGAGGATTGAATCCTCTTTATTGGTCACACACACATGTATACACACAATGACATTTGTTTCTCTGCAATTAACCTATCCTAGTATTTGGAGCAGTGGGCATCTATTTGTATATACAGCGCTCCGGGGAGCAGTGTAGGGGGTCTGGTGCCTTGCTCAAGGGCACCTCGGCAGTGGCCCAGGTGTTTCAGGGACTTGAACCGGCGACCGTCGGGTTCACAAGCCAAGTCCCAACCAGACTGAGCTACTGCCGCCCGACTGTCTTGCCACAAAGCCAGATCTGTTTGCCTGAAGACTTTGCTCTTTCCTGAATTATTTCTTGTGACACTTGTTGCCGTCACTACGTTTTGGGCTATTTTTGGCCAGAGTTATGTATTTGTTTTGCTCCTGCCTGCTGCTGTCCATTAAAAATACATTCTCAGGACAGCCCTCTGTGTTCGTGTCTGCAGTTGGGTCTGGTCTCTGCTTGGGAACCCCTAACGAAACCCCTAACTCCCGGATCCTTCCTCGTCGTATAGCGCTAAGTCAATTAAGTTAGTCAAAAGTAGATGACATATTATAGATATGTAGATATTGTTCTAGATATTGTTGCATATTGTTTGCCAACTTATTGTACTTTTTCCCTTACACTTTTGCCTGAACTTATTGTACTTCTACCTGAGCACTGGTTCAGTTATTGGAGACTTGTTAGAAATGAAATGCACTTTTGACTTCTGGTGACGAGTTGTTCTCTTACCTTCTTTTGTTGAAACTCGCTTTGGATAAAAGCGTCTGCTAAATGACTGTAATGTAATGTAATGTAATGAAATACGTTGAGTCAATGGTGGGCATACTTTTTAACATCCCCATTGAAACTATCCAACTTTTCTCTTGCTTCACATGTTCATTGTCATCGTTGTGTGTGTTTTGCGGTAAAACAAAATTATACTATTACCACATTAAAGCATGGAGTCGGAGAGCCAACAGCTGGTTCCCCGTTGAAATTACATTAAACAAATAGCATTCGGTACGTATCTTAAAGCCAATAGGGACGTCTCTCTATTATTATTATTATTATTATTATTATTATTATTGTTATTATTTCCATACTACTTTCTGAACTGCTCCCAGAATGTCAGGACATTCGCTGATAAATCTAACTCAATCAAGTCATTAGACTCGAGCAAATGAGGATTTCTGTTGAAAAGCGGTGGCGCCCTTAATGAACAGATTGATGTGAGGATTGCTCCGTGGTCCGTGTTCCGCCTGCCCTGTAATTATCCCAGGTCTAGCTTGTTGATGCATGGGATGGATCCTCGGCGATACCGAGAGTTAATTTGTTAATACCTTTGATGATGGGAAAAGGTCACAGCGGCTTACACGCACCGCGCTTTCCCAGTTTCTCCTTTTTTGCGCCGAAGAGAAACGTCAATCATCGCACATGTTTCGTGTTTCTATGGTTGGAGCGTAACGAAAACGGATGCTTTGTTTACGTAAATGCCGGTAGGCTATGCATTGTTTAGTGTGTGTGTGTGTACGTACGTGTGTGTGTGTGTGTTGTGTGTGTGTGTGTGTGTGTGTGTGTGTGTGTGTGTGTGTGTGTGTGTGTGTGGTGTGTGTGTGTGTGTGTGTGTGTGTGTGTGTGTGTGTGTGTGTGTGTGTACACGCGTGCCATCACTCAGCAGTGCTAACCGAATTATACGTTATTCAGAAGTTAATATTAGACATTAAATTGGAGCCATCAATCATGACAGACATTCATATGTTTCATAAGTTTGGGAGTCATTTTTTGAAAGGCAAAGTGCTCCTCTGGAGTCTGTGATTGGCTGGGGAAATGGGGTGAGGAAATTATAATGATTATTTCTTGGGTTGTTTCTTTTTTTTGCCTGGTTCTGATGACATTACTGTATTTAGCCATATGTTGAGGCTGATTGTTATGGGACTATCTGACGATGCACACACACACATACACACATACACACACTCACAGCTGGGGACTTTGGCTAAACTTGGAACATGAGGTGATTTAGCTGTAATTAGTCTCGGAACGCAATATTTTTTATGAGTCACAAAAAACCACAGAGAGCCGATGAAAACCATGGAGAAGTCTGCTTTTAATTAATTTGATATGGTTTTCTTTTATTTCCAATTAAATTCATTCTAATTGGTATGATGGTAAAATAACAAAGCTTCCCATCAAATGGTTTGTACTCCGAAAACATGTAGTTACGTTTAAATAGGACTTAACACCCGCCAGGAGAAGAATGCCTATGGTATTTATACAAATGTTTACAGCTCCGAATGTCAAGCAAAAAGTTGCTTTAATTATTACAAGCCTTTGAAAAGTGTCTCAAAAACCACCTCAAGCGAGCGTATCAACTTTTATGCGAATCAGAGGAAGTTGAAGAGAATCGGGGCCGTTTCCATCAACAAAAAAGTACAGCGCAAAGTATTATTAGTAATTGGACAACGACTTTAGCCCACAAGAGGCTCTGTATGACTCAAGCAAAAGGACATTAGGTGTTCGGTTGCTAATTTAAGTATTTTCTGCTGATCGAAACAAAATGGTTGACTCTCTATCCTTGCAAGTCCAGAGAGAGAGAGGGAGGTAGGGAGGGGGGGTGGGTGTGTGTTCAAAACCCCTCGTCATTATCTTATTCCGCAAATTCAGGGGGGGGCGGGCGAAATGAAGGTTGTTCAAGGCCCTGTATTCTCAACTGTGTTCGCCGTGTGTTCACCGCAGTTATTTGTGATGAGGTTTTGTGTGGAGTGGCTTTCCCCGTTGTGGGGCTTTCTGTCACAATGTCGCCCGGCCCTAAACAACCAACGCAGAGCTACAGCCAATTTCCAGGCATAGCGTGTCACCCGAAATTGGATTGCAGGGTTGCTCAGTGCTCACAGCTCTTCTTCAGCGAGTCACGTTTGCCTTGTGTATCACATGTGGGGGGGGGAAAGGGTGCCCCCCCCTGTGTGTGTGTGTGTGTGTGTGTGTGTGTTGAGAACACACACACATTATTTCTTACTTTACTGAACCATACCTATTGAACTAGATGTATTGACATAGAGCAGTCACTAGTCAGTTCTCTCTCTCTCTCTCTCTCTCTCTCCTCTCTCTCTCTCTCTCTCTCTCTCTCTCTCTTACACTCACACACTCATTATTTAATGGTGGTCACACATACACACACACTGTGCATGCAATTGACCTCCGGGGGTGACCTCGACACCTTAACGCCCGTCCGTCTTGCAGCCGATAAGGCGTGACTATTATTGATTCACACCCAAGTGTGTGTGTGTGTGTTCAAACAGGAAAATAAGGGCCTTGCCTCGTGTTCATAAAAACAGCCTCTTGAGGCGGAGGTGAATCTATGTCCACCCCCCCCCCCCCCCCCCCCCCCACCCCCCCTCTGCGGCGTGTCCGTGTCATGTCCATCTCTGACCGCCAACGTGTGACGCAAAAATGACCACCTAACGACGCCACAGTATTCAAGACGGACCCTTTTGGTTTGTGTGTCTGGAGTGGCGGACGGATGGCTGAACACAGTAATTGGCACAAGGTCAATACCAGTCATTGATATACACGGACATGAAGGACGCTCAGAGCTGTTCAGAAGTCGGTTCCATTGGAAGCGTTGAGTGTAAATATATATTGAGTGTGAGCGTATGGTTGACCGCCTAAGTGCCTACTATGTGTTGGGGTTGGAGGGTTGTTGTTCTTGGTGCTCTTGACAGACTAGAACCTCCTAACCTCCGATGGGATTGGGTAGACGTTACATTCCCACAAGCGTGGAAAAAAAACAAGAGGATGCTGATATTATTCTCAGTCCTCGCAGCTGAGCGACGCATACCACTGTAGACCGGATCACCACGCATGATCTCTACCCTCACATCGTCCTCACTAATCCGCCAAGATTATCTCTGTCTGTCTGTCGTCTGTCTGTCTGTCTGTCTGTGTCTCTCTCTCTCTCTCTCTCTCCCTCTCTCTGCCTTTACTGCCCAGTAGAACATTCTTGCAGCCTCTCGTCTAGTATAAAATCCTCGTGGGATTAGTGAAGCTCTCGGATGTGACGCGTTCACGAGGTGCGGGGAGGCAGAACGTGCCCTTGACGCTACATAGTGTGTGGGCGGAGCTCTGCTGAACGCCAACCGCTACTTGGATGACGGCGCAGACAATCGGGAAAACACAATTGCCGTCTCCTCTTGTGCGGCTCTTAATGTCTTCTCCCGTGGGACCTCCTTCACCGTTGGCAAGAAAATCGGTTTGAAATTAGCTGTGCGGTTTGGCCCACGAAAAACGGCAGATTAGCATAGATATGAGCATCCAAACTCCGTGCGAGTTGGGGCGTCGGGGGCTCGCCCTGTCGACCGATCAAAAATTCCAAATGTCACCGCTTCCCCCGGCGGGGACACGGAGGAGGGAGGTATCAGTTATGTAATGGCGAGCATCCAGCTGAGACCAAAGTGCAAAGAATGTCAGGCCGAAACAAGAACGTGACAGGCTCTGAGATATTGTAGACACACACACACACACACACACACACACACACACACCACACACACACACACACACACACACACACACACACACACACACACACACACACACACACACACACACACACACACACACACACACAGAGAGTGAGGTATGGGATATGAATCACAGCGTGTAGGAAGCAATAACAAAAATAAAAATATTGATATTGTTGTAGCTCTGGCCCATTCTGGCCCAGTGTTTGTGTGACTCCGCCCCATCAGAACCCGTGAAGAACAAGTGGAGGAAGGAAGAGAGAGATATCATTCAGTGCGCTGTCGAGGGCTTTAGTGGCGTCTACACCGTGGCTCTCCAGGGGGGCTTCGGCTAAACACAGAGACCCTTTAGCCAGGCGGGTAGAGGAATGGGGCGGGTGGAGGAATGGGATGGGAGGCTGGCAAGCGCCGCCGCAGTGCTGCTACTTCTGCCCGGGTTAACATGGGATGCACGCATGACACATTACACACACACCACACAACACACCACACACACACATCAGACAGAATGCACCACAGTTAAACTGATCTCTGTGATGCATGCCCTCCTCCTCCTCCTCCTCTGGGCTTGTGTTCCCCTGTTGCACTGGCTCCTCCAGGGACACATGTCCTTGTAACACATGGGGGTAGCTGTCGTCTGCAGCATGTGAGAGACGTTAAGGGGGAAGGTGAATGACTCAGGGATGTTTTTAAAAGGGCCACCACCTTTTTTTTACTGTACCACCAGGTGTGAGTGGGATTAGCCGTTTACAAGCCTTTTCAACATCTTCAACATTCACATCTGGTGGTGAAATAGGGGCCCTTTAAAAAAGGGGGAAACGGTATCAATATATATATATATATATATATATGTAGACAAATTGAATTGAATCTAAATTTTCAAATCTTTTTTGGGGGACGGCTGTGCTTTCGGGAGCTGGACTCCGCAGCTCAATCTCCCCGGCACGGAGGGCGAGACGCCAGGCGTCGAGGTGGTGTTCTGGTCGAAAGCCAGCCCCATCGCCAGCATCTTCTTATTTACCGGCACCACCCACCCCCACCCACCACCACCTCCTCCTCCTCCTGTTCCTCACCCTGTCTAGACCACTGCTGGCTTGGCCGGTGGTGGGTTTCAGCCGGACACGAGGTGCAGGCATCCCGAGTCAGTGTCGATCCGCGATCGACCGTAAGTGGCTGGCTTCCTTCCGGATGATGGTGGGGGGGGTGGGGGGTGGGGGCGGGATTTTCTGCTGGCTATAGCTGGAATAGCTGGCAGAAATTGGCAAAGCCTCTCAGAGTCTCATGCTGTGTTAGTCTCTCATTGTTCCTCTCAATGCTTGTCTCCGCGCTGTTTATAGCTGACAAACTGCCAGTGTTAAAGTGACTGAGTGAGTGAAGGTAAAGCAGGCCAAACCCCCTTCCCTCCCCCCTCCCCCCCCCCCCCCACCCCCCGAACACACACACACTCACACACACACACCATAATCACTGTTTCATCAAAGGTAAATTAGGTGCTGAAGAAATTGCCTGGTTGAAGCTCAGCTGTGTGCGGGGAATGCAGTGGTTCCTCTCAGACACAATAATTAGTTGTTTGGTTGGCCAAGGTCATCTCAATATTCTTTTTGGCTTCTGCCCAAAAAGTTCACGTCAGGAATTGGATTTACGTGCCGCGTGAGGGGGGGGTGGGGGGGATAAAATGAACCAGGAGTTCATTATTCAGTCCGCCGCTGAAGTTGAGGCCGCTGTATCGACCTCAATCCCTGTGGTCTCCTCAACACCCCCCCCCCCCCCCCCCCCCCCCCCAAGCATATGGGCCCTGCATCTCCGCTTCTTTTATTACATTACATGACAGACATTTTTGCAGACCCCTTTTTACCCAAAGTGAATTTAGAATAAGGGCATTCAACATAGGTTGGCAAGAGTCTACTACTAGACACCAGAAATCCTACGTGCATTCCCTTCCTTCATAACGAGGTACAATGCAAAATTATAATAAGTGAGTGCAAAATAAAGTATTTGGTAGTCGAGATGGGCTCTCTCTCTCTCTCTCTCTCTCTCTCTCTCTCTCTCTCTCTCTCTCTCTCTCTCTCTCTCTCTGGCTTTTTATTCAGTATTTTATCGTCATCCGGTGGATAAACAAACACGCTGGTTTTATGGTTTTAGTAGCGGTGTGAGTTACATACTCGGGCGCCCACTAATGATTGTTTTTCCACAGCACCCCCCGCCCAAACCTTCCCCCCCCCCCGCCCCCCGCCACCTTAATGACTCCCCCCCTCCCCCCCCCCCCCGCCACCTTAACGACTCCCCCCCCCCCCTCCCCCACCCTCTGTGACTTCCTTGGTGAGATGAATCATTTTTGGGGGTTTTTTGGGTGGTGATTTTTCCCCCTCACACTGAGAGCCTGAGTGTCTCTTGTCTTTAATGGACCTGTCTCCTTGTTAAGGAGTCATAAGGTATGTGAGGGGGAGCAAAAATAACAGCAGAAGAAGAGACCTGTTTAGAAATGAGAGGGATTTAAGTGACCCAGAACTGTCCCCCCCCCCAGAAACCGCATTAAAAAGTCCACGGAACGTTAAATGTGACATATTAATATTAATAATAGGTCATTTGAATGAGCTGTTGCATTTTTTTTTCTTTCTTCTCTCTCACAAAATTGTATTGTTATTATCTCTTCTACATAAGTTCTGTGTGACAGAGAGAGAGAGAGAGAGAGAGAGAGAGGCAGAGAGAGAGCAGAGAGAGAGAGAGAGAGAGAGAGAGAGAGAGAGAGAGAGAGAGAGAGAGAGAGACGAGAGAGAGGAGAGAGAGAGAGAGAGAGAGAGAGAGAGAGGAGAGAGAGAGAGAGAGAGAGAGAGAGAGAGAGAGAGAGAGAGAGAGAGAGAGAGAGCGAGCACATTAGCCACATCGGCGTGCTTTAAAACCACACCAGCTGTGTCTTGTGAGTCCTCTGGTATTTGTCCCTCTGTAACCTTAGTCTAAAACATGTAGACCAATAAATGACAGCGGAAGTAGGTGACATACATACTAAAAGCTTCCCCTTAATGTGTGACTCTTCTGGTTCCCTAATGGAATCACTAAAGTGTGTCGTTTCTCTCGTTCTAGTCTAGTTTTCCCCGCATTTTCTGTACACTAGTTTGCATGATTATGTGGCAATTCATCCAATCCGTGGCATTTGAAGTGAGGCAAATGGGCCGTGGAGATGTAGTGCTACCCACAACCCTGATGGATGGTGTGCTTTTAGTTCTCTTCTGTTTGTCTCTCCATCTCTGTCTGTCTGTCTGTCTGCCGGGCCGTACGTTCATCCATCACCCGATAGATTAAATGCCTTTCTATCAATAATTTGTTATTTTACCATTCGTGCTGCAGGGAGTTAACTGAATAACCTTCATTTTGTGTGTGTGTGTGTGTGTGTGTGTGTGTGTGTGTGTGTGTGTGTGTGTGTGTGTGTGTGTGTGTGTGTGTGTGTGTGTGTGTGTGTGTGTGTGTGTGTGTGTGTGTGTGTGTGTGTGTGTGTGTGTGTGTGTGAGAGCAGGAGCGATGCCGGTGCCAGAGCAGCCCGCGGAGCAGGAGAAGGGGGCTACGGTTGCCCCGGTGATGCCCACCTCCAACGGGGACGGGTCAGAGACGGAGACCACCTCCTCCATCCTCGCATCGGTCAAGGAGCAGGTAGGCCGCTCCTCGCACCTCCGTGTCCTAGTGTTTCTCCAGAGGGTTGTGTGTGTGTGTGTCTTCAGGAAACACTACCCGGATCCTTCCTCCTAGCTTCTCACTTTTTCCTAGTGTACTAGCATCTTACTAAGTAGATTGTCTAAGTACATTGTTCGCTAGGTATTGTTCTATATTGTTCTATATTGTTTGCCAACTTATTGTACTTTTACGTTATTGTACTTCTACCTGAGCACTGGTTCAGTTCTTGGGAGACTTGTTAGGATTAAAATGCACTTTCTGACTTCTGGTGACGAGTTGTTCTCTTACCTACCTTTGTTGAAACACACTATTGTAAGTCGCTTTTGATAAAAGTGTCTGCTAAATTATTGTAATGTAATGTAATGTGTACACTTCTGTGTGTGTGTGTGTGTGTGTTTGTTTGAGTGTGCACTTATTTTGTACACACATACAAGTGTACACACTTATTTTGTCTGTGTGTGTGTGTGTGTGTGCGTGTGACTGCATTTTCGAGCACAAGTGTTATTTTATCACAACCTGTAATGAAAAGCACTAGCTGCCCATTCAGTTTTTTTGGGGTGTTTTTCCTCTTGGTCTCCTGGCGCTGTTTGACCTTGCTTGGCTTGCTCCCATCCTCCCCCCCCCCCCATCCTCCACGTGCAGCAGAGCGATGTCTGACTGAAAGGTGAAGAGGTTGTTATGAGGGGGGGGGGGGGGTTGCGCCGTAGCTTTTAAAGTGTTCAAGTGAGGACCCAGAGTGATGTGTGTCTTGGGGAGAGCAGAAAGCCTAATGGATGGAAACGATGGGGTGAGACAAGGTAGGAGGGAAAAGAGAGACCAACCTGGAGGCTGCACTGTAGCCAAGACGCTGTAATTGAAAAGAAAAAGTTGTTAAAATAAAAATGGAGGCAAAGTGCTCTGTGGGAGGTAGGGTGGATGATGGGGTTGGGGGGGGGGGGGGGGTGTAGTGGGTGGGTGTAGTAGGTGTAGCCACATCGTAGCGCTGCAGGACGAGAGAGAGAGAGAGAGAGAGAGAGAGAGAGAGAGAGGAGAGAGAGAGAGAGAGAGAGAGAGAGAGAGAGAGAGAGAGAGAGAGAGAGAGAGAGAGAGAGAGAGAGAGAGAGAGAGAGAGAGAGAGAGAGTTAGACTACATAGTCACACACACACACATACATACATATATACATAGAGTATAGTCTACCTGACCCCTTGCTGCTCCTCAACGACCTACATCAAAATTCTAGTCTAAGTCCCTTTGAACGAAAGCGTCTGCTGAATATCTAACCGAGGATTCATTTATCCTTTGCTCATACAAATATGAAATATTATTCAGTGAAATTGACAAGCAAAGAGCTGCCAGGGGCAAGGTGAGGACGCTTACACGTCACACCAGAAAGAAAATGAGGTGAGAGTGGAAATGAGGGAGGGAGAAGAGAGATATGGATATTGCATGGGGGGTGGGGGGGGGGATATGAAAGAAAAAGTGTTTTTTTTGGGGCAGAAGGTGTGTAGTAGCCAGCACGGGGATGGGGCACTGTGTGTGGCTTCATATAGAAACTAGAGACAAATTGGCATGCAATATACAGAAGCAGAGGGAGAGATAAGGGCATAGGGATTAAAGAAATATGGAAAGGGATATTTACTGCATATGGATATTTACGGCATATATATATATATATATATATATATATAATAATATATACGGTGTAAAAAAAGCCCTCTGATTCTTTTACAAAGATGACACGAGAGTGTTCATTTATAAGCTAAGAGTTGCTTATTTATGTCACGATTTAACCCTGCTTGCTTGACCTATAGGTTCACACATGCTTTTAGTGACGACAGGAGAGGATCTGGGCCCGGCGAGTGAGTGGAAAGCTTGGCAGATGAACCGTAAAGTACCTCCATAACAGTTGTTATGTTTCACAGGGTTCCAAATCACACTTTGCGTTCATGGGGCTGTGATAATTTCCATCATAGATTTTGACACTTTCAGATATTAGGTGCAATCTCTTAAATCTCTGTATCTAGAACATGACAAAAATGATCAGCAGTCTTAGCATTTGAGTTAAAAATAGTGAAACGGTGATGACATCCCTTTATACATTTTGTGGTGAACCTTGGCTCTCTGGAGAGAGAGAGAGAGAGAGAGAGAGAGAGAGAGAGAGAGAGAGAGAGAGAGAGAGAGAGAGAGAGAGAGAGAGAGAGAGAGAGAGAGAGAGAGAGAGAGAGAGAGAGAGAGAGAGAGAGAGAGAGAGGAGAGAGAGAGAGAGAGAGAGAGAGAGAGAGAGAGAGAGAGAGATCTCGAGATCACACCACTAACCTAAACATGTAGGACTAAAATTATTTGTAACACATGATGGAATGTCAAATATACATTAATTGATGGCACTCAAAGACCACTACAGCAATTCTTTGAAATTCTAAAAAGCCCCAAAAGACTTAATACGTTTTCTCTTGCTTGATATGTGGAGCGTTTCAAATTAAAAGCATCCTAATAATGCCATTAGTCTAAAACCTCCGGTGCCACTTCCACTTTACTGCATGTGTCACAATGCAATTCATTATTTTAATTTCTGCAATCATCGTTTAGCACACTTAGGACATTTTGCAAAAACCATAAGTTAAACATTGCCAGCATCTTGGAAATCCATTAGAAAGCCATTAGGAAAAATGCTTTATGTCCCCTGAATTTGAAAAGAGTCCAAACTTAATGATATAAATCACCTCACACCTTTATATTGGAAAGTTAGAATGTATATGTTAAGCATTGCTGTTCCTATTATTTTAAATGAAAAAGTTGTTTGGCTAAAAGGGCTACTATAGGAATTTGAATATACTACTACAATGAGATTGTGCTACTGTTCTGTACTGTTCAGAAATGACGGTCCAAATATCTTCTACTAAATATATCATTTAGAGTCATATCGTTAAGTTGCTCATTCTGTAAGTTACTTTTTTCCTTTACATTATGAAGATCAAATGTATTATTTAACATAATCTGTTACAGTACATGCTAACTGCTTCAATGTCATTATGTGGGTTAAGTGGTTTCTCGTTGCTTTTCTGTATCTGGTTACATACTGTACTTTGTAGTGGTGTGTGTGTGTGTGTGTGTGTGTGTGTGTGTGTGTGTGTGTGTGTGTGTGTGTGTGTGTGTGTGTGTGTGTGTGTGTGTGTGTGTGTGTGTGTGTGTGTGTGTGTGTGTGTGTGTGTGGTGTGTGTGTGTGTGTGTGTGTGTGTGTGTGTGTGTGACTATCTATGATGTATCACTATCAGCACGTCTGCTTGTTGAGCCTTTCATGAATAAACGATTTACACACTTCCTGTGCATAAACATAGGTAGCCAAAAACAAGTAGCCAAATATATCCATATATTTGGCACACACACACACACACACACACACACACACACACACACACACACACACACACACACACACACACACACACACACACACACACACACACACACACAGAATCACTTGTTATAGTCATTAGGACCATAACAGGATAACTGCACTATAACACAGTAGGAAGGGGGAGGTATCTGGGCTAGTTATGTTGTATCAGCACATCTCAAGTGTGGAAGTGTGGATCAGGTGTGTGTGTGTGTGTGTGTGTAGTAAGAACAGTGTTATCCAGGTGTGGGCTGTTACAGTGTGTGTGTGTGTGTGTGTGTGTGTGTGTGTGTGTGTGTGTGTGTGTGTGTGTGTGTGTGTGTGTGTGTGTGTGTGTGTGTGTGTGTGTGTGTGTGTGTGTGTGTGTGTGTGTGTGTGTGTGTGTGTGTGTGTGGGGCGCGCGTGTGGCTCTCTGTCTGTGCGCCACATCAACATGTCTAGCACAAACCTTTATCCCCAACACCCCCCCCCCTTCCCCTCCAGGAGTGGGCTGCCTTGTGGGTGAGTGTGTGTTTGATGTATGTGGGAGTGTGTGTGTGTGTGTATGTGCATGTGTGTGTGCGGTGGGTCCCTTTCTGTGCAATACATCAACATGTCTAGCACACACCTTTCTCCCCCAACCCCCCCCCACCCGCCACCACCCATCTGCCATCTGTCTCCTCGTGTGTGTGTGTGTGTGTGTGTGTGTGTGTGTGTGTGTGTGTGTGTGTGTGTGTGTGTGTGTGTGTGTGTGTGTGTGTGTGTGTGTGTGTGTGTGTGTGTGTGTGTGTGTGTGTGTGTGTGTGTGTGTGTGTGTGTGTGTGTGTGTGTGTGTGTGTGTGTGTGTGTGTGTGTATTACCTTGTTACTCCCCTCAAACCACTGAGCCAGCGGCTGGCCAGTGGTTTGAGGGGAGTAACAAGGTAATATGTTGTAATACGTTGTTATCAGTGGAATTATTTCCCGGTGTCGTTTATTTTTGATTTGTGTCCCCGGGTTGGACAATGTGGTGTCATATCGTTGGCCGTCTCTCAGGTCTGCTTGGAAAATACCTGAATACTCACACACACATAAAGACAGACAGACACACACACACACATAAAGACGGACATACACACACACACACACACACACACACAAATGCACACAGGATTGCATGCATTACCCATCGTGTAGAGGGATTACCTCGGCAGCATTCGACAGCACACAATTCTCTAGATATTCTCTGCCCCCCCCCCCCCCTTACCCCTACCCAGCCATATGCCGGCCATGTTTACTTGCGGTGCGTGTGAGTATAAGCCGGGAATCCGAGACTTCAAAGTTGCCAACACCTGCACCTTGAGATGAATGGCGGCAGAGCTAAGAGGAAAAAGGATGTATCGCACCATAATCTGGCAGCTGAAGTGGAGCTGAAATGCTTTTCATAAACCCTGTGGATTGAAAAAAAAGTATGTTTTAAGGATTGATCTGTCCTGGTGGTTCCCCGTGATCCCTGCAACGCCACAGCGATATCTGTTAAAGTTGCATGCGGTATTTTGCACAGAGTTGCGTCATGCCTTTAACCCGCCACCGGGGTGGGGGGGGGGGGGAAATCAACCAAAAAAAATACAAAAAGCCCTAGAAATCCTGCTCGACTCGACGGTGGTAGGTAATACAGATGACATGTGCTTCAGAATAATATCCTTCACTCCGGGGGTGAACATTGCTCCACGTTCGCTGTGAGAGAAATCTAACATTAATGTCCCGATCCATTCATGTGACATGTTAAGAGACACAGCTGTCCTTAGAAGTCTGACGGCCCCCCCCCCCGTCAAAGATCTTTAACTTAAATCATATTCACTGATTCTCGGCGGAGAACGGGCGGGGAAAAAACAAAAGCGTCTGGTGCTGACTGCTAGAGTTCAAATTTTTTTTTCAATCAATTATGAACATCATTATTTTGTACAAGGTCAGACTACCTGCTCTGATGGCACCGCCAACTGTGTGTGAACCAATGTATGTTACCAATAAAGAGGATTCAATCCTCCAGATTTAGAATAAGATTTAGACTCCACTGCCAGCAACTACAAACGGCAATTCATCCTCAGGCAATTTCTTCACAGCGTCCTATTTCATTCGTATACGCACACTGCATATATACATATATATTGGGAGGTTTTTAATGTACGTTTTTTTCGTTTTCTTCTCCCAAGTTTCACACATAGGACATTTCGAAACGAAACAGACTAATCGCTAATCTTTCCGCCCATTCTTCAAGGCTGCAAAGTAATGGCGCAGGGAAACAAATGAGCTCCGCTATCACAGAGTGATTTGGGGAGCCGGCGGGCGCTGTGTCATAATTGCCGTGAAGGATTAGATTAAGTCACTCTCTGGCGCTCACCAGCCCCCCCCCTCCTCGCTTGGAAGTTCCAAAGTTAACGTAATCCCGCTGGTGAGGTCGTGGCTAAGGGGTGGTTTGGTGCAGTGAGTTTTATTCCCCCCCCCCCCCCCAACCCCCGCCCCCCGCTGCTGTCGGAAAAGCCGGCGCTATCTTATGGTCGTTTGGTGTGTTGCTCGGGAGTTACAGTTACATTTCGTTGGTGGAAGCGTAAGCGTTAGCTTACCGCGCCTTCTCCTTTTAAAGTACAACCCCATTTTTTTACTTTCCTCAAAAATACATGTTGACTTTGTGTACTGAATTTGCATGGTAGATGTCATTGGTGTGTGTGTGTGTGTGTGTGTGTGTGTGGTGTGTGTGTGTGTGTGTGTGGTGTGTGTGTGTGTGTGTTGTGTGTGTGTGTGTGTGTGTGTGTGTGTGTGTGTGTGTGTGTGTGTGTGTGTGTGTGTGTGCTGTATCTGTGCACATCATCTGCTAATGACCATCTCCGAATGTACATCATTACCATATTTATAGGGTATTCCATTTTAGATATCATCACGGTGATCATCTATCTAGGCTATCAATATTCATCGACCCTATCACTATCAGCACACACACACAGACAGACAGACAGACAGACAGACAGACAGACAGACAGACAGACAGACAGACACACACACACACACATAGTGCAATCCCCAGGAAAGGCCCTTCATCCTCCTCCACATCCATCGCTACCACTGGGCTTACCTGCCTGTACAGCCGGCGTGGTGACTTTCAGAGGTATTGCAGGTTGACCCCGTGACCCTGTGACCCCCCCCCCTCTCCCCCCCCCCCCCCCCCCCCGGGGGTGAGATTCCGGGGGGGAAAAACCCATGTTTTGGTGTCTATTTTGTTCTTTTTCCTTGTCTTCGTTCTGTCGGTGGCTGGATATGAAAGGCTAACATATTCTATTCTCTGAGGTCCTCACACGCTTCCCTCTTCAGGGGGGATTTTAGAGCTAAAAACTCTCTTCCTAGCAGCCCGCTCGGGGGGCCTGCCGAGCGTCGGGTACCACGACCACGGTTACTCTGTGTTCTCGAACGGGCGCCCGATGGAAATAAGGGTGACGGTGATACATGTGGGGGGGGGGGGGATCTGGGCTGAGCTGTACGTGTTTCAGATCGATCCTGTGACACCGCCGCCTTCGCCACACCGCGCCGTGAGCGCGACTGACGGGCGGCTGACTTCACCCTTCAAAAGACGAGTGTCGGGTGTGGAAGGCCAACCCCCCCCCCCATGTGGACCCCACGTCACCCATAGACACGCACGCACGCACGCACGCACGCACGCACGCACACACACGCACACACCATGGGTGCTTTGAACCGTGCTGCACCGCAACCTTTCAAAACTCTCACTCCCACAATGCATCAGAGACACGCAGTGAGTGGAAATTTGCACCCCCCCACGCACACAAAATGTCAACCCAAAGCAGATGGATATATCCATTCATTATTATGGGTTGCGATGCACAATAGACAGTGTTTGTGGAGGCCTTTGGGTGTCATACATGTATGGAGTGTGTGTGTATGTGTGTGTGTGTGTGTGTGTGTGGTTGGTGGCTGGTTGAAGCAGCCTCACACCTGGCCCCGAGTCACACTGATTAGACTAGGGGCTGCTGGGTGAGGCTGCACACCTGTGGATCATTATCAAGGCACCCAGGGTAAACCAGCCACACACACACACACACACACACACACACACACACACACATACACATACACACACAAGGAGATCGCTGCCAGACACGTCAGCAGCTAACACCTGCTCCGCCTGTCTCACTGACCAACTCGACGACAATAATAATAACCTGGGTCGCTGGTGGCCAGAAGTGCCCGGAAAGGCCACCGGGGGCGCGGCGTGTAGCAGTGAACTGTGCTACTAGAGGATCATTAGCACTAGTCACGCGTGTGTGACTACTACTACTACTACTACTAAGTGTCAAACTAACGAGAACTCGACGAAGGAGGAGGAGGGGAAGGAGAAGTAGAAGAACGGAGAAGGAGGAGAAGAACGGAGGAGGAGAAGAAGAAGTAGAAGAAGAAGGAACGGAGACGAAGGAACGGAGAAGAAGGAAGAACGGAGGGGTGAAAGAACGGAGAAGAAGAACAGAGAAGAAGAAAGAGAGAAGAAGAAACCCCTGTCATTTTTGGGTCTGTCTGACACAAAACAGCTAACAACAATTATTTTTATTGGTGAAATTGAGAATGCAGCCGCGAAACGTTTGCATTGTAATCCTTGTGGGGGTAATGGCGCCTATTCATTTAGGTCCTCGAAAAATGTTTTTTTTGCCAGCGGTGGGCTCAGATTGTTATTATACAGAAATATATTATACACATTTATGATGTAACCTATTTCTTTACCTTTCGCTTGATCCGGTCTGCTTGTTATTGTCTCGCTTGAGGATTATACTGGGCCGATTTTCAAAATGTTTTATTATTGCATTAGTCAGTGTCCCTTTTAAACTAGAAACTATAAACCTTCTTGCTGCCTCACTGCTTGTTTCTCCCTCTGAAACGGCGGACGTTCATGGAACATACGTGCTGGCATTTCCCTCTTCAGTGTGGCTCCCTGGTCAGCCCATTCCTTTGCGTTGGTTTTTTGGGTTTTTTTGGAGTGGAAATTGGGTTGGGGCGCCATCTTCGCCTCTCGTTCTGGTTCTTTTCCTGTGTGGGCGTGTGTCCTCTGTGTCCTCTGTGAGCTCCTGCCTCTCTTACTGGGCGAACGAGGGGAGGATCAGTTACCCAGGAGGCATATGTTCCGTCCACTGTGTGTGTGTGGGTGTGTGGGTGGGGGGTGGGGGGGTGGGTGTATGCATGTAGGTGTGTGTGCATGCGTGTAGGTGTGTGTGTAATCCAGGAGTGGGCTGTCATTTGGTTTTTTTGGGGTTTTGAGAAATCTGTCGGCCCGGAAACTAGGCCCAATCAACCACAGGAGGCCGCACGCGCGCACGCACGCACGCACGCACGCACGCACGCACGCACGCACGCACGCACGCACGCACGCACGCACGCACGCACGCACGCACGCACGCACACACACACACACACACACACACACACACACACACACACACACACACACACACACACACACACACACACACACACACACACACACACAAAGAGATATCCCATAAGAACAATTGGTTCATGCACTGTTTCCTTCACTGAGAAGCAATACTGTAACACTATCCCCCCCCGTCCTGTCCTCCAGTACATCCCACTTCTGTGTCGGGTGTATTGTATTCACCAGGAGGCCTCCCATCCCTATGCCCATGCGCTGGTTTTCAAGATGGCTGAACGCGAGAAGGGAGACAGAGGAGTATACGGGACGCTCGGAGTGGCTTTCGCGGTAGCGCGCTAGCTTGATTAAGGAATGTGTTCGGGTAATAGCCTATCTCTCATGCTGCCATTTTCCTCACCGCCGGAGCATCGGTTGGAGAGATGGGGAGGCAGGGGAGGATATGGGAGGCAGGGGAGGATATGGGAGGCGGGGAGGGGAGGGGAGGGGAAGTGTTGGGCTGTCTCACCCCAGCTCAGAGGAACCCCGGCTGGGGAGGAATTATTAGAAGCTGGCCCCCGGGCTGCTGGGCTCTTTAGAGGCTTTTGCTGTGTGTGTGTGTGTGTGTGTGTGTGTGTGTGTGTGTGTGTGTGTGTGTGTGTGTGTGTGTGTGTGTGTGTGTGTGTGGTGTGTGTGTGTGTGTGTGTGTGTGTGTGTGTGTGTGTGTGTGTGTGTGTGTGTGTGTGTGTGTGTGTGCACGCTTGCGTGTGTGCGTCCATGTTCCAAGGCGTTTAATGTACTCAACATTTTTTGCCTATGTGTGTATGTATGTGATGCTATTTTTGCACTTGTGTGTGTGTGTGAGATGATATTTGCATGTGTGTGAGAGTGAACTTTAGTCCATGTCTGCCAGCGGTGCTGCAGTGTTCCATGTTGTCACCATCACACCTTCCCATCCCTCCGCAGAGAGAGAGAGAGAGAGAGAGATGAGAGAGATGAGAAACACGAGAGAGACATGGTTGCAATATGAAGGGAAGCAATACTATTTGGAGAAGAAAAACAGAAGAATAAAGGAGAAAGGTGGGTGGTGAAGATGAGTGACAGAGAGGGAGGCTAATCGTGCGGGGGATCGGGGATGAAATGTTTGGCACTCGGCAGGTGGAGCAGCCCAAGTGGTTTGGTACATAATGAGGTAGAATATGAGTGGGAAAAGCGTGTACCCACATTTGTTTGTGTGTGTGTGTGTGTGTGTTTGTCAGACTTGGGGCGATGTCGTCCTGGCAGCCTTCCATCAATACCTGGCACACCAGACTGCCAGACTTGCCAATTACAGTTTGAAGGTCAATCAGTGGGAGAAGAAAGGGTGTTCACAGTGCCGTCTGCGCACAGCCCGTCTGCGCAGCCTGAGAGAGAGAGAGAGAGAGAGAGAGAGAGAGAGAGAGAGAGAGAGAGAGAGAGAGAGAGAGAGAGAGAGAGGAGAGAGAGAGAGAGAGAGAGAGAGAGAGAGAGAGAGAGAGAGAGAGAGAGAGAGAGAGAGAGAGAGAGAGAGAGAGAGGAGAGAGAGAGAGAGAGAGAGAGAGAGAGAGAGAGAGAGCGCGAGCGAGCATCCGGTCGAGTCTGCAGAAACGGAAAACACAAACGCAGACAACGCCTCTCTGGGAATGAGCAGCTAAATGTTCAAACTATTTCATTAAATATGTTTATTAAGTGGATGGGAAGAGACACACGCACACATACACACTCAAGGAGAATGTGGAACGTCTATAATTGGATTTTACTTATACTAGCGCCGCTGTATACCTCTGCTATTGCGTTTGATTGAATTCTGCTAGGAAACAAAACAGTCTATTGGATTTCCTACTGGTGCGTGAACCCTTTTTTAGAAACAAAACTGGTGCCAGATAATACCCATTATTGTTTATTTTCGGTGGTGTTTTTTCATTTTTTTTTCGTGTACGGAACTCGTAGCTGAACTCTCAAAAGTGCAAGTGCAGAGCGATATTTTCCGTTGGGCCGACGCCCACTGTCACAGCTGACGACCACAAAGTTGTGGAGATTTGTAGACATTTCAGGAATTCGACGTGCCAAACCCAAAATAGCTGAAAGCGGGCTTTGCTTCAGATGGGGCTTTGGCAGGCGAGTACTTAGAGAAAGTCCTCAGCTCCAGATTTAGAGATCCAGAGCCAACGACTTGTCTTGCAAGCTAATAAAGTTTGCCCCAAATGCCCATAAATAATTTTCTTGGCTTTGATTATTATGTGTGAAAGTATGTTTGACGCGGAAAATGTTCCAGAACGCAGCTGCACGTGTGAATAGTGAACATCACTAGTGGTGCCTGAAATTTTATCCCAGTTATTTACCGGGAACTATGTGTGAAAGGGGCTTATGAAGACACATCTAAATCTAAACCTGGAGGATTAAATCCTCACATACATGTAAACACACACAGTGAAATTTGTCTCTCTGCAATCAACCCATCCTAGTATTAGGAGCAGTGGGCAGCTATTGTATATACAGTGCCCCAGCAAATTAGGGGTATGGTGCCTTGCTCAAGGGAACCTAAGCAGTGCCCAGGTGTTTCAGGGACTTGAACCGGTGACCTTCCGGTTCACAAGCCAAGTCCCAACCAGACAGCCGCCCCGGCAGTAGCTCCGCCCTGGCAATCTACAGTTGCTGTCTAAATACATATATGATCCAATATTTCTACTTTAGCATCGCGACAGTGATATACCTTTTACACATATGTCATTAATGAGCAGGTCGGAGTGAAGCACCTTGCTGAGGAATTCCCATGGGGACCACCGGTCGACTGTGAAGTGGGGATCCAACCTACAACCCTTCCCCTCCTCCAACATAAAATGTGCACTATATAGCATATGACGCTTCAGATGTGTTCATTTGTTAGCTGTCCTGCGGTCCCCACCCAGAAACCTACCTGGTCATCTGGTAGCACCGCGGCCTCCTGTAGCGCTTCGGAAGAACAATAACATCGTTGGACACAAAGTGTAATGAGGCATGAAATCAATATGTACAATTCTGGCTCACCCGGGGCATGCTGGGTAATGGAGTGTCAGGAGTGCTTTGGAGCCGCTTTAATCACGGGGACCTTGAAACATCCGCACATAAACAAGCTGCTTACCGCCAGGTACTACGGCGGACGTGTGTGTGTGTGTGTGTGTGTGTGTGTGTGTGTGTGTGTGTGTGTGTGTGTGGTGTGTGTGTGTGTGTGTGTGTGTGTGTGTGTGTGTGTGTGTGTGTGTGTGTGTGTGTGTGTGTGTGTGTGTGTGTGTGTGTGTGTGTGTGTGTGTGTGTGCGCGCGCGCAAGAGAGAGAGAGGGGTTGTACCATCATTTCATTTCCGCGTCTCGAATGTGAGACACTGCCGCAGACGCTATATCTAACCATAACCGGGCGTCGGCGTGCAAAAACTGGACTACACTGGTGACCCCCTGTTTCTGATCTGATATCTCTGTTATGAAATCACAGACTCCTCCCCCCTGCTTCATAAACCTCCCCCAGACGCCAGAGTCCTCCCTCTCTCCTTCGTTACCCTCCGCTGCTGCCACAGAGCCCAGGCTGATCCCACCCTCGCGCTGGCAGAGCTTCCTGCGCATGCTAATGCTACCTAAAGCCTAAATTTGGACTGCGACTGCTGTAGCGCGTCTGCATTCCAATGGCCTTATTAGTGCTTATCTGGGATGCAAATATCGCAACCGCTGCGGGCAAAGTCAAATGCTGAATGCTAACCACCGAACTAGCAATTCCTTTCCGGGAAGCGCTGCATGTTCAATAGGACGTTTTAGCGGTACGCTTGCCACGCGTGTTCACAATTTGTTCCTTTGTGCCTTAAGGATCAATAATGTAATTAGCAGCATCCCGCCCTGTGATCGTGAGCAATCACCGGTATCAGTAAAGCAGTGCAAGTTGTTGAAGTTCTGACCCGGTCGAGGAGAGCAGATTCTGATAACGTTGTGAGCTAACCGGTACGGGGAAACTCAGACGTCGGTTCCGAGAGAGCTAACTCTTGTTAACCGGCAACCGCAGCTCCGTGAGCACAGGCCTCGGTAAATTGAATATCTCTGCTTCTGGAGCCTTTATCCACCGTGGAATCTAAGCGGTGCCGGGGGAGTGGTTCCAGCTGGATACAAATAAAGAGATCCGTGCTGCTAGATGTGTTATCTTCCTGACTAGCTAGCCACCCTGACCAAACAACTCACCTGCACCACCGACACTAGTGTTGCTGCTGTACACTGGGGCCGATGGAGTGGCAGATACTACAACATTAATTTCCCATGTTGCTTTGACTCTGAGCCAGGCCTGCTTATGTGTGTGTGTGTGTGTGTGTGTGCAGCTTTTTAATACATATCAGTCGTGCCTCCCCACAACACATTGTCTTTTGTTTAGCTTTTAAAAAAACCCTCCTCTTTTTAAGTCTATGTAGGAATTCCAAAACATCACCTCTCCTCTCATCCGCACACATTCTGGGGAGAGTGACCACCTTTTTTGTGCTGTTGTCTGGTTCCACCATTAGAAGGCAGGACACAGCGCCGTGTGTGGGTAAGCTTTATTTCCTATTTGCAGGAAATAGACCTTTTCATTCACTTTGGGCTGTATCGATCTGTAAACGGGCAAAAATGGAAAGATTACTCTGAAAATGGAGCGCTGGGCCTACGAGACGCGTCAACCTGCCCTGACATTTATCAGTGTGCCGGCATTTATTTCATTTAATTACTTAATGGCAAAATGTTATATTTTTCTTTAATAACATAAGGTCATTCTATTTATTGCCTTCTCCACCCCCCCCGCTCCCACATCTCCCTGTGCAGCAAATAATCCTCAGTATGACACACCGTCTGCCCACGACACAAACCCCCCGCCACACTGTCAGTCAGTCCCTCAGCGAGTCCCTCAGCTGCTACACCAACCTGGACTGTGGTACACCTGCAGGGAGGTATCCCCAACTAAGGCCCTGGGGAGTTGAATAACTCCCCCCTCATCCCCCCCCCCACCCCCCATCCTCCCACACTACGTTACTATGGCGACCATTCCTGTGGGTAGCAGATGTTCTCCTTTTCACATTGGCCCGCTTCCGAAAAACACGGTCCTTTCCTGTCCTGTATGAATTGCCCCTCGATTCAAGATTCAAGATTGTTTCATTTCTAATTGAATGGAATGCTTACTCCCCATTCACCCGCACAGTGTAATGTAAAGGATGACATTCACATGATGGCGGATGGTGCGAAATGCATTTTAAAAAGTGACCGGTGACTTGAGTTTTTCCACGCAAATTAAAAAAATAAAAATCCTTTGAAATAAATCACTGCGGTATAACGCACACAAAAATGCCATTAATCTCGGGCACCTGTACCATATTTATATATACAGTATATATATATATATATACAGTATATATATATATACATATATTTATAGCTTGCCCGCCCTCCCTCCCCTGCTTTGTCCCCTGTGTATGTATGTATGTATGTATGTATATATATATGTATTTATATGCCTACAGCACATATATATATATATATATATATATATATATATATATATATATCAGGGTTTCCGTTACCGGCTAAAACATTTTTTAGCGGGTAAAAATTATAAAAAAACGGTAATTTAAAAACCTGCCAGTAAAAATGTCCGGTAATAATGCTAAAATTGGCTGTGTTCTGCCCGTGTCAAGCGACCAGCAGAGAGGGGCTTCTCCCTGCAGAATTGTTTGAAAACATCACTGCGGAGTCGTCTGGAGGAGGAGAGAGTGATGCGACTTATGCGTATTGCAAGCTGCATTAGACACCTTTGATTTCAGCTCGGCAGCAGAGGACTTTGCCGCAATGAAATTAAGGAGAAAGCAAAAAGTTGCCTGGTAGCCTACAGGGTAAATGTGATGCCATGTAGCCTATGTTAAAACGGACTACAGTGTTTTGAAATAGCCTCGATTTTTGCGGCTAACGAGGTTTTGCTCAATCGTTCTTGTTTGTTTTGTTGTTCATTAAATAGTCAAATTTATTTGAGGTCTTTGTCATTCTTTCGTCAATCTAGGTGTACATTATAGTTGCGTTTGTAATATAGACTGTTTTTGAAACATGACCGGTAAGTTTCGAATTTGTCCGGTAAAATCTGTCCGGATCAAAATCCTAGCGGAAACCCTGATATATATATATATATATATATGTGTATATATGTATATATGTGCTGTATGCATATAAAAAAGGCCATTGCAATGGCCTTTATCTCAGCCGTATCACATATCTTGGCATCTTCTGCACAAGTTACAGTTGGTGGCGTGACGCCCGGCATGGATGCAACGTTGCAATCTCTCCCGCGTGTCCTTTCGGGCTATTCCTGACTTCAATTACCTGCGGCGGGCCGCGTTCCGCCGCTATACGTCAGCATGCGTTGTGCTTTACTTTAGCCTCATACACGCCGCCCGCCTGCCCTCTCTCCCTCTCTCCTTCCTCCCCCCCCGTCCTCCTCCTCCCCCCCAACACACACATACACAACGCAGCATTTAAATAGATAAATGATCAGGCTCTGGAGCGGCGTGGGCTGGCAAGGGGGGGGGGGGGGGGGGTGGGGGCTGAGGCACACTGTAAAACCGGCTAATGAATAATGGAAATGTCATCGGAGGTGTCCCGGGGCGAAGGCGACTCACTCCATCTCCCCCCTACCCTCTCGCTCTCTCCATCTTGTCCCCCTTCCCCTCTCTCTCCTTACCCCCCCTCCCCCCCCCCCCCCCCCCTGTCTGTCCGTCTGTCCTCCTGTCTAACTCCATGCCGTTGCCATATGCCGTATGACTGTTTTGTACTCCTTTATTGCTCGGTTGCGTCTCTGTCCATCCGTCTTTCTTTTCCCCGTGCCTGCCTTGAATAAATTAGGTTTCTTGTGCTGTGAGTACAACACCCCCAACCACTCCCCGCCTCCCCCCCTCCCCCCCCCCCCGACACCCTGCCCGCGCCATCCTGCGGTTCTCAGCGGTAGTCGAAGATGTGCCGCTAGCCGTGTCTGTAATGAGCTTGGCCGCGCTCGCGTCATTGGCTGGTTGTCGCTGCTCTGCTCTGGCATCCGCCTTTGCGATTTGGACAATATTCATGGATTACCTCACCTTATGTACCCGACACACACACACACACACACACACACACACACACACACACACACACAATCCTTGACCGCATGCTCCTTGTCTATTTCTCTATTCAACCATCCATCTATCTACCCACATGATCAACACCCACACCCTACTCCCGCATGTACCTCTGTGTTGTGTTTAACCCTCCGGACACCAAGCCAGTGTGGGCCCTGCTGTCCCCCAGCCCCCTGCCCCCCCCACCCCCCACCCCCCGCCGCCCACAACCCCTGGTCCCGTCCCCCCACTAGGGGAGTTGCAGAAGCTAACACAACCCAGCTGTCAGGCAAGATTAACCATACCTCCCTACCTACCTTTGGAACTCTTGATCTGGCACCCATGCGCTCCTTTAATCTGCCTTCCAGAGGTGAGGCATTTCCCCAGCTACTTCCCCCCCCACCGACCTCCTGGCACATGCGCACACACGCACAAGCACACACGCACACACCACACACACACACACACCACACACTCGCACAAACACACACACACACATACACACACACACTAACACACACACACACACACACACACACTCGCACACTCGCACACACACACACAAACACACAAACACACACACACACCGCCCGATCGGTCTGTCGACACAGCATTAAACATTTACAACCAGGGCCAAGGAATAACTTAGCATCACACAATGGAAGCCAGCTGCACGGTGGAGAGAGAGAGAGCAAGCGGGAGGGCGGGAGGGTGAGGAAAATAGATAAAGAGAGATAGGAGGGAGAGCATTGGGCGAAATAGGTGGGGTTTTGGGAGCTGGGGGTCGAGAGGGGGCAGAATGAAGACGAGACGATACTGGGCAGCCAAGCGAGGGCAGGCAAAAGCAAGATCGCAGGGATACAAATATGTAATTCAGTGGACAGTGGGGGAATTCAGATCTGTGAACGCTTACTCGGTGACAACTGCTGCTCTGGGGGAAGGTGAGTCTCACAAATCAAAATATTGAGATATCAATCTAAAGTCTGAGGGCAGACGAGCTCAAATCTGGGCCAACAAGGCTTTTCACTCGCTTGATTTTGACCAATCCTGTTGCTGGAGGCGTTGTATATGTAAGTGGATAACTGGCAAAAACACAAACCCGGCCAGCAGTAAAAATGTCTGTAAAAGGTTTCAAATCAACACTGTGTAGACTGGCCACTGTAGAAATACACTCTTTAACCCCCCCCTTTTAAAAGCTTCATCCACTCCGGCAAATTAGTTTTCTTCGGTAGAATATCTCCGTAACAAAACACCAGCCAAGGCGTAACTCCGCCCCTTGCAGCAGTTGGTGTTCGACCCAGGCTCTGTGCTGTCTCCCCCCAGAAGTTCTGCTGTAAAGAGTAGGACTGCTGGATCAGAAGTTCTGCTATAACACAGTAGGACTGCTGGATCAGAAGTTCTGCTATAACACAGTAGGACTGCTGGATCAGAAGTTCTGCTATAACACAGTAGGACTGCTGGATCAGAAGTTCTGCTGTAACACAGTAGGACTGCTGGATCAGAAGTTCTGCTTTAACATTAAGGACTGCTGGATCTCAGATGAGGAGCATTCCAAACATCTCTAATCTCCGAGACACTCACATGAGGCTATGCATTGCGTCATCTGTTTGTCTCAATGCTCAGTCAATGCTATGCTAATAACCCAGCAGTGTGTCTCGCCCAGTTTCCTCATGTGACACGCTCCCATGTGAGATAGGCTTTTTCACGGATAAAGCGACAAACAAATTAATAAAAACCCGGTCTTTCTTAAAACATTGAGCCGTATATATAATCTGTGTTTAATCCAATAGACCAGGGGACTTAATCCAATAGTCAAGACGTATGCCAACATCTCAACTGTTTGCCAGCGTCGGGGAAGACTCGCCGCACGACAAACCGCTGCCAAAATCGATTAACGCGCGACGGCACTCGCAAGGAAATGAGTCGGATGAAGGGAATAGAGGAATAGAGGAATAGAGTGGGGGATCAAGGAAGTACATGAATTAACCCCCGGAAGACACCAGGAAAATGCTTAAAATAATGCTAAAATGATGCCGGCTCATGTGTACACTTACCAATGACTCAGTAGTCTGTGTTTCTGTTTTACGCCACTAACTTAACTTAACTTGTTATTATTTTTCCGTCGTTTATTTGATCGATTCATCGTTTGAAAAGGAATAATATAAGTAAGAGCAAGGGATAAAGAAAGGAGAAATAACTATTTAACATGGAATACTTAATGTAAGATAATATTGCTTCCTTATATTTAATATATGTATTACAATTATTCAAATGTTATATGTATGATATTTCTTACACAAAGGCTTACCGATCAACCATACGAAAGAGGAAATAAAAATGATCAATATATTGAGTGCTACTCGAGGAGACATATCTCAGATCAAATGAGAGACCTACAACTCACTCTCGTCTGTAACGAGCTGTGCATGCATGTTTACTACCCCTCCGTCATGGAGTGATCTTCAGCCAATGGGGAACCAATTGGATGATCCAAGTCTAGCATTGGTTTTCACTGAACATTTTCCGGAATGGCTGAGAAACAATGGCGGTAAAGTGGGCCAAAACAGCCAGGCGATCCCCAGGTCAGGTTCCAGTGGTTAGCAGCGCTTAGACCAGGCGGTGACTTGGAACGATGAGTCTGCTTCCACCCCCCCCCCCCCCCCCCTTTTTTTTGCGGAGCGCTATATATCTATCAGGCTACTTTTAACCTTATTATATTTAACTATGGAAGCCTTTTCTGGACAAAAAAAACTAATGCATTCATACAAATCTAATACAAATATTGACCTCAACACATTTTTCAGCGCTGCAGCGTTTTCGTCGACGAACACCGACGAACAATCCCAGCAAACCTGACACATTTTTACCATCCCCCAAGATGTGCTGTGCTGGTGTCTGTTCATGGCGGGGGGTTGGTGGCGGGGGGGAAGGGAGGATGGATAACGAGATAACAGGATACCCGACTGCTCGTAGCAGACGTGTGTGTGTGTGTGTGTGTGTGTGTGTGTGTGTGTGTGTGTGTGTGTGTGTGTGTGTGTGTGTGTGTGTGTGTGTGTGTGTGTGTGTGTGTGTGTGTGTGTGTGTGTGTGTGTGTGTGTGTGTGTGTGTGTGTGTGTGTGTGTGTGTGTGTTGTGTTTACCCGCTCTTTTTTATTCCCACATGAGCCGTCAACGTCGACACACACAGCTGGCTGCGAGGTCACGCCACTCCGCTACCGTACACAGGTGGCCAAGTCAAATGAAATTAAATAAAGAAAAAAATAATAATTTCTAAAATAAATGGGATAGGCCCTGATATACAAGAGTGTTCCAGCTAGCCAGCCGCCCGCCGCCGATGATGATCCGCCGGCGTTAATTACCTGTCTGTCAGATCAGTCAATACTAATGGACTCCCACCCAGAATTAGCGTCAACATTTGATCACCGCAGTGGCCAATTATAGCACTCTCTCTCTCGCTCTCTCTCTCTCTCTCTCTCTCTCTCTCTCTCTCTCTCTCTCTCTCTCTCTCTCTCTCTCTCTCTCTCTCTCTCTCTCTCTCTCTCTCTCTCTCGCACATACACACACACACACACACACACACACACACACACACACACACCACACACACACGCACACGCACGCACGCACGCACACACTCACACACATGCACACACGCACGCACGCACACACACAATGCAAGGAAGTAGAGTAATCAAGTCAATTTATATTGGCTGATCATAGATACCCTCACCTGGTATACACACACACAAGCAACCACATGTAAACATATCCCAGGGGCGGAGTGACCTATGTTCCTCCTGTTTCAAATTAAATGGGGGGCCTGTTTCATTGGGGTGTGTGTGTGTGTGTGTGTATTTGTGTGTGTGTGTGTGTGTGTGTGTGGGGGGGGGGGGGGGTCACATGTATAAGGTACAGTGTACAAAAGTGGCGGCTGGTGGTTGTAAAAGTAGGGGAGGAAGGAAGGTGCCTCACTATCAATTTTGACAGTGTATTAGTGGGTCATTTTAGCAGACAACGCAAATAGAATAGAAAATACAAAAATACAAATATACAAAAGAATATGCAAATGTACATATTTCCACAATTACTGAATATAATCATTTGAAGATGTCTTTTGGCGATGTACGACGCACCCATGGTCCTATTTTGCCACGTTGTGTAGTATTTCCTCTTGCCGCGGCTAAACACGATATCTGTAGACTGTAGAGGTGCTATGTCACAAGGACACGCGACTTCATGTCTTCAAACCGTATACTTCAAAAGTATTAGATATTCTATTTTATTCCCATATGACAACAACACAGCGGTTCGCTAAAGTTAGCCAGGGCGAGCTCAGTGGCGACTAACATTAGCGGATCCAGGCTAGCTCTCCCAGCCTATTGAACTGTCCAAGCCATTGTCATTAAGGGAGGATCCAAATGTGATCTCAATTTATACTGCCAATCGTCGAGCTGGCTTTCACAATGAATCATAACATCTGTTATACATATCCTTTTAGCACTTCATTTCATACATTTATTTAAATTTTACAATTTACAGAATGTTGCCTCCAGGAGGCCTGTCACGGAAATATAAACCCTGGAATGAATAGTAAATCGATAGACGTTTTAGAGGTTTTATGGCCGAATGTGTTGAGCATAATGATTGAAAATCTGTTTGTACCAATGTTTGCGTGCAGGGTTTAAGTTGTAGTCTACATACAGGCCAATGGTGGCAAGCGCGAAGGCGGGAAACGACGCAAACGCAGTCTGGTGTCCTGTGCCTCCGGCAACCACTTCCACAACCCAACCTTTCCTTGTCTCTTCCTCACCTCTCTCCCCTCGTCACCAGCTTGTCCTGCTCACATATGTTTACATTGTCCCCTGTTTTAATTCTCATCTTCTCCTTCTCTCCTCTTTTCCGCTCCTCTACGGTTTAGTCATTTAAAAAAAAAAAAATTGTATTTGTCATTTGATTATTTTCTTTTCTCCTTCGTCGCTCTGCCTCTCACCCGTGAAAATATGGGCCGACATTACACGGCACAAATACAAACAGGACCCGCCATGCATCTCTCATTGCGAGCCGCTCATTGTGTCTGTCAGTCAGAGTTTATTGGCACCGAAGGAATAATTATGGGGCCCGGGAGCGGGGGGGGAGGGGGGGTGACGCGATAAGATCCTAGGCATATGAAATCAAATATATCAAATGGTATTAAAGACAGAAGGACGAAATTAGTCACTATGACGGTCTTGGCCCAATCGGTCTTGGGTTCCATGGTGTGTTTAGCATTTTTCGCTCGTGTTATTTTTTTGTGGTGGCTTGCAAAATGAATGGGAGAGGGGGAGGGAGGGGGAGGGGGGGGGGAGGAGGGGGAGGGGGCAGGAGGGGAGGGGGATATTGTTATGATGATGGAAAAATGATGAAGATCGTTGGCAGGTTATGGAGATGCGGCTGAGCGGGTCGGTCGGCAAAGGAAAGGGAAATGGTTTGCCGTGAAGAGAGAGAGAGAGAGAGGTAGCGAGAGGAGAGAGAGAGAGAGAGAGAGAGAGAGAGAGAGAGAGAGAGAGAGAGAGAGAGAGAGAGAGAGAGGAGAGAGAGAGAGAGAGAGAGAGAGAGAGAGAGAGAGAGAGAGAGAGAGAGAGAGAGAGAGAGAGAGAGAGAGAGAGAGCGAGCATATACCACATATGTGTGAGGGGCTAGAAAACAGTAGGGGGAGGGGGAAGATGGGGTGAAGATAGTTTGTGACAGGGTACAGCTGCGAAGATGGAGCAGAAGAGGTTAGAGTTTGGGGGGGGTAGGGGGGTAGGGTGAAATGTTCCAAGTCCCCACCCCCCCCTCCCCCCCCCGGGGAGGGTGTGTGTTTGTTCATGTGGATGCATTTGATTGTGTGTGTGTGTGTGTGTGTGTGTGTGTGTGTGTGTGTGTGTGTGTGTGTGTGTGTGTGTGTGTGTGTGTGTGTGTGTGTGTGTGTGTGTGTGTGTGTGTGTGTGTGTGTGTGTGTGTGTGTGTGTGTGTGTGTGTGTGTGTGTATGTGTGTGCACATGTTCATGTGGATAGTGTGTGTGTGTGTGCGTGGATGCTAGTAGACATGGTGCACATTACCCCACCAGCTCAGGGCGGCAGTAGCTCAGGCAGGAGTTAGAGCGGTCGTCTGACAACGTGAAGGTTGCTGGTTCGATCCCCCCGGCTCCGCCTTAGCCATGTGTCGAGTTGTCCCTGAGCAAAACAGCCCCCAACCCCTAACTGCTCCCGACGTGCTGGCGTGCTATGTCTGCCATCGGTGTGTATGAATGGGTGAGTGTGAGGCTTGACTTGTACAGAGCTTTGAGTGGCCGCACTGGTGAGAAAAGCGCAGTATAAATGCAGTCCATTTTCCATCCTGAGGGCCTCATCAATGTTATCCCTTGCTGAAAGTTCTGGTTGACGTTTCTGTTGTTTTCTCCCAATACCCCGCTTTGTTTATGGGTTTGTGTGCAACATGTGTGTGAGAAAGTACGTCAGAAATAATTAAAGCCTCCGTCATATGGCACCCAATGCTGCTCGTTGGGCGGTGGAAAGGTGTGTTCTCTCTCTCTCTCTCTCTCTCTCTCTCTCTCTCTCTCTCTCTCCGTCTGTCTCTCCTTTGACATCCATCTGTCTCTCTGTCACTCTCCAGCGTTTCCAAACCGTTGAGGTTATTCCGGGGTTGTGTGACTCACACACTTGCACACGGTAATCAAGTCATTGGGGTCAATGGGCACTGTTTCAATTGTGGCTTAAACACACAATGTGCAAAAGTGGTGGATAGATGACGTGCATCTAGAAGGAACCGAACATGGATGGATGTATTGGACAGATGTACTAGTGGGCGGTAGGGAGAAGGACGGATCAATAGCCTACTCACCTGCCCTCTTCTCCTGTGATCACTGGTCTTGAATGGGTCTGGTTCCCCTTTGGTAAACAAGACTACTACTACTTTGACTACTACTCCTAAGAGCTCACAGGAGCATGTAAACGTTGACTTTATGTTTGAAAGAAGTAATGAACCAGAGGGAAATTAACGGCAGACTCATACTTTTATACCTGGGAAGAACATATTTAGTTATTTTGTTGTTTTTCTCCCCAAATATTGATTAAATTAGCTTTATGCGGTTTGCTGAACAGCGTGGACTCATCCAACACAGGTTATGTAGCCAGGCAGAACCTGGTAAAATGTATGGCAATTATGGGACATTTGGCAGCGGGGGGGGGGGGAAAACAGGAAATTGGTGTATGCCGCAGGGAAGCCATGAGAGAGGTGTGCGTGAACAATCTGCAAATCTTTATTACGCTTCTGTTTCCTCTTCTTCTGCACTAATGTGGGTGATAAAAACACACACACACACACACACACACACACACACACACACACACACACACACACACACACACACAAACTCCCTCTTTGACAAACACACGTGCAAGCATCACTTACACACCTCAACTCATCTCGCAGCAACCTCCTCCCCCCCTCTTTCTCCCATTATGGGGGGCTAATGCTGGAAGCCTAAGTGCTTTCTAACCAGCCCTCAATTAGATAAAATGGTCTCCTAAAAAGCTGCTCTTTGTGTCTAACCCCATCATCGACATGAATCCTGGCCGGGGTTATCCTTAATCACGTTAACCGTCTCGTTTGTCATCTCCCGGCTTGTCCCGTGGATATACAAAGCATGCAGACGGCGGGAGGCCTCCGCTACCGCTATCGCTTTCGGGCCCTGCTATGGCTTTGACCCCGCCGCGCCGCGCTCTATTAGCTGTAATGTTAGCAATTTGAGAAAAAATTAACCCTTCACCTGGCTTAGAGGTGAGGCGTCTTCCGTTGAACATGAAACATGAATAGGGAGTGACGTTAGGGCAGTGGTTTCCCAAACTGAGGGGCGCGCCCCCTAGGGGCCCCCCGGAGTTATGACAGGGGGGGGGGGGGGGGGGGGTGCGCGGCGAGGCTAAATATGAATTATGCAATATTGTGAAGGTGACTTGGGGGTGGCAGAAGGGGGGGGGCTGATGTTTTTTTTATCTACAAAATGGGTGGGTTCCACTGTGTTCGGGTGTGACGCTTTGGCCTTGTATGCGCAATGCATGTGAGCGATGGACTTAGAGTCTTGGAGTGGGCTTTGGTTATTTCTTAATTGAGGTTTGATTAATGTCAGATGTCCGCACGCACACGCACATCAACCCGAAGCGCTTTAGGCTTGCACACGCACACGCGCGCACACACCACGGCCACACACACACACACCACACACACCACACACACACACACACACACACCACACCACACACAGGCACACAAATGCAGACCCACATTTCAAAAGGGACATTTCGATAAGCCTATCAACGACCTCCGTTCCCCTTCTATCTCTTCCATATTTCAGCTGCTCTGCTGCGTCAGACCATTACATAACTCAACGCCGCCCCCCCCCCCCCACCATAAATCAAAATTAGAGTTATCCCCCCCCCCCCCACACACCATCTTGTCTGTTCACGGGTATCTATTCTCTAAGATCCATTATTGCCTCTTGTCTGCACACTAGAAGGCCTTGACGAAATGGCATTTTCGTCAAATGTGAAATGTGAATTAGCAAAGCGATGGAGAAGTGAAGGCAAAAATCAGAGCTAACAAAGGGTTCCGTTGTGTTCCGTGTGTGTGTGGTGTGTATATAGTGGTGTGTGTGTATATAGTGGTGTGTATATACAGTAGGGGTGTGTATATGAAGGGGGTGCTTTGTCCACTTTTTGTGTTTGCGTTTGTGTGTGGCGTATTATCCGGGGCCATATGTCCACTGCAATATGCCGTGTTTCTCTCCGTTAGTGCGCTCTGTGTGTCTGTTTTAATGGAACATTGCGTATGTACGGGTTGCGTGCGTCTGAGCTGATGTCAGTATTGCGTACTGTAGAGAAAGCGTCCCTGTGCGTTTCCCTTCTTCTGTTCTCTCTTTGGTTCTTCGTTATTTTATTTTATTTGTTGAAATAATGATTCCTTAGCACACACACACACACACACACACACACACACACTCTCAGCGCTACAGTACGCGCAACGGGATTAACTCACTGCCATGGCTTTACCTTTCATTCCCTCGCTTTAATTTCGGGGGGGGGGGATTTATGAAACCATATTACTTCCTCTTCTTCCTCTTCTTCTTCTTCTTCTTCTTCTTCTTCTTCTTCTTCTTCTTCTTCTCTTCTTCTCTTTCTTCTGCCTCCTTGTATTCCAGAGCGCAACTGTTTGCACTAAGCGGCTGGAACAGAGATGGGCAAACACAATACAGGTCTATCGAGTGGGTTTCATTTGAGTGCTCTGCTTTTCTTACACAGGATAGGATATTGGTTGGTTAAGAAGTGTTCAAACTGTAATTTTCGGGTGTACGCTCCACAGGTCCCCCGATCTATAAAGTCATCCTGGGAACACCTTGAGGAGGCACAGGGCACTTTATAAAGTATTGTGTTTTGCAGCCACCAATGAACTAGAAGGTGGCGTTTCATCTCTTTCCCGGGCAGCTCGCTGTCTCTTTTCATTTATGTTATGTTATAAGAATGGTTTTCTTTTGAGTGGCGCGATCAGGAATTTCCATTTCCTCTCTTCCCTTTCTGGTACTTTGGTATGTGTGTGTGTGTGTGTGTGTGTGTGTGTGTGCGGGAGACAGAGAAGCCCCTCACACACATTACACCCTGCCGGCTCCCAGGTTCATAGTCTGTGTAGTCCGATTGAGCCCGTGTGTTAATAGAGAAGCTTGTTGAATCCACCAGAATCCAGGGCGACAGGATCCTGTTCAACATACTGGTACGACAGGTGGCGAAGAAGATGCCAACCAACCTGTCCGGACCTGCTGGCAAATATTAATGGACTGCTTTTTATAAAGCGCTTTTATCCAAAGTGCTTTACAAGTCATGCCTCACCTTCACCTATTCATACACACATTCATCCACCGAAGGTGAAGTCAGCCATGCAAGGAGACAACCAGCACGTCAGGAGCAGTTAGAGTTAGGGTGTCTTGCTCAAGGACACCTCGACACTTTGCTAAGGCGGAGCCGAGGGATCAAACCAGCAACCTCCCGGTTGTCAGGCGACCGCTCTACCTCCTGAGCTACACTTGATGTGGACATTGTCCGGAGTTCATATGAGGAAAAAACAACTAGAAAGAAATATAGTGTGTGTGTAACCAAACAACACTGCCCTAGCGTTCCACAATCCAGAGGCCAGCCATCAGCATTCTCTCACGCCCAGAAGTGCTGAGTCGGAGAGAATGATACTGTCAGTTGACAAATCTGAGGGACAAACTGCATTCCAAAGCAGACTTGCATCCCTGCAGACTGTTTCTCCATCTGCCTTCCCTCCCAGCCCCTCGCCACGTTCCAATCCAACTATTCTTCTCTCTACTAGTCTCTTGGTCGCTTCTTTTCTATTTGTTGTTCACATATGGCTGTGACTGGTCACACATGACTCTGCTCGTCAGCGTCTTTTG
>CM051020.1:12056982-12059482 GCA_027704905.1 Muraenolepis orangiensis
GGTATGAGATATGTGCAGAATTATAGGTATATATATATATATATATATATATATATATATATATATATATATATATATATACAGGTAAGTATACAAGTATCAACAGGTAGTGAGAAGTGGTATGCAGTTATATCAACATGAACATGGTGTAGTGGCATGGTGTTTGTTTGTATAGTAGGAATGAATGTGTATGTTTATTTCTTTCTTCCTTAGGTAATTAATATAATATTTATAATTAGCTCTGGCGGTGAGTAAACTGAAGCGGATCGCATAAATTAACGGCAACTTTAGTGTCACTCATCCATAATTCCATTTATTTATTAATTTTTTTCAAATGTCACCCGGCTATTTGAGGGCGACATGTCGAAATTGTTTTAAGACAATCAGACTTGGGGAAAACAAAACATAAAAGACCTACGCTATCGACAGCGGACGGTTGTAATCCGGTCGTTTGATGAACGAGAAATGTAATCAACCTTATTTTTTTAATGCTACAAATATTGGGTTCATATGAATGTAGGCAGGCACACAGTGTGTGTGTGTGTGTGTGTGTGTGTGTGTGTGTGTGTGTGTGTGTGTGTGTGTGTGTGTGTGTGTGTGTGTGTGCATGCGTGCGTGCGTGCGTGTGCGTGTGCGTGTGTGTGTGTGTGTGTGCGTGTGTGTTTGCATACGTGCGTGTGTGGTGTGTGTGTGTGTGTGTGTGTGTGTGTGTGTGTGTGTGTGTGTGTGTGTGTGTGTGTGTGTGTGTGTGTGTGTGTGTGTGTGTGTGTGTGTGTGTGTGTGTGTGTGTGTGTGTGTGTGTGTGTGTGTGTAGTAATTAAGCGCGCACGAGTCTGCTAATGTTAGTGTGTGCTCCCGCAGGAACTAATTCATCAGCACGAGTGTTTCTGATGGCTAACGGATGGGTGACCTTTGCAGGCCTGGCTCTAACGCCTCTGGTCTGGTGGTGGTGGTGGTGGTGGTGGTGGTGGTGGTGGTGGTGGTGGTGGTCGAAGTAGAGGGGGAAGGGACATGCATCCTGGAGACATGCATGCTGTGTTTAGCCTCTTCCCTCTCCTCTTCCCCTTCAACTCCTTTCCATACATACATATATGTATGCAGCTCCACCACCACCACCACATTCTCACCTTGGGGTTCTGCCCATTGGTCTGCTACTGAGAGCTTCTTCAATGAATAATTGATAAGACCGTAGACTCTTTGGGTTTGTTTAATTAAAAAATTTCAATTTCCAGGTAAACATCATAACTTTTACAAAATGTACATGTGACATTGTAGCAAAAATGCTAGGTCACTCTTTTATGGCACTACGGGGCTTCCTGGGGATATAATATTTTTATCGATCCATGTTAAACATTATAGTGTTTTGTTCCTCTACACAACCTGGTGTAAAGTAACTGCACACAGGCTGGTTAGCGTTTTTTTTAACAATTAATCCCTAGCTGCAATTTGACATTTGCCTCCAATCAGTCAGACCTAATGAGGTTTTCTTTAATATCACATGTTTTGTTAAGGGTCGATTTGGTAACTCAGTACCTGATGGGGGCTCTTCAGATCCAAAACAATAATATGTAGCCATAAGTTCTAGTGCCTTGGCCCAGGTTGGCCTTGTACCAAATGATATGTAATGATACATCCAGTACTTAATTACTACCACTGTGTAAGCAGTAGTAGTTGTAGTAGTGGCACTATTATTGTGGTAGTGATAGTATAGTAGTAATAGAAGTATAAATGCATAGTAGTAGTAGTAGTACTAATGGTATAGTAGTAGTAGTAGTCGTAGAAATAGTATAATTAGTAGTGTAGTAGCAGCAGTACAGAAGTAGTAGTAGCAATGGTATAGTAGCAGTCGTAGAAGTGGTAGTAGCAGTAGTAGTAGTATAGTAGTGGTAGCAATAGTATAGTAGTACTAGTAGTAGTCATCTTTGCAGCAGTAGCAGAAGCAGTAGTAGTAGCAGTATTAGCAGTAGCTCTAGTATAGTAGTAGTACTAGTAGTAGTCATCTTAGTAGCAGAAGCAGTAGTAGTAGTAGTAGGAGCAGTATTAGCAGTATAAGTAGTAGTAGCAGTAGTAGTAGTAGCCCTTGTATAGTAGTAGTACTAGTAGTAGTCATCTTAGTAGCAGAAGCAGTTGTAGTAGTAGTAGTAGCAATAGTAGTTGTAACAGTAGACTTATTATCTTATTATCTCTCATGTGTCTATTAAATATGAGATTTCGTTTTTTTTGGTTGAAGAATGTTCTTAAAGGCAAGTGTGTTGCATTTCAAATACATTATTAATCACAGACTTAAAAACAGAAGCCATTTCACGAAAAACAAAGAAAAGGAACAATTCTAGGAAAGACAGAGAGACAATACAACATATTCGAGAACGCTTCTCCCTACTGCACTCAAATGGACTTGGAACCACCCACTTACTAGTGTTCCGTGTGTGTGTGGTGTGTGTGTGTGTGTGTGTGTGTGTGTGTGTGTGTGTGTGTGTGGTGTGTGTGTGTGTGTGCACAT
>CM051020.1:12064482-12069482 GCA_027704905.1 Muraenolepis orangiensis
CACATACACACAGAAATGATCACAGCCAAAAAAAACAACACACTTAAGGGAGTTGCTCTGCTGTGATTCTCCACAAGCTTGGCCAGTATAGCAAAAGAGAAAATTAAAAAGTACGTATCTTAAGCATCGATGACTATAGAAATTTTAACACAATTCAGGAAAGTTAGAAGAAATGACACCATGTTGTTGCTCTGCCCGCCATATGGCTGTCACAGCTGCCACACGCACGTGCGCCTTAGGAACAAGCAAACACACACACATTCAAAGACACACACACATTCATACGACATGCCACTGATGTTGAGTGCATGCAAGCACACGGGGGGACACTCGCATAGGCATACACCAGATCACACTATGGTGTGTCGCCCCGTGAACAACACACACACATATATAGGCATGCACACACACAAGCACGCCTGCACACACACACACACACACACACACACACACACACACACACACACACACACACACACACACACACACACACACACACACACACACACACACACACACACATGTACACATGCACACACACACACACACACATGTACACATGCACACACACATGCACACACACATGCACACACACACACACACACACACACACACACACACACACAGACATGCACACATGCACACACACACACACACACACTCACAGAAAGAGTGGATCAGGTGTCTCCCCCCCCACCGTCGACCTGCAAAAGTCTCAAGTAACTCATCAACAAAGACATCTCTGTACTGCCACCCCCATCCCCTGCCTCCCTCCCTCCCTAACCCTTGCCTCCATCTTGTTTTCAATTGTCTTCAACACATCAAAACGACAGATGAGCCAAAGTGATGCTACATAACAGTTATAATAATATAATAATGCTAATAACTTGTGTGTACTAGCGGGTGGCTCCATCCGCTTGTACGCTAGCCATGTAGCATTATGACTTGTAGCGACCCAGGTCATGCTACATGTTAGCTACATGTCATACCCTCTGTTCTTTTCAACTCCCTCTCCCGTCTCTCCTCACTCTCCCCGAAAATAGAGGGACAAAATAAACGTTAGTGAGGGTTGGACCAGCGGTGGGAGTGGTGGGAGTATAGTATATTATAACAACGGTAAAAAATTCACAATCCAGTCGCACCCGTAGCTTCAAGCAGCATGCCTCAGACCTCTGTTTACCCTCTGGTCAATGGTCCCGCTCACTGCCAGAAGGGTGAGGAACTTATACTTAACTCTAAGCCTTTCTGGGGGCGAGAGACGAGAGAGAGAGAGAGAGAGAGAGAGAGAGAGAGAGAGAGAGAGAGAGAGAGAGAGAGAGAGAGAGAGAGAGAGAGAGAGAGAGAGAGAGAGAGAGAGAGAGAGAGAGAGAGAGAGAGAGAGAGAGACGGGGGAGAGAGACGGGGGGAGAGAGAGAGAGAGAGGGAGAGAGAGACGGGGGGAGAGAGAGAGAGAGAGAGAGAGAGAGAGAGAGAGAGAGAGAGAGAGAGAGAGAGACAATTCGAAAAATACATAGGAGGTGTGAGAAAGAAGGAGGTGTGAAAGTGGACAGAGTTGATGGGGTACGAGAATACGGCGTGATCTGTGTGCTCCTGGATGGTAAACGGTAAATGGACGTTTATATAGCGCTTTTCTAACCAATGGTTACTCAAAGCGCTTGAGGAGGGAGGGGGAGGGGGAGGGAGGGGGAGTGAGGTGTTGTTTAGTATGCACACGAGAGGGATGGAGAACTAGTGACCTTTTTATCGGGCGCCACTCAGTCGCCATTCTTCTTCCTCCTCCTTTGCTTTTTATTCCACTCATTTCTCTGTGTTGATTGGCAAGTGTGATATGGAGAGAGAGAGAGAGAGAGAGAGAGAGAGAGAGAGAGAGAGAGAGAGAGAGAGAGAGAGAGAGGAGAGAGAGAGAGAGAGAGAGAGAGAGAGAGAGAGAGAGAGAGAGAGAGAGAGAGAGAGAGAGAGAGAGAGAGAGAGAGAGAGAGAGAGAGAGAGAGAGGGGGAACACATATATGTAGAGAAGGTCATTGCTTGGTCTGATGACGTTTTTGTGTGATTTTAATAGCTCCTCATAGGCCACTTCATACTGCTAGGACCTTATCGCTGGACACACACACACACACACACACACACACACACACACACACACACACACACACACACACACACACTGAGGACTGATATTACTAGAACAAAGTGGGACAAGCCTAAATGCAGTACGATTGCATGCTTGCATGGTTCTTGTTCTCACTGAATCTCTCCAAATACAAGGAGAAATGTGTGAAATGTGTCACTTTTACTATAGTCTTATTCATAGTCAATATTCAAGCAGTTTTGTTCTATATAAATCATGTACTATTGCACACGCTAAATCGTTAATTTCATGAATGCCTCTCATTTATCTCATGTACTTTTACAATTTTTTTGTAACGTTTTACGTTTTTACTAGTAAAGACACCTGGAACCCTCTGGGGACCGCTCTGGAGTTTTACTTGGACAAGGACTGACATCTTTCTTGGATTTCCTCCCCTTTCTCTCTCTGGTTGGAGACTCAGTCTTCTTGGACCTCTAAATCCTCAGTTTCCTCTGCTTTCCTCTTCTGAGTTCTGTATTTACCAGCCAGCTTCTTCCCCCTGCCTCTCCCTGCCTTGGGTGGCATGTTAAAGTTGAATTAAAGTTGAATTAAAGTTGAATTAAATTAGAAATAAAGTTTAAATGTTCTGCTGCCAATATCTCCGATCAGCAATTTAATTTCCCACGGTTGGCCGAAGGTTTTATACCATCGGGAGGTCACGTGACGCCTTCGTGACCTAGTTCGTACCCTCAATACGACGTTGTGTAGCCATCGTGTGGCCTTAGTGTGTCCTGCCGGTATAAACTACTATAAAAATTCACATCTTCGTGTTGCCTTCGTGTGGTTCGGGTGCCTTCGTGTGTGGTTCGGGTGCCTTCGTGTGTGGTTCGGGTGCCATCGTGTGACCTTCTGTAGACATCGTACTTGCTTCGGCTGTTGATTGGCTGTTGACCAAGTTCGGGGCCATCTTGCGAAATTCTAAATTCCATATTCGTATGGCCATCTGGTGTCAATTTCGGGACAGTGTGACAGCACCTTTACGAATAGTGTTCATGTTAACTCAATGGGGTAATGGTGTTCATGTTAACTAAGGTATTAATTTCATAGTGTTAGGGCTAACCCCCTTACCCTATCCCCTATGATAATTCTATATAATAATTATCATTCCTGCTTTACTTTATGTTAATTCACGGTTTATGAATCTACCTTTATTGTACAGTGTCATCGTATAGCTTTGACTCTAGACCACAATGGCTCCATCTCACACCTCATCCATGATTTTCTGTGAACCTCCAACTTGCTTGTGTTAAGGTCTGATTGTAGAATATTAATTATCCTGCCAATTTTCCATGAAGATTTGAATCAATAAAACATAATTTACACAAGGCAGAGTTTATTACGATTTTCTATTAATCCCCAGTCGGCTGATGTGGGCATTTCCGTTTCACATTAATATGTGAATATAGTTATTAAAATATCAATATAGTAATTAATGATTCCTAGAGCCCATGTGCTGACAAAACCAACAACTACCTGGCTATAACGTACACATGCACACAGGTGTGTGTGTGTGTGTGTGTGTGTGTGTGTGTGTGTGTGTGTGTGTGTGTGTGTGTGTGTGTGTGTGTGTGTGTGTGTGTGTGTGTGTGTGTGTGTGTGTGTGTGTGTGTGTGTGTGTGTGTGTGTGTGTGTCCGCCTCTATGAGCACAGGACCGGGACGGACAGGTACATGATAGGTCAGTGAAGGTGTGTGTGTGTGTGTGTGTGTGTGTGTGTGTGTGTGTGTGTGTGTGTGCTTACATCCAAACCGAGCCAATACAGGCCCCCTTTCTCATGTATAAACATATAAACACACATGCAGGCACACACACACACACACACACACACACACACACACACACACACACACACACACACACACACCACACACACACACACACACACACACACACACACACACACACACACACACACACACACACACACGCACACAGACAGACACACGCAGGCCACACACACACCACACACACACACCACACACCCACACACGGGCGGCAGTATACCTCAGGAGGTAGAGCGGTCGCCTCACCACCGGCAGGTTGCTGGTTTGAACCCCGCCGCCTCCTCCTATCAAAAGCTGTGGAGGTGTCCTTGAGCAAGACCCCCTAACCCTAACTGCTCCTGACCTGCTGGCTGTCTCCTTGATGGCTGACTCCTCCGTTGGTGGTTGAATGAGTGGATGAATGGTGAATGTGAGGCATGACTTGTAAGAGCTTGAGAACCATTGGTTAGAAAAGAGCTCTATAAATGTCCATTTACCATTACACACACAGGGAGAATTGGAACAAATGTCAACAGTTGTGTGTGAAACAGTCGGTTGATGTGCTGAGCAGATAGACAGTTACAATGTACTGTAGATATATTTATATATAAATGGTATACGTATTACACACAGACACACAAGAGAGAGAAACAAAGCTTTAAGAGCTCTGTCCTTCTCAGGGGGGTCAGAGGTCATTAGGAGCAGGTAGGGGTCAGAGTTCAATAAGGAGCAGGTAGGGCTCAGAGGTGGGGGGTGGGGGGGGGGGGGAGGAGAGGAGTCAGGACCTACTAGATAATAACTTCAGGGCGGGGGGGGAGACCACATGGTTTCCATGGCGACCTTTGTTGCATGCACTTTTGTTCGGGCTAGAGAGAGAGAGAGAGAGAGAGAGAGAGAGAGAGAGGGGTAGTAGGTTGCAAACACACGCACACACGCACACACACACACACACACACACACACACACAGAGACGTCCATACACACACACATTATGCAGTGGAATCCTACACCATGCCTATTTTTGAGACCAACTCACAGAGGTAAAGCTGGGATCTCCAACAGCATCACTCTGTTTCCCTTTGGCTGGCAAGGTAAACAAAGACATTTCCT
>CM051020.1:12074482-12076982 GCA_027704905.1 Muraenolepis orangiensis
ATGCACACTTGTGTGGTAAATGTGTTAAATGTACTTATATGTGTTTAATGTGTTTAACATTTGTTAAATACATTAAACTATGAAACAGGACTTCCAGTGAACTGTTGAACGCATACAATTGCGGTCAAATCGACGACTGATCATCAGTTGTGATACATGTTCAAATCAGAAGCTACGGGAGCACTAGAAACAACTCTTGACTATAAGACACACAAATCCATCAACATTTAGACCTCGATAGCAAAGTATATGAGTGGCATTTAGTGTTGCTGTTGCGTTTTAACTGTGGTTAAAATATGGTGGTTCAGAATTGTATACAATTGTGTCCAAACCTCAAGAGTATCATTGTAGTATATTCTAGTATCATAGTGTTTTTTGTATATTTGCGACACACGAGTAGTTATAACAAAATGTTACAGGACAAGGCAAGGTAAAAACAAAGTTTGTACATTTTCTATCATTTTGTCCCTCCAGAGTTGACCAAGTGTTTTGCAATCATAGTTCATTTACATCTTAGATCTCAACATTCTTGTTTAGGTTTGATCCTCCGACTCTCTGAATAGGTCTAAATCTTCCAGCTCTCAGGTCATTCAAAGTAATGTACAGCTCCAAAGGTTTTTGGGGGAAATATATATAAGGCTACGTTATTCTGATCATATCGGACAATGTATTGAACATTTATTGAGAGGCACGCCTCCCTTGGGAGGCGTGGAGGTACTGCAGGAGGGGCACTGAGAGATGGGATGGAAGGGATCGTCTAATGTATTTTAGTGAGAGAGAAAACTGTACAAAAAGCAAAGCAGACACAGGCAGCACAGGCAGACCGAGCAATTAGAAACTATTTGTGGAGTGTGTGTGTGGTTAGTGGCTGGTTTAAGCATCCTCACCTGGTCCGAGTCCGACGGATTGGACTTCTGGGGCTGGGTGAGGCTGCACACCTGTGGGTCCTTGGTAATCAAGGCCTGCCCACACCTGTGTGCAGAGGTGCCACACTTTATAGTCGCTGTGTATGACCTACCCTATCCGGCGTGAACCAAATCTAACGTAATCACGGCCCTCTGCAAAACGTCGACTGTAAATTCCATGGCCATGTATGGCTATACATTATATAGTTGACGAGGCAAATGAAAGCAACAAGGATTGTCTTTTAATAGCTTATATATATAGCTGATACATTGAGGGACTCATTTTAAGGGTTTGCTGATTTATGAATATGAATTAAAAAACAGGCACATTTTTTCTTTTTTTTCTTTATTGAGCTAGAGGTTCATTCATTTCATTTGACAGGAGTAATGCCGTTCTTGTTTTACCAAGAACGGTGGGAGAGTGTGTGTGTGTGTGTGTGTGTGTGTGTGTGTGTGTGTGTGTGTGTGTGTGTGTGTGTGTGTGTGTGTGTGTGTGTGTGTGTGTGTGTGTGTGTGTGTGTGTGTGTGTGTGTGTGTGTGTGTGTCAAAAGAAAAAGTTTGAGAACCATTGGTGTAATCAATACTCTCTCCTGAATAGCTTGTACTTAGATAACTATCAGCAGGGTCAAAAATGTACCCAACCCAAGTCTCTATTGGCTTCCTCCCACACAAGCACAGCATCAGCCAATCAGATTAAGCTTGTGCCCTGAAGCCCGCCTCCCTTCTGGCCTGCGGACATATATGTAGATTGGCTCTTTATGCTCCTACAGAACCTAATGCAGCCAGGGAGAGATATGAAACTCATCTGGTACATTAAATGCCATCGTTACATAGGGCAATTGCGGTTGTGAAAGGCATGACTAATGTGACTTCACAATAGGCTGTGCATTTTTCATGCTTTACTGTGCCACAGGCAGCGTAGACGTATCCACACACAGTTAGCTGGACCGGAGAAAAAATTATAATAATGACGGCCCTCATCTCATATCCGGATGTATGGAGAATGGCGTGTTGTGTGGTCGTTGATCTTAAAGAGAGTGGATGGATGTCCTCAGGCATGAAAGACAGTGTTTGGTTTCGAGCTGTTCTTTTTTTTTTTTTTTGGTAGCTTTTTTCTAATAATTTTATTTTTGTTTTTTATTTTTTTTGTTTATATTGTTTACTCTTGACCACAATATAGAAAATTGTAAATGTTGCCATGACCAAAATGTTGGTCGTGGCAAATCATTTCCTTCTATTCCTTCTATAATCTAATCTATCTAGCCTAATCAATTATTTGAGTCATGATACATTCAGAGATAAAATAAATATAGCACCTAATTGTAATTGTAATCTACATGCAGAAACTGCGAAAAATATCAAATTAGCAGTAGCTTTTTGACCCACACACACATGGCATTTAGAGATGATATGGCCGGGATGGACGGACAGAGCACATAAGTCACGAGTGACATATTTGTAGTCCATTAGGACCAGATCAGTGTAGTTTTAAATGGACAGAAAGCTGACATATGTCTGCTCCGGTTCATTGATTGGTTGTGGCGTCAACACACATTCAGCACCACGGACAGATCCCGTCAGAGCCTTTAATGTGG
>CM051020.1:12086982-12089482 GCA_027704905.1 Muraenolepis orangiensis
ACGAGTTGTTCTCTTACCTACCTCTGTTGAACGCACTATTGCAAGTCGCTTGGGATAAAAGCATCTGCTAAATGACTGGACTGTAATGTAATTGAATGTAACATGTAAAACAGACGTTTAAACGTCTGTAAAACAGACGTTTAAACTTATACGTAAAGCTGTGCAACCGACCCCGGGACTTGACCCAAGATGGTTAGCCAAGCGCTAACGTGAATGCTAAGTGCTATCGGTAGTGTTGTGTGGGTCTAGCCAGTCTCACATGTAGCCATGAAAGCCTAACAATGGCGAAAATGGGGGCAACTCTTTTGTTAACTTGTTTTACCAGGTTTTAATTTCTTCATTCATAGTAAGGTGTTTTGTATTTAGTCGGGGAACAAGGTTGTACGCCTATGCTCGTCTAGCTTGATCGACTTATCCTTGCTACTGCAGGCTTGTTAAGGCCTTGTTTTTAGGCCTTGCAGCTAAGATGACGTAAGTATGTAAGTATACCTGAAGGGATCGTACAAAGACAGCTTTTTGTTGTGTTTTTTGGGGGGTATGCCACTCTGACGCTAACAAGCTAATTCACTGTGAGTGCTAGCTTTTTGTGGCGCTGTGTTTTGTTCGCCAACAGCTGCTACTGGATGTAGGTCATGTTGAGCCGCCACTTTATTTCCTTTTGAGTTGGCCCTTTTTCTTTTGTCGTTGTTGTATATAGCTACTGAGGACTGACGCTGAATTGAGCGCACCTTTTAATCTAACGCGCGGCTAGCTGGCCTCACCGCAAGTGGTAGCGCTTTATTTTTCGGCTGTACAATGTGTGACACAAGCGGAACAAATAAAACCACAAAAGAATACAAATCATAAAAATTGTATTCCGGCATTACGCAGCACAAATTGGACGTCACGATGGGCAGGTCTGAAATCGAAATCTTAACCTTGAGGATTGAATCCTCTTTATACACACAGTGAAATGTGTTTCTCTGCATTGAACCCATCCTAGTATGAGGAGCAGTGGGCAGCTATTGTATACACAGCGCCCGGGGAGCAGTGGTTAGGGGTCTGGTGCCCAACAGATTGGGCGAGAAACCAAAACCTTTGAAGATTATTATGGTGTTGTTTTATTCTGGGGCACTCTCGGCTGTACATCAACACCCACACTTTAATTCAATTCAGAAGTGGGGGACAGGTGTGTCACATCAACGCTTAAATCAGCCAGCGACCCATAATAGCCAATAAGAGGAGCAGCTTACGCGTGTTTAACCTATAGAGGCGTTCATCTATTGTAAAAACCAATGTGCCGCAAGTAGTGTCGGCTTTTGGTTCTCCGTGTCGAACACTCACAGCACGTCGAGTGTTAATTGTCTTTTTAGTGCAGATAGGGGTTGGGGAGGGGACAGGGGGAGGGAGGACATTGGGGGGGGGGGGGGACCACTTGTAAGTTCATGGCGGCCTCTCTAATCTTCTAATGGAGTCCATGTATTTTGCCAGGGCAGCCTCAGTGGCAGCCGAACCTCAGCTTCACAGTGGGTTGTTTTTTTTGGACCGTGCTCTCCGGTATTAGCCCTGAGGACACCACCCCCCCCCCCCCGAACTCACGCCCCCACCCCCCCTTGCTCACAACCCCTCAGGCTATATCCTACGCAGAGAAAAGACACACCGACTGTTCTCTTCCAAGAGATGATATATATTTGATGAAGGCCCCGGTCCACGCTTGCATACAGATGATGAGCGTGAGAACATTGACGAAGTCGACTGTTTTGGAGGACGACTGAATACCGGGTTTGTTAGCTCTGTTAAGCTTGGTTAATGGCTCTGCAGAGGGGGGGGGGGTTAGTTAGTGTTGATGATGATGATGATGATGATGATGATGATGGTGAGGGGGATGGGGGGGGGTTAGTTAGAGATGATGATGATGATGATGGTGATTCAAAAAAAAGGACATGATACGTGATGCTTCTGTCAGTGTTGAACGGTGAGCGTCCCCCACGGGTTTCAAACTCACGGCATGAGAGGCGGCGGTCTAACGTGAGAAGCTAAAACCCACGGGCCCTCTAGCTTTATCGCTATAGAACGTCAATTAGGCGTTGGGGAGTGAGGGTTTACCACTGCACAGCACCACCTGCTGGCGTCCGTTTCATCAGCGACAAGTTGTTTGTCTTTCAAAATTCCTTGTTATGAAATGCTATTGTTATTCCTTGTTATGAATGCTAATTATTTGAATTTTATTTTAACTATAATAATGCTGGCGGAATGACTCACACATCTTAATTGAGATTTTTCAAAACAGCATAACATTATCAGCAGCTCTCTTGGGGGGGAGATGTTTCTTACGTCGTTTTTTTTGGCAAAAGCTGATATTTGACAGGAAACAAACAAGACCAGATAAAGAATAAGCGCCGGTGTTTGGCATTTCAGGTGCTTACGTGTTGAATGAAAACAATGCCATGAAAACAGGGCCAGCAGCCACCACCGTCACATGTTAATTATGTTCACCGCACCCGATACACATGATACACAC
>CM051020.1:12101982-12126358 GCA_027704905.1 Muraenolepis orangiensis
AGTTCCAGGACCTAACCAAGTAGTTGTTACCTAAATCTAACCAAGTAGTTGTGTTACCTAAACCTAAACTAAGTAGTTGTGTTACCTAAACCAAGTAGTTGTGTTACCTGAACCTTAACCAAGTAGTTGTGTTACCTCAACCTAAACTAAGTAGTTGTGTTACCTAAACCTAGTAGTTGTGTGACATAAACCTAACCCAGTAGTTGTGTTACCTAACCCAGTAGTTGTGCAAACCTTACCAGCTGTCGTGTTACCTAAACCTAACCCAGTAGTTGTGATACTTATAACCTAACCAGAGGTTGTGTTACCTAAACCTATACCAAGTAGTTGTGTTACCTAAACCTAAACCAAGTAGTTGTGTTACCTAAACCTAACCAAGTAGTTGTATTGCCTAAACTTAATCAGGTAGTTATGTTACTTCAACCTAAACCAAGAAGTTGTGTTACCTAAACCTAACTAAACTGGTTATGTACCAGCAAAATAATAAAACAAAAAACCTAGTCTAAAACTTCCAGGTCACAAACTCCCCCATGCAGTCTCCCTGGGTGGACGTCCTGTGTTTGACCCCATTCATCCACCGCAAACGCCTCCCTGCTCCTATGTACTTTGTCCCCTCTTCACACTGTGTCTCACTGTGACATCCTAAAGCCTTTCAGGCCGAAAGCCTTGAAGGCAACCTTCTCCTGTGTAACCGTCACTGCCACACACGTATAGCCTCACCTCCAGGTGGTTCAAGATTCAAGATTCAAGATTTGTATCTGCCGTATGCAACAAGTACAATGGAATGCTTACTCCCCCATTCCCTCCCGCACGCAGTATGACTTTTCTAAAACACTACAAAATAAAAAATACTGTCCACAAAAATTAACAATAAAAATAACAATAAAGCGGTTGATGGAGGACGGATGTACATGTGTTGAATTGTGCGGGAAAAAAAATAACCCATTTCAAAAGCATTTTAAAGTGCCAGTTGTGCAGCAGCAGCAGCAACATGAATAGAGTGCAGTGCAGTTCAGTGCAGAACAGTGCAGTGGCTGCAATGTACGTAATGTAAAGGTGGTTTGGCACTGAGGGAGCCGGCCCCAGTATCGGAGCGGATAATAGATTGAGGTTACAACCCAGGCTGATGATTTAATTCCTCTTGTCTTGTCCTCTTATCTTTGACTCCCCCCCCCCCCGTCTCTTGTCTCTCTCTCTCTCTCTCTCGTTTCTCTTTTCTTTTACCGTCTCCCTTTTCCCTTTCCGCTGCACAAACTGGACGTCCGTCTGTCCGTCTGTCCGTCTTTTGCTCTCCACCCTGTCTCTCTTATTCTGTCTTATTGGACACCCTACTTATAGGTCTCTCTTTATTTTCGTTAGTTTGTTTCGTTATTTATCTCTCACTCTCACTCTCTCTCTATCTCATTCTCTCTCTCTCTCTCTCTCTCTCTCTCTCTCTCTCTCTCTCTCTCTCTCTCTCTCTCTCTCTCTCTCTCTCTCTCTCTCTCTCTCTCTCTCTTACTCTCTGTCCATTGTTCTTAAACATGTTTTCTCTCTCTTTTTCTCTCTCTCTCTCCGTCAGTCCCTTTATTGTTATTTTTATTGTGTACAGTATCATTATAGTATAGTGTTATATATTTTAAGTATAGTACATAGTAAAGTATATAGTCTTACATTGTAGGGAATTCATACTGCTGGAGGGAATGGGGAGTAAGCATTCCATTGTACTTGTTGCATATGGCACATTTCAATTGCTCTCTCTCTCTCTCTCTCTCTCTCTCTCTCTCTCTCTCTCTCTCTCTCTCTCTCTCTCTCTCTCTCTCTCTCTCTCTCTCTCTCTCTCTCTCTCTCTCTCTCTCTCTCTCTCCCTTCTCTCTCTCGCTCTCTCTCTCTCTCTCTCTCTCTCTCTCTCTATGTCTCTCTCTCTCTCTCCCATTTATTTTTCCCTGTGGCGCGGTGCAGCAGATGGACACAAGGACATTGAGGATGAGCTGACCACAGGCTTGGAGCTGGTGGACTCCTGCATCAGATCCCTTCAGGAGTCAGGAATACTCGACAACGAGAAACGTAAGCTCGACACACACACACACACCACACACACACACACACACACACAGTGTTTCCTCCAATGTGTACACACAGTGTGGGTTCGGTGGGCACCGTGTAATGGTGTGCGCGTCCTGTGTAGGTGAGCCTTCCTCTGGCCTGTTTGGTCTGCTTTACTGCGGGCTAACATGTGAATAATTCATCAGACAAAATGGAGCACTCAACCTAAAACCCCACGTTCGTCTGGCCGGTTCCGCTTCTTTGTCAAGTGCAGGTGTATTTTGAAAAGTGATACAAGTCGCCGGTATCCCTTTACGCCCTGTGCCGAAAGCATGATATTCATCATGTTATAATTACTAAATTTTAAGATATTTCATTTTATGGACTTATTATTTTAGCTGGGAATAGGAAAGGCCCCCAGAAGACAACACCGGAGGATCTAAATTATTGATGAAGGAGATATTCTCACTTTAGTCCTCATAACATTTAGCTTCTGTTTCAAACGGCACAGTTGGTCTACCAGGAATTAACCGTTAACATTTTATTCCAACCATAAACTTTAAAGCGTAACCAAACACTACACTACTACACCGCCGAAAACCTCAGGGACTGCATGTTCTCCGGGAGAAAAAAACTGAGAAACATTACCTATTACAAATTCCTCCATCTGATTGGATAAAATATCCATTAAATCAAACTTCTAAGTGAAATCTCCTGGCTTAATTGCCTTTTGTTTTTATCTTAGTGTAGTAGGTACAAAGGTGTCCTTTTTCAAAGGATTCCTTTACAGAATTGTCCTATTCTGTTTATGGCCCATAACGTAAAATGAAGGTACACTTGACTTACCAAAAGCAGCTGATCGTAAAGAACATGCCGCTGTACTCATGTATGTACTCATAATAGGGCGGCAGTAGCTCAGGAGCTAGAGGTAGAGCGGGCGTCTAACAACCTGAAGGTTGCTGTTTCGATTCCTCCGGCTCCTTCCTCCTTGCAAAAGTGTCGAGGTGTCCGTGAGCAAGACACCCTAACTCTCACTGCTCCTGACGTGCCGGCCGTCTCCTCGCATGGTTGACTCCACCGTCGGTGTATGGATGGGTGAATGAGAGGCATGACTTGTGAAGCTATTTGGATAAAAGCGCTATATAAATGGCAGTCCATCCAGTCCAAAGTGTCTAGGCATTGGCGACAGTCTTAAGTGCCCAGCACAACATATGTGTCTCTATTGAATGATGAATGATTCATAATATTATCATGGGATTATAATATGGACACAAACACATCCATGGAACAGGAATGCATGCACGTCTATCACACATAGGCACGAGATTATTAGAAAGCAACCCCGGGTGTGTGAGAGGCTTGTCGCCAAATGTCTCTGGCATTTGCTTTTCGAAGGGTCACCGCAATGCGGGAACACTGCGCTCCCCTCATTCTTTGCCTAATGCCCGCTGGCCTTTGTGATAGCTGATATTTCGGTAATGGATGGCATTTTAATAATAAGGCGGACGTGCACTTTGCCCGAGGAATTTCCTTGTGCTGAGCCGGAGCGGGAACACGAAGGGTACATCCGCCGTTGTCTCCCCATGACACTTCTGAATCTTCCCCACTCAAGTTTCCAAACTTTTAAACTTTCCCCCAACCTGCCGTATATAACGGTGTTCTCAATGTACTCTGTGTTCCCACAGGTTTCGGGTAGCTGTAATACCGTAGTCTACTTTCTCTGATCTCGCTCTGGGATGTTGTTGTTGTTGTTGTTGTTGTTGTTGTGGTTGTTATTGTCAATTTTTTGGTTCACTAGATTTGGGATCTCTGTGTTTGTGTTTTAAATTGTTTTGTTGCAGAATTAAGCCGTATATTTTGCACACCATATAAAGAGTACGACTCAAAAAGCGCCAACAAGTGCCTGAACGAGTCCGTCTTCTGCCCCGAGATGTTGGACCTGAGATGTTTGATCTCAGGTCCAGAGCTGGGGAGACGTTTCAGATAGTGATCGTGATTGTGATGGTGTTTACAGACCCCCTCCCATCCTCTCCCCCCCCCCCCCTCCCTCTCCCCTGACCCTCCCGCCCCAAATTCACACGAGCCACACTCAGGAAAGCTTTGTCTCTCTTTTTGTTCAAAACAACTGTTATTATATCAAAAAAACTGTTATGTAAAGGTTGAAAAGGCGTCGGCATAAATCTACGTGTATTCGTGTGATTCCTCAAATTGCATACGCATGTATGAATAAATGATACACAGAGACACACACACACACACACACACACACACACACACACACACACACACACACACACACACACACACACACACACACACATACACACACACACATTCTTGTATTCTAAAAAGAGAAAAACTAATTGAGACCGTACCCCAGTACATTTGTAGCGCATACAGACAAACATGTGTTTACAAGATCATGGACACTCACCCAAATTCACACTCAAACACACACAAACACACACTCAAACACACACAAACACACACAAACACACACAAACACACACAAACACACACACAAACACAGACACACACAAACACAGACACACACACACACACGCCAGCATAACGCAAAGTGCTCCTCAATAATTCATCCAGAAGAGGGAGGGGTGAGGATTGAGATGGGGAAGGACAAGTCTTTCTGATCCGGTGCTCGCAACAGCAGAACAGATAGTCACCCAGGGGAAAGTGAGAGGAAGAGAAATAAATATGAAATAGAACAGAGCGAGGGGGAGAGGGAGAGGGAGAGAGAGAGAGAGAGAGAGAGAGAGAGAGAGAGAGAGAGAGAGAGAGAGAGAGAGAGAGAGAGAGAGAGAGAGAGAGAGAGAGAGAGAGAGAGAGAGAGAGAGAGAGAGAGAGAGAGAGAGAGAGAGAGAGAGAGATATCATAGAGACATACATTAATAAGCTCTTGTTATTTTGCGGGGCTTTGCCAGCCTAAGCACAGGTGACTTACTGCGAGGATGATGCTCATCGTCGACTCTGTGAAGACACACTTGTGATATTTTATGGTTATTCAAATTTGAGAGGGAGTTAGTAAAAAGTATGGCTATATTAAATCTGAAGCGACTTAAATTAGATGACGAGAGTGAGAGTGTGTGAGAGAGAGAGAGAGAGAGAGAGAGAGAGAGAGATTGGAAGTAACAATTTGAGAAGAAGATTGAAGAAGAAGAAATTGAGCAGACATTTTTATCCAAAGCGACTTACAATAGTGTGTTTCAACCAAGGAAGGTCAGAGAACAACTCGTCACCAGAAGTCATAAAAGTGCATTTCATTCCTATACAAGTCTCCAAGAAGTGAGCCAGTGCTCAGGTAAAATACAATAAGTTGGCAAACAATAGAACCATATCTAACTAACTAACAAGAAAACCATCTACTTTGTAAGACGCTAGTACGCTAGATATATTATAATATATATATAATATGCAGCCCCTTGTTTGTAAGGACCAAAACGTCTCTGATACTTATTCACATCAATGTAAAATCTCAATGTTAAGCAGAGAAAATAAACCATATATATATATATACAGTGTTATTATTATAATTATTATTATAATTATTATTTTATTTTATGCAGAACATTGTTGTCATTATTACTTGACGATTTAATATTTTTTTTAACAATTCTCAACATTATATTTGACAACGTTTAGAGAAAACATGTCTTCCCCACATGTGGTTAAACCCTGATTATTTGGTATACAATATCACCATTGTAGGTAGGGAAGCACACCTGTCAATGGAATAGCCAACTTTATAGACAGTATTTCAACCAAAAACGATTTAGCAGTGAACCTGGTAGATTCTCCGCAGGAGATTGTCAATGGAGCTGGAGCTATAACAGCTTGGACGAACGTCAATTAGCAATGTATTTGCTGTACGATCTATTAGTTTCAATCTATTATAAATAGATAGTTCAGTCGAGGGAATGGCTTACCTTTTTCAGCTTCCGGAGCTATGTGTTTCAAGAGCGACATGTCGAAGGTTGAATGTTGGTTTGTGTTTATGTTTAATGATTTGTGTTTATATATATATTTGTATTTTATTTGCTGTTTATTTGCTCCGTTTAACACTGCCGGGATGTAGCCGAAGAAATAAGGCTACAATTCTCTTACACGCCATAAGAAGTAGACCTACATTTAAACAACACATGAGTTTAATGGAATACACAATTGTAATTATACTCAGAACCACTCAAGCCTTAATGATGGGGCAGTGATATTGATAAGCCTATTAACTTAATTACACACAGTCTGCATTTTTTGGCCAGCTTTCCTTCCTGCCTTTGGCACCAGCAACTGTGTTGCTTTTTGCCTGTATTACATTTTTTGAATTCTTCATATTTGGTTATTATTATAGTTCGTTCATCTTGGATAACACATGCTGCTGATAGCCGAGCCTTGTCCATGTTTTTGATAGGTCATATGGTGGTCCCCTTTTACGTGAACACGGTCATAGCTAAACCTGGTGTTGACTTAACTAGTTGAGAACGAACAAAGCAAGCTTAGTGTCGATTTCTACGGTTAGCGAAGCTTGCTTCGTAGCATAGGCCAGGCTTGCTTCGCAGCATAGGCCCCAGGTCAAACTACAGTACGAACGAGACAAAAACGAAAAAACATGAAAATCATGATAAAAGAAACATATTCACCGTTGCTTAAAGTAAAGTATGGAGGAGTGCTTTTCAAATGACCCATATTGTTTTGACTTTCTGAGAGAAACAAACAGCTGCATGATAAAAAACAAGGAAAAACATTGAGGCAGCCATGAGAAAAGACATGTATTCAACAACATGTATGTCCTAAAAGTTGATCCAGAAGTCTCCATACTGCTCTGTTGAACATATTTCTTGGTTAGTTCCGTCTGTTTTGCTTTCTTTGTACAACTTCCTTCTCGCTCTCCTCCTAACCTCCTCCTCCTCCTCCTCCTCCTCCTCCTCCTCCTCCTCCTCCTCCTCCTCCTCCCCCTCCCTCCTCCCCTCCTCCTGTTTTCTCTTCCTCTGCTAATAAATTATGTATGCCATCTCGAGCTCACGGAGCACTGCACTGCTGCACTGCCTGTTCTATTCTAAATTGCTGCTCCCTCCCTCCCCTTCCCCTCTCTCTCTCTCTCTCTCTCTCTCTCTCTCTCTCTCTCTCTCTCTCTCTCTCTCTCTCTCTCTCTCTCTCTCTCTCTCTCTCTCTCTCTCTCTGTGACTCTCTCTCTGCCTCCCCCTTCCCACTATATGCCTCCCTACCCCCACTCTGCTTTTCCCCCTCTTTCCCCCCCTCTCCATCTCTCGTCAAACTCTTGTTTGTTCTCTCTCTCTCTCTCTCTCTCTCTCTCTCTCTCTCTCTCTCTCTCTCTCTCTCTCTCTCTCTCTCTCTCTCTCTCTCTCTCTCTCTCTCTCTCTCTCTCTCTCTCTCTCTCTCTCTCTCTCTAACTCCCTCTCTCACACACATATAATCTTTGCCTGCCTGCCATACAACTATTGAACTATCTCTCCCTCTCTCTCTCTCTCTCTCTCTCTCCCTCCCTCTCTCTCTCTCCCCTCCCCTCCCCCCTCCCCTCCCTCTCACTCTGTGTAGGACCGGCTCTGCTTTCCCAGAGTTCCTTGCAGCTCAACTCCACCCCGGAGGCTTCGCTCCAGTACTCTGCCAGCTACCATAGCAACCAGACCCTCGCCCTTAGCGACAGCATCTCCGCGGCAACCCCTCCACGCAGCGGGCAGTTTGGGGGCGCCGTTCACAGCTACAACCAGGTAGGAACAACTTGGATGAGGATGAGGAGGATGATGATGATGAGGATGATGATGAGGACGATGATGAGGAGGATGATGATGATTGGCCGTTAAAGTTTATGAAAGATTCACTCGGTGATGTCATCCCTCAGGAATTGGATAGCAGGGGGGGGGGGGAACTTGCATTCCGAATCCATTCCGGGGTGTGTGGGGAATTGATACCAGAATGTTCCGGTTGCTCGCGAGTTCTCCCACATGAAGGGCTGTTTTGATTTGCGTAGGAGGGCGGGCGGTGAAGGTTGGTGATGTTTGACTCGTGATACTCGTCTAGACTTTTAGACGGAGAACTGCTGCTTTGTTTATTTGTGTGTTATCGGCTTTCGTTTGAAAGAGTCTCTCTCTCTACATAAGTGAACGATAAAGGAATTAAATGAAGAAAGAAAGCCACAGGGGGGGGTTCGAGTTTGAGCAAGGTTGCCCGGAGATGGAGATAAAAGTGTTTGTGTCTTGCTGAATGTTTGGGGTGTGTGTGTGTGTGTGTGTGTGTGGGTGAGTGGGGGTGTGGGGGGGGAACTCTGAGGAGTTTCAAAAGATATGTTCATTAAGGCGCTTCAGATGCCGGTGGATAGCACCTTGTCTATAGTCTAAATGGAATCCCGCTATTTGTGATAGAGACGCCAGACTATTAGCTGTGTGTGTGTGTGTGTGTGGGGGGGGGGGGACACTTTAAAGCAACACTTTGGATGCTTTAAAGGACTTGAAAGAGAGAGAGAGGGAGAGCGGGTTGGGGGGTTTTGGGGCGGGGGGGGAGATGAGAGGGAGATCAGGAAAGAGGTGTGGAGAGAAGAAGAGAGGAGGAGAGAGAAAGGAGGAGAAGAGACCATGGGTTATTTCCCAGCGCTGTGCTTGTGGAGAGAAAGGGCCCAATTACTCTCTTGCCTACAGGAGACAATTACTCCCGACTCTCAATTCTTTAACCGAGGAATGATGGGATAACACACACATACACGCGCACACGTGTCATGCACATTTAAACACGCATACACCCACATACATGGACACACACATAGACACAGACACAAGCATCCACGTGCATACAATCAGGCTTATTTGAATAGGATTATTATATGTATATATATATATATATATATATATATATATATATATATATATATATATATACACATTTACTCAAATACTGAACATCTGCTGCACTTCGTTAAATAAAATATGTGCTTTGGCTTCATCAGGTCATATACAATGCATAGTGAGAGGGTTGTGCTGACTACCTTTTCTGTACACACACCGAGCACACACACACACACACACACACACACACACACACACACACACACACACACATACTGATTTAAAGCAGGATTTAAAAAAAAGAGAGTATACTTCGCTCCACTGTTTGTGTGTGTGTGTGTCTGTATATGTGTGTGTGTGCGTGTGTGTGTGTCTGTTGTGTGTGTGTGTGTGTGTGTGTGTGTGTGTGCGACCATGTGTTTGCATCCAAATCTCTACTTAAAGAGCCAGAAGGTGAGGATAGGGAAAGCTGACTTTGTAAAGCAGGCATTTTCTTCCTTCCCCAAGTCTACGCACTCTAGAGAATGTGTGTTTTTCCTTTAGCTCTGAAATCCCTTTGCCTAATAGAGACCTTTTTCTTGTCCTATTTCACGTCCACGCTGTGGTTCTGTGTGTGCGTGTGTGTGTGTGCGTGTATGTGCTTCTTCACTGTGATGTTTTTGGCTTGTCAGAGCAATGGGGTCACTGTTGTCAGCAATGCTTGTTGCTCCTTAATGGCTCCCATGTAACGCTTCTGAGAGAGATGCAGGTGCGTCCTTTATGTGTGTATGTCCATGCTTGCTTGTGTGTGTGTGTGTGTGTGTGTGTGTGTGTGTGTGTGTGTGTGTGTGTGTGTGTGTGTGTGTGTGTGTGTGTGTGTGTGTGTGTGTGTGTGTGTGTGTGTGTGTGTGTGTGTGTGTGTGTACCCAAATGCATGCCTTTGCACTATTTGCCTGCTTTTAATGTAGCGCATTTGAGAGACCTAGAGGTAGAGAGAGAGAGAGAGAGAGAGAGAGAGAGAGAGAGAGAGAGAGAGAGAGAGAGAGAGAGAGAGAGAGAGAGAGAGAGAGAGAGAGAGAGAGAGAGAGAGAGAGAGAGAGAGAGAGAGAGAGAGAGAGAGAGAGAGAGAGAGAGAGAGAGAGAGACATACAGCACGATGCGGGCTATGCAAGAGAGTCAGATAGCATGGTGGTTGAGTGTGTGTTTAGCGCCTGGGGTTTGGTATTTATATCTCTTAAGAGGTGCATTGCTACGCGTCACCTCAAACAACCGGAGTCATGGCTGTTTGAAGCGTTGCCGTCGGGACTACAAACCCCATCCTGTCGGCCTGTCGGTCTGCCTGCCATGCATCCAGTCTGTGTCTTCTGTGCCTTCGTGGACAGATGAGTGGGTTGAACGAGAGGGGGAACGACATGTAGCACAGGACCGTAGGTAGGGATCGAACCCAGGCCGCTACAAGGCGTATCACCTGCGTGGTTAGCACGTGGAATGGGTTGCACTTTACCCCAGGATGATAAAGCCGTCATCTGTTAGCTCAATCCATTCGTTCACCCATCAACCCACCCATCAACCCATTAATCTGTGATTCAGAGTCTGATTCATGTTAATTTATTGTCTCTCAGGATTGACAGCAAATCCTCTTGAGACTTGGCTCAGTGAAGACAAACAAGAAATCCCGACTTTTGAGTGTGTGTTGTGCTGTGGTTTAACCCCGTTGGCCGTGATTAACAAGGACCCGCAGGTGTGCAGCCTCACCCAGCACCAGAGTCTAATCAGTCTGACTCGGGCCAGGTGAGGCTGCTTCAACCAGCCACCAACCACACACACACTCACACACAACTACATTCATCCGTCTATCCAGCCACCCATCCATTAATTGTCCCATGGATCCGTCCGTCCATAAATCCATACATCCAACCATAACTGTAACAGCAGACTGGACTTTTTGTTAGGTCTGCAGGTGTTAAAGGATAACTCTTCTCCGCTTTTCAACCTAATCTCTATTGGCAGAGATGATTAAGCCCTAGTTGAACAGAATAAAGGATATTGTGTGAAATTACTTTTGGTATGAATTGCTCCGTTCTGTTGTATTTGTTGTTGTTGTTGTTGTCCATTTGGATTTATATAGTCGTGCGTTTTAGCGGAGTCCTTCTAGAGTTTTCAAATTGGAACTAATGGATTCATGGACTTCTGAAGCTCCATCATGGACTATTGATGGAGCTGTGGACTTGAAGTTGCTTGGGTCTTTAGTTTTGTTTAACCCAAAATGATTTGTCTCGAGACTAAATGACCTGCCTGTATTGTTTATGAGCAACTGTTTGGTTTATGTGGTGCCCTTTTCTTTCCTTTGACGTATATTTAATGGACTTTTACAACACATCCATCTAATCGTCCAAATTCAGGATAGCTCATCAATGAAGACACTCAATTTTCCACCTCCCTGGTCTCTTAGCATGACATGATTATCAGTCAGGAGGAGGATGAACAAGAAGTATGTTCAAATCCAAGGGTGGGGGGGGGGGAACGTGGCAGAGAAGGCGTGGCATTTGGTGGCAACCTGCCATAAATACAACTGTTGGCCATAAATACAAACATAAATACAACCGTTGGCCATATGACAGCTACATCGCGCTTCTCTATACGGTATGAGCCGACCACAACTTGCTGATTTTTAGTAAGTACGCAAATGCTAACATGATTAATTAAAATTCTGTGAGTTTTCTCATATGCTCTGGTCTCTTTCTCTCTCTTTCCGAGGTTGTTTATCTCACGCAACGGGCCATTGGCTATCGGGAATCCCGTACGCACACAGTCGACAGAATCAGACAATCACAAACACTCCCGCCCCCCTTCCTCGTCACCCTATCTCTCTCACACTCTGGCACACACTGGATATTACATTTTTAACACAATATTATACATGCACATGCTAAATATATTTTTTCTTTCTTTCTTGTATACCCCCGCACCAGACTCAAACATCTGCTTTGCGTGCTAGTTCACATATATCTCTCGACGACAGATGTGCGTCTATGGCCCGAGCAATGAATTGCTTTTGAAACTCTCCGGCGCTGGCACTTTAAGTGATACTGCTGAAGAGTTTGTTTCTGCAGTATCTATGTACAGTTAAGTGGCGATCATGTTTCTCAAGGTCAGGGTAGGGATTGTGTTGGCCCTGCATGCCTGTGTGGGATGGGTATAAGCAGCTACCACAGCGCTCTCCACAGCGGTTGAATAACACAATCTGAATGAATGACCTTCAGCGACAGCATGCCGTCACACCCTGTGTAAAGTTGGCATTGGTTCTCTCATTGTTGTCTGCGACTCAGGGACGCAAATGCATTCCGAGCAAAGTGACGAAGCTGGTCTATGTTCGTGTTCTAGCGGTTCTGAGGTTTCTGGAGTTTCATTGTCTGTTTGCTTGTTTGGATCATTCACAATTCTCTAGGAGTGAGCATGAATAGAAAAGTAGAAATGTGATTTATCTGTTCTTCTTAGGACTTAAAGACTTAAATGTTGTTAGTTATTTTAATCTGGCTACTTATACTTTGAGGTTAAGGTACAGATGAGCGTTGGACGTTGGACTCCATGCAATGTGCTACATACACTGTTTCTAACTCACTGAATGAGCCAAGTGATGTGAGCAAGGGTACCTCCCTAACTAAACTTTTCTTATTTGAGTCGCGGTCAATTAGCTTGCACTCCGTGAGAGATTTTAATTAATCGCCGTCCCTCAGCCATGACGCCCTTCGTCTCTTAATTGTTGTCCTTTTTTGTCCCTCTTTTCTTTTCCTCTTCATCCCTTTTCTCTTAAAACCCACCATCTTTATCATAACCATACCTTCCTCTATGCCCCCCTCCTCTCTCTCTACCCTCTACCCTCCGCCGCCCATAACCAGGTGACGTCCAATCGCGTGGCTCAGCAGCAGCAGCAGCAGCAGCAAAGCGGGGCGGGACCAGGTAAAGGCATACAAATGTCTTTCTCTTCTTCCTTCCCACAACGTCAGCACCACAGAGAGTCACGTCTCTCCTGCTAGTCTGACTAAATTATGATAATTTCAATAATTGTAATGCACCCTGGGACAGGGTTACTTTGACCTTCATTTTGAATCCAGCAGTCCTATTATGTTATAGCAGAGCCTCTGGTGAGAGAGACAGGTCCGGCCTGGGCTGGAAAAACCTAAATCTGAAAAGGGCCGAGGTACAGCTTGTTTCCTTTATTGTTGCGGAGATGTTCTTCTGAAGAGAAACTCCCGTGCACGAGTGGATGAAGTACTTCTAAAGTGTGGTGTCACTTTTTCTAAAGAATGTTGGTGTCCGGACAGGATATTTAGCTGTTAAATTATACCGGTGATGGCCAAGTTTGTGTTCACTGAAGCTTACAAATCCCCGCCTCCATGATCGGCCCCAACAAATATGCCGCCAAACAAAGTGCAAGCATCCCTTTCGTCAAGATTTGAGCAAGTTTGTAGTCTGTGATACTACTTTGAACTACTTTGATTACTCTGAACACAGGGGTAGCGGTGAGAGTAAAAAAAAACAACAACAGTTCAGATCAAACTATTTGCCATTAGAGACAAAGCGGTATTAGAACTTTGCAGAGAATGTTGCAGCGGTGTGAACTGGTTAGTTTGCTTCATTTGAAGCTGTTGCATCGTGTCTCAAGAGCTTTGAGGATGTACATAAGCATCCATCTCATCATGGCTCGCCACACATGTACTCTAGAAGGACCCTTCCTTTTCAACTTTTCCCAAGTATTGCTTTTTCTGTACATCCATTTTTTCAAAATATGACATATTAGAATTGTTGTGTATTTTTTGTTGCGCACAGGAATTGTAACGTGACCTAACAATAAAGAGCCCGGCTCCCTCCGTTCGTAAGGGAGCATAGTAAAAACAATATTTACGTTGCATCCAACTTGTATTTACACTTCTGGCATCGGTACTGAAGCATTAACGGCCTCTATTTTCCATTTGTGTTTTAACAGTGGGCCGTAGATGCTCACAGAGTGCCCAGACCATGCAGGGAATAAACACATCATAGGCTTTTTATTCGCTCCTCGTTCCGACTCGACGACCACAATGCAATATACCCTGTTCTATAGATCTGCCGTTAGCCTGACCTCGTCCCGAGCCACGGTCGCGGACACCAGATGGCACCGCAATATGCTTTGCCGCCAATCCTCCTCCTCCTCTTCTCTCTTCCATCCTCCCTTTTTCAACGTGTATTCACTTTCATTCGTTCTCCCCCCCCCCCCCCCAAGGAATCTACTACTCCAGCTCCACCCTGCCCAGCCAGCGTGTCAGCTCCCCACTATCTGCAGGTGGTGGTGGAGGCGGAGGAGGCCCGGGGTCCGGCTCCCCCAGCAAGCTGCAGCGGCTGGGCTCAGCCTCGGATGCGCCGGGCTACGCCACCACCCAGCGCCTGCCCTCCTCTTCCTCCTCCTCCTCCTCGCCCAGCAAACAGTCGCCCGTCAGCCGCCTGGCCAAGTCCTACAGGTACAGCCATGTGTTTGTGTCTTTGTGCCCGGCAGACCTGGAGCATCTGTTCTAGTGACTCTTATGCAAGGGAGACTGACTGTTCAGTGTAACTACAATACTGTACTGTATGTTACATGTTCATCCCATGGCACAATTTTGAACGTATATTAACTGGTCATTTGCACTACATTTGTAATTTTCTGTTTATAAGGCCACCGCAATATGTATATATACAAACTATATTTAGTTAGGTTTAGTTTTCTTTAAATCATTTATATTGTGTATTGTTTGCAAAAGTGACTTGTTGTTCAAAACAATTGTCGTAGTACGGCGACAATTTTGCCGGCATTCTGATTCTGAAACCTCATTTAACTCAAGATTTTTTTTTCCTCTACCAGCACCAACATCGCTGTGACGACAGCGGGAGGAGGCGTTTCTCCTCATAGAGTGGCTTCTCCACCCAGCTCCACTGCTACAGGGGGAGGGGCTAGTGCGTCACCATCCCCCCTGCACCAGGTAAGAAATGTGCATGTGCTTACAGTATGTGTGTGTGTGCGTATGCGTGATACACCCATTGCAAATACACCCATTGTCATTATGATTTGTGTACACACTTTTAAGTATGCCATTGACGTGTGCTATGTATGGTTTTTGTATATCCTTTCAATCCAATCTCGGGTTCATGTTAATTGCCTGACAACTTCCAATTCAGTTGTTGATGAATGGACAATGCGGGGCTGTAGCTCATAGGGCATAATCAGCATAAAGGTACCAATACTTTGTATTTCAAAGCAGCGACAGCAGTAAAAGTGTCCATGCACCGTGTATACAGTCCTTAAGCGTGCATTATATCGGCATGGCTGTGATACTCAGCAGGAGTTACGCTATCGATTCAGCCAAAGTGGTCGGGGGGGGGGGGGGGGGGGGGGTATCAGTGCTGAAAATAATACGTTATTCATCTCTGATTAACCCTGGGTTTCTTTTGTTTCGACGTCACTCAACACAGCTACCACGGTTTCATCAATCATTTGAATTGCTCCGACAAACGTCTTAACATGGATATCATCATCGACGTGTCGTATTGTTATTTAAACTAAGAGTTAAGAGAATTTCGGATAGTGAATAGCATAACAATGCTAATGATAAACAAATGTGCCTATGGTATTTTAAATGTCTAATAATAGTAATAATAATAATAATAATGATATGTTGTTATTGTATTATTCATACATTATAAACAATATTATTATTTTTAATTTGATGGGAAAACATTTAAACAAAAAAAGCTAGCGTCGCTAACGAGGCTTCATTCCCGCCAGTGGATACCTGCCCAAGTTAGCAGGCGGGGGGAGGGGCATGCTGTTTGACGAGCTCTTTGGTCCCTCTGTGTTGCCGTAGATGAGCTCAGGCGTAGGGAGTTATGCCACGCTGTCTCCCAAACGCCTGGCCGCCCACCACGCCTCCGACCAGTACAAGATCTCCCACGAGCTGTACGCCACCGCAACCCTACAGCGCCCCGGAAGCCTGGCAGGTGAGGGTTTACACATGCACACACACACACACACACACACACACACACACACACACACACACACACACACACACACACACACACATGCAGACACTCACTCACTCACTCACACACACACACAGGCACACATTCACATGCACACGCATGCAGACACACACAAACACACACACACAGGATCACACACACACACAGGCTTACATACACACACACACACACACACGCATGCATGCACTCCCCCTCACACACGCACACTCACACACGCACACACACACATACACATGCACACACACACGCACACACACACACACACACACAAACACACACACACACACATGCAGACAGTCACTCACTCACTCACTCACACACACACACACACACACACACACACACACACACACACACACACACACACACACACACACAGGCACACATTCACATGCACACACACTCAAACACACACACACAGGATCACACACAATTGCAAACATAGAACACACACACATGCGCACACATATTGTGCACACACACATAGTGCACACACACACACACACACATGCATGGATGGTCTTGAAAGCAATCTGGGGGAACGGAAGTAAGCGGTAACGACACTAACAAGGTCCCTTAAGTATCATTCACACACAAACACACACACACAAACACACACACACACACACACTCACACACACACAGGCACACAGGCACACAGGAGCACACACACGCACACACACACACGCACACACCACACACACACACACAACATAAATCCATAGCAGCCGTATCCTCAGTCTCCTCACATGTCAAAGCATGCCGTTAAGTTAACCACAGGGGGGGGGGGGAGGGGGGGGAGAGGGGGGGGGGGGGGGAGAGGGGGGGGGGAGGAGAATGGAACGATGGCTGGAATCCCCCGAGGTGTTCTCTCTTGGTTGTCTGGCTGCAGGTTCTTTCCGGGTGAATACCGGGAAAGTGTGCCGCCGGTGAACAGATGCTTCACCTTCACCCGCGACGGAGCGACGGTCACTCGTAGTCACGCTAAATTGTATCCTACTTATCCTGCCAAGGTTTTCAATGACAAGCTAAGAAAAGAAAAGTAAGCTTGACTCGCTCGAACTATCAGTGTGCGACAAATTAGATGACAAATGGGGACACGGTTATGCCTCTTGAGTAAAACGTTAGTATCTGGTTGTGGTGACCGTGGTAGTATAAGTCGTAGTAAGCTTTGGTTGTTGTATCTCGTGTGAGTGATATAGATAGTAGATCATAGTTGGACTGTAAGGATAGATAATAGTAGAACTGTAAGGGTAGGACACATGTGTAGTTCTTTCCTTTGTAAATCCATCTTTTGTAGTTCCTCGGCATCACAAACGTACATCATTTACAATTATTATATAGATATATATATTTTTTAGTTATTATTTTTTAGATTTAAGTTATTCATGCTAATTTCTGGAACCCGTTGCTTTGGAACAATTTTTCCAGGGTTGCCCTTGCGTTGTTGTGAAATGAACAAAAGAATTACCCTATTTACTGTATGTGTTAAACCAGTACAGTGAGTTATATAGTTCTTCTTTGTCAGACCTTTCAACCGTTGCACTTGATGGAGAACATGACCTCTAGCCCTTCTGCCCTGAAGGCATCTGTCTGTTGCGGTCCGGGGAGGGGCATTGGAATTGAAGAGTTTAAATCAAAAAGGGATCAAATGAATCAGAACGCGTAGCCTGGTGGGAAACAAGTCTCATCGTGTTTTTTGGTTTGTTTAAGGCTATTATTGGTAGACCTGGTTCAAGTACGCTCAAATGGGCAAGTACCTCGGAAAGGCTTCTAATGTAATCCTTCATCACACAGAATGGATGGGTTCCCACTGGGAAGGCATTCCTGTTAGTTTGAAGATCCAACAAAATATTTGTTTGAGCTATACTAAAGATACCATCATCCTTTTACTTTTGTCCAATCCTTTATGTCTCCCTATTAAATGGGAATTTCACTTTATAAGACTTCTGGGGGGAATTTTCAGTCGGGTTTTAGTGTTAGACGTTAGACTCATTGTAAACACACATCCCTGCTGCTCATGATTGACATTATGACGTTGTCCATTGTTTCGCTAACTTAGTTTATAATGTTCCTACTGTATGCTGTTTTTTACAAATGCAGGAAGTAGACCCAGGCCGTTTACTCAAGGATCGAACTCGGGGATTGAACTCAAGGACGATATCATTGTTGACTCTGAGACTGATGTTGGGCGTACCTGCAGACAATACCATTAGCTTGGTCACGTAAATAGTGTAGGCAACCCTATAACAACAGCCAGCAAGCTGTCTGACTGTTTCCGTTGACATCCTATGTATCTGCGGACAGACACGATAGTGTTAGCCAGCCCGGTAAGTGCCTACCTGGAGCGGTTTAAATCCAACGATGGGAAAACGGCTCCAGGCTTCCTTAAGGTAGTCAGGGTCTTCAGAGTGTTCACTGCGTATTCCGGGCCTCGTATGTGAACTTCTTCTGCTGTTATGTCGGGAGTGTCTGGTGATATCCAGCCATATCTGGCACAAACTTGCAACGCGTGGAAATAAACTTAGAAAATTAGCTCAAATCGGGTAAGGAAGAAGGTAACGCTGGAAACCGTACTACTGTGAGGACTTGCGCAACTAAAAACAGTTTGTCTTCGTTTCTGACATTAGACATGAGATAACTCATTTAAAAAAAAATGAAGGTCAGTGCAGTCATCAGAAGGACAATGTCACCCATGACAACATCTCGCCTAAATGATTAGGGATACAACAGTGGGGTTAACCTCCGAGGATGTAACGCCGTTAACAGACCGTTATCCACAAACAGCCTCTTTTGCTATAGTCCACACAAGAAACTAAACATGAAACAAGTTGGAGAAAAAAAATAGACCTGTCCTATCACACAGCAAAGATTAAAACGTGTCAGAGAACCAAATAGACTGGACGTTGAGACGGTTGCACCAAAGTGATTGCTATCGACAACTTAACCATCGACTCAACCACCCTGGGCACCATCTGTCCCCCCCCCCCCCCCCCCCCCCCTAAGGGACGGTCGCCAATTCCGCAGCATCCGTACAAGTACTATAAGGTTCAAGGATCGTTTTTATCCACTGGCAGTGCGCCTACTGAACTGCTGCCACTATCATAATATTGTCATTAACATTACACTATCATACTTTTGCTGGACTTTTTGGACTTATTACAGTAACTGCACTATTCTGCACTGTATTTGTGATGCTGCTGCACTACTGGCACTTTAAAATGCTTTTAAAAAATGCTTTTTGCACAATTCAACAATGTTTATATCATCCATCGGTCACTAGATTGTTCTTTTTATTTTGTACAGTAGTGTTTTAGTATAGTGTTAGTATAGTACATTATACAGTAAGTATAGTACATACTATAACATATAGTGTTACATTGTAGGAAATTCATACTGCGGGAGGGAATGGGGAGTTAGCATTCCATTGAACCTTGAATCTTGACTGCATCAAGCAGGATTTCTCCGGCTTGTAGCAGCATTGAAGCTCCAGACCCCCCCACACACACACACACACACACACACACACACACACACACACACACACACCACACACACACACACACACACACACCACACATATGAGTGTTGAGTGAGTGGGAAGTGTATGAATTGTCTTCTGTTGATACTTGGTCCTCACTTCAGATAAGGAGGTGAGAGGAGTTTGGGGGCGCTGATAAAGGAGGAGTAGATTAGTCGATTTTGATAAACAAACACCAGCTTGGAAAAGAGCAAAGAGAGAATGGCTGTATTTATGTTTCTGTTTGAATATGTATCCTATGTTTACATACATAGAGATGTTGCATGTAGATGTTCAACTTTTATATTTTGCTCTTTTTCTGACCCTTTCTGGCCTGTTTCAAACCTCATTGATAGCCCATCTCCTTCTCTGTTTCTCTGTTTCTACCCTTTATTCCTTTCTTCTTATCGCTCTCTCTCTCTCTCTCTCTCTCTCTCTCTCTCCTCTCTCTCTCTCTCTCTCTCTCGTCTCTCTCTCTCTCTCTCTCTCTCTCTCTCTCTCTCTCTCTCTCTCTCACATTTTTGTCCTCGACTCTGTTTCTCTTTTGTCTGCTTTTCATCTCCCTCGCTCTGTTTTCTGCTTGAGCTCTGCTCACTGGTTGATAGAAGGAGGGCAGTGCATCAAAGAGTCTCGTTTGTGTCTCTGGTGGCGGGAATGGAACATTTTTATTTATTAATTAATTCATATTTCAAATAAATATATATATATAACTCGACCAGACTCCCCCGGACTTCAAAGATGGAAGACTCGGGAGGATTTTGAGAGAGAGAGAGAGAGAGATAGAGAGAGAGAGAGAGAGAGAGAGAGACCGAGAGGATGAGGCCGAGCCATGCTCTGTGTGTGTGTCCAGGGCTGTAATTAGTGACTCAACACTATGTATCACTGACTGAGCTCTTAGTGCTGCAGTGCAACTCAATTCAGTCCAATGCACCGGGTACTTTGTTGACATAACTTCCATCTCTCTCTCTCTCTCTCTCTCTCTCTCTCTCTCTCTCTCTCTCTCTCCTCTCTCTCTCTCTCTCTCTCTCTCTCTCTCTCTCTCTCTGGCGCGCTCTCTCTCTCTCTCTCTCTCTCGCTCTCGCTCTCTCTCTCTCTCTCTCTGGCGCTCTCGCTCTCGCTCTCGCTCTCTCTCACTCTCGTCATGCTGGCATGAGAAGAGACGAGAAACGTTGGCATGACAAAGCTCTGTTTTTCCTCTTCCTCTTCCTCCATCTCCTCACCACTGTCGCATCTCAGACCCCGGGCGGCGTAATGGTGTGGAAGAGAGATGAGCGTGTTACTGTTGTTCGCTGGCACGCAACGGGCCAGGCAGGAGTCTGGCTCCGTCATGCCTCCCTGGGGGCAGCAGGCCTATCGAAGTCTGCACGTCCCCTCAGCCAAGAACCCACTCAATTGTGTGTTTTTCACACAAAAAAATGGGCTGCGATTCAACATCGATCTGAACGTTTCAACCCCAACTCAAAAATCGATACATTCTCTTATTATTTCTATGGTTATCTTTACATTTATGTCGCATATCGTGATAGTAGGTCGGTAGGTCTTTAGTGTGCTTTCACGCTAGGGACCCGGACCCCGAATCAGTAGTACACTTCACGGTACACGGTTCGCATTAGGTGTGTTAAAAACCCTGTAACCAAACACGGAAATGAAGCTCTAGTCTGCACATCTGCGTATTGCATAGGTTTTTTTTAGCTTTCCAAGTCAAGTCAAGTCAAGTCAAGTTTATTGTCACTTCACAGTTTACAGTTTAGTATAAAGCAGTGATGTGAAATTCTTGTGTGCAATACCCGACGACAGACAGCAGTTATAAAATAAGATAAAATAAAAATAGATAAAAAATAGAATAAAAAATAGAATAAAGAATATAAAATAAAAATAAAAAAATGCAATTTATAAAATGCAAAAATCAGCACAGAAAAGAGCAATATATATATATAAATCAATGTAATAAAATATACATTGTTATATGTTATACGCCCTTGTTCAGCAGCCTGATGGCCTGACTGTGGAAGCTATCTCTAAGCCTATTTGTACGACACTTGATACTGCGGTATCGCCTGCCTGACGGTAATAGTGAGTAAAGTTCGTGGCTGGGGTGGGCAATGTCTTTTATAATTCTTTTGGCCTTGGCCACGCACCGCTGGTTGTAAATGTCCAGGAGGGAGGGGAGCTCACCTCCAACGATATACTGGGCCGTCCGCACCACCCTTTGAAGCGCTCTGCGCTCGAGTGCCGTGCAGTTCCCGTACCAGGCGGTGATACACCCTGTCAGAACACTCTCGATGGTGCCGTTGTAGAATGTTCTCAGGATGCGGGGGCCCATGCTGAATTTCTTCAGACGCCTGAGAAAATACAGGCGTTGTTGGGCCCTTTTCACCACGTGTGTGGTGTGCGTGGACCATGTGAGGTCCTCGGAGATGTGCACGCCGAGGAACTTGAAGCTGCTGACCCTCTCTACTGCAACGCCGTCGATGGAGATAGGGCTGTGCTCTCCCCTCTGCCTCCTGAAGTCCACGATCAGCTCCTTGGTCTTCTTGACGTTGAGGGCGAGGCTGTTCTCCTGGCACCACTGCTCCAGCGATCCGACCTCCTCCCTGTAGGCTGTCTCGTCGTCGCCGGCGATCAGGCCCATCACTGTCGTGTCGTCAGCAAACTTGACGATGACGTTGGAGCTGTGCATAGCCATGCAGTCGTGGGTGTAGAGGGAGTAGAGGAGAGGGCTCAGCACGCATCCCTGGGGGGCTCCCGTGTTGAGGGTCAGTGGCTCTGATGTGGTGCTGCCCATCCTCACCACCTGGCGGCGGTCCGACAGGAGGTTCAGTATCCAGCTGCACATGGATGGGGGTACGCCTAGACCTCTCAGCTTGGTGTCGAGCTTGGCAGGAACTATTGTGTTGAATGCTGAGCTGTAGTCCACAAACAGCATTCGCACATAACAGTTCTTCCCCTCCAGGTGGGAAAGGGCAGTGTGGAGGGCCATGGCAATTGCGTCGTCCGTGGATCTATTTTGACGATATGCAAATTGCCATGGGTCCAGCGTGGTAGGTAACACGGAGCAAATAAAGTCCTTGACCAACCTCTCGAAGCATTTGCTAACGATCGAGGTGAGGGCCACAGGTCTGTAGTCATTCAGGCATGTTACCTTGGTTTGTTTAGGGACAGGCACGATGGTGGATATCTTGAAGACCGCGGGGACAACAGCCTGGGACAGGGAGAGGTTGAAGATGTCTGCAAAGACTCCTGCCAACTGGTCTGCGCATGCTCTGAGGACGCGGCCCGGGATGTCGTCGGGGCCTGCCGCCTTACGGATGTTCAGCCGCTTAAAGGTGCGGCGCACATCCGCCTCCGAGATGCGCAGCTGGCTGGTCTCCCCAGTCGGTGCTGGCTTCGGCGGGCTGCCGTTTACGTCGAACCGAGCAAAAAATGTATTTAGCTCTCCTGGGAGGGAGGTAGAGGAGTTCTCTACACAACTGGTTCTCCCTCTGAAGTTCGTTATCTTCTGCAGCCCCTGCCACATACCCCTCGCATCGTGTTTCTTGAATTTATCTTCCACTCTGTCCTTATACTCCCGCTTGGCAGTGACGATGGTCTTACGGAGGTCGTAACGGGCTCTCGTATATTCCTCCGTATTCCCGGAACCAAAGGCGGCGTTACGCGCATGTAGGGCAGCGCGAACATCGCCGTTAATCCACGGTTTCTGGTTGGGATATATCCGAACCGACTTGGTCGGAACAACGTCATCTATGCACTTCTTGATGAACCCGGTGACCGACGACGCGTACTCGTTGATGTTATTGTCCGAGGCAACGCGGAACATGTGCCAGTCAGCGTGATCAAAACAATCCTGCAGCGTAGAATCTGATTGGTCCGACCAGCATTGGACCTCCCTCACAGCGATCGGTTGCTGCTTCAGTCTCTGCCTATAGGCGGGGAGTAGCTGGATAGAGCGGTGATCTGATTTGCCGAACGGTGGGCGGAGGAGGGCCTTGTAGCCATCACGGAAGGGAGTGTAGCAGTGGTCGAGGATCCGCTCGCCCCGTGTGTTGCTCTTTATGTGTTGGTAGAACTTCGGGAGAACCTTCTTCAGGTTCGCCTTGTTGAAGTCCCCCGCCACGATGAGAGCAGCCTCGGGGTGGGCCGACTCCTGTTCGCTGATAGCCCCGTACAGTTCCTTCAGCGCTGTGTCCGTGTTGGCTTGTGGGGGAATGTAAACAGCGGTCACGGTTACCGCTGTAAACTCCCGAGGTAGCCAGTATGGACGGCACATAAGCATCAGGTACTCCAGGTCCGGGGAACAGAAAGACTTGAGGGGATGTACATGACTTTGGTTGCACCAAGATCTGTTTATCATGAGACATACCCCCCCTCCGCGATCTTTACCGGAGAGAGCCTTTGTTCTGTCCGCCCGGTGTACGGAAAATCCCGTCGGCTCGATAGCTGCGTCGGTAACCCCCTCCGACATCCATGTCTCCGTAAGGCAGATAATACAATTGTCCCTAGTTTCCCGGTGGAATTGAATACGAGCCTGTAGTTCGCTTAACTTATTGTCCAGAGACTGTACATTAGCCAGTAGAATGGTGGGTAGTGGGGGGCGATCGGATCGACATCTCAGCCTGACTAGCACGCCGGCTCGCTTCCCTCGCTTCCTCCGGCGACGCTTGCGCGTAATCGTGCCCAAAATGGACGGAGATAATCCAGCTGTGACTTCGGGCGGGACGTCCGAGCCGAAAGAATGAAAAAACTCCGGTAGGCGGCGAGCGACTGTCGATCTGATCTCCCAAAGTGTGCAGAAGTTATAAGTGAACTTGCTGCTAACATCCTGAACTAAAATAGTTGCGATAAAAAGAATAAATAACAAAAAACTGCGTCGTCGTGCGGGAGCTCGCGACACGGCAGCCATCTCGTACGGCGCCTATGGACCGGAAGCAGGTACAGCACAAAACCAACAAGTCTCGTAGCGACGTGAGAAGTGTTCTCTTCTTCGTCTG
>CM051020.1:12129858-12144858 GCA_027704905.1 Muraenolepis orangiensis
CTATCTCTAAGCCTATTTGTACGACACTTGATACTGCGGTATCGCCTGCCTGACGGTAATCGTGAGTAAAGTTCGTGGCTGGGGTGGGCAATGTCTTTTATAATTCTTTTGGCCTTGGCCACGCACCGCTGGTTGTAAATGTCCAGGAGGGAGGGGAGCTCACCTCCAACGATATACTGGGCCGTCCGCACCACCCTTTGAAGCGCTCTGCGCTCGAGTGCCGTGCAGTTCCCGTACCAGGCGGTGATACACCCTGTCAGAACACTCTCGATGGTGCCGTTGTAGAATGTTCTCAGGATGCGGGGGCCCATGCTGAATTTCTTCAGACGCCTGAGAAAATACAGGCGTTGTTGGGCCCTTTTCACCACGTGTGTGGTGTGCGTGGACCATGTGAGGTCCTCGGAGATGTGCACGCCGAGGAACTTGAAGCTGCTGACCCTCTCTACTGCAACGCCGTCGATGGAGATAGGGCTGTGCTCTCCCCTCTGCCTCCTGAAGTCCACGATCAGCTCCTTGGTCTTCTTGACGTTGAGGGCGAGGCTGTTCTCCTGGCACCACTGCTCCAGCGATCCGACCTCCTCCCTGTAGGCTGTCTCGTCGTCGCCGGCGATCAGGCCCATCACTGTCGTGTCGTCAGCAAACTTGACGATGACGTTGGAGCTGTGCATAGCCATGCAGTCGTGGGTGTAGAGGGAGTAGAGGAGAGGGCTCAGCACGCATCCCTGGGGGGCTCCCGTGTTGAGGGTCAGTGGCTCTGATGTGGTGCTGCCCATCCTCACCACCTGGCGGCGGTCCGACAGGAGGTTCAGTATCCAGCTGCACATGGATGGGGGTACGCCTAGACCTCTCAGCTTGGTGTCGAGCTTGGCAGGAACTATTGTGTTGAATGCTGAGCTGTAGTCCACAAACAGCATTCGCACATAACAGTTCTTCCCCTCCAGGTGGGAAAGGGCAGTGTGGAGGGCCATGGCAATTGCGTCGTCCGTGGATCTATTTTGACGATATGCAAATTGCCATGGGTCCAGCGTGGTAGGTAACACGGAGCAAATAAAGTCCTTGACCAACCTCTCGAAGCATTTGCTAACGATCGAGGTGAGGGCCACAGGTCTGTAGTCATTCAGGCATGTTACCTTGGTTTGTTTAGGGACAGGCACGATGGTGGATATCTTGAAGACCGCGGGGACAACAGCCTGGGACAGGGAGAGGTTGAAGATGTCTGCAAAGACTCCTGCCAACTGGTCTGCGCATGCTCTGAGGACGCGGCCCGGGATGTCGTCGGGGCCTGCCGCCTTACGGATGTTCAGCCGCTTAAAGGTGCGGCGCACATCCGCCTCCGAGATGCGCAGCTGGCTGGTCTCCCCAGTCGGTGCTGGCTTCGGCGGGCTGCCGTTTACGTCGAACCGAGCAAAAAATGTATTTAGCTCTCCTGGGAGGGAGGTAGAGGAGTTCTCTACACAACTGGTTCTCCCTCTGAAGTTCGTTATCTTCTGCAGCCCCTGCCACATACCCCTCGCATCGTGTTTCTTGAATTTATCTTCCACTCTGTCCTTATACTCCCGCTTGGCAGTGACGATGGTCTTACGGAGGTCGTAACGGGCTCTCGTATATTCCTCCGTATTCCCGGAACCAAAGGCGGCGTTACGCGCATGTAGGGCAGCGCGAACATCGCCGTTAATCCACGGTTTCTGGTTGGGATATATCCGAACCGACTTGGTCGGAACAACGTCATCTATGCACTTCTTGATGAACCCGGTGACCGACGACGCGTACTCGTTGATGTTATTGTCCGAGGCAACGCGGAACATGTGCCAGTCAGCGTGATCAAAACAATCCTGCAGCGTAGAATCTGATTGGTCCGACCAGCATTGGACCTCCCTCACAGCGATCGGTTGCTGCTTCAGTCTCTGCCTATAGGCGGGGAGTAGCTGGATAGAGCGGTGATCTGATTTGCCGAACGGTGGGCGGAGGAGGGCCTTGTAGCCATCACGGAAGGGAGTGTAGCAGTGGTCGAGGATCCGCTCGCCCCGTGTGTTGCTCTTTATGTGTTGGTAGAACTTCGGGAGAACCTTCTTCAGGTTCGCCTTGTTGAAGTCCCCCGCCACGATGAGAGCAGCCTCGGGGTGGGCCGACTCCTGTTCGCTGATAGCCCCGTACAGTTCCTTCAGCGCTGTGTCCGTGTTGGCTTGTGGGGGAATGTAAACAGCGGTCACGGTTACCGCTGTAAACTCCCGAGGTAGCCAGTATGGACGGCACATAAGCATCAGGTACTCCAGGTCCGGGGAACAGAAAGACTTGAGGGGATGTACATGACTTTGGTTGCACCAAGATCTGTTTATCATGAGACATACCCCCCCTCCGCGATCTTTACCGGAGAGAGCCTTTGTTCTGTCCGCCCGGTGTACGGAAAATCCCGTCGGCTCGATAGCTGCGTCGTACCCCTCCGACATCCATGTCTCCGTAAGGCAGATAATACAATTGTCCCTAGTTTCCCGGTGGAATTGAATACGAGCCTGTAGTTCGCTTAACTTATTGTCCAGAGACTGTACATTAGCCAGTAGAATGGTGGGTAGTGGGGGGCGATCGGATCGACATCTCAGCCTGACTAGCACGCCGGCTCGCTTCCCTCGCTTCCTCCGGCGACGCTTGCGCGTAATCGTGCCCAAAATGGACGGAGATAATCCAGCTGTGACTTCGGGCGGGACGTCCGAGCCGAAAGAATGAAAAAACTCCGGTAGGCGGCGAGCGACTGTCGATCTGATCTCCCAAAGTGTGCAGAAGTTATAAGTGAACTTGCTGCTAACATCCTGAACTAAAATAGTTGCGATAAAAAGAATAAATAACAAAAAACTGCGTCGTCGTGCGGGAGCTCGCGACACGGCAGCCATCTCGTACGGCGCCATACCGGAAGGGACAGCACAAACAAACAAGTCTCGTAGTTGACTTGAGAAGTGTTCTCTTCTTCTTCTTCTTCTTCTTCTTCTTCTTCTTCTTCTTCTTCTTCTTCTTCGGATTGAATGTGCATGTCGCCACCTACTGTATCGATGTGGGTGTACATTCGCAGCAAGTGTACTCGGGCACCCATGGTACCTTAGTTCATTCAAAGATTTGTGTCTTCTTGGCTTCAATGAGCACTGCAGGTGGCTAACTCGATCAGACTCCCCCCAGACTTCAAAGATGAAGACTTGGAAGGGAGGGGAGAGAGAGAGAGAGAGAGAGAGACCCCGAGAGAGAGAGAGAGAGAGAGAGAGAGAGAGAGAGAGAGAGAGAGAGAGAGAGAGAGAGAGAGAGAGAGAGAGAGAGAGAGAGAGAGAGAGAGAGAGAGAGAGAGAGAGAGAGAGAGAGAGAGAGAGAGAGAGAGAGAGAGAGAGAGAGAGAGAGGGATAATGACCCAGGACCGTTCAACTCTCTTGTGTGTCCAGGACTCTAATTAGTGATGCCACATGAAAATGAATTCTCTTTCTCTGCCGCTCTCTCTCTCTCTCTCTCTCTCTAGGGGTCTCTCTCTCTCTCTCTCTCTCTCTCTCTCTCTCTCTCTCTCTCTCTCTCTCTCTCTCTCTCTCTCTCTCTCTCTCTCTCTCTCTCTCTCTCTCTCTCTCTCTCTCTCTCTCTCTCTCTAGGGGTCTCTCTCTCTCTCTCTTTCTCTCTCTCTCTCTCTCTCTCTACCTTTTATTCCTTTCTTATCTCTCTCTCTCTCTCTCTTTCTCTCTCTCTCTATTTGTGTGGTTGGTGGGCATCCAACCAAGTAGCTAGCGGCTTGGGGTGGGGGTGGGGGGGTTTGGGAGGTTTGGGGGGGGGGGGGGAGACTCCACATCTCATTACCTCTGAGCTGATGCCCGGCAATGTGCGGCGGCAAGATTAAAAACATGACATACGACAGAGAACAGAGTAGTGTGGCATCGTCCCCCCTCTCTCTCTCTCTCTCTCTCTCTCTCTCTCTCTCTCTCTCTCTCTCTCTCTCTCTCTCTCTTAATCTCTCTCTGCCACCCCCCCCTCTCTATCTCTCTCTCTCTCTCCCTCCCTCAATCTGTCCGTTCATCCCTCTCTCCTTTCCTTTTTTTGCTTATGTTTTGTTTTTCTTTTCATTTTCCGAATGTGAAAAATCAGTTTTCCTATATCTTTTTTCCTTAATCGTGTGTTTAATCTGAGTCGTTGTTTCTCTATCTCTGGTTGTTCCCCCTAATGTGCCATCACTCGTTCTGTCTGTCTGTCTGTCTGTCTGTCTGTCTGTCTGTCTGTCTCTCTCTCTCTCTCTCTCTCTCTCTCTCTCTCTCTCTCTCTCTCTCTCCTCTCTCTCTCTCTCTCTCTCCTCTCTCTCTCTCTCGTCTCTCTCTCTCTCCTCTCTCTCTCTCTCTCTCTCTCTCTCTCTTTATCATTATTTGTTTCCGTCTTTCAATACGTCTTTTAATACCCCTCGCCCTTTCTCTCTCTCTCTCTCTCTCTCTCTCTCTCTCTCTCTCTCTCTCCTCTCTCTCTCTCTCTCTCTCTCTCTCTCTCTCTCTCTCTCTCTCTCTCTCTCTCTCTCTCTCTCTCTCTCTCTCTGTCACTCCACTCCACTCACTCACTCACTCACGCTCTCTCTCTCTCTCGCCACTGTATTATTAACTACTACTAGTACTAGTACTAGTACTCCGGTAGTCACTCAGTCCGCTACTAATGCTAATGCTACCGTTTGGAGTCTTGGAGGGAAGTTGGGGACCGGAACTTACTGATGCTTCTGATGACTCCTCTCCTCTTGTCTCTTGTACCCTCTCAGGCTCTCCTCGTCCTTCGGTAACCTCTCGCCTCTTCCGTCTTAGGGGGGGGGGGGGGGGGGGGGGGGGGCGTGGTCTACGACAGTGGTTCCCACACATTTTTTCTTTCTTATTTGGAGCCCCCGCCTCCAAAACTAATATATGAGAAAAGCCTTCTTAAAGGATTTCTTCCGTAGATCTTTCTTTAATGTATACCCATTTTCTCTCTCTCTCTCTCTCTCTCTCTCTCTCTCTCTCTCTCTCTCTCTCTCTCTCTCTCTCTCTCTCTCTCTCTCTCTCTCTCTCTCTCTCTCTCTCTCTCTCTCTCCTGTTCCCCCCCCCCCCCCCCAGGGTCACGTGGCTCCTACAGCAGCCAGCACAGCCAGGACCCCCAGAGGCCCCTGGGCTCCCCGGAGCACCACATTGATCCCATCTACGAGGAGCGCGTCTACCACAACAAGGGCCCGATGAGGAGCCTGAGCCAGAGCCAGGGGTCCGACACGGGGCCCTACCGCAACAACACCGGTAAGCAACCACACACACACAGCACGACCATGTGGCTGGATTTGTTGTTGTTTTTGTTGTAATGTAATGATAATTTGCAACAAGTAAAATGGAAGGCTTACTCCCCATTCCCTCCCGCAGTATGAATTTGTAAAACGCAATACTATAAAAAATACTATACACAATAGAAAAGGAACATAAAAGTGACTGAAGGATGATAAGTTCATATGTAGAATTGTGCAACAAGCTTTTAAAAAGCCTTTTAAAGTGCCAGTAGTGCAGCAGCATCATGACTACAGTGCAGTACAGTGCATAACACTGCAGTAACTGTAATGAGTCCAGAAATTCCAGCAAAGTATGAAAGTGTAATGTTAATGGCAATGTTATGATAGTGGCAGCACTCTGTGACACAACTGTGTCGTACTTAGTGCTTGCTCGGCATTCCTGCCTATTATTTCTCCATTGATCAAAAATCGAGTAAGAGGAGTTTGTCCTCGAGTTTTTCATACTAAAGGTGTTTTGCAGTCAAACGTGTCTTAAAAGTTATATATTTGTAATTACTCATAATAATCCGGTGATGGGAATCGCATTTGTGTATTTTGATGTGTACAAATTTGGCAGCTCAGATAAAAGTTGGCTTCGATTAAGGGTTTGTTTTTACTTACTAAAGACAACATTCCGCCTTTGACGCCTAAGTCAGGGGTCATAGCATAGTTAGCTTAGCTTTATACAATGCCTACATTGCGTTCATAGGCTCCTTTGCATTATGAAATAAACAAATCCTTTGCATTCAACGAATATCTCCTAGTGAGATTGAAATGCGCACATGGAGTGAAAATACTGTTATTTAGTTTTATTTACTTTGCCTGTAATCTGCAGATTAAACAGACCTATAAAAGACAGCATTTTCAGCCTCAGCTACTAAAATCTATTGATTCAGTTACAGAATTTAACTTCCTCTCTTCGTAAAAAAAGAGAATAGATTGTTGTATTTTTCCTCGTTCCCACGCTCCCACACTCGTCGTAATTGTAACGGAAAGCTAATCAAAGCTCAATCGACAAAGCTTAATAGAACACTAAAAGGTTTGATCACCCAAGACGCCGTCCAAACCAACTGTCCTCGGCCGTATGGAAGTTAAGGGTTTATTTTCACTTAAATCGAAAAATCTAATTCTGGAGAACTGAATCCTTTTTAATTGGTGACATACATGTTCACACACAGTGAAACTAGTTTCTCTGCATTTAACCCATCCTAGTATCAGGAGCAGTGGGCAGCTATCTTATATACAGGGCCCCGGGGGAGCAGTGTGTAGTGGGTTCTGGTGCCTTGCCCAAGGGCACCTTGGCAGTGCCCAAGAAGCGGAACTGGCACCTTTTTTCCAAGTACCAGTTCTCACTCCGTACTTTCTCTCCAGTTCCGGGGACTTGAACCGGCGACCCTCCGGTTCACCAAGTCCCAACAGACTGAGCTTTCCTGCCGCGGGTCCTCAATTGGCTTGCCTGATGTCATGTCATGTTTGTTTCATCTTTACTAAAGTAAAGAGTAAATAACAGTGTCTTGCATATCACAAATGTTCTAATACATTTTTTGGGTTTGTTTACTAGCCCGACGTGGCGTTTTACTTGCCCCGGGCAATAGGGCAATCATTATTATTGAGCCCCGGGGGATTGCCCGGACACTTTAGTGAACAGGACTTCACTAAAACGGCATTCACACGCTCTACAGTTGCAATGGGAACAATGGGGAATATTTAGCCGGCGTGAAGTGATCGACCGCGGGGGCCATTGTTGTCGCTCCGAAAAACGAAGGTGCGGCGGGACAATGTCCCTCTTGGAGTCGCCATGGCGACGAGGCAGGTCGTCCTAATGGATTCCCGGGTTACCGGGGACGATGACGACGGCGGCATAATGAAGCGATAAGGATTATGCTGACACAGCGAGCGGTACCTCGTTAATTATGTCGGGGTGTCTTTTGTTGGCCGTGGCAGCCGCACATTATATGTTCATTACGCCGGCGTGGATCAAAGTAATTAATGCAGTAAGTCATCGCCTCTGTGTTTCGCTCCCACTGTAGCCAATGGCCTTTTCCTCCGAAAGAGAAAGCTTGTGTGTGTGTGTGTGTGTGTAGCAGGAGCACAGTAGACGCCGGGTCTGTGTGTGTGTGTGTGTGTGTGTGTGTGTGTGTGTGTGTGTGTGTGTGTGTGTGTGTGTGTGTGTGTGTGTGTGTGTGTGTGTGGTGTGTGTGTGTGTGTGTGTGTGTGTGTGTGTGTGTGTGTGTAGCAGGAGCACAGTAGGCGCCGTGTGTGTGTGTGTGTGTGTGCGTGCGTGTGTGCGTGTGTGCGTGTGTGCGCGTTTGTGTGTGTGTGTGTGTGTGTGTGTGTGTGTGTGTGTGTGTGTGTGTGTGTGTGTGTGTGGGTAGGATAGGTCTCCATGAATGTATGCAGTCATTCTTGCACTAAACCAGGCCACTGCCCCAGAGGACTTCAGGTCAATGTGCTCTATTTCAAGCTATTACTGCAGCACACACACACACACACACACAAATAGACACACACACACTCAAGTATTTGTTGTGAACTAGGCTTCTTACATTCAACACACAATTCTACAGACACAGTACATATGTATCCACATTTTAAAAGGATGATCCTTGAAGATTCAGCCTTTGATGTTATTTTATTACATTTTTTTTATTTTATTTAAAAGTAAGTTTCAAAACACTTTCCCTCAAGGGGTTTCCATTGTACTGGTTCTCTTATTACATAATTGATGTCCCCTATGTTTTCAAAGTTTCTTCAAACTCTGTGTCTACCCCATTTTATACCCTCTACTTGACTGCCAATGCGCTCCAACAGGCCGGCTGGATGAACCATGTTCTGGAACATTCTGGAACCCACTTTCCTCTCTTTTCTTGCCTGCCGTACAATCCATCGATCCGTCCCTGGAATCCTCTTTGCTTCTTCACATGTTGTTCTTTATTCATTGAACTCTGTTCGCCCTTTAATAGAACACCGCCTCCTAGCCTCGTTCTTTCCTCGTTCTTTCCTGTTCCTTCCTGCTCCCTTCCTTTGTTGCTCCCTTCCTTACCACCCTCACTCCCTTCCCCCCCCTTCCTACTGCCTGTCCTCTTTTCTTCCTTCCATCCCCTTCAGTCTTAATCCCAGCACATCTTTTACTTCTAGGGCTGAACGATGTGGTAAACAAAAGAAAAAGATTAGTTTGACATATTTGACATTCAATTGTAATTTTAAGCATCACAATTTGTATTTTCACTGACAAAAACTATCATGACGTGCCATATGTTTTCAACATGTTCTCTTACATCTGCAGAAAAAAGTTCAGGGCATATCTGCAGCACTGCAGTGCACTACAATTTGCACATTTTATCCATAACAAAAAATTGCAGCTCCTGCCCTTTGGATATTGCACGATATGGCCGTATTCTGATGACTTGTTCAGCCCTATACCCCCTTCCCCTCCCTTCCCCTCCCTTCCCCTCCCTTCCCCCCCCTTCCCCTCCCTTCCCTCCCTTCCCCTCCCTTCCCCTCCCTTCCCCTCCCTTCCCCTCCCTTCCCCCCCCTTCCCCTCCCTTCCCCTCCCTTCCCTCATTGTCTTCGCACACCAGCCTCTCTGTCCTTCCTTGATTCGCCCAGGAGACCTGGCACTGAAGGACCCCCCCCCCCCCCCCGGAACACGACACACACACACACACACACACACACACACACACACACACACACACACACACACACACACACAGCGCCGAGAGAACCAGTTTTGACACCACGGGGCGTCACAGTGTCTCATCTGGCTCTAAATCGCGCCTTGCCTCATTTAGCCTCCCAGAAATAAAGAAAGAAAGAAAGAAAGAAGGAAAAAACCACAACACTTTGGATGCCCCAGTCGGCATAGCCTTTAGGACCGACTGTCCACGCCTGACTGTTTACGACTTGTTGTGAATCCTGCTACTATACCTCAGGGTTAGGAGAGAGGGGGCGGTGGGGGAGGAGGGGGGAGGATGGGGGAGGATGGGGGGAGGAGGATATTTCACGCCTCTGCCCCTTACTCGACAGGAGTGTCCCGCAGTTTAATACTCTGCCCCCTGCTTGTCTGCTCTGGGTGTCGGCAAATCTTTACACACTACACAATGTGCAGCCGTTATAAAAATACAGGAACATAGAGAGAGAGAGAGAGAGAGAGAGAGAGAGAGAGAGAGAGAGAGAGAGAGAGAGAGAGAGAGAGAGAGAGAGAGAGAGAGAGAGAGAGAGAGAGAGACTCAGAGAGAGTGAGAGAGAGAGAGACACAGAGAGAGAGAGAGACTCAGAGAGAGATTTGGAGAGAGAGAGAGAGAGAGAGAGAGAGAGAGAGATAGAGAGAGAGAGAGAGAGAGAGAGTGAGAGAGAGAGAGAGAGAGAGAGAGAGAGAGAGAGAGAGAGAGAGAGAGACTCATAGAGCGAAAGAGAGACTCATAGAGAGAGAAACTCATAGAGAGAGAGAGAGAGAGAGAGAGAGAGAGAGAGAGAGAGAGAGAGAGAGAGAAAGAAAGGCAGAGAGAGCGAGGAGAAGAAGAAGAATAAATCAGGAAATAAACATGGTTATGTATTCAGAGTCGATGGCAGGGGCGGATTGCCGCATTGCCTGTGCAGAGGTGTGTCTTGTCAGTTATTTGACGAGACGAGCGGCGTCAAATACAGTATCGAGTATCGAGTAATGACAGTGGCAGGCCCGCAGGTCCTTCTCTCATTCATTTCTTTCCGGGCCTTTCTGTGCACGGCCTTGGCTGTCAACGTGTTGCTGTGTCTTAGGAGTGGGCCGTGTAGAGATCATCAGGAGATGGCTGCACAATGAAATGGTTGTGTGAGTGAGTGTATCTGTGCATGTTGGGATTGTGCGTATGTTTGTGTGTGGGTGTGTGGGTGTGTGTGTGTGTGTGTGTGTGGGTGTGGGTGTGGGTGTGCGTGCGTGTGTGTGGGGTAGATACAAGATACAAGATACAATATTTGGACATTGGCCGTTTGCAACCAGTACAATTAAATGCTTACTCCCCATTACCTCCCGCAGTATGAATTTGAATACTGAATACTATAAAAGTACTATACACAATTAAAAATTAACATAAAAAGAACAATAAATTGACTGATGGATGATATATACATGTTTTGAATTGTGCAAAAACATATAAAAGCAACAGCAGCAGCCTCATGAATACAGTAAGTAAACTGTAATGAGTCCAGAAAGTCCAGCAAAGTATGATAGTGTTATGTTAATGACAATGTTATGATAGTGTCATGTTAATGACAATGTTATGGTAGTGTTATGTTAATGACAATGTTATGATAGTGGCAGCACTCCTAGCAGTTCAGTAGGCGCACGGCCTGTGGATAAAAGGGGGGGGGGGAGGAGGGAGGAGAAGAGGGGGAGAAGAGATGGTGCCCCAGGGTGGTTGGAGATGGCCTTCTTACGACATCTGGTGTCTTAAGTCCTCCTGAATGCATAGAAGTACACAGCCCATGATCTCTTCTGCCGTCCTCACCACCCTCCTGATGGCTTTCTTCCTGTCCTGTGCAGTGGTGATGTTGTGCCACACAGTGACGCCACTCGTCAGGACGCTCTCTACAGTGAGCCTAATGACTCTCATGGCACACTACTCAAAACGGAGCTAGTTGTTTCACTTCCCGCCGTAAATCTTGCAGCAACGCATCATTTGTCGTTGCCTCTCATCCAAACATGGATGTGATCGATTGGAGCAATTCTAGACCTTAGGGGAGTGGTACACACAACACACTGACGACCCACACAGAACAGACAGCGCTAGTTAGAGAGGAGATTCAAATTGATATTAATGGAGACGAGATTGACTGCGCTACAGGAAACACGCTAACAAACATGACGTTTAAATCGGCTGGATGCCTTGTACTATCTGATCTGGCTTTGTAATGAGAGACAGGACCACCCCCCCCCATCACCCAGAGAGAGAGAGAGAGAGAGAGAGAGAGAGAGAGAGAGAGAGAGAGAGAGAGAGAGAGAGAGAGAGAGAGAGAGAGAGAGAGAGAGAGAGAGGAGAGAGAGAGAGAGAGAGAGAGGAGAGAGAGAGAGAGAGAGAGAGAGAGATGAGAGAGAGAGAGAGAGAGAGAGAGAGAGAGAGAGAGAGAGACCTTGGCCCTTCCCCCATCTAGAAGCAAAGGGAAAGGTGATACCACCTATTTACACACCTGGGGATTGATGGGTGAATGGAGAAAGTGGGTGTTCACCTCACTACAATGTCTTTACCGTAACACCTGTGTGTGTGCGTGTGTGTGTGTGTGTGTGTGTGTGCGTGTGTGTGTGTGTGTGACACTAGGTGCTTTCTACCTGTTGTGTATGCATAACAGTATGTGTAGATAGAGTATATACACAGTATATAAGACAATGTGTACTCAAGTACACAAACAAAAATAGTGTAGGACTAATCACAAAATCGCTTTGCAGTTATTTTTCTGAAATCGTATATATATAATATATAGTTATTTTGTGTTGATATCTATTTTGGTTAAGGTTTGATGCAGGATCTAAAATAGAGTATAGAGAGTACAAAATATAGCTTTCGATGTTGCATATTGTTGTTGAGACTAAAATAGTTTGTTCCCGAGGCGTTCCTGCAGGCCGGCGTGGAGATGTAGTCACCCAACTTGTACCTTAGTCTGCCTCGTGGCCTCCTCCCAGCTGGACAGTAAACCTCTCTGGGAAGGCGACCAGGAAGCATCCTTAATAGACGCCGGAAATCTCCTCAACTGGCTCCTTTCTATGCAAAGGAGCAGCGGCTCTACTCCGAGTCTCTCGCGAGTGACCGAGCTTCACACCCTATCCCTGAGCGAGATGCCAGCCACCCTTTCTGAGGAAGCCACTTTACGTATCTGCGATCTCGTCCTTTCGTGCATGACCCATAAGTTCATGACCCTAGGTAAGGGTAGGGAAGGAAGACTGACAAAGACTGAGAGCTCACCTTTTAATCACCACGGTTTCCAATACGATCCCGTTGCCCTGATCACTACTGCAGTTTAGATACTAGTTTAAAAGGGGTTTTTTTTGTGTGTTTTTAAAGATATTGGATATTCAACAGGCTCTGGATAGTCTGGCGTGGGGAACACGATCACCGGTATGAGTCCCGCCGGTGTGTCTATTAGCCGTTAGCCCATGGTCCAACTGCTCCGAATGAAAATACACTCCTCTCCCCGGAGTTGTTTGCCCTTAATATCTTTTCAAGAGATGCCGTTTACAAAAAGGCTTGCTTTTTAGTGTGCCCATTGGCAAAAACTGTCATAGCTTTAAAAAAAGACGAATGACTTTAATTATAATAACATAATTAAAATGAACAAATACAATATACAATGTGACACTCAGCCCACCCGTAGAAACTCCTCAGTATGCTAAATGCTGTTTTCGATCGCACATCATATCATATCATGTCATTGTTCAGATTTCGTCTTTTGGTTTAAATAAATAATTTACACCTAAATTCATCGACTAATGGTGCTGTCCCCTTCCAAGCAAAGCCATCAGCACTCCTCTGTATAGAGACAACTTTTGATGGGTCAATATTACTGTGAATAACTAAATATTATGCCCCAGACAAAACGAAATAACTAACTATATCTGAATCACATCTCAAAATGTCCCCAATGGATATAACAATAAAATGACAATTCGGCTAGACCTAAAACAGTAAAAAGCAGGCCATAGCCAGTGGAGCTTCGGTGTGAATGAAACACACAGACTGCACAAAATAGTAAGGGTTAGAGAGAGAAAAGTCAGGTTAGTGACTGACTTTTCAATATGTGTACATGGGGAGGCCTGCTAGCTCCTCCTGTAAGGCCCGTCGGTCACCCACACGGGGGCCAAGACGCCTTGCAGCGACCCTGGTTCGATTGCCTGTGGTCCATTGCTACATGGTAAATGGTAAATGGACTGCGTTTATATAGCACTTTTCTAACCAGTGCCGGCCGCTCAAAGCGCTTTACGTTTACGCTTAAGTCAAACCTCACACTCCCCCCCACCCATTCATACACACCTTCATTCACCCATTCATACACACCTTCATTCACCCATTCATACACACCTTCATTCACCCATTCATACACACCTTCATTCACCCATTCATACACACCTTCATTCACCCATTCATACACACCTTCATTCACACATCGAGTCAGCCGTGCAAGGCGACAAGCCAGCACGTCGGGAGCAGTGAGGGTTTGTAGGGTGTCTTGCTAAGGGACACCTTGATACATACATACATACACTACATACATACATACTTTTGTATGTTTTTTCTCTTTCCTGTGCATGAAGGCAAAATGGCCAAAAAATATCCAAAATAATAAAATCAAATAAATGTGTCCATTGGTGGAAACTATCACAGACAAAAAAAAACTAAAAAATAATATATTTACAGTATTTAGATAATGGCCACAATGCTATTTTAACTGATTGGATTCCGATTGGATTCCAGCGTCTGCATCCTCTCAGACACCAATCACATCTCAGAACTCATCATTTCCATATCTGTATCCCGTGCCGGCACAGGTTACATGTTTAGCATAGAGTGGGTCTTGTCGGTGATAATGATTTCCGAAACTACAGAGACCATTACCATCCTCAGAGATCACTCTGGGGAAAAACATAACGGTAACAACTGTACAATTTTATGTCTTCAAATCAAACGGAACCAGAGATGTTATGCAAGTCCCACCACTGTTCATGTTTTATATATATTTTTTATCATCTGTGTATTCATTTTGTATGCTCCCTATAGCAGGGGATAGGGGAATTCCGTTTTTAAACATAACCCAACAACATTATTATTATTCATATTTTTTTCCCTAAATATTCGCCCACGTATTTATTTTTGAGGAGAAGTCTGCCTTCTTGTTGGACTTCCTCCCCCGACACAGTTGCGTATAAATCATGAGAACGACTCGACAGATGAAGTAGAGCAGTGCAGGGCCTCGATCTAGAGCTTGTGTTGGGCGGTGTAAAAACGTCTGACTTTGGGGTCGGGAAACACACATTCTCCATCGGTGTGAAGAAGTACCAGGTGGTTGTTGTGTGCATATCAGGTCAAGTGCTATGAGGTGTCCTTGTGTAGGACGTCTATCCCCTAACCACCCCTCGAACAAGCCAGGGCATCTTGCATATTGTGTGTGTGTGTGTGTGTGTGTGTGTGTGTGTGTGTGTGTGTGTGTGTGTGTGTGTGTGTGTGTGTGTGTGTGTGTGTGTGTGTGTGTGTGTGTGTGTGTGTGTGTGTGTGTGTGTGTGTGTGTGTGTGTGTGTGTGTGTGTGTGTGTTTAGGGGGGACTCGTGTCGTATTAAGTTCGATGGATGGATCTGATCTGAGTTTGATTGTTCATTTGTTTTGCGTTTGTTTGTGTTGCTTGCTTGGCGTCAATAGCCCATAATGTTTGGCTGTTGCTTTGGATACACCCAGACAGTGCGCTACCATTTTCATAAAGAAGTAGGAGAATATAAATCGGATCATATTCTTTCATAGTCTTTGGCTGCTGTCCTGCGCCTAGCCTAGCCTGAGATTTTTATACCCAGAGTCGTTGCCACGACAACCACCCGCTGGCTCTGAGTGGCATCGTAGGGTACCTTGACTTTCTCTTGACTTGTCGCCAAGGAGACGAACCACACAGCAAAAGTTTAACCTCCACCTCCACGGAGTGTGTGTGTGTGTATATGTGTGTGTGTGTGTGTGTGTGTGTGTGTGTGTGTTTCCTCAAGAGCTCCC
>CM051020.1:12149858-12152358 GCA_027704905.1 Muraenolepis orangiensis
GTGCCGGCGCTACCACCGGCGGCTACGGCCGCGGCGGCGGCGGCGGGGGCGCCAACACCTACGCCACTGTGGGGCCGGGCTACACCTCCGGCGTGGGCGGAGGCAGCGTGGGGGACATGTACGGCTCGGACCCCTACGTGGCGGACCCCTACCGCACCCTGCAGTACTGCCCCTCGGTGGTGGAGTCCCCCTACAGCAAGTCGGGCCCCGCGCTGCCGCCCGAGAGCGGCATGCAGCGCTCGCCCTCCATCGACTCCATCCAGAAGGACCCCCGGTAGGTGACCCGTGTGTGTGTGTGTGTTTTAGTGAGAGCATAGGTGTGTGTGTGTGTGTGTGTGTGTGTGTGTGTGTGTGTGTGTGTGTGTGTGTGTGTGTGTGTGTGTGTGTGTGTGTGTGTGTGTGTGTGTGTGTGTGTGTGTGTGTGTGTGTGTGTGTGTGGTTTTTGTTGAATGTGTTAGTTAAGCCTATAGCTTCAAGGATGGTATATATGTTTGTTGCATGTTTGTCGTTTGTGGACACTGTTCAGCTGAATGTCTCATGTGTTGTGAGACCAGAATACTGCAACTGGTCCGTGCTGTACTGGTAGTACTGGTCGTAGTGATCGTACTGGTTACTGCTGTTGGAGGTTGTACTGGTGATCATGGATACATGTGTGGGTACAGTAGTTCCCAGCTAGTGCTAAGCATCCCCTCCTGGTCCTCCACCCAGGAGTCGGTACCATTCATCTTACCCACTTTGTCCTCTCCCTCCACCCATTGCTCCTCCCCCTCCTAGTCTTTTCCTCCAGACTATTGGTAGTGGGAGTGCTGGTCCTGATGGGGAGAGGTTGACAGGCCCACTGGCAGGGAGCCAAGGCTAGTATTAAATATCCTCTCCTGCTCCCTCTTCCCAGAGTTATGTATCTGTAGGGAGCATCCTTTCGAGGAGGGGGGATCTCCTTTCTCTTCTTCTCCTCCAGTCAACTATCCTTAGCATACTGACCTTCCAACTCCGTCAGATGAGTCATTCCATCGCAGGCCCTCCTCTCTCCATTTCCAGACTCTCGGTAGTGGGAGTGTTTGTAGGAGGTTGACAGGCCGTCTGGGAGGGAGCCCAGGATGGTGTGATCAGACATACATCCAGACCAAGTCTCGGGCTGGTTGTGAGGACTCAGAGGTTATGTTTCTTTGTTGAGGAGCTTTTTTTTCAGGTATTTTGGTGGTCTTAAAATATGGTATGAAATGTGGTATGAAGATATTTACATATTTATCCCATTCATTCAATATTTTATGCACAAAGCATACCATAATATTCTGGCAGTAGAGACACAAAGGGATGCTGCAGAATGTAGCCTGGAGTCATTTTTAGACGAGGGTCTATTGCCAGCATCCCTTTCAATGAGTATATTAATTCATTGAGCACATCCTCTTCTTCCTCGGGATAAAATGGCATTTGGAAAAACAATATAAATAAAATTACACTCAAAGCCACATCTCAATCGTATTATTGTAATATTTCAACCGTTTGTCAACCATCATTTCAAATATTAACTGAAGGTAGATACGCAGCGTCCTGCTTCTGGTTGAACTCTTCTGATAAGTATAATACAGGGTATTTTATATATGATTTGGAGAGCCCTGATCTACGGTGAAGCATCAGTGACACTTGATGCCATTATCAACGAAAGTGCTCCAGACTCGTGGACATACAGTACACACACACACACACACACACACACACAACATACCAGGGTATGTTGTGTGTGTGTGTGTGTGTGTGTGTGTACTGTATGTCCACGATAACAGCTGTCAGCTAGGGAGAGAAAACACGCTAGCCTTCATTTGACAGAACGTCACTGCACGAAGCTTGAGAGATGAGCGTGTATGAAATGTGTTCCCCCTTCAACGACTGAGTGGTTTAGTTTTACTGACCGGATCATCATGACACAGTGAGGCACCCGAGGGACCAGACATCCATGGCCTCTGTGATCGGCCCTGGACGACCTCTGGAGCTCTGAGGGGTGAAGAGATGCATGTACACACATGGTAACCGTCATGTTTCCATAATACGAGATGAATCAGAACCCTAGGGAGCCTTAGTAAGGTGCGATGCTTTTGTAAGTCGTGTGCAGATTGGCCTATTCATATTGATGAAATTACACATTTGGGGTAAAGGAGGGTTTCAACACAACATCGGTGAGTGCAGTCGGACTAAATGAAAAATATCTAGCCTGTAGCGTTTGAAATGCACACGGTAACCATCAAGCACTTTGCCGCATTGTCTTAGGAAAATGAATTTCCTCTTGATGCATTACTATCCATCTATCTATCTATTTATCCATATGTTTATTTATCTATCTATCTATCTCACAAAGTTTTGCCTGCAAGTCGAAAACATGCATTTGATTTACCAACACGTGCACCATGTACTGTAACATTTACACACAACATATAACATAACATTTACAGTGACCTACATTTACATGGGTACCTACACCAGCAGAGGGTCTGACCAGGCCAGG
>CM051020.1:12154858-12162358 GCA_027704905.1 Muraenolepis orangiensis
AGATAGGTATCTTGCACAACGACGCCAATACAGTAAAGCTTAATTTATACTTCTGCATCGAATAGCCGCTGGTTACCGAAAGTGGCCGTCGGAGTAGCTTAACATGGAACATGTGATTCCAAACACAGAACCACATGTCGGGACTTAGAACCATTTTGTGCAAGCGCCGGCATGGAGGCCCACGGCGGCTATCCGAGGCGTCATTCAACTGTTACACTGAGGACACTGTGGTCTTGATATTGTTTTCATGTTGATTATTTGAATCAACAGATTGTACATTGACTATGTCATTTATAAAAAAAACTATCACGACTCCCAACTGGGGGTTCTGGGCTTTGGGTTCCCTGGTGCTGAGACACTGTACCGTGTTTCATCGTTCCCGGGCCGAGTCACAGGCACATAGTTCACTCGGAACGTAGCGTCGCTAGGGAGTTACGCTTCAGGAGGTCAACCTCAACTCATGTGCGCTCTTTTGTCCCCACGCTGCTGTGTCGCCCAGCTCTCTGGACGGGCGTGACACACATTTGGTTTTGTGTAAAAGCAAATGTCATCTTCGAATAATCTTCTCTCGGTGACGTATTGATTTTCCTGTTGGAGGTACTCTATGTTCCCAGGGAGAGAGCTGCTTGTTTGTAGGATCGTGAAGCTGAGAATACCACCAGGAAAGGTACGAACAGATGGAACAACACAGAGATTAAGGCAATGTCGTGTGTGTGTGTGTGTGTGTGTGTGTGTGTGTGTGTGTGTGCGTGTGTGCATGTGTGTGTGTGTGTGTGTGTGTGTGTGTGTGTGTGTGTGTGTGTGTGTGTGTGTGTGTGTGTGTGTGTGTATATAAGTCAGTACAAATAAGTTCTAAAGCACTTTTCACACATAAGTCACAAAATACTTTCCAAGGTTGTGTGTGTAATTAAGTAAGTACCATTTAGTAGTTACAAAGCACTTTTCACAGACAAAGGTCACAAAAGGCTTTCAAAGGTTGTGTGTGTGTGTGTCTGTGTCTGTGTCTGTGCGTTCACGCTTGTGTGGTTGTGCGCAAGTGTGTTACCCTACATTGGTGCGCTGAAGAGACATTGTGAGGTTTCGTACAGAGATGTATTTTTCATCTGTTTACGTAAAAATTCTGTCAGCTAGCGCACCATGACCGCCGCCTCGTCTAATTCCAAAGTTGGGATTATTACTATTTAATCATATCTCAGGGAAAACTTTAAAAACAATTCTGTGTCTCATTTCTTTCATCATCGTCAGTTGAGCGAACTCTGTTTACCTCTGAAGCGTCCACCTGCTGAGATCAGTGGAGATCTCTGAGGAATGAATTCAGTGATGTCTGGCTATTTTTATGTATCTCTCTGATCAAGTTATAGGACTCAGCTTGGAGTCGTGTCCAATGAATCGTAATAGCACAAATGAATCGGTCATTTTTGTTGCGGTAAGGAAAAATGTATCATAATAATGATCTTTAAGTAATATTTTGTCATTGAGACAGGGATGTATTCCAATAAATCAGGATTCATCTCAGAGCCATTTATAATTATAATGTTATCTGGTCTTGTCTGTTCCTGCTGCTGCTGCTGCTGTTGTTGTTGTTTTTCTCTTTCACACAACTGCTGGGATATGATTGAACGAGGAAGCCATTTGTTCGTTAGTGGGAGCGCAGAAGGACTTATCACCAAATGGTGCCTGCCTCTCGTCCACAGAGATACAGAAGACATGCATCTGGGAAAAGACGGTCGCCACGACGACATGAGCCTTGCACTTCCCCCGAATGCTTCTAGGAAGGTTACACTTCCATGTGACCATGGAGACTGTTCCAATTTCCAATTCCAAAGTCTCCACAGCTGAAGATGAAATGTGTGGGTTTTTAAAAATGTTTTAATCGTGAATTGATTCAAATGGTATTGGCAGCTCGAGGATATGGACATTAATAAGACATCAACTATTAGGCTAACCACACACACACACACACACACACACACGCAGTACTTTTTTTTTTCTTTTCTTTCTTCTTTCTCATGAAATATATTCCGCTAATTAGCTTTTAAACACACTGAAAGGTTGCGGTCCAGAACCGAGTGAGTTCCCCGACAGTCGTATAAATGGTTCAAACCATCTTCGCGAGCCGTCTATATTAGCATATACAATAGGAAGGGCCCACTCACCCGGGAGGGGGGGTGGGGGGGTGGGGCGGTAAGTATGCGTCGCATTAGATGTTTGAGGTGCTGTACGTTCAAATCTATTCCCTCTTATTGAATCAAAGTCGTGTCGTACTGCGTGAGGTTAAGCTAGCGGGGGCTGGCTCTCTCTCTCCTCTCTCTCTCTCTCTCTCTCTCTCTCTCTCTCTCTCCTCTCTCTCTCTCTCTCTCTCTCTCTCTCTCTCTCTCTCTCTCTCTCTCTCTCTCTCCTTCTCTCACAGAAGTAATTGGATATGGCTGAGATAGCATGAAGCACTAAATGACTTAGTCACTGTAAGAGATGAGGGAACACTGCAGGGGGGGGGGGGCAGAGGTTGTACAGATACGCATGTGTGTGTGTGTGTGTGTGTGTGTGTGTGTGTGTGTGTGTGTGTGTGTTCATGTATGTATGTGTGTGCTTGTGTGTGTGTGGTCAACCTGGGACAATGATGAGGAACGACACACAACAAGTTGGGAAAATCAACAGTCAAAAGAGAGCTTAGGAGACAAGCATGGTGGATAGATAGAGCAAAGCGGTAGTGTAATATATATTGTTTTAATGAACTCCCAGAAATGTTAGAATTTATTCAACTTGTCAACAGTTTCTTCAGTCTCATTAGGAGCAGGAGCAAAACAAATATATATATATATATATATATATATATATATATATATATAAAGCAAACAGACACTCAGTGTTCTAATTCCAAATCCTAAATCCTAAAATTCCAAATATTCTCTCTCTCCCTCTCCCTCTCCCTCTCTCTCTCTCTTTCTATTTCTCTCTCTCTCTCTTGCTCTCTCTCTCTCTCTCTCTCTCTCTCTCTCTCTCTCTCTCTCTCTCTCTCTCTCTCTCTCTCTCTCTCTCTCTCTCTCTCTCCTCTCTCTCTCTCTCTCTCTCTCTCTCTCTCTCTCTTCGTCTCTCCCTCTCCACGGCTGCATTCTTTCATTTCCTGCAGAGAGCAGCGGTTAACGTTCCCTAATGACGTGTCAGTCATCTCTCCACGTAGCACATCTTAATATTACAAAGGAATGACCCAGCAGGTGGGGGGGGGCGGGGGGGGGGGGAAGAACCCGGGACACACACAGCCAGGATAGAGGGGGGGGGGGGGGGAGGAACCCGGGACACACACAGCCAGGATAGAGGGGGGGGGGGGGGGGAGGAACCCGGGACACACACAGCCAGGATAGAGGGGGGGGGGGGGGGAGGAACCCGGGACACACAGCCAGGATAGAGGGGGCCCCGCCCTCTTTTTAGTGCCAACGCGGAATAGCTCCGATGGGCTAAACGTGGCCCGATCTGCCATGACACACCATTGTCGGGGGGGGCAAGGATAATGGGTGGGTGGGTGGGTGGGAGGGAGGGAGGGAGGGAGGGGGGGGGCTGTGGCTGTGTTGGCTGGCAGCCAGGGCACGTTGAGCTATTGAGGGAGGGTGTTGCAACAGTCAGCAGTGTGTGTGTGTGTGTGTGTGTGTGTGTGTGTGTGTGTGTGTGTGTGTGTGTGTGTGTGTGTGTGTGTGTGTGTGTGTGTGTGTGTGTGTGTGTGTGTGTGTGTGTGTGTGTGTGTGCGGATGTGTGTGTGGGTGGCTGTGTGTGGATGGCTAAGAATGCCATGACATTCATACATGGGTGCACTAGGCTGACAGTGCACTACTGTGCACTGCTGCTATGGCGCAATATCATGACACGTTGGAGTGTGTGTGTGTGTGTGCGTGTGTGTGTGTGTGTGTGTGTGTGCGTGTGTGTGTGTGTGTTCGTGCACGGTTTTTTTCCTTCTTCCTTTCGTTCAACAAAACACACGATCATCTTTATAATTGGGGTAAAGGAAGCCGCCTTGTGAACAGTATATCGTCGAGAGACCGTTTATGGGGCAATTCGAGGGCTCCCAAAACAGTTTTTTATTTTTATTTAATTCCCTCTAAGTCTTTTCCCCGACCCCCGCGATAAATCATCGCCCCGCTAAGTCTAAACTTTTATGGCGGTAGCCTGGAGTGTGTTTGTCTTCTGTCCCCACAAAGCACAGAGCGCTCACATTGGGCCTCCAGGGGGGGGGTGGTGGAGGACCTCGGCCCTCCACCTCCGCCTCCGCCTCCGCCCACACACCTCTGGGCTCCGGGCTCCGGGCTCCGGGCTCGGGGCTCAACGCTCCGCCTCACAGGCGCAAAGCGGAGGAGGGAGAGAGAGGGAGAGCGAGTAAGCAGGTGAACAATTATGAGAGAGATAAGAGAAAAGGGTCAGTGATTCGTGGAGCGATCGGAGGAGGAGGAGGAGGAAGAGGAGGAGGAACAGGAGGAGCTGGTAGTGGTGGTGGAAGTGGTAGAGAGAGAGAGCGAGAGAGAGAGCGAGAGAGAGAGAGCGAGAGAGAGAGCGAGAGAGAGAGCGAGAGAGAGAGAGAGAGAGAGAGAGAAGAGGAGAGAGAGAAAAGGAGAGAGAGAAAAGGAGTTTTGGGGTGCAGCCAGGGTGCAGACGGGGGAGAGAAGAGGCAGTGGGGGGGGATAACGACAAAGGAGGAAGGGAGCTCTGGAGGGCACTCTCTAGCCTGCTCTCAGCGCGGCCCATGGGTAATTTCCTCTCCACGTGAGAAATGCATGCTGGGATACGGAATCACCTCCAAGAGAGGGTAATGGTGCATCACCGGAACCTTGGCCTTGTGGCATGGCTTTCACTGTGTCTGTGTGTGTGTGTGTGTGTGTGTGTGTGTTTGTGTAAAATCACAAACACGCCCATGCCCTGGCTGTCATCCCTGCCTGTTTGCGGTAAATTGCCCATCGTAGATATTTTCCCTTTCTGAGTAGGGCAAGGTGTGTGTATGTGTGTTTGTGTGTGTGTGTGTGTGTGTGTGTGTCTGTCAGCATGTGTATGTGTGAGCGTGTGTGTGTGTGTGTGTTTGAATGTGTGTGTGTTTGTGTGTCTGTCTGTGAGCATGTGTGTGTGTGTGTGTGTGTGTGTGTGTGTGTGTGTGTGTGTGTGTGTGTGTGTGTGTGTGTGTGTGTGTGTGTGTGTGTGCAGGTGGGAGCGCATGAGCAGTGCACGTGTTGCCACCTTGGCATGAGAAGGCGCGTGTTTTTCGGTTATCTACCATCCTTAGCGGCGTGGTCTGAACGTCTTAGCCAGGGGTGGGAAAGACTTGACGAGCAGGAAAGCACAAACACGTTAAAACTACTGTCAAATAAATTAAGGAAGCAACACACCAACACCAACGCGGTAAATTGCTATTCAATGCGTTCCCGCACACATTATAACCACACAACGGCTGCCTCCAAGTTAAAGGAGCTTAATTATACAGGTGGGACTGCGTAATTGTGACTGTTTGTTTGTTTGTTTGTTTGTTTGTTTGTTTGTTGTTTCTGTACGCGGTGGTCGGGTTTCCAGGCGAATCCGTGGTAAATGAATTGATACATACTACGAAGTGTGAGGCTGAGGGTCGAGTGTGGGGGGGGCGGGGGGGCAAGACCTCGGAGACACAGCGTCAAGGGCTGTCAGGAAAGAACCGCTTTGCTTCATCAGCTCTCTGTTTCCCCGGAACGAGAGGACGCTGCCTGCAGCTTCGTACAGGCCACCCGCGATGCAGCGGCATGCAAATCCAAATCTGGAGGATTGAAATGGTCTCTTTATGGTAAACACACAAATTTAATTAGTTTCTCTGCATTTTCCCCCATCCTAGTATAAGGAGCAGTGGGCATCAGCTATTTTCATAAACAGCGCCCCGGGGGAGCAGTGTAGGGGTGTGGTGCCTTGCTCAAGGGCACCTCGGCAGTGCCCCAGGTGTTTCGGGGGACTTGAACCGGGCCACCTTCCGGTTCCCAAGCCCAAGTCCTAACATACTGAGCTATCCTGCGCCCTGTAGCCAACGCTTTACCTCAAATAAAACAACCAAATGCCAACAAACAGGCCGTATGGACAGGATCTCACTCTGCCACTCACTGTCTTAAAGACAGTTTTTTCCTTCTCTTTCCCTCTCTTTCCCGCTCTTTTCATCTCTTTCCCTCTTTCTCTCTCTTTTCCTCTCTTCCCCTCTTTTTCCAAAATCTCTTTCTCTCTTTTTCCCTCTCTTTCACTCTCTTTTCCTCTCTTTCCGTCTCTTTCCCTCTCTTTCCCTCTCTTTCCCTTTCTTTTCCTGTCCTTCCATCTATTTTCCTCTCCTTTCCTATCTTTCCCTCTCTTTCCCTCTCTTTTCCTATCTATCCTCTCTTCCCTCTTTTCCTCTTCCTCTTTCCCTCTTTTCTATCTCCCTCTCTTTCCCTCTCTTTTCCTATCTATCCCTCTCTTTCCCTCTCTTTTCCTATCTTCCTCTTTTCCTACTTCCTCTCTTCCCTCTCTTTCCCTCTCTCTTTCTACCTCTCTTCCCTCTCCTATCTTTTCCCTCTCTTTCCTCTTCCTACTTTCCCTCTCTTTCCCTCTCTTTTCTTATCTATCCCTCTCTTTCCCTCTCTTTTCTTATCTATCCCTCTCTTTCCCTCTCTTTTCCTCTCTTTCCCTCTTTGTTCCTCTCTTTCCATGTGTCCCTGCAATTGTCAGCAATCGAAAAGGGATTATAGGAAAATGAAAGCCCAGCAGTTCAGCCTCGCCTCCCAACCCCGCCTAGACTCACCCTTCCCCGCTCCTCTTCCCCTCTCTCTCTCTCTCTCTCTCTCTCTCTCTCTCTCTCTCTCTCTCTCTCTCTCTCTCTCTCTCTCTCTCTCTCTCTCTCTCTCTCTGTCTCTCTCTCTCTCTCTCTCTCTCTCTTTATGGCCCCTCTCTCTCACTTACGTATATACTCATCCCTCATTCTCTCACTGTTAAGGCTTTTGACACGCTGAGCTCACCTCTCCCTGTGTGCTCCTTATAGCTTCTGATTTCTCATTTTATTTGCGATGCGGGTCGTCGTCACCTTTTAACGCATTGATTTTTGTTGCACTTGAAAATGACCGGGGGCAGGCGCCCTGGTTATTGTTGCAGACGGATTGTCCCTTGGCTCCAATAGAACAGAGACTTGTTTTGTGTTTTTTTTTTTACCTCTCTTTAATGGATGACCTCATGGACATCATCATCATCATCATCATCATCATCATCCCCCCCGCTTACAGCTCAAAGCACGAGACTGTGTGTCAGGAACACAGACGCAAAGGCAATGTCATTTTGTGTTTTTCCTTAGTTCCAAAATAGACTACATGATTTTTTATATTCAAAAAGGCAGCAGCAGAAAAACAACAACAACACCCCCCCCCCCCCCCCTTTATTCCACCTCTGTGCTTCCTGTGCTCCGATAAAACAATATGACTCTCTACTTATTTGTTTGGGTTTGTGCGCGCTTACAAATATCAACTTAGGAAATTTGCCCTCCGCCGTTGT
>CM051020.1:12167358-12172358 GCA_027704905.1 Muraenolepis orangiensis
ATGGTTAGCGGCTCCTCAAGTAAATAGTATCCAGATTTTGGCTTTGAATACGCGGCAAAGGGGTGAATGGTAATCGGGGCGACGACGATGACCGCGCATAAAGGTTCAGCGGGTCGCGCGACAACCGCTACCAACGCTAGCGCCGGTTCGTTGTGGTAGAGCAGACCTGGAGACAACCAGCAACTAGTTGTGTGCTCAGGCTCCGGGACACACAGCGGACCGTGAACGTGCCAGCCCATCGCCATCGCTCTCGCCCACATACACACACCTCCTTCCCACATCTCCCAACCTCTTCTTTCGTCTACTCCATTACATCCATCATTCCCCCCTCCCTGTTCCAGATTGCTCTGGGTTTTTTGTTTTTTTTTGGAACACACACACACCCACACATACACACACACACACACACACACACACACACACGTCCCTTGGCCTATACTTGTTTTTCCTGATTCTTTTGCCTTGACCTCTGTGGCCCCTGTCTTGTTGTTAAGTGCACTTTATCTCTCTCTCTCTCTATATATATATATATATCTATGTCTCTCACTCTCTCGCTCTCTGTGATGCAGTGGGAACACCTGAGGTGTAGATAGGGCTTCTTTGACATCCCTTCCCGCTGTTCAGCATTACGGAAATGTGTGGGATAAGTGTGTGTGTGTGATAAAAGCAGTGGTTGGAAGGGAGAGGGTGGAGAAGAGGAGGAGGAGGCAGGGATGAAAGGTGTGTGTGTGTGTGGGTGGGTGGGTGTAACATCCAGCCCATAGTAAAACATTCCATGACATGCCCTATTTGGAGGTCTGACACAGAGTGGTGGGGCTCCTTTGTCTGAGAGAGAGAGAGAGAGAGAGAGGTTGGCGCTATCAATGGTAAAATATAGTAATGTTTATCGTAATACCTACCAGTAAAAACATACGTGTGTGTGTGTGTGTGTGTGTGTGTGTGTGTGTGTGTTCCAACTTTGTGTGTTTGTCTATTCATCACTTGTCTGTATGCCTCTTCCATCCAAGATACCAGCTTAAGTGTCAAGGCAGGCCTGTGACCTCCTTGATAAGATGGTACACAATGTCATCACACAAACACACACAAACACACACACAAACACACAGCCAGTGAGATTTCAAATCCGCATATTGTTAAACTCCGGGGGCAGCCCTAGTGAAAACTGACAAAAAGACACTCACTTTTTTGAAAAGGTGTATGTTCACACACACACACACACACACACACACACACACACACACACACACACACACACACACACACACACACACACACACACACACACACCCACACATGTTCACACACACACACACACACACACATACACACACACACACACACACACACACACACACACACACACACACACACACGTTCACAGACACACACACATAAACACACAGACAGACATGTTCACACATGCTTGGGGTGTCTTCCTAATTAGCATCCGGTTTGTAAAAATAGCTCACCTTCCTTGCATGTTTCTTTGCAACAATTGCAGTGGCTTTGATGTGCTGACAGTTTGGCTGCTGCTAGTCAACTCAATGTAATCTTCGGCTGGCCAAAGTGTGTGTGTACGTGTGTGTGTGTGTGTGTGTGTGTGTGTGTGTGTGTGTGTGTGTGTGTGTGTGTGTGTGTGTGTGTGTGTGTGTGTGTGTGTGTGTGTGTGTGTGTGTGTGTGTGTGTGTGTGTGTGTGTGTGTGTGTGTGTGTGTGTGTGTGTGCGATTTAGTCTTTGTGTTCATTTAGTCAGATGCGTTTACAATGTTTGATCCAGTGTTTGATGTCAGTGCTCTGTGCTTGACAATTTCAATTTCTAGTCCAAAAATATACATGCATCGATCATCTCTCGAGGAGAATCGTTTCAATCAAGCTCATTCAAATTCTGTCACTCAAAAATGTAGTGACGATGCGTTAGTCGTCTTTGAAGCTTTCGGGCGGTACAGCCGAAGTAAACCCCCTTGGTCGTTACTCTTAGATGAATGTGCCAATGCATCTAATTCAATTTAGGGAGGCTTTTATGTGCGTCGGCTGGCAGCTCACAGGTAATAGCATTGTAGTGGTAGCCCTAATGGTGAAATCAACACTTAAGGCGGGATAGTTGTACAAGGGTCGCTGTTGCCTCTTTTCAACACATCCGTAGATGTGACGACATTCAGTGTCTTTGCAAAGGATATTGCCTTGAAACATCCCTTTCACTGTGTTACGTTGTACGCTGTTGTGTAGTCCCAGTGGGGAGAGGGAGGGAATGGGGAGTAAGCATTCCATTGTACTTGTTGCCTATGGCAAATACAAATCTTGAATCTTGTATCTTGAATTCAATCTTGAGAGACATTTATTGAGGGGGGAAAACACAAAGGGAAGCAACTTAGCAAAACAAAACCTGCTACTGCAGTAGCTTAGCTTAGCTTACGTGAAAGGAAGGAACAATACACCCCTAACCCTAGCCGAGCTCGCCACTATAAAACAAAACATACATGGGTGTGGCCTCGACCACTGAGCTATGGTTTCTGGACGTTAGGTTGGCTAGGTGGGGAATATGTAAAGGGTTTGCCCCAGCTAACCTAGCCCCCTTCTCAGGGAAGACGTGAGGAACCAATCACAACACACAAGAACACCAAAACCCACAGAAAGAAAATAGTAACTTCCTGGGGGGGGGGGGGGAGGCGGTGTGTCTTTTTCATCTGCGGCCATCTTGAGGGGGGGATGGGATTCCAGGCCAGCCAATCAGCTCCAGGAACCCTTGAGAAAGAAGAAAGACCCCCCCTACAACCTACAGTGCCACCCGCAGGCAAGGCACACAACACACTGATGTTATGTTTTTGGATACGAAAGGTAGACCATGGAAACCATGATACGTATATCTCTCTTTCAATATGTTATGTGTTCCTCCCCACACACTAAAGCGTGTCGTTTTCATATGCAGCATGTACAGTAGTGTCAGTGGTGTATACACAGCTGGCAGGAGATATGGAGATTATTGTATTTTATTCGCTTTTTACTATTGTGTCATTGAGCAGAATCGCCACTGCCCTGTGTATGTCCAAAAACGGTTTAGAGTTTTTCAGAGTTTAAACACTGTGTGTCCTGGTTGGTGTTGTATCTTTATATATGGTCACATACTTGCATGTGTCATTATATTATTAGTTACAAGGTTTTTGAACGTCGTTGATAAGAACGGCCTCATCTGAGGCAGTAATGCATTACGATATCATCAAGGTACAGGTTACAAAGTTTATTGTAGCTTCCAATGCGCTCAATTTGTCCTGTCGTTGAATACATTTGGCCAAAAACTCTTGCTATAAAAGAAGAAGTGCTTTATACTGAACTGCACTCTAACCTAGCGTGGTCTGCCTGCACTCCTACGTCTCCAGGCATCAAATACATAAACCATTATAGGCTTGAAAACGTAAAACTGTACGGATTCGAGCAACCTGTTCTTTATTTAGCCTTGCACTGCAGCTCTTGCATTGCAAACAACCAGAGAACCAGTCTCCGAACAGCTGCCCACTACTACTGCTGTTTGCGGAGGCAGGGGGCGGAGCTAGGAGTTTTTTTACCGACAGTTTGAGGATCCAATGGAGATACGAGGATTACTCGCAAGCTCTTTTTAATGGTCATTTGTTCGATATTTGTAAAACCCACAAACACACCACGACCAATGCCATTGATTTTAAAAAAAATACAGGAGGTTTCTGCCCGTCTGCGACAAGATGCTTTCGGCCAACACTGGAGAATTCATATGCAGGTCATTCATGAGCAGGTGTAGGAATTGTCTTGCTCGAGGAGCCTTTCGGGTGCAGTGGATACTGGAGAGAGAACCGAGGACCTTTTGGTCTGGAAGTCAAACACCCACCTTCGCTGTCCTTGGATGCTCATCTGTTTCCATGCATAAATGCATTCTCCCACCATCATGCATTTATTCTTGTTGAAACCGTTCTTTGTGTCTTTTTTTAAATTGTTTGGAATATGACGGCATCACTTACCACTTGCGCTGAACCCGTCTGAAAAATATTTCCTCTTTTTTAATAATTTGCAGTCATGAATTGTTGAAGTCGATGGTGATGGCCTGCCGGTGGCATGACGGTGTGTAACGTCTAAGGCAACCTCAGGGTCCCCTGGGGGGGCCCTAATGAATGTGTGAGTGAGAGGATGTTCCAAAGGCCCATTGTTTGGTTGAGAAAACATCCAGTAATTGCACCGGGGTGGTGAAGGGAGGGGGGGGGGGGGGGGGGGGGGGGTGCCACACACACACACACTGCCACTGAAAATTACAGATCAGCAAATCTGGGATAGTGGCTAGGCAGGACATGCGTGAGTGTGTGTGTGTGTGTGTGTGTGTGCGAGTGTTTCTGTGCGTGCGTGGATGTCTCAGTCTATCGATGTTTATCCGGAATGTGTTTCAGCGTTGTTGTTTTTTATTTGTATGTGGATGCCAGCGTTTTGCCTCTCATGCAGAGTTTGCATTGTGAGTGGATGACGATTGTGTGTGCATGTGTGTGTGTGTGCGCGTGTGTGTGTGTGTGTGTGTGTTTATGCTAACCCTTTCTTTCTTTTGCGTGCACATGTGCAGAGCAGAACAGCATTCGATGTGCAGGATGAATGCTGTTCCACTGTGTGTGTATATTGAATGCATTCAATAACTCAATAGAATCCTCCCCTCCCTCTCCCCACGTATAAATCAACGCCTGTCGATCTGCTTAATGCCCCGTTCGATCAGGGGTCTTTTCTTTCTGTCCGTGCAGCTAATTGCTCCAACCGACTGCAACGGGGCCTTTTGTGCTCGTCCTGACTCTTGACTAATAAGGCCCCCGGCCGCTCTTCTGTGTGGAAGGGTTTCGCCTTACCCAGCATTTACATCACAGGAACCCCCGACAGTGGCGCTGGACCTGGTGCCTTTAATGTGTGAAGGACACAAACACAGACACAAACCCCCGCACACACACACAGAAATACACACACACACACACACGCTTGCACAAGGGAATTGTCCAATTGATT
>CM051020.1:12177358-12179858 GCA_027704905.1 Muraenolepis orangiensis
TCCTGCTGGATAGCCTCTTAATGAGATGCGCTGTTTTAATTAAACAGGCCGTGAGTCCATGTTTACCCGCGCCTCATTCTGGACGGCCCCCCCAGCTCGCTTGTTTATCCCGGGGATTGCCGGAGACTCTGGCTTCTTATTGACTTTACCTCAGGAGATCAGTCGGCTAATAGACTCCCGAACAAGGAGTCTATTTCTGTTTTCATTTTGTTAGTTGTTGTCCTTGTGCTGTTGCTGTTGCCGTGTTGTTTAAACAACGACATTGATGCAGGCCAATACGTCACACACATAAGTACACACACACACACACGCACACACACACACACATACACACACACACACATATACACACACACACACACACGGCACACGCTAATGTCACACGCGCTGCAGCAGGTAAATGTAATAACACAAACGAAAAGCAAACTAACTAATATCCTGTCACATTAATAAAGCTTTTTTGAATATTTCGTCACAATAAGAGATAGTGATACACAGTCGGTGGGGCGAGTGTACACGCGCACACACATCATAAGAACTTATTTTTTTTAAAAGTGCTCTTTGAGAGTCGTGTTTTAAAAAGGGGGGGAAGGAGGCAGACGGTTTGCTTCAGTAGATCCCAGACTCAGACGGGTCTGGCAGCGAGGGAGCTTCGTAGGTCATGAGGAATATCGTTTTAAAGCGTCTAGGTTGTTTGATGAGGGGGAAGCCAGTCGAGGTTTTGGGTCTATGATGAAAGACTGAGTGAGTATGCATGCGAGCGAGCGAGCGAGTGAGCAGACGGACAGCAGAGTTCTGGATTTGTTATGGTTTGCCGAGAACTTTGTTGGAGACGCCGTTGCATGTGTCGATGTTTCTGTTGTTGTTGTTGTTGTTGTCGTCGTCACGCCAACGATGGAGTGTTTGAGCGGCTGAGAAAGGAGAGGGGAATAATTATAATGTGGTTTAAAGAGAAATGTTAAAACACAGGGGCAGAGGTTAAGGATGTGTGGGAGATGAAAGCACGGCACAGCAGAGCTGAGCTGTCCAACGCGGATGGAGGAGTTGTGACTGGATACAGGCGCTATTTTTGTTATGGCGCGGGTTATGCAGGCGCAGACTGACAAATGATTGGATAGACGAGGTATGAAAAGTTGTCAGTCCCCCCCCCCCCCCCCCCCCCCCTTGCTTCTGGGTCTGAGGGATTCATATTTGCTTTCATACTGTGAGGTGTGATGTGTGCACATTCACTCATGCTTCTCAGTGCGGGCTCGGTGGTAGAGCCAGGTCGGCCATGAAGGACTTTCTGTTCTTGGCATTAGTTAATGTTTTAAACTGCATTCCGGGTGTTCTACCATCCGGTACCTTCTTATATCGTCACAGATTCGATCAGATTACAGATAACAGGGGATCGGCGTTCTTTGCCCGGAATAATAATGTCATCTACAAAGAAACAGGAAAAAGTCAGAAAAACAACCTGACATTCATATCCTTTCACCTTAAAATATGAAAAAGATAGAGATTAGCCGTCCATCACACGGAAGCCAAACCCATAGAAAGATCATATTGCCCAGAGATGAACCCTTCCCCACCGAGTACTGGAAACAAGACATTTTTATCCATATACGATAGGAGGGAAAAAAAATCCTCAAAATACAGCATTATTATCACAAAAAAAGCACGGAGCCACGGGTGATGGCAGAGAATTCCCCACGGCGGCTGAATCATCGGTCTCTTTACTTTGGCTTATTTTTTTTATGTCTCTCTTTACTTTACTTTACTCTCTTTCATGTCATCTCCATACAACCTCTTACCGCTGCAGCTTTGGTCGGGTCTCCAGGGCAATCACCTGCTTAAATGAAGGTTGAAGAACATATACATGTACACTGCTGAGGGGACATCTGCATCTCTCTCTCTCTCTTCATCTCTCTCTTCATCTCTCTCTTCATCTCTCTCTCTCTCTCTCTCTCTCTCTCCTCTCTCTCTCTCTCTCTCTCTCTCTCTCTCTCTCTCTCTCTCTCTCTCTCTCTCTCTCTCCTCTCTCTCTCTCTCTCTCTCTCCCAGTCACTCTTTATCTTTGCTGTATTCAATCCACATTCAGTCTGTTTTTCCCATAATTTATTCATTTTACTCCCACCCCCCCCCATTAATTTTGTTCCCTCTCTCCCATCCTCTCTCCCATCCTCTCTCCCTTTCAGTGTATCTATCTATAGCCATGTCTATCTATCTCTATCTCACTCTCTCTTTTTTAAATCTCTCTCTCTCTCTCTCTCTCTCTCTCTCTTCTCTCTCTCTCTCTCTCTCTCTCTCCTCTCTCTCTCTCTCTCTCTCTCCTCTCTCTCTCTCTCTCTCTCTCTCTCCTCTCTCTCCTCTCTCTCTCTCTCTGTCATATTGTTGTCTCACATGTACATCCTTTTTCCTAATATTCCTCCAATATCTTGCTCTCCTATCCCCCATCTCCCATCTTTTTAGCCTTCATCCATCTCTCTCCCTCTCTTGTTCTCTCTTTCCCTCTCTCTCT
>CM051020.1:12187358-12192358 GCA_027704905.1 Muraenolepis orangiensis
CCTTGGAAGAGAAAAATACGTTGTTTTGTTGAGTTTAGACACACACAGGGAGTGTGTGTGTGTGTGTGTGTGTGTGTGTGTGTGTGTGTGACTCGAGATTGCCTCCCTTTGTGCGAACAATGGTTTTCCAGTCGTGCACTCTCAAAAAGTCCTCCGTCCCGCACCTATCCATTTGTAAAACTGAAGGGTGGGTCCTTCTAGAGATGTACCATTTCTGAACCGCTCGAAACGGGCGAGCGCTCGCTCACTCCGCAAAACAAACAAGGGAGGGAGAAAAAAATAACGCAGTCGGGAGATGTGACTTGACTTTGACCGGCGGTACTAAGATCAGCCGTCTCTTTGCCCTTTGTGTTGGTCTGGACCGAGGACGCTCTCTTGTTAGAAGTAGAGCACCTTCATTGCTTCTTTGGTCAGCTTCTCGCGGGCTCAAGGAATCTCGCACTTGATCTTCGCCCGGTCCCTGTTTGTGATTGTGTTTGTGTCTTTTTTTATTCTATGTGGATTTGGGTTTGTTGTTGCTCGTGTGTGCTCAGCGTGGTCGTCAAGTGTGTAAACAAACTAGTCTTGTATCCTAAATCCTGATGGCGACCACTACCCAGAATGCAACGTGCCATGACGTCGTTGCCTGTCACTCGATAGTCCTATCTCATGTTCATGAGCGTGGGCGGCAGGATAACTCTAAGTCTGTTAGGATGTAGCTTGGGAACTTCGGGGACTTGAACCGGATCAAGGTCTTCTGGTTCAAGTCCCCGAAGAAGTTCCCAAGCTACATCCTAACAGACTTAGGGGCACTGCCGAGGTGCCCCTTGAGCAAGGCACCAGACCCCTACTCTGCTCCCCGGGCAGCTGTATATACAATAGCTGCCCACTGCTCCTAATACCAGGATGGGTTCAATGCAGAGAAACACATTTCACTGAGTGTGTGTGTACACCAATAAAGAGGATTCAGATCATCCAGATTTAGATTTAGACATCGATTTTGCTGTAGGAGAAGTCTGTGGTCAACCTGATGGTGTGTTTGAATGGAGTCATACTGTCCACACAAATCTTGAAAACTCGAAAAGCTATGCTATGTTATTATGAGGAAATCGACACATGAAACAGTTTTTTTTTACAACATTGGCAGGAACCGTCAATTGCAGAGGTCAGTCCCTGCTTCAGAGCATTTCACTATCCTCTTTTCACCAACTATCTAAAGTCTAAATCTAAATCTAGAGGATTGAATCTTCTTCATTGGTCACATACATGCACACACACACAGAAATTATTGATCTGCATTTAACCCATCCTAGTATTAGGAGCAGCTATTGTATATACAGCGCCACGGGGGAGCAGTGTATGGGTCTGGTGCCTTGCTCAAGGGGCACCTCGGCAGTGCCCCAGGTGTTTCGGGGACTTGGACCCGGCCACCTTCCGGTTCCCTAGCACAAGTTCCAACAGACTGAGCTACTGCTGCCCCTATAAAAGGACCTGGCAAGGCCATGGTAGTCAATGTCATGAGCTTTTGTTCCATCACTGTTTACCCTGCAGTGCACATCGAGGTGGTCACTGGTTGGTTTTGCCCGTCTATAAAAATGGCAGATTTGTGTTCCGCGGTTCTTATGTGTTCATCATGCCAGCCTGTGGAAATAGTGGTGGTTTAATGTAAGGTATGCCTGTTGACCAGTTGTTTGGATGTTAATATTTATGTTGGTCTCTCCCTCTCCCTTCCCCCTCTCTCTCTCTCTCTCTCTTCCCCTCTCTCTCTCTCTCTCTCTCTCTCTCTCTCTCTCTCTCTCTCTCTCTCTCTCTCTCTCTCTCTCTCTCTCCTCTCTCTCTCTCTCTCTCTCTCTCTCTCTCTCTCCCCCCCCCCTCTCTCTCTCTCTGCCTGTGTCTATGTCTCTCTCTCCTTCCAGGGAGTTTGGCTGGAGGGACCCGGAGCTGCCAGAGGTGATCCAGATGTTGCAGCATCAGTTCCCTTCGGTGCAGTCCAACGCTGCTGCTTACTTACAGCATCTGTGCTTCGGAGACAACAAGATCAAAGCAGAGGTGTGTGTGTGTGTGTGTGTGTGTGTGTGTGTGTGTGTGTGTGTGTGTGTGTGTGTGTGTGTGTGTGTGTGTGTGTGTGTGTGTGTGTGTGTGTGTGTGTGTGTGTGTGTGTGTGTGTGTGTGTGTGTGAATTTGTGTGTGTGTGTGTTGTGTTAAGGGTGTACATAATGTACATACACGTACAGTTACAGACCCTTTGAAGTGCTTAGGTTGTGTTTTTTTTAATATACATTCTGCTAGCAACTCACGACACACTACAGTCACATTATATATATATTTTCTGTCCTACATGATTCTATTCTATATGCTGGATGCCAGGGGCGAATCCTGATGCAACTGCGGAACATGTGAATAAGTTAATTTGTGTCTTGCCTCACATGCAATTCTCAAGGGGAAGCCTCTTCCGGATTCTCTGTTCATTAAGAAAAAGCTGTCGCCCAGTTTATTATGAATTTTTATTATGTCCACATCCATGTTCTTCATACACACATGTGCACACACACACACACACACACACACACACACACACTCACACACACTTACCCAAGTATCCTAGACGACGAGTGACGTGTGTGTGTGTGTGTGTGTGTGTGTGTGTGTGTGTGTGTGTGTGTGTGTGTGTGTGTGTGTGTGTGTGTGTGTGTGTGTGTGTGTGTGTGTGTGTGTGTGTGTGTGTGTGTGCGTGTGTATTCTCTCACTGATCATCAAGCTAATTCAGATCAGAACACAAATCTTACTTCCGAAATCAGTTGTTTACATTTAGCCAAAGCATACATGCATGCATGTGTGCAGAAAACAAACAGTAGAGGCGTCAACATGCATAGGACATGTGCATATATACATATTAATACAACATATGCATATTCACACTGCATTTGCATATGCACACAACGTTACAAGTGTCAATCTATATGACCATAGACACACACACACATACTCTATCTCTCTCTCACTCACTCACTCACTCACTCACTCACTCACTCACTCACTCACTCACTCACTCACTCACTCACTCTTACACACACACACACACACATACACACACACACACACACACACACACACACACACACACACACACACACACACACACACACACACACCACACACACACACACACACACACACACACACACACACACACAGTTGGACTGTTAGTCCTGGCAAGGTAGTTCATTGTGAGAGTGCTTATTGTGGGCCTTGACTGTGTTGACTCTGATATCCCTCCACTGGCTAAATGGGAAATTGCTTTTTTGTTATTTTTTTGATGTAAATGTTGCTGAGGTTGCAAATGTTAATAAGGGGTACAGCAAGTCAGTGTGGTGGTTGTACCTGTCCCCTTTTTACATTGTAAATGTGTTTAAAAAGAAAACTCATACAAGATCAATTTACAATGCATCTATTATACTGTGGCTGGATATATTTCAATGCAGTTTACCAGGTGTACCGGATGAGATTAAAAGCCAGCAGTTTATTATAAATGTTTGGGCCAATTTTCAACAAGTGTCTTCGGGGAGAACGTTATGTGAAGGCGAAGCAATATGATTCATTCAGTTCATTCTCATGTTAAATTGCTTTCATATTTTAGTCCTTGAATCTTTCTGGCTTAGTGAGAAAAATTGCTTATTTGCACAAACGCCGCTGACTACAGAACAGGACACAGTGCAACGTTATGAAACAATCTCAATAACGTATACGTTTCAAACAGCCAAGTCTACATCCACTTCATCAACCGTGATGCACAATGTAGTTTAATACTCGTTAATAACTGACCAAGGCTAACTTTAGTATATATTGTTATGTTCTTGTAGCAGTGAATGCTGCCACAAGCCATTCAAATAGCTGCTTGAGAGCTCCTCCTGAAGACATGGACACAGGGTGATGAGGAATCCGGTTAATTGCAAAGTTTTGAATCATTGTGAATAAAGCAGATGGTACACACTAGAGCTCTCTTCGAGTGTGTGTGGTGGCAGCTGTTTTAACCTGTGGGCCTTGATTAACAATGCACCACAGGTGTGCAGCCTCACCAGCCAATCAGTCCAATCAGCTAGGTGAGGCTGCTTAAACCACACACTCCACAGTTCTCAAAGACCCAGTATAAATGGTGTTTTAAGGCACCACTGGTTGGTGGTTCTGTTGATGCTTGATGTCAAACGTTGACCACATGCTCTTCTATTGTGGCGATGGAGATAGAAAAGGCACAGGTTTACATAGGAATCTGTAATCCCACAAATTACACATAACATTCGCCTCTACAAAGTCTGATGGCACGATGACAAACTCAGATCCGGGTGAACCGGGTGCGTTTCATTTTCTTTCGCTTCAAATGTATTTCGACCAATCGTGTTCCTGAGGGGCGGGGATCTGTAGACACATGTTACGTTGGAATGGGTCACTACTGGAAACAACATGACCGGCGGAACCATAACAAACATGATATGGGCTGACTGTTACTCTGGGGTCCAGAAGAGGATGGACTGATAACTAAATGATATCATTATTTTCTTATTCGGTCAGTATCCCTCCTTGGCCAACAGCGAACCCAAAGGTTCAAACCGATCTGGCCACTGTAAAACATTTGTTAAAATCGTCCATCCTCACCATCAATAATATATAAGAATATATCCTGGGAAGACTGTATATCAAACAATACAGCATGTAGACAGTAAAATGGTTGTACAAAATATGACTGAAAATGCACAGATATTAAGATGGAGGCTGTGTGTGTGTGTGCGTGTGTGTGTGTTTTGTGTTTGTGTGTGAGAGAGAGATACAGTGGTCTCAGGTGTGTCTTCTCACACATGCCTACTGTTCAGTATGCCTGTAGGTGTGTGTGTGTGTGTGTGTGTGTGTGTGTGTGTGTGTGTGTGTGTGTGTGTGTGTGTGTGTGTGTGTGTGTGTGTGTGGTGTGTGTGTGTGTGTGTGTGTGTGTGTGTGTGTGTGTGTGTGTGTGTGTGTGTGTTTGCGTGCGT
>CM051020.1:12197358-12199858 GCA_027704905.1 Muraenolepis orangiensis
CTGTATCTCTCTCTCTCAACTCTCTCTGTATCTCTCTCTCTCTCTCTCTCTCTTCTCTCTCTCTCTCTCTCTCTCTCTCCTCTCTCTCTCTCTCTCTCTCTCTCTCTCTCTCTCTCTCTCTCGCTCTCTCTGTATCTCTCTCTCTCTCTCTCGCTCTCTCTCGCTCTCTCTGTATCTCTGTATCTCTGTATCTCTCTCTCTCTCTCTCTCCTCTCTCTCTCTCTCTCTCTCTCTCTCTCTCTCTCTCTCTCTCTCTCTCTCTCTCTCTCTCTCACTCAGCCTCTCCCCCCCGACCTGGAGATGTCATGTTTTGTATCACTGTATATTCAGTAAGTCAGGCTCTTTACGATGAGACGGTTCCTGTGTAAACTCTGAAGTGCTCTGCAGTAATTGTTTAACGTAAGCCACACAATCAACACCCTACTCCAAGGACGAGATCTTATGAGATATTCCGTTGCTATGACAACCCAGAACTGTGGGAGGAGAAGAAGGAAAAGAAAAAAAACACTACTGCTTTAAAAAAATAGTGACGAGTTTCAGAGGTGTTTGTTTTAATCACATGACACCCCCCAATTGAATGTGAGAAAGGTTAATAGGCTTTGGAAAGGGGATGAACAAAACATCCCCCACCCCCACCACCACCACACACACACACACTAGTTGCCCATCCCCCTCGTGGTCTCTGTCTGTGTTCATTGTAACAGCCTTCCTCTGGTCATTAGCATCTGCTCCCCCATTGACGGAGCCCATGTCGCCTCACACACTCACACACAGCGCCGCCTCTAGGCTGACGCAAGCCAATGGGGGAGCAGGGGGTGGGGAAGGTTTTAAATGTAACACCGTAGGCGGCAGCCAATATGCGCACACCATAGGGGGAGGACATAATGTGTAACACCAATCGTGGCACCATTGTTATCCTCACCGCGGGGACAACTGTTTTGACAGCCTTTGTTTTTACTCCGGTGCAGACTGGGGGAATAATGCATCAACGTTAACCCACTCTCTTGTTTCCCGCTGTCGTGTTTTTCCCTTCTGCGTGCGAGATTGCTGCCCGAAAGAACTGCAGGGATATCCACAAAGAAACGTGCAGACCTGCAGTTGCATAAGGATTATTACTGTGATACAGACACATTGTACTGTATACTGTAGTAGTATGTATGACAGCCCGCGGGTCCATGGCAGCAAAAATGTTCCTTTGTCGAGAACCTGGAACGTAACCATCGTGATGATGGGTGTCCTTCTAGTGCATTGACGCTGGCTGATACTCTGCCAGCTGTTCGTCGCCTCGGCAGGGCTGCCAAGATATACTATATATACGTGCCCAGATGCACCACAAGGGCAACAATATATATATATATATATATATATATATATACATATACAATAGCCCCCCCCCCCCCCCCCCCCCCCCCCCAATTGCAACATCTCCGCTATTGTTGATAAGTTACATATTTCCACTGTAGCAAATGTTGGTTTTCTGTCGAAAGGGCATAAGTAAAAAAATGTCCTATTTTGCAATCCATATTAAAACTTTTGCGAAATCTTTTCTCATTAACTGTCGATGAGAAACGACCAAACACCTAAATGTCAAGCCGGCATATGCACAGAAAACAGATTCCCGACATACACAAACATTTCACTCTTCAATAAATAATATAACTATTAATACGGATAAATTACTTTGTGTGGGGCAATATGAGTGTGTGCAGTGTTATATCTTGTTTTTGTATAATTCATATTAATTTTTTGTAGATATATATATATATCTATATTCATATATCTATATTTTTATATATATATATATATATATATATATATATATATATATATATATATATATATATATATATATATATATATATATATATATATATATATATCTAGTATACTGTAGTTGGTTAAGGTATTACCAAACATTAAGAAATAAATCAAGTAAAGTATTTATCCAAAACAAACTAAACTCACACATTTCATTAAGTACTGCACGATGTACTGCGAGCAGCAGTACATCGTGCAGTACACATCGTACATCCTACGTATTGGCATACCTAGTGTCTATCATTTGGTATAAGTGGACATTTGGGTTCAAAGAATGTATCTTAAACGGTTGGGAGCCGAACACTTGAGTCACGCCACCATCCATCCCCTGGCACTTCACTACCCTGCCTCTAGTCTATTATTTTATCATAATCGCATCATAAATATACCCCTGAGTGTTTTTGCACGTTGTTTTCGCTGAACCGATCCATTATCCGTTTAACACTTTCATCTCTCTCTCTCTCTCCCTGCCAACCCTCCTCTTCCCCTCCCTCTCCCCTCCCTCTCCCCCACCGTCTCCCCTCCCCTCTCCCCCCCTCTTTTCTTTTCTCCCCCCCACTACCCCCCCACCCCACCCTCCTTGTCCCACACTTTGCCACCACCTCCCCCTCTTATCTCATCTCCTCCACTACACCTCCCTTCCTCTCCTCCCCCTCTCCCTCCTCTTCCACTCCCCCCCCTC
>CM051020.1:12204858-12222358 GCA_027704905.1 Muraenolepis orangiensis
TTGAAACGTGTGAAATGTATGTGCTTACATAGTATTTGCAAAACATTTTCCTTCTCAACAAGCTACACTCGCTGTCCAGATATAAACTTTTTTCACCGTCATTTTGTCCAGAGTTCTATTGGCTTCTGGGAGATAGGAGCTAATCGTGCGCCTTCCAGGACCACCTGTCGATCAAAGTCGGGTCGATCGGAAAGTCTTCAGATTCAGATTCAGATAACTTTATTTATCCCGAGGGAAATTAAGGTTGACAACAGTTGACAAAATATAACTAAATGAAATCTAAATGTATTGATAGATGAATTGCACAATTTACAGTATTATTACAGTAATACATAGGTATATACAATACGTATAGTGCAAATTGGCAGTAATAAAATACTAATAAATAACTCAGATGAATACTGAAAAAGTGACATGTGAAAAGTGAAATTTAATTGACAGTGCAAAATTACAGTGAAAGGAATTTACAGTGCGTTGACCAAAAAATAATAATAACAGTGCGTTGGCCTCAGGTCACTGAATCTCCACTGTCCCTCTCACGACCCGAGGTAGATGAATTATAGAGACTGATGGCCACAGGAAGAAAGGACTTCCTGTGGCATTCTGTGGTGCACCTGGGTGGAATGAGTCTATTGCTGAAGGTGCTTCTGTATGAGGTCAGCACCTGATGGAGAGGGTGAGAGTTGTTGTCAAGGATACTACGCAACTTGCGCAGCATCCTCCTCTCAGACACCACCAACAAGGAGTCCAGCTGGACCCCCAGGACAGCGCCAGCCTTCCTGACGATCCTGCTAATCTTGTTGGCGTCTGCTGACCTCAACCTGCTTCCCCAGCACACGACACCGGAGAAGATGGCACTGGCTACCACAGACTGGTAGAACATCTTCAGCATCGTATTGCAAACGTTGAAGGACCGGAGCCTCCGCAGGAAGTAGAGACGGCTCTGGCCCTTCTTGTAAACAGCCTCAGAGTTCTTGGCCCAGACCAGTTTGTTGTCAAGGTGAACTCCCAGGTATTTATATTCCTGAACAACTTCAGCGGACACACCCTTGATGGAAATGGGTGTGGGGGTAGATTTCCTCCTGCGGAAGTCCAACACCATCTCCTTCGTCTTGTCTGTGTTGAGCTGCATGTGGTTCAGCTCACACCACTCAACGAAGGAGTCCACGATGCCCCTGTACTCCTCATCGTTTCCCTCGCTGACACAACCAACAACTGCAGAGTCGTCCGAGAACTTATGCAGATGGCAGGACTCTGAGTTGTACTGGAAGTCTGAGGTGTAAAGGGTGAACAGGAATGGGGAAAGAACCTTTCCCTGTGGAGCACCAGTGCTGCTGACCACAGTGTCAGACACACAGTCCTGCAGTCTGACAAACTGTGGATGACCCGTCAAATAGTCTGTAATCCAGGAAACCAGGGAAGAGTCCACCTTCTTCGCCGTCAGCTTACTCCCCAGCAGGGCAGGCCGGATGGTGTTGAACGCACTGGAGAAGTCAAAAAACATGATTCTCACAGTGCTTGCAGTCTGTCCAAGTGGGCGTCACGGTGTCACATATGTAAAAAAACACAATGAAATGAGTTTATCTGCATTTTAACCCATCATAGTTTTAGGGGCAGTGGGCAGCTAAATGATATACAGCACCCAGGCAGCAGTGTAGGGGTGTGTGTTGTGGCCTTGCTCAAGGGCACCTCGGCAGTGACCAGGCGTTTCGGAGACTTAAACCAGCGACCTTCCCGTTCCGAAAACCAAGTCCCAACAGACCGAGCTATCCTGCCACCGCCAAAACCCAATTGTGAATGTTGATACGAAAGAGCTTAACAGACGATTGCTGTGGTCGGCCCAAACCACTTTTCATTTCAACCAAAAAGGCGGAATTCATTCCACTAAAAACGAAATGTCAAGGTGACAATTGCGACCATATCGCTCGCACCCCTCTTCTTGATCTCCCTTTTCACAACGTTCACGATTTGCTGAACTTGCGCAGACAATACTACGTTGAGTTCACATTGTCACCTGACCTGCCTCAGCTTCCACCGCTCGACTTCCCCATGTCCGTAGTCCTTCAAATCAACTCAAAGATGAGACTCTTTGGGAGTTATTTATTCATTTCGGTGACCGAGTTGTAAAACTTCTGCAGGGTGTACTCATCACCCAGTTCTGAACTGGTAGCTAACAAATTGACAGGGACCCTGGGCTCAAAAGGAGGGTGTTAATAAATAAAACATGGTCATCACTCGATGGGAGGCCCGAACCGGCCCTCTCTCTCTCTCTCTCTCTCTCTCTCTCTCTCTCTCTCTCGTCTCTCTCTCTCTCTCTCTCTCTCTCTCTCTCTCTCTCTCTCTCTCTCTCTCTCTCTCTCGTCCCCTCCTTGGAGCTTGGCCTACTCTTTTATTCATGAACTACTCGCAATCATCTCCCGACACACCCACCCTCACACACACACACGCCCCCACACACGCACACAATTTTGGTTTGAGTTGATTATGATTTTTTTTGAGGAGGTTTGTGGAATTTGATGGTTTTCAAGGTGATGGTGAGAAGAAAACTGAGAAATGTGTTGGCCTGATCCTTTAAAGACAAGACTGGGAGCGAGGTGAGGAGAGAAGAGCACAAAGGATACAGTTGGAGATCATTGAAAGAGAGAGAGAGAGAGAGAGAGAGAGAGAGAGAGAGAGCCTTTCCCGTCCCTCACTCATCTACAGTGTCATAGGTTGAAGGTCACCTGAGGTCATTCCAATAAGAATGTTGGACGTAATGAGGCCTTGCATGTGTGTGTGTATGTGTGTTTCAGTGTAATTAATTCATCAATAGTCAGTTAATTTCCTCTTCCTGCATTTTCTTTTCAGAAGTACTGTACTATTATGTCTTCAATGTGTGTGTGCATGTGATTGTGTGTGTGTGTGTGTGTGTGCGTGTGTGTGCGTGTGCGCGCGCGTGCATGCGTGTGCGTTTGAGGGTGAATGTCAATGTGCTCATCAGAGACAACATTTAACATGATTACAATGACACACCAAGTACACTCTGTGCTCCAGACATGAGAGAGTGTGTGTGTGTGTGTGTGTGTGTGTGTGTGTGTGTGTGTGTGTGTGTGTGTGTGTGTGTGTGTGTGTGTGTGTGTGTGTGTGTGTGTGTGTGTGTGTGTGTGTGTGTGTGTGTGTGTGTGTTGTGTCTCTGTCTTTGTGTCAGAGAGAGAGAGAGAGAGAGAGAGAGAGAGAGAGAGAGAGAGAGAGAGAGAGAGAGAGAGAGAGAGAGAGAGAGAGAGAGAGAGAGAGAGAGAGAGAGAGAGAGAGAGAGAGAGAGAGAGAGAGAGAGAGAGAGAGAGAGAGATTAAGGGAAGAAGAGGGGGAGGCTTAAAGAGAGACTTGAGCAGAAAACACAAGGGTGTCATTAGTGGAATCAGGGAAGGCCAGTGCTGGTTCTCTATCTCTCCCTCACCCTCATCCTCTCTTTCTCTCGCTCTCCCTCTCTCCAACTCGAACTGAGTGTTTTCTGCTTGATTGCTCGCAGGCTAAATTCAAGGTCATCACTTGACCAAACCTCTTTTCATCTCCACCTTCTTGGTCTCTCTATGTCAATCGCCTCCACACAATCATATGGCTGCTAGTGCACATTCACACACACACACACACACACACCACACACCACACACACACACACACACACACCACACACATCACACACACACACACACACACACACACACACACACACACACACACACACACACACACACATACATGCGTACACATGCAATGAATCTCTCTAGCATGTAAAACAGGATTTTTGGTGCAGAAATTACATTTAATCACATGTTTAACTCATCCTGTATTGTTCTGCCTGAGTGGAGTGCGCAGGGGAAACCCTTGACATAATGGCCACTTCTGGAACAGTTCAGCTCTCTCTCTCTCTCTCTCTCTCTCGCTCTCGCTCTCGCTCTCTGTCCCTTTCTCTTCCTCACAATTACAATTCCTTCTCCATCTAACCCTCTCCCTCCATCCATCTCCTCTGATCCTCTATCCCTCTTCTTCTGTTTGTGTAGTCAGTGTAACTTTTTGACAAGCACCACGTGGATGCCATAATCACCACACACATGACACAGGGTGTCGCTGAAACAGCACTGTGTCCGTGGCACATGGATCCACAGTGTTGTGTGTTGTTGTGTATGTGTAATCCAGTGGTGCCAGCATATAATGGCGTTGACACAGATGCATTGAAAAGTGTTTTGCTTGGATATAAATGAATCCTTATGTTCCTATTGTTTCCTTCTTAATTCTCTGTGCATGTGCGTGTGTGTGCGTGCGTGTCTGTGTGTGTGTGTGTGTGTGTGTGTGCGTGCATGCGTGCGTGCCTGTGTGTGTGTGTTTTCGCGCACAGGTGTCCTGTGGAATCTGTCTTCTTGCGACGGGCTAAAGATGCCCATCATCCAGGACGCCCTGGCCGTGCTGACCAACAGCGTCATCATCCCCCACTCGGCGTGGGACTCCTCCCCCAATCACCATGACGACCGCAAGCTCCACCTCCACACCTCGCAGGTGCTGCGTAACGCCACCGGATGCCTCAGGTGGGAGCCATATGTCATAAGCATGTCATACTATATCCATGTCCATGTGATGTCTCTCTGTCCCTCTGTCTCTATTGGTCGTCCTCCATCCTAGCTTGTTCTCAGTGCTTATACCACTAGCAACACCTTGGCCGGGTCTTTGTGTGTTTAGAAGAGAAATTAAACTAAACGGAAGGTGAAAGGACAGCAAACCGTTCTCCCAGCGAAATAGACCCTTAAAAAGCGTTGCTTCTCGAACATCATAAACGCTGTACAGGCTGTATTTACCAGCTAAGTGTACCTTTAAGTGTGCATGGTACTGCATTTGGAACATTTAGCTGAGATTTCTAACCCTTCCATGTTTCCTTATATGGGTTTTGTTAGCTTGACACATTGACACAATGGCTGTGCCCGAAATCACTCACTTCTCACTACATAGTGAACTCAATATGTGCACACTACTGTCCGAATGTATAGGGAGAATTATTATACTCATATATAGTGCACTCGCGGTATCCCCACAATGCATCGTGAAAAGTAGTGAACGACCGATGGTCACTAACCGAACATATAGACCATCATGCGTTGCGGCAAAAGAAAATCGGCAGACAGGCAAGAAGCGTCATAAACCGAGGTAGATCTGGCGTGTGTAACTATGGGACAGCAATGACGTCATTAACGGAGACTCCAGTAGTGTCCCAAAGGGCTTCTTCATGTTGCCGATGAGCTCACTATATAGTGCTCTACACTGAACTCCCTATGTAGGGAGGAGGAAGGAGGGGATGAGGGAGTGATTTCAGACACAACCAATAAGGATGAATTTTGTTTTATTGTCAGAAAATCCCCAGCGTTACTAGAGTTACATTTGGTTATCTTGGCAACTGTTACTCAAATGTTTTGTAATGTTGCATTCCGGTTATCCATCATTATTTCAAAAGCTTCTTAGCCCTGGCCTGCGTCCTCGTGGTTATGAATAGAATTAAGCCTCTGACTTGTGCTGTGCTGGTTTTAAATGGATGGGTAATTAAAAGTCTCTTCACACAGAATCTCCAAATATACCCGAAAGTTTTCCAATTAATTGTTCTAATTGTGGGTAAAAAAAAAATCCCTCTTTCCACAAATCGGATCTCCCTGGATTCAAAAGCGGCCTGTGCTCTGTGAGATTCACACTCCTCATGTAAACAACCTTGTAAACCAAGGACTTGTCTTCATATGCAAAGTCATCTTTTCCTGATGCAGCGCCAGGCTTGAACTAGACTCTTTATTTGTGTTTAAAGTGTTTTCGACGGTGGTTTCGATGAGTCTTGGTGGAGAGTTCATTCTAGACTTATCTTCGGACCTGACAAGTGTTTTTTTTTGGGGAAGAATTTACATGTTTTAAGTACTTCATAGGTGAGTGTTTTAGTGTGTGTGTTTTAGTGTGTGTGTTTAGTGTGTGTGTGTGTGTGTGTGTGTGTTGTGTGTGTGTGTTGTGTGTGTGTGTGTGTGTGTGTGTGTGTGTGTGTGTGTGTGTGTGTGTGTGTGTGTGTGTGTGTGTGTGTGTGTGTGTGTGTGTGTGTGTGTGTGTGTGTGTGTGTGTGTGTGTGTGTGTGTGGTGAGTGTTTGCGTGCATGCTTGAGCGTGTGTGGTTGGGTGTGTGTGGTTGTGTGTGTGTGTGTGTGTGTGTGTGTGTGTGTGTGAAGACACTGGCCGATGACAAATGATGCTGTCACTGCTCTGGTCCGCGCTATGGAGTTGCACATCCAATTGGAAAAGAGTGGAGAGCGGTCGGGGGAATACAACAGGGTCGACAACAACAACAACAACAACAACCACAACCACCACCACCACAACAACAACAACACAGGGACCCTCCTGGGGCTGGAGAAAGTCATCTGGGGAGGAAGGAACGGAAAGAAAACTACGACAGGGAGAGGGAGAAACTAAGAGGAAAGAGTGATGAACACAGAGAAAGAAGAGATAGAGAAATAGAGCGTAACTGTGAGAGAGAGAGAGAGAGAGAGAGAGAGAGAGAGAGAGGAGAGAGAGAGAGAGAGAGAGAGAGAGAGAGAGAGAGAGAGAGAGAGAGAGAGAGAGAGAGAGAGAGAGAGGAGAGAGAGAGAGAGAGAGAGAGAGAGAGAGAGAGAGAGAGAGGGGGGAAGTGGTATAGTAAGAAAAGTGTTTCTGCCACTCCCTGGAGAGAGCTGTCTCCGCTCAGTTCTCCAGCTCCCCCCTTTCCTCATTATCCCTTAACCCGCGTGTGTTTTATACATATATATACATACCGTATTGACCCGAATATAAGACGACCCCGATTATAAGACGACCCCTCTTTTTCAAGACTCATTTTTGGAAAAAAATATATTTATTTTTTTTGAAGACCAAATCTTTTTTTTATAAAGAAAATCTTTTTTTTGGAAAATAATGATAACACACATCACACATTGTGTTAAAATTTGCCTAACTTGACAAACAAAAACAAAACAGGCTAGATAGATTGCAATGAAACAGTAGTGCAATAAAACGGTAGAGCAATGAAACAGAACATCAGTCTATTGGTCACATCAAGTCTTCTCATTCAGCTCGTCTTCTACGTCGCTGGTTGTTCCTCTCACTCCCGCTATCGTCACTCACGGTGTCTGCTTCCCCGTCTCCTCCCACATCACGTCATCCTCGCTGCCATCCATGGCATACGCAGCATTTCTTAAACCCATTAATGCTTTCTGGGGAAACGTCAGCCCATGCTTGCAAGATCCATTCACAGAGCAAACGTACTGCAGGCTTTTGGATTTTTCCAGACGGTGTCAGTGCGTGATTAGCAGCCAGGAGCCACTCTGTGGATCTCTTGCGCAGATTAACCTTGAATGGTTTGTTAACGACCACATCCAACACCTGCAGCTGGCTTGTCATTCCGCCCGGTATGATCACTAGGTGACTAGGTTTTGACTGGCTCAGTCAAGTGTCCACGGAAAGCATCCAGAATCAACATGTTCCTCTGCTTTCTGAGTCCCCCACGCCGTCTGCCCCACACCACCTTGAGCCAGTCCACCACAAGCTCCGTCTCCATCCAGCCCTTTGCCTGGGCACCTACCATAATCCCCCACGTACGGGGGAAGTTGTGTCCCATCTGCGAGGCGCGTTAACATGACCGTTACTCGGCTCTTCTCGTTTCCAGTAGATCAGTAGATCACTGATTTGTCGCCTTTCTTATGCACAGTGACAGATGGCATGTCAAAATACACAGGCGTTTGATCCACATTGCCCATCTGATCAAGGGGGTATGAGTGCTTCTTCCTTAACTTGATCACATATCGCTGATAAGACAGTAGCTTCTCTCTGAAGTCTGAGGGCAGGCGCTGGGCTTGTCCTGCGTCGCAATGACAGGTGTTTGATGTCTCTGCTTCGTTTATCACCATTATCTTAAAATTGGCATCGTAACTTCGTCTCTTCTGTTTATTAACTTGCCCTACTTTTGAGCCACTTTTTTCAAGTTGGTCGCTGTCTCTCCATTTCTAACTCTCCAGGTAACTATTTTTATGTACTGTTACTTTAAGACTTTGAGTTACTTTAAGTGTCGCGCGGTGTCTCGGAACACTCGTTTGGCGCGATCTGTTGTTGCGCAGTTACATGTGCAATTACGGTACATCGAAAAGTCTAAACCCCGATTATAAGACGACCCCTCTTTTTTTGATTTTTTTCTAGGAAAAAAAACCCGTCTTATATTCGGGTCAATACGGTATATATCTATATATATACTGTTTATGTATTGATTTAAACTATGCCAATTGTGGTTCCGATATAAGGATGAGTGCACTCTATTTTGTGTGATATATTCTGTTCATAATTCAGTTTTTTCAATGTTTTTAATTGTCGCACTTTTGTGTTCTGCTTTTTATGAATGTTTTTATCTTCCGTAAGAATGAAAAAAGTATGAGTATTTGGATAAGGACCACAGCACATTAATTGGATTCTACAAAAACAAGCATTATATATGCTATTATTATTTTCATTATTATTATTATTAGTATTATTATTAACATTATTACATTTAGTTTATTATTAGATTATCTTAAAACGATTGATGTATGATGTCATGGAGTCTGATATTCAAGTTTAGATGCTGCAGGTGTGTGTGTGTGTGTGTGTGTGTGTGTGTGTGTGTGTGTGTGTGTGTGTGTGTGTGTGTGTGTGTGTGTGTGTGTTGTGTGTGTGTGTGTGTGTGTGTGTGTGTGTGTGTGTGTGTGTGTGTGTGTGTGTGTGTGTGTGTGTGTACATTTATTAGCGAGAGAGAGAGAGAGAGAGAGAGAGAGAGAGAGAGAGAGAGAGAGAGAGAGAGAGAGAGAGAGAGAGAGAGAGAGAGAGAGAGAGGAGAGAGAGAGAGAGAGAGAGAGAGAGAGAGAGAGAGAGAGAGAGAGAGAGAGAGAGAGCGAGCAGGGGTTGGGGGCGGGGCTATAAACTGAATCAGTCTCAGAAATCACAGCAGACGTGGGGGAGTAAGATATGGGAATGACCTGATGTCAGAGCATCAGGTGCTTGCTTTAACACTGCATAACTGTGTGTGTGTGTGGGGGGGGGGGGGGTATGTGTGTGTGGGTGTGTGTGTGGTGGGGGGGGGGGGGTATGTGTGTGTGGGTGTGAATGTGTTGATCCGGTTGTGCATAGTAAATATAGCAAACATAGCCTTCTCATCACACACACACACGCACACGCACACACACACACATTCACACATTCTAGTCAGGCATCGCCAGTGGAGGGGTTTCCACATCCTTAATCAAGGGGCTGTTTTGCAGCCTCCCTGCAGGTTTGTGATTACTGATGGGGAAACAGAGGCTCTGAGCAGTCTGGGGGGGGGGGCAACATGCTGTACACAGTGCTTATATTTAAACAAGGTCATGGTTGTTTAAAGACAGTCACTGTGACAACAAGCTGTGCTCCAGCAGAATCTATCCATCCATCTCAAATTAAAGCACAGAATGAATTGAACATTCAGTGGTTGGTGTGTGTGTGTGTGTGTGTGTGTGTGTGTGTGTGTGTGTGTGTGTGTGTGTGTGTGTGTGTGTGTGTGTGTGTGTGTGTGTGTGTGTGTGTGTGTGTGTGTGTGTGTGTGTGTGTGTGTGTGTGTGTGTGTGTGTTTATGATTAGCTTCTGTTGTTTTGCATTGTTTTTTCAACCAGTTTACGGTTTTGTCTTAAACACAGACGGACACGCTGTTGGTATCTTCTGTTCAAATGAACACTACACCTTCTTGATTGAGCTCTTGACGCCCAAAGGAACTTGATGGGTGCTTGTTAAACAAAGCAATGAATAAATGAATTAAACCAAGTTAATGAAGAGCGATAGAGCCAATAGGGGCAGGCGCTAACTGGTACAGATTATCTGTTCGATGTAAGCACACATCTGCACGGAGACATCCTATAGCACATGTCTTACCGTGACACAAACGTGCGCGTATAAACACACACATTTCACTTTTCACTTTTTATTTATCGGTAGGATTCGCATTGTTTTTGCTCATTCAGAGATTTAAGAAAAGCAATTGCTGGAGCCTCATCATTTTTTGAATTGCCATTTTGTGACTTGGGACTTTTGTGTTTACATATTCATGAAGGCCCAAATTGATCTCTGACCCTTTCACATATGTACTGTATGTCCACACAAACACGTTTCTCTCCATCCCCCTCCACTCTCTCTCTCACTCCCCTCTCTCTCACTCTAACTCTCACTCTCTCTTTTTCCCATCTCTCTCTCTCTACCCCCCCTCTCTCTCCCTCTCCCTCCTCTTCCCCTCTCTCTCTCCCTCTCTCTCTCTCTCTCCCCCTCCCCCTGTCTCTCTCCCCCTCTCTCTCTCCCCCTCTCTCTCTCCCTCTCGCCCTCCCCCTCTCTCTCTCCCCCTCTCTCTCTCCACCTCTCTCTCTCTCTCTCTCTCTCTCTCTCTCTCTCTCTCTCTCTCTCTCTCTCTCTCTCTCTCTCTCTCTCTCTCCCCTCCCCTCTCTCTCTCTCCTCTCTCTCTCTCCTCTCCTCTCTCTCTCTCCCTCTCCCCTCTCTCCCTCTCTCTCTCTCCCTCTCTCTCTCCTCTCCCCCTCTCTCTCTCCCTCTCTCCCCTCTCCCTCCCCCTCTCTCTCTCCCCTCTCTCTCTCTCTCTCTCTCTCTCTCTCTCTCTCTCTCTCTCTCTCTCTCTCTCTCTCTCTCTCTCTCTCTCTCGCAGGCGCGCATGTGTGTGTGTGTGTGCGTGTTCTCTCTCTCTCCCCCGTGGATGGATAAAACCTGTTTAAGTTGACTTACCCAGGCGGGTAGACTGGAAAGCTAAGGCTAATGAGATCCAACAGCGTGGCCCCAGAGCCTGGGTCTCCCTGGCCCCGGGTGGCCTGTGGACCAGGCGTTTGACATGTTAAACGCAGCAGACTTTTCTTACTCCACTACTCCACTAAAGAGGCCGTAGCTTTTCCCCCCGCTAGCCACCAGCTAGCTAGCCCAGGCACATAGAGAAAGCAGCTACACGCATCATTGGGATTGACGATTGGTGGGGCCCACACACACACACATGCATTTGCACACCCCCGCATATACTCACGCATGCACACATACTCTCTCACACGCACACACACGCATTTACACACACGCATAAGCACACACTAACCCACTAACACACACATACATAAGCCCACCCACACTGACACACTGGCACACACACACACACACACACATGCATTAACACACACGCATAAGCACACAATAACCCACTCACACACACACACACACACACACACACACAAACACACACACACACATTTACACACACGCATAAGCACGCACTAACCCACTCTCATACACACACATACACACACACACACAAACAGATACATGCATTAGCACACACGCATAAGCACACACTACCCCACTAACACACACATACATAAGCCCACACACACTGACACACATACACACACACAAACACACACACAGATTCCCACAAACAAAATACAAAATAAGTCATCATATTGCTGTTGTGTATGAGGCAGCTGTTCACCGGCTTTAACAGAGCTGTTTGTGCAGATATCGAAGAGTGTACGCTTCTACACAGCAGGGAGGAATATATCTTTTTGAGAAATCTGTGTCGGGACTTAATACCTTATGCGTGTAAAGAGGCATCTCCACCTCCAACATCGGCTGGGAGCCGGTGGAGCTTCTGATAAAGTATGTGATTTTTCAATTTGATTTATAAAAACCACAACAACAACAACGATAGTTTTTTTTTCTCTCATTTTAACAAGGTTTCTCAACCTTACCTAGCAAGCTCAACTCCCAGATGAATATAATGAGAAAAACGACACACACCTCACCTCACCGATTCAGATTTGGTTTTATTTGTGTGGTACATGTGTGTAGGGAACAGTGTACAATGTGTACACCGAAAGCGATATTCAGAGCGAGGAGCCAAAGTATTAAGCTTTTTAGCTGTTTTGCTTTTTTTTTTCTACTCCAGGTGAACCAACATTGAAATACTGCATGTTCTTGTTCGTACCTCACAGAACGAAAGGAAAGTGATTTCAAAAGCGCTACCTCACGCTTCACCACGCAGACAAACAGCTTACTTTAAGTACTCTCTCTCTCTCTCTCTCTCTCTCGCTCTCTCTCTCTCTCTCTCTCTCTCTCTCTCTCTCTCTCTCTCTCTCTCTCTCTCTCTCTCTCTCTCTCTCTCTCTCTCTCTCTCTCTCTCTCTCTCTCTCTCTCTCGTTCTCTCTCTCTCTCTCTCCTTATTTAGCATTGAGTCGCAGGGCTAAGCGCTTTCTCTGCTCCCACGTTTCAGGCATCAGATAAACGTCTTGACGTGAATTTCAGCAGAACTCAGCAAATTCAAGGCTAAAGGCTTAAAAGCAATAAAGAACGCCCTACGCACTTCTCTCTCCCCCCCCCCTCCCTCCCTCCCTCCCTCCCTCTCTCTCTCTCTCTCTCTCTCTCTCTCTCTCTCTCTCTCTCTCTCTCTCTCTCTCTCTCTCTCTCTCTCTCTCTCTCTCTCTCTCTCTCTCCTCCCTCCCCCCCTCCCTCCCTCTCTCTCTCTCTCTCTCTCTCTCTCTCTCTCTCTCTCTCTCTCTGTATAAGTGTCTCTCTGTTTGTCTTACACCCACCGAAAGTCTTGGCACTTCAAACAGTCGTCAAGGCGTAGAGAGAGAGAGAGTTCTGAGTGTGCCTGCTGTTGTTTCCCTCCAGCACCGACCCGGGAGCGTGTCATCGTTAAGTGTGTGTGTGTGCGTGTGTGCGTGTGCGTGTGTGTGTGTGTGTGTTTTGTCACCCTTCTCCTCGAACGGCCATTAGCATTAAAGTCGTGTGAAAATGACTTGACCTTCTCCTACTACCGTTCAGCCGCCAGCGCGAAGTTTTTAATTGAGTTCCCGCGTCTTTCTCTTTCTTATTGCTTCTCTCTTTTTTTCTCCCACTCCCTCAATTTGTCTCTCTCTACTCTCTCTCTCTCTACTCTCTCTACTCTCTCTCTCTCTCTCTCTACTCTCTATGTCTCTCTCTGTCTCTCTCTCTCTCTCTGTCTATTTTATTGTATTATTTTTTTTGTAATCTACGTTTTTCTCGCCCGGGCCGGCACGATGCACACCACTGACCTCGGCTTATAGGAGAAATGATAACCGTGAAGTCTCCTCACAGACGGTAGAGATGTACCTCGCTTCCTTTTTTAGCTTTGTTATTTGACTATTAGGCTATCGTTTCATGCTCAAAATGCCACTGCACTACAATACCCACAATGCCTTGCGTGAATCTGTCGCATTGTCGAATTTCCATCTAACCACCAGCATCCCGCCTCATGCATGACTCACCTGTGTGTCTACAGGTGTTCCCCCCACAGCCCCCCCCCCCCTTCAGAAAGGAATGAGTCATCATTCTCACCATAACGCCGACTATCTCTTTTAATTCCATTTTTTTCAACATTTCATCATTCGAATTCACTCATTTAAAATAAATTAGATTAACGTTTATACACCATTCCATCTCTCGGTGTTATTTAAGGAAATAATTATTCAAATGACATAATAATTAAGAAAAGGAATTATGAGTCATCCCACTGTGACTGCACCCCTGCCCCCCCTCCCCCCCTCACTCTCTCCACCCCCCCCCTTCCAATTAAATTCCAACTCCAATCTGAGTGCCGGCCATGCGTCTCGTCGGATGATAATAAGGTATTGTTTAATAATCAAAGCTGCGTCTCTATGAAAGCCCGAGCGTCAAACCAACCTACTGACTAAAGAGAGCTATTCCACTTGTTGTTTTTTTAACTTTGACTTTTTAGTAACCAGACTTTAAATTGAAGTGAGCCCCTCTGGGCCCCACGTAGGCAGGACGTTTGAAGAATTCTAATGGTCCCTTCTAGGTTGTTCCGGGTCTACGGTCTCCACGCTGTCTGTTTGATCTCCTTCCTTATCGTCTGTATATCTCTATGTCTCTATAGCTATCTCGTTATCTCCCTCCATCTCTCTGTTTGGTGGTTACATACTCTGCCCCCTCGTCCGGGGTCATTTTGTGGTCTCCTTTTCATCATCACACACACACTTACACACACACACACACACACGTCCACATACACATGTACACTTTCTGACCAATCTCCTGTGTATGTGTGTGTCTGTGTCTGTGTGCATGTGTGCGTGTGTAAGTGTGGGCGTGTGTGCGTGCACGTGTGTGTGTGTGGGTGTGTGCATGTCCTTGCCTGTGTGTGTGTGTGTGTGTGTGTGTGTGTGTGTGTGTGTGTGTGTGGTGTGTGTGTGTGTGTGTGTGTGTGTGTGTGTGTGTGTAAGTGTGGGCGTGTGCATGTCCTTGCCTGTGTGTGTGTGTGCATGTGTGTGTGTGTAAGTGTGGGCGTGTGTGCGTGCACGTGTGTGTGTGTGGGTGTGTGCATGTCCTTGCCTGTGTGTGTGTGTGTGTGTGTGTGTGTGTGTGTGTGGGCGTGTGTGCGCGTGGGTATGTGCATGTCCGTGTGTTTGTGTGTGCATGTGTGTGTGTGTGTCTCTGTGTGTGTGTGCGTGCATGTCTGTGTGTGTATGTGCATGTCCGTGCCCGTATGTGTATGTGTATGTGTATGTGTGTGTGTGTGTGTGTGTGTGTGTGTGTGTGTGTGTGTGTGTGTGTGTGTGTGTGTGTGTGTGTGTGTGTGTGTGTTGCAGGAACGTGAGTTCTGCGGGCGAGGAGGCCAGGAGGAGAATGAGGGAGTGCGAGGGGCTGACGGACGCTCTGCTCTTCGTCATCCAGACCTCTCTGGGCAGCAACGAGATAGACAGCAAGGTGCCAGCACATGTGTGTTTGTGTTTGTATGTCCATGTACCCAATGAACCCTCCGCTGTTACTATGTGTGTGTGTGTGTGTGTGTGTGTGTGTGTGTGTGTGTGTGTGTGTGTGTGTGTGTGTGTCTGTTTTCTTTTTCTTTTTTGCAAGCGTCTTCCGTTGAGAAGTTTAGCACGTCTTATGCGGCTGTGTGTGTGTGTGTGTGTGTGTGTGAGTGTGTGTGTGTGTGTGGGACAGTCAATCTAAAAAGCTGCTGTGGTTGGCTGCTTCCTCAAGGTCTCTCTGTCTCCAAGCCTCTCTGAATGGTCGTCCTTAATCACGTTTTAAACGCCCACCCCCTTCTTCACCCACATCTGCCCTCAAGCCTCCGCCGCAGGGACAAGGCTGTCTCCACGGTAACCGAGATAGATTGGCAGCCACGCCAGCCAATGGTCACTGTTGCATTAGAGTTGTGTATTAACAGTGCAGTCAGTTCTCTCTCAGTCTTCTCTGTATCTCTCTCTCTCTTTCCCCCCTCTCTCTCTCTCTCTCTCTCTCTCTCTCTCTCTCTCTCTCTCTCTCTCTCTCTCTCTCTCTCTCTCTCTCTGTCACACCTCTCCTCCAACGTCCCACTCTGTCATTGGTTCTTTTAACGCCCTTTCACTTTGAACTAACCACCGTACGCAGTGTGCAGTTCTCCGAGGGTTTGAGTAAAGGAAGCAACCGGAACGCTCTCCCGGTATGACCTCCCGATCACAGTCCACACATGCTGGACAGCCGCTATCCTCTGCCGAAGAAGCCGTAGAAGGCCTTAAGAGGCTGAGGCGTTGGATGCTAGTGGCGGCGGGTTAAAGCTAATAGTTCCTCTGAAATGCAATGTCTCTGTTTTGTACCATCATCCCAAATCCCTGTTCACATCACGGATGCCTGCAGCCCATTGGGAATCAAACCGAGTACCTTTCATCCGGCCGTCGAAGATATGCGATGTTATGCCGTCATTGAGTGATGAATGCAATGTATCGCAGACCAGATTGATTCTTTTCTGAATGAATGCCAAATAATGTGATATAGCAAAAAACAAACGTTAATTTGAACATGAAGTGAAAATGCCTAACCAAACTGAAATGGAAACGTTTAGTGAGACATGAAGCGAAGCTTGTTGTTCGTCTGTGTGAGGGTGTGCTAAGTTTGAAGCACACTCAATTACAGTTAAAAGTGGTTGTTGTTGTTGTTGTTGTTGTTGTTGTTTGTTGTTGTTTGTTGTTCTCTCGGACCAAAGTGATGATTTGTCTTTGTCGACTTCCACTTTGTTTGCTAATTTCCACTTATCCTTCACGGCAGTCCCCTCCCTTCCGGGAACACATTGGACTCCTGGAGAAGTACAGTTTAGCAGTAGTACACCGCATGCACACAAATAACATACGTACGTACGTATGTGTAGGCGTATAGGGAGGAGGAGGGGGGGTTTTAGGACCCAACGGCATGGGGATTGCGGTTGCTCCCTCACTTCATCATATACCTGCCTACCCACGTAAATGAGTTTAACACAAACACACGCATAGACTCACACACTGGCGGCGGAGCACTTCAAAACTCTGTGTTAAATGGGGTGTGACACAGTTAGCTCTCTGTCATTTTTCCTCATTTGGGTTTCCTCTGATCTCGTCTCAAAGTCAAAGCGACAACGAGACCACAGGATCCGGCTCAATATGCGTCAATGTCTCTCTCCCACTCCCCTTGTCTTTGGCCTATCGTTCTCGCTTACTGCCTGGTGGTGTGTGTGCGTGTGTGTGTGTGTGTGTGTGTGTGTGTGTGTGTGTGTGTGTGTGTGTGTGTGTGTGTGTGTGTGTGTGTGTGTGTGTTTGATTGTGTGTGTGTGCATGTGCGTGTGCGTGTGTATGTGTGTGTGTGTGTGTGTGCGCGTGTCCATCTGTGTGTTATGTACTCCCAAGAACCTGCCTCACGCTGACGCTAATCATTCCCCCCCCCCCCCCCGTCTGTTCCCCCCCCCCCTCCCTCTTCCGCTGCTGTCTGTCGTCCTGCCTGCCTCCAGACCATCGAGAACTGTGTGTGCATCCTGAGGAACCTGTCGTACCGCCTGGCCGCTGAGACGTCCCACGGCCAGCAGGGGGGGCTGGAGGAGCTGGACGGCCTGCTGTGTGACGCCAACGGCCGCGACGGAGAGAGCTCCGGCTGCTGGGGCAAGAAGAAGAAGAAAAAGAGGGGCGCCGACCAGGTATATACACACAAATATACCTCAAATATACACAGGAATTAAACATTAGAACAGGGTTGATCTACGTTTGATCTACGTCAGAAGCATCATAATGCCTTTATTGTCCTTTTCGTACAAGTTCAATGAAATTATCTAGAAATCCTCAAGACACTTACACAAACACTGAATCTAATATAATTTAAAAATAAAACTCAACCTTAAACAGGCCCTATAAACAATAGTGCAATACTAGCGGCTACAAGGTACTACTGACCAACCGAACTAGCCGGATTCACGGCTAGCCTACTAGCATCTTGGGTACTAGCGCCATTGCATGCTAACGGAAAGCTTCTCGCGCACTAGTAGCGTACAGCACCATGGTGGGATAGTGCCGTGCGCATATGTTGCATAAGCTGCCACCAGCCATTTTAAATGGCTACTTGAGGGCTCCTAACAAAGACAAGGACACAGGTTGATAAGGAATCCGTTTTTTTGCAAG
>CM051020.1:12237358-12244858 GCA_027704905.1 Muraenolepis orangiensis
GAACTACCTTCTCGACTGCATACCGTACTTGTATTGTGTCTTAATGTATGCTTCAACCTATTCGGGGATAGTCTTAGACATTCGTAGGGTTTAATGCTGGCTCATCCTGCAGAAGTCGAGCTCCAAGGATGACCATGTGCCATGTGTGTGTGTGTGGGTGAGTGAGTATGTGTGGGTGGGTGTGGATGAGTGTGTGTGTGTGTGTGGATGAGTGAGTGTGTGTGGGTGTGTGTGGATGTGTGTGGGTGTGGGTGTGGGTGTGGGTGTGTGTGTGGGTGTGTGCGCGTGTGCGGTGTGGGTGTGGGGATGGGGTTTGAAGAAACTGCAGTTTTTGGTCTGCTTAAAGTGCGCCAAACAAACCAGGCGTGAAAGTGCCCCTCACAATCTTTATAGCATCATATTTTCTAGCTCCTTCTTCCTCGCTGACGGCAACGAGTGCCTCCTGCCCTCTCCTTACCTTCCCTTGTGTGTGTGTGTGTGTGTGTGTGTCTCTCGCTCTCTTTTTTCTCTCTCTCTCTCTCTCTCTCTCTCTCTCTCTCTCTCTCTCTCTCTCTCTCTCTCTCTCTCTCTCTCTCTCTCTCTCTCTCTCTCTCTCTCTCTCTCTCTCTCTCTCTCAGAAGTCGTACTTAATAATGGAAAACAGAATGAGACGTACTGTTCTGCAGAGAAAGAGCAATCAAATGTCCTCTCTCTCTTCCCACCATCATCGTGTGTCAGTGTGCTTGTATTTTATTCCTCGCATTATTAGTGGCTGACAAAAGCCTCTAAATACAACAACTGAAATGTAAAGGCCAAGTTCGGAAAACAAATATAGAACTAAAGTGAGTAGGTTTTGTGTTGCGATGACCTCAAATCAAATGTCCGTGCTGTAAGATGTATTGAATGTATGAATAAGTCCCAAAATAGTTATCGGTCAGCAGTAAGTCAGCCTCGATGCCTCGGTGTCTACAGAACAGAACAGTGGTGCTGCGATGACATGTTATTCATATCATTGGCATTGGCCGGCCGAGGAGATGGATGTACATGCTGGATTTTACTGCTGCGTGAACTACACGATTGCCTTGGGTCAGGCTGACTACAGGGTGAACAACCACACCAGAGATTTCTCTCTCTCTCTCTCTCTCTCTCTCTCTCTCTCTCTCTCTCTCTCTCTCCTCTCCTCTACTCTCTCTCTCTCTCTCTCTCTCTCTTCTCTCTCTCTCTCTCTCTCTCTGTGCAACCTTCTAGCTCCTTTCTGTCTACTTGATTACAAACACCCAGAATTCATGTTATCCGCATTAGATTCAATTATTAGTTTTTGGAGCAGCTACACAATGCCCATGCACCTCTCTCGCTCTCTTTCTCTCTCTCTCCTCCTCTTTCTTTCTTTCATTTTCAATTTGTCAGCACTGTACATTGCTTTATGGTTTTTCCTTTGTCTGGGCGTGCCTCACGCTCTGTTCCCCATTGTTTGTTCAGAAATGAGCTCACACTTCTCCAGTCTTACTCTCTCGCTCTCTCTCTCTCGCTCTCTCTCTCGCTCTCCTCGCTCTCTCTCCTGCATGCACACTCGCTTGCTTTCTCACCAGGCCACTCCGCTGATGGCATCAGTGGCAGAGAGTTGTTGCTGTGGAAACGGAACAAGGGCGCTGCAGGGCAGTCACTAATTGTTGAATCCCAAGTGTGTGTGTGTGTGTATATGTGTCTGTGTCTGTGTGTATGTGTGATTTCACACATTTTCAATACTTTTCTTGGAGGACTGCACAAGGAGTTGTTCGAGCATAGCGTGACACACCCTTACATGACGACGTGATCAAAGATACTGTAACAAAGCCAGTGCGTCCTCACGACCGTAACAAAGCCTGTGTGTCCTCACGACCGTAACGAAGCCAGTGTGTCCTCACTACCTTAACGAAGCCAGTGTGTCCTCACGACCGTAACAAAGCCAGTGCGTCCTCACGACCGTAACAAAGCCAGTGTGTCCTCACTACCGTAACGAAGCCAGTGTGTCCTCACTACCGTAACAAAGCCAGTGCGTCCTCACGACCGTAATGAAGCCAGTTTGTCCTCACTACCGTAACGAAGCCAGTGTGTCATCACTACCGTAACGAAGCCAGGGTGTCCTCACTACCGTAACAAAGCCAGTGTGTCCTCACTACCGTAACGAAGCCAGTGCTCCATCACTACCGTAACGAAGCCAGTGCTCCATCACTACCGTAACGAAGCCAGTGCTCCCTCACTACCGTAACAAAGCCAGTGCTCCATCACTACCGTAACGAAGCCAGTGCATCCTCACTACCGTAACAAAGCCAGTGTGTCCTCACTACCGTAACAAAGCCAGTGCTCCCTCACTACCGGAACAAAGCCAGTGCTCCCTCACTACCGTAACAAAGCCAGTGTGTCCTCACTAATGTAACAAAGCCAGTGCTCCCTCACTACCGTAATGAAGCCAGTGGCCGTTTAATGCTGCGGAGGTATTTTCCTCCCTATAGAATGGCACGCTCACGTATCTTAGACAAATTCACGCCCACCGGCATCGCATTCTAATGAACTGGAAATAGATAACTTGTCCTTGGGTAACCCCCCCCACCCCCAGGAAGGATCTTATTTCCGCAGCTTCGTTCCAGAAGCCTGGAGACTCGTCCATAAGTCACACCTGAGTGATTTGCACACGGCTGCCCCGAGGTCAGTGAATGACAGACTTTATCCACTCGCCACAGTGTGTGACAGGCACGGCAGTGCAGGGCTACTTCGGGATGCGAATCAAACAGCCCAGAGGTGGGTAGTCCAGACTGCAGTCCCTTTTTGCAGCAGTTATGGCATGTCTGGTTGCGCCTGTGTCTTTCTTCATGCTTCATACAGGGAGAGGGAGAGGGAGAGGGAGAGGGAGAGGGGGGAGAGAGAGAGCAAGAGAGAGCGAGAGAGAGCGAGAGAGAGCGAGAGAGAGAGAGAGAGAGAGAGAGAGAGAGAGAGGAAGAAAGAGAGAAAGTGCAAGAACAAAAGTCAAGGCATGGTACAAATGGTGAAACAAGAGGGGGGAAAAGCATTCATCACAAAACATGTAGTAGTGTGAAGAAACTGGATCCTTAACGGAAGGTTGACGCATTGGTGCGTGCATGTGCGTGCGTTGGGAGGAAAGGCGAGTATAACCATAGTAACATAAGCTCTACAACCCTGTTTGGAACAAAAATTGCACTTTCTCACTCTTACTCTGTCTCTCACATACTATCTCTCTTTTCCCTCTCTCTCTCTCTCTCTCTCTCTCTCTCTCTCTCTCTCTCTCTCTCTCTCTCTCTCTCTCTCTCTCTCTCTCTCTCCCTCTCTCTGGCTTGCTCTCTCTCTCTCTCTCTCTCTCTCTCTCTCTCTCTCTCTCTCTCTCTCTCTCTCCCTCTCCCTCTCCCTCTCCCTCTCTCTCTGGCTTGCTCTCTCTCTCTGGCTTGCTCTCTCTCTCCCTCCATCTGTGGATGTGTCAAGCACAGACTTCAAAGGGGAGTGGATATAACTAGTGTAAAATGCACTGAGCATGGTGCAGGTTTATGGTGGCAATGTGGCCCTTTTCCAATTTACCTGTTCTTGCCCACACCCACCGCCCCCCCCCCCCCCCACACACACACACACACACACACACACACTTACATTTTGGCCAGAAATCGATTCCTCTTCTTTCCTCTAGCATCGGGGAGGTTTCTACGTCTGAGGTCATTCGAAACCATTTTGACCTGCTGGGTGGAAATGATAGTGGTGCACGAGTGTGTGTGTGTGTGTGTGTGTGTGTGTGTGTGTGTGTGTGTGTGTGTGTGTGTGTGTGTGTGTGTGTGTGTGTGTGTGTGTGTGTGTGTGTGTGTGTGTGTGTGTGTGTGTGTGTGTGTGTGTGTGTGTGTGTGTGTGTGTGTGTGCGTGCGTGCGTGCGTGCGTGTGTGTGTCTTTAGCGGGGACTGTGGCCCAAATCGTTGCCCACCACACAAACGCTTGGTGCAACGGGATCCCTATTTCGCTACCTAGTATTGAGGTTATTTCCCCTTTACTTCGGCCAAACCACCTCCAACTGTTTACAATGTGAGTAAAGAAAATAAACCTTTGCAAAAGATCGCAGGGCACTCTGCAGTCGACCTCCTGGCAGCCATGTTATTGTTCAGAGTTGTTTTTCTGAACTGTATGCCCGTCGGTTATGACCACTGCGTTGCCTTCACTGAATACTCACAGGGGTGTACGTGTGTGTATACAGTCTATGGTTTTACAGTAGAAATGCTCAAAATGTGATATAGGGGCAATATAGACCCATAACTCGTAAGACCTTGAGTGAAAAATGCTCCCTCTGAGCAGACCTGAGATATATGTTATTTTGATTGTGGCGCCCCCTGTGGATACTACAATATATTGCATGGATTGGGAAATGGAGCTTATGCCAAAAACCATATATAATATATGCCATATAATGCCATATATTGTTTGCCAACTTATTGTACTTTTCCCTGACTGAACTTTTACCTAAACGTATTGTTCTTCTACCTGAGCACTGGCTCAGTTCTTGGAGACTTGTTAGAAATGAAATGCAGTGTTGTTCTCTTACCTACCTTTGTTGAAACACACTATTGTAAGTCGCTTTGGATAAAAGCGTCTGCTAAATGACTGTAATGTAATGTAATGTAATGGTAATGTGAACACTGAAAAACAACGCTAATACTATAGAGTATGTCTAACAATTAGTAAAATGTCTGTTCTGTTTTTAGAGACACTTAAATCCTAGTTCTGTCCTTGGTGCATTCAGACCTTGGTGTTTACCAGCTATTTTTGGCCCGTAAGATACTATTATTTTTCATTATCCTATTTTTCTATAATCATCCAGGCTTATGCTGATGTTTTGTAACACACTTTCTGTCATATCGTACCACATTCTCTCACCCACTTTAATGTAACACCCGCCCTCCTACCCCTGACCCGGGGGAGGGGTTGGGGGGTGGGGGGGTGGAGAACCCACACCCGCTTGATGAGAACTTTAGCTCTGCCAACGAGGCATCGGCCACCACCAGCAGCTGGACTGATCTCCAGCCCCCCCCCCACCCCCCACCCCCACCCCCCCACCACCACCACCACCACCACCATCCGATCTCCCAGAGACAATTACCTCCAATTTGACTTCAATAACGCGTACTTCCCTTCCGCGTAAACAATCGAATCGCTCCGCTGTCGAGGGTAATCTCAGCACTTCAAATCAAATCAACCGCAATCGCGGAGCCCGAAGATGTACGGCAAAGTACGAGTACGCGCAAAAGCCGGCGACACGCGGGAATACCAGAGGCCCTCCCGAGCGAAGGTGGCTCATATGAGACGAGGGAGGGAGAGAGGGGGCGAGAGACACCGGGAGTTTATTACTTACTGCGCCAAGCCTCGGTCGGCAGACGGATGGCTTCGCCCTGTGTGGGATGTTCTAAGTATAGCGGCAATGCGGCTGACGCGCAAATTGGTGGACGTGAGGCGGCGAAAAAGGGACCAAGTTTCAAGGGCTGATTTGTGCTTCGGCGACGTGGAGTAGCCACCAGATACAGTACGGTATATATGGAAGTACGGCTGTGTTGGGCCTCTCTCCATAGCCTACATCGCCTGATCGGCTGGTTCCCTTTTAATGCCGACGGTGAAAACGGCGCAGGGGGCGGATCGAAGGCGGACTGGATGAAGGGGGTTCACCAGGTGCATTCATTAAGTTAATTTGCGCGAGACATCATCTTCTTCACCTCGCAAACGATCGCTGTCGGATGTCACTTTATTGGCGGTGATCAATTCTCGTCGGCGGTCTGCGTTGCAGAGTCACCGACGCAGGGGGGTGATAAATGCCTCCCAGGGGATCTTTAATGAAGACGTAGAGCTGAACCTTTTAGGTTTCCCCCCCGGTCCACAGTGTATGTATGGGAACCTTTGTGGTTTTTTAAGTGCCTCAACGCACACGCGTCAAAGAGCGCTGTGTTCTTGACACAATTCTAGCCTAAGCCTAAGTGTTGTTATTAAAATAATCTCTCCCCTCGACCCTTTCTAAATTGGTAATAAATGGAATGCATTTATACAAACGGGACTGCATTTGAATCGTGCTTTCCTCACCAGTGCGGCCACTCAAAGCACTTTACAAGTCAAGCCTCACATTCACCCATTCATGCACACATTCATCCACCGACGGCGGAGTCAGCCACGCAAGGAGACAGCCAGCACGTCTGGAGCAGTAAGAGTTAGGGTGTCTTGCTCATTGACACCTCGACACTTGGCTAAGGAGGAGCTGGGGGATCCAACCAGGAACCTTCCGGTGGTCAGACGACCGGCTCTACCTCCCGAGTAGTAATAAACTGCATCATACTGGTTTATTGGCAGACACAGACTAAACCAGATCCATTTTTATTATGAGTCACTCCACATTATGTCACAGAGTTTCTGTGGATTTTTGTCTGGATTCTTCTTCTTCTTATTATTTTTTTATTTTAAAAACGCCCATATCTCAGTCTGTGAATTTGTCGCCCATAGTTTTTCTATTTCTAATTCAATAGGTTGACAAAAAATTTGGTACCACTCCGCCAATAGGGAGGCGCTATAATTTGCGGTTAAAGTTAAACCCTTAAACTGCTAACACCCTGATTATCCTCCAATGGATGCAAAATGTCTGAAACTTGGTACATACTTTCAGGACTTTCTTATGAACATCTGGACTGTTTCTGTGTTATGAGCTTTCCTGTTCTTGTGGACAACTGTCTAGCTTGTAGACCTTGTGTGTTAAAGCTGACAGCCTGGAGCTAAAACCTGACTCTCACTTCCTTTTCTCTCATTAAAGTTTTTTTTGTCTTTGTTCTTCAGGCCGTTTTTTATTTTCCTCATTAGTGCTCTTCTCGGTTTCCTCAAACTCCTCTCCGTCCATTGTCTGAATGTCAGACTGGGTCCTTTCATCAATGTGCCAGACCTTTCCGCTGAAATACCATCTGAGTCACTGTGTGTGTGTGTGTGTGTGTGTGTGTGTGTGTGTGTGTGTGTGTGTGTGTGTGTGTGTGTGTGTGTGTGTGTGTGTGTGTGTGTGTGTGTGTGTGGTGTGTGTGTGTGTGTGTGTGTGTGTGTGTGTGTGTGTGTGTGTGTGTGTTCAACAGTGTTTCATTGGGAATTGCCTCTACAATGCTTTAGGTTGTGATCAAGACCCCTCTGCAACTGATACCAAAAACTTGGTTCTTAAATAAGGTGCAATATTAAATGTGTGCCTCATTTAATTAAGTGCTTCTTTTCTTCTTGCTTCTTGACGTTTTTGGCAATAACCCCAAAAACTTTATCTGCTTTTGTAGATTTTTGATGAATAGTTTCACAGAAACCCACACACACACACACACTCACTCACCAAACTTTATTTTAATAACCTCAGACAGAACACTGTACAATGATTTCTAAAGTTACATCTTTTGTTTTTGTGCTTTTCCCCCCTTTACACACACACACACTCACTCACTCACACTCACTCACTCACTCACTCACTCATTCACTTACTCCCCCCCCCCGACT
>CM051020.1:12247358-12252358 GCA_027704905.1 Muraenolepis orangiensis
CTGAGAGCAGCGGCGAGCGTTTGACTTTTTCTCACGCTAGTTAAATTCTGTCGTCCTTCAAAAACACCTGGGCATACGCCGCCCCGCCACTGCAGAGCGGCTCTCAGCACCTTTTGCAAGACTTGATTGATATGCAGCAAACTACGCACTGAACATTACATTTCAGACTATCGAGGTCCAAAACCAGAGTCAAACACCCTCGCCGCTCGACTATCCTGTCCTTTTCAACCTACTGCAACAGAAAGATGACGTCAAGACAAGCAGGGAGTCTCTCTAATAAAAGACTAGGCTGACGACGACGACAGGGAACGTGGGGACGGTTGTCAAAAAAGTTAATGTATTCCAGATACTCAATGGGCATAAGTAAAAAGCCTGTAGGGCTGATTTTACCATAGTGCTGCTCGAGCCGTCCACGAGACGTGACAAGACGACAGCGCACGATGCATATACGCGGCGAGAATAGAACGTTATGTATATATAAATAGAGAACGTTCCTGCCATCACGCAGGCTGGGTGGGCAGGCAGGCGTTGTACCTCATTAGTGCCACTGGAAATGGCAGGTCAGAAGGTACCGTGACTTCAGATTTCAGACCCTTGCGTTCTAGCGTTGGCGCTTACTTTTATAATTACCGGCTTGTTCTTTCTGAGTGTGGGGGGGGAGAGAGAGAGACAAAGACAGAGAGACAGAGAGAGAGAGACAGAGAGAGAGAGAGAGAGACAGAGACAGAGAGAGATTGAAGTTCATAGAGCACACAGCAAGAGTTAAGGATTGTAGAGAGAGAACCTTTCGGAAACCCAATGGTTTTCCCTATTGTTCCTGGTTTAATGTCTGACCTGGCCAGGGTTTTAACATCCACACCTTTCTAATCATTTATCGATCAACTTTATTGGAGGTGGATGGAATATAATTGGATTTTTCACAAGCATGCGTTTGGAAGTTGGCTTTTCCCTAGTTGGTTTCGTGTTGATGGTATTCTATGTTATTTTTTTAAACAAAGTTCACTCAATTCTTATCTTGGACGCTATTGGATACTGTTTTCCCCCCTGGTTTTTGGAGCAGCTGAATATGTGGAACACATACCCAACTAATGTCATTTTTCCAAGAGGCTTAGGGGGTAGCATGGCGGGTACTTTTTAAAAGTCATCAGAAAACCCTTCACTCTTACACAAGAGAATATATTTATAACATTTTCTCCGGGAAACCATTTTCGCTCTCAAAGCCACCACGACAATTCTCCCGGCATCTGCACCGATTGTGGTATGAAAAAAACCCTCTCGGAATCCAAAACTACTAAACCAAGGGACTCCACACACCCGCCTTGTGTGAAAAGTTATGAAACGATTGAAAACAATGGGGAAAAACAGTACAGCATAAACGATAAAACTACAGATAGTCCAGTTGCAAAGGGAGTGTTCAATATCCCACCCCTATACCAGCTCCTAAGCGTATCCGGATTCACTGTAAGTATCTTCCAGGGCCAGTGTTTCCCCCAAACAGGGGTAGGATTGAAGGGGGACATTTTCTGAAAAGAAGAAGAGGAAGGAGAATCTGTCAAAAGAAACACCAAAATGATGTCCATAATAGGATTCATGGTCTCTGACGCCCCCCCCCCCCCCCCCCACCCACCCCCTTCATGCTTTGTGCTTTTTCAGGGGGGAAATAAGCAGCTAACAGTCTCATGAAGTCCTGAATGTCATGTCCATGAGCCATGGGTGTTGTTTTAATAGAAAAGTCCCTTTTCAAGTCAGGTCAACAGAAGTGACGCGAAAAGCTTTCACCACCATGCGGAAGTAAAACGAGTTTGAGAGCATGCATTGTAACACTATAGTAATGGATGCTTTTATATAGTGCTTTTATCCAAAGCACTTTGCAGGTCATGCCTCACATTCACCCAGTCATACGTTGTTATTCAACCACCGACGGCGGAGTCAGCCAGCACGTCAGGAGCAGTTAGAGTTAGGGTGTCTTGCTCAAGGACACCTCGACAGTTTTTGCTAGGAGGAGCTGGGGACCGAACCAGCAACCTTCCGGGTTGTGAGGCGACCGCTCTACGTCCTGAGCTATACTGCCGCCAATAGCGCTGCCAATAGCCAATAGTGCCGCCCATAGTAGTGCAATAGTAACACTTTCCCTCCCTGTGTGTTGCAGACATTCTCCCAAAGTGGTGAAGGCAGCTTCCCAGGTGCTGAGCAGCATGTGGCAGTACAGAGATCTGCGCTCCCTCTACAAGAAGGTAGGAGACACACACACACACACACACACACACACACACACACACACACTGCGTCATTTCCAATCGTCCCTTTGTTATCGACGTTGTCATCAGTGAGTCGTGTTGGCCCTTTCTATTGCCTAATGTTGATTTAATGACAAGGAAAGAAGTCCTTGCACAGCCAAGTTGAAAGGCACAAATACATTTGCACATGCACACAATTTGTCCTACAAATCATGTTTAAAGTTGTCCAGCATTTTGGTGAGTATTGACAACTTGCAAACTGCCTCTGCGAATGCAGTCCTGCGATGCCGGTGTCAGTCGAGGTGAGCTTCAGTCTCAGGTGTGGGCTCAGCATCCATCCTGTTTCTCTGTTTCATCTCCATCACGGCAAGTGAAGAGAAGACATTTCACACAGACATGTGGTTGGCGAAAGGAAGGAGAGAGGCCACAGCCCTGTTCGCTGTTTTGCTGTATCCAAAGTCGGACGACTGTCTTCTGAAGGCAGACTTCAACGTTTTTGTCACAAGACAATTCTATTAAACTCACCAATGGTGAACTCCTCAGGCATTTTAGAGGTTTCGAACTGTTGTCTGAGCAAGATGAGGACCGCAACGATACCGGCCCTGACCCCATCATCAGGTTGTGCTCTCTGAAGCAGGGGAAAGCTGCAACATCACCAGACTTGACTTTGATTTACAACAACTCTTGCTACAACTCTTTTTCAGCGTTGAGTCCCTATAGTCCCACACTCAGTTGGTTCAAACAACAGAATAAGTCCGACGTGTATATCCTACCTCCAGGCAATGGTCAAGCCCTACATCCCAACCCGTCCACTTCGCTCTGCTTCTTCGGGCCGTCTGCTTGCCCCTCGCTTAGGGGCCCTTGTGGCCGATCTACGCGGTCATGGCTCTTCTCCGTCCTGGCCCCAATTTGGTGGAAATAAACTCCCCACGGAGGTCACGACTGCAGAGTCATTGCCCATCTTCCGCCGCAGGCTGAAAACCCATCTCTTCAGGACACACTTCCCGGATCCTTCCTTGTAGCGCTAAGTCGATTATCTAAGTAGATTAGATATTATAAATAGGTAGATATTGTTCTAGATATTGTTATATATTGTTTGCCAATGTACCTTTCCCTTATTGTACTTTTACCTGAAATTGTTGTACTTCTTTCTACCTGAGCACTGGTTCAGTTCTTGGAGACTTGTTGTTCTCTTACCTTCCTTCCTTTGTTGAAACACACTATTGTAAGTCACTTTGTATAGAAGTGTCTGCTAAATGACTGTAATGTAATGTTATTTACTGAGCCACACAGTATCTTGGAAAACATCTGATAATGGGGAAGAGTTGGTCCTGTAAGAACATCTGGACGTCTGGAAACGTCTGACACCTGGAAAGCACTTTCTCTCTTGATAGCTGCCTTACTAGGTGAATGCATCGGCTGGCCCTTAATGCAGTTCATGGTTTTCATAGCCGAGTTCAGAACAGACGTCCATTCTTCAGGCATCTCCTTCTCCATCACCGCCAGGGCCTCGCAATGGATGCCATGGTGTCTCTGTTGCTGTCTCGGGTGCCTTCATAGTTCTCCATCACGCGTTTTCCAATCCAGTCCGTTCTCTTCGGCAAACATGTTCAGAAGCTGGAACATGTGCTCAGCTGTAGTTTTGAACTTCAGTGATTGACACAACAAAAAGTTCTTTCTGAGCTGCACCGGCATATCCATAACAGCAAATTGGCCAAATCTGCCACATCGCTAGTCTCGTCTAGCTGGATGGAATTATAGTGACTACTTTTAAGGTTCTCACTCTGTGTGTTTGGAACGCCATCTGCCATGGCGCCAATTCCCGTGCCACACAGTGTCGCTTGAAAGTGGCACCAGCCTTCTCGTCACACTCAAGTAGGCTGTGTGAGGAGGAGGTGTGTGTCATCTCTTTCTAATTGTAGACACAGTTGTTCGTCAATGGTGTGTGACCTACCGGCTCTCGTTATACGGAGGCTGGCATGATACAAGGCTTCCTGTGCTTTGGCTACGTTGTGTAACGCTAGCTTGAGTCGTGGACTTGGACTGCGTCAGAAATAAATTAACTGGTTTATCTTTAAGGACCCCGTGGTTCGGTCCTAAGGTGCCACTCGACATGCGATGGCTCAAAACTTTGTCTTCCTAATAGTTACCTCGCTTTACTTATCATTCCATCACAGCTAGCTTGTAATTACCGTATGCACGTCCAACGTCCAACTACAGTGCTCGTATGCACGGCACGCGCTACGTTCATGAACAAAAATATTACAGGGAAGGCTGTATTTGAATGAAAAGTTAAGTAGACATTTTATTTTCATTCAAGATTTTGTACTATTTTCATAGAATATATTATATATGTATACGTTTTACAATTAATTATATATTAAAAAAATACGGATTTCGGAGATTCCTCCTCGTACCAGCAGATGGCGCTCGCTTATCACTGGGGGTACAGGAGCGCCCTCTTGTGGTATCATAGTTAGTTGAGAGACACACTGGAATAGAGGTAATAGAGCACAGAAGAATACAAACAGAACTTGTAGTAACATTGGACTTTTAATTGGACTCATTTAAATATGTTATAGCCTCTTCATCCTCAATTCTCTTCACCCCTAAAGAAGTTTAAACTTTAAGAAAATTCCACTGTGCACCTGCACGGCAATCCTAATCTTTTAAACGTCATGTGACCTACACACAAGCCATATCGATATGTAATATGAAAGCTGACCCAAAGAAAGGAACGGCTCTGGCTAAGGAACCCTATGT
>CM051020.1:12262358-12267358 GCA_027704905.1 Muraenolepis orangiensis
ACCTCTGGCCTATACCACAGAGCATAGAGGCGCTGGTGTGCCTTCTTCAGCATGACCTCCGTGTTGCGTGTCCACGCCAGGTCATCGGAAATCTGTAGTCCCAGGAAACCGAAGTAGCTGACGACTTCCACCGCTGTCCCGTCCAGGCTGATGGTGGAGTGGGTGCCCCAGTGGCTCCTGAAGTCCACGATGAGCTCCTTGGTCTTGCTGACATTCAGTACGAGGCTGTTGTCCTCACACCATTGCGTCAGCTGGACCACCTCATCTCTGGACTCTGTTTCATCGCCCTCGCTTATCAAGCCGATGACTGTGGTGTCGTCTGCAAACTTGATAATCCGATTATTGCTGTGCGTGGCAGTACAGTCATGGGTATAAAGCGAGTACAGCTGGGGACTGAGGCACGACCTTGGGGTGCTCCGGTGTTGAGGACCAGAGTGGATGAGATGTTGTTCCCAATCCTCACCACTTGAGGCCTGCCCATCAGGAAGTCCATAATCCAGTTACAGATGGGGGCGCCCAGACCTAGGTCCCTCAGTTTCAGGACCAACTTGGAGGGAACGATGGTGTTGAACGCCGAGCTGTAGTCAATGAACAGCAGTCTGACGTAGGTGTCCCTCCTGTCTAGGTGCTGCAGGGCCGTGTTTAGTGCCAGGGAAATGGCGTCGTCTACGCAAACTGGAGTGGGTCTAGGGACTCAGGGATGGACAAGTTTATATGCAACATTACAAGTTTCTCCAGGCACTTCATGGCTATGGGTGTTAAAGCCACTGGACGATAATCATCGAGGCATGTTACCTTGGTCCTTTTGGGTAACGGCACAATGGTTGTCGCTTAGAAGCACGCTGGGACGACGGACTGTTGCAGTGATGCATTGTAGATGTTGGTGAACACAGGAGCCAGCTGGTCAGCGCAGGTCTTGAAGACGCGGGATGGAACTCCGTCTGGGCCGGCTGCCTTCCCTGCCTTCACCATCCTGAAGATTCTGCGGACCTCGGACTCAGACAGTTGTAGAACGTAGTCCTCTGGGCTGATGTTCAAGTTGTTGGTCGGCTCATGGTCGCTTTCAAAGCGAGCAAAAAACGTGTTTAGCTCTTCTGGTAGGTTAGGGTCATTGAGCTCCCCTTGTAGTTGGAGAGGACCCTCAGACCTTGCCACGTACGTCTGGTGTCAGAGTCCCCAAACTGTAATTCCAATTAGTTTTTGTAATCCAATTGACCCTTCTTGATGGCTTTTCTGAGTTCGTACTTGGCCTTCTGTAAGCGGGAAGTAGAAGCACGGAGGCGTGGTCTGATTTGCCATAAGCGTGCTTAATGGTGGTATAGCAGTGATCAGGAGTCTTGTTCTGTCTGGTCAGATGTGTTGATAGTATTTTGGTAGTACCTTTTTTAAATTGCAGTGGTTAAAGTCCCCCGCTACAATGGGGACTGCCTTGAGGTTTGCTCACTTCGATGTAAAGTTCATCCAATGCATTCGCATCACCCCGTGGTTGGATGTAAACCGCCGCCATGAGAATAGCGGAGATTTCCCTCGGCAAGTAAAAAGGGAGACACTTGATAGTCAGTAATTCCAGATTATATATTTATATTAAGGTCCTATTATTATATTATTCATAATATAACAAACAATAAGAACGATTAACTGGCTAATGGGTGATATATAGGTATAGCGGATGGTGCAAAAAGCATTTTAAAGTGACACTAGTGCAGCACAGTAGTGAGCGGTAGCAGCATGAATAAATAATAAGTAGTGAACAGTGCAGTACGGTGATGAGTCCAGTATGTCCAGTAACAATGGTGACAATGTTATGTAATGATAAGGAGAATGTGTGATGGAAATGGCGTTGAGAAGAATAGAGACTTGGATACATTTGACCTTTGGCCTGTGTGCTGGCAACATACGTACTCATGTGAGGCAGATCGAGGCAGATCGTTCCAGTATTATCACTATTTGTTGTGTGTGTGTGTGTGTGTGTGTGTGTGTGTGTGTGTGTGTGTGTGTGTGTGTGTGTGTGTGTGTGTGTGTGTGTGTGTGTGTGTGTGTGTGTGTGTGTGTGTGTGTGTGTGTGTGTGTGTGTGTGTGTGTGTGAAGGGGGGCGGCTTGGTAGCTCATCCTGCCCATAAGCCCGTCACTCGATTTTCATTTGTCAAGTACCTTCATTTACTCCACCGACCAGATGCGATTTGTTCTTCATGAAGGGCGCCATCAATATAGAATTTTTCCGAGTCACATTTCAAGTGGGGGGGGGGGGGGGGGGGTGGGGGGTAGAAAAAAGTGTTGTTTCATTTGACTTTGAACAAACACACTCAAATACAGCACTTTAAAAAAAGGTTTCTGATTACAGACCACTGGCTACAAAACGCAAATATATTTCTAAAGACCTCATCTTGTAGATGTGTGTATAGCTATAACATACACACATGTTTCTGTGTGTGTGTGTGTGTGTGTGTGTGTGTGTGTGTGTGTGTGTTGTGTATTTATCCCCTGCTTTCAGGATGGCTACTCCCAGTATCACTTCGTGGGCTCTGCCTCCACGATAGAGAGAGATCGTCAGAGACCCTACTCGTCTTCAAGGACCCCCTCCGTCTCCCCCGTCAGGACCTCCCCCAACAACCGATCCGGTGAGTGACCTAGGTGTGTGTGCGTGTGTGTGTGTGTGTGTGTGTGTGTGTGTGTGTGTGTGTGTGTGTGTGTGTGTGTGTGTGTGTGTGTGTGTGTGTGTGTGTGTGTGTGTGTGTGTGTGTGTGTGTGTGTGTGTGTGTGTGTGTGTGGTGTGTGTGTGTGTGTGTGTTAAGGGGGGCGGCTTGGTAGCTCATCCTGCCCATAAGCCCGTCACTCACAATAGGCGAAGACGCCCGGTAGCGACCCTGGTTAGATTCCAGCTTGTGGTCCTTTGCTACATGTCATTCCCTCTCCCTCTCTTCACCCACTTTTCCTGTCTATCTCCACTCTCCTGTGCATAAAGGCAAAAATGCCCATAAGAATATCCTTAAAAAACATTTTATAATTTGGAGTAACTGCAAAAATGCTGCATGAGCAAGTTACAAAAACAAGGAGCCATAAGACCCAGAAGGCCAGGCTAGTATATTTTGTATTTTGCGGTAGTAGTCAAGCGCATAATAGTTATACCTCAGAGACGGTGCATCCTAACAAGTGTATTCTAAATTCAACATAATAGCTAAAAACAAGCTAAGTACTCTTTGGGAGATGTTCCCAGATGGGTCTTCAGATGTTTCTTGAAGATGGGGGGGGGTGTGTGAAAGCCAAGCAGCACATTACAGTGTAGGGTGTAGTCTACCCAGTGGAAGAAACACACAGACTCTCTGCCTGGTTTGGATAATTTGCTTTAAAGCAGTGATCTGCCTTGTGACCTGCACGTACAGCGAATGCACAAACCCGAAAAACTTTTGCTGAAGTGTAATCAAACGTTTGCCAATCAAAGTTAAGTTCAAAACATAAAAAGGTTAAGGTGAATCACAGTACAGAGAGCCGCAGCACCAAAGCATTCTCCAAATACCTTACTCGATTATAATCATAAGTTTGCCTAGTCTATTGGACTGGGCGGAAATGGCATTGGCATAACTCTTAACTTCCAACAGCCTTATCGCAAAAAGTGTGATTAAAGTTAGCTTTTAGCGTTAGCTCCGTGGCCTTGCAGCCTCGCAATGAATGCATTAACATTTGCTGCTAGCATTAGCGCAGGAAGAGCCTTGAGCAATGCTTTCTCCACAGCAGCTTTAGCGGGCTGATGAGGCAGAAAAGTACTTTTCCCTCTCCTCTGGCTTAGCAGAGTCTTCAAGGACCCAGCTGAAGGGAAGAGGGGGAGGAGAGAAAGAGAGATAAATTATGACTCCGAAACAGTGAGAAGAGGCAGAGAAAGAGGGAGAGCGAGAGAGAGAGCGAGAGAGAGAGAGAGAGAGAGAGAGAGAGAGAGAGAGAGAGAGAGGAGAGAGAGAGAGAGAGAGAGAGAGAGAGAGAGAGAGAGAGAGAGAGAGAGAGAGATAAAGAAAGAGTGCTGGAAAATAGAGAGAGAGAGAGAGAAAGAGAGAGAGAGGAGCAGAGGAGATTCAGGGAATTATGATGAGAGAGAGAGAGTGAGAGGCAATGGAGGGACACCAATGCATGCATGTTATACATCCCTTGCTCGTATCTCTCCCCCTGCATGTCACATTGTGATTCAGCCCCTCAGAGATGGATCAAAGGAGAGAGAGAGAGAGAGAGAGAGAGAGGAGAGAGAGAGAGAGAGAGAGAGAGAGAGAGAGAGAGAGAGAGAGAGGAGAGAGAGAGAGAGAGAGAGAGAGAGAGAGAGAGAGGAGAGAGAGAGAGAGAGAGAGAGAGAGAGAGAGAGAGAGAGAGAGAGTTATGATGGAAGTAGAGACCCAAATCAAAAACTTGGTTTGAGGGACAGACAGAGAGAGAAGGAGACCGAGAGAGGGATGAATTGAGCGAGTAAGAGAGAGGGAGGAAAGAGAGAGAGAGACCTTTCCATGGTACCCCCGGGGATCTGCTAGGCTTTGTTCGGGTAACACTCAGAGCTAGTCTCCTGGGTTATTCAAGGACCACAGGCCTCTCTCTCTCTCTCTCGCTCTCTCTCTCTGTCTCTCTCTCTCTCGCTCTCTCTCTCTCTCTCTCTCTCTCTCTCGCTCTCTCTCTCTCTCTCTCTCTCTCTCTCTCTCTCTCTCTCTCTCTCTCTCTCTCTCTCTCTCTCTCTCTCTCTCTCCCTGTCTCTCTCTCCGGTGACCTTATCTCTCCCTGACCTGGTGGACCATGTTCTGGTCTGTGTGAGGGACGTCAACAACCACAAACAAAATGTATTTGATTTTTTTCCCCCTTAGCTTTCCCTCGCCAAAAGCTTAATAATAAAAACCTAAATCCTTCAAATCCCCCAAACCATCGGTACGTTCCCGTCACACGGATATAGCGTATGGTTCCGTGTGCACTGTGATTCAACTCCATTGTGATTTATTCACTATTAACTATAAAAAAAAAAACCATGTTTATCA
>CM051020.1:12269858-12282358 GCA_027704905.1 Muraenolepis orangiensis
AGCTGATCTGTTCCCAAGCCTTTTACCTGAATTGCCTGCCTTTCAAGCTCCTTAACCCCCTCCCCCCCGACCACTTGTTCCTCTCCTCCTCCTCTTCTTCTCTCCTCAACTACGTCTCCTCCCTCCATCCTCTCCACTCATCCACATCAAACACGCTCCCTTCCCCGCCCCCACACTATTTTTCCACTCCATTTTCCCTCCCACGCACACTCTCTCTCGAAACATATGTCCCTGCCCGACCTTCCCCCTCACCCCCCCCTCCCTTCCTCCCCTCTCCCTCCTCTGCCTCCACCTCCCATCAACCACATACCCACCTCCCCCCCCCCCCCCTCCCTCCCTTCCTCCCCTCTCCCTCCTCTCCCTCCACCTCCCATCAACCACATACCCACCTCCCCCCCCCCCCCTCCCTCCCTTCCTCCCCTCTCCCTCCTCTCCCTCCACCTCCCATCAACCACATACCCACCTTACCCCCCCCCACTCCCTCCCTTCCTCCCCTCTCCCTCCTCTCCCTCTACCTCCCATCAACCACATACCTACCTTACCCCCCCCCCCCCCCACCCCACCCCCACTGACCCTCCCCACCACCAGGTCCCTCCCCAGCCCTGCATCGGCGCCCCGCTGTCCCAGCAGGAAGTCCCGCCGATGGCCCTGCTCAAAGACTACGACCCCTACCCTCCCCCTCCGTCCTTCCCCCAGCCACAGCCGCCGCTGCTGCCGCCGGCCGCCCACCACCACCAACTGCACCACAGCCTGGGCCGCAGCCTGGACGAGAGCCTCTACTACGAGGAGATGCAGCAGGGGGGCTTGGGCGTGGGCGGAGGAGGCGGAGGAGGAGGAGGAGGACCCCCCCTGCAGCCTCCCGCTCATCCTCCCCTGCCCGGAGTGGCCAACGCCGTCGCCGCCGCCGCTCCTCCTCCTCCCCTTCTGCAGCAGCAGCAGCAGCCCTCTGTGCCCCAGCAGCCCCAGCCCCAGCAGCAGGCCCAGCAGGTGCCGGCCCAGCCCCAGGTCCACCCCCCTCACCTCCCGCAGCAGCAGCAGCCCCAGCTGCCGAGCGCCAGCGGGCCGCCGCGGGACCCCAGGGAGGACCTGCGCATGCACCTGGGCCTCAAGTCCACCGGCAACTACGTGGACTTCTATTCGGCGTCGCGGCCGTACAGCGAACTGAACTACGAGACCAGCCACTACCCGGCCTCGCCAGACTCCTGGGTCTGAGCGCTCTGGAACTGGTAGGGGCAGTTGGGGAGGGGAGGGAGGGGAGGGAGGGCAGGGGTGGGAGGGGAGGGAGGGCAGGGGCGGGGTGTGCGTGTATGTGGCAGGCAGACAGAAATTCCATGATGTTTTTTATGTTTTTTTAATTTTGTTCTTGATCAACGGCAACACAGGATTACGATGGTGGGACATCGGAGGGCAGTGTGCTTTATGGAGAGAGAGAGAGAGAGAGAGAGAGAGAGAGAGAGAGAGAGAGAGAGAGAGAGAGAGAGAGAGAGAGAGAGAGAGAGAGAGAGAGAGAGAGAGAGAGAGAGAGAGAGAGAGAGAGAGAGAGAGAGAGAGAGAGAGAGAGAGAGAGAGAGAGAGAGAGAGAGAGAGAGAGAGTTAGAGATATAGCCAAAGGCAGTAGGAGGATAAGTTTGACGCGAAGGGACTGCAATGGTAATGGGTGTGGTGATAGATAAATGGAGAGGGACAAAGAAACTGTGCATGTGCATGCCAACATGTTTGATTTGTTTTTTCATCTTTTCCCAAATAGTTCCATTAGCCCAGGAAATGGATGATAAGAAGCTCTTGGAATATTTAATAGTGATTAAAAAAGAAAAAGGATATAAATGGATATAGTTGTAGAGAGAGAAAAATACAGAGACAGAGAGAGAGAGAGGGGGATAAATATATATATATATATATATATATAGAGAGAGAGAGAGGGAGAGGGGCAGCACAGGGTATAGATAGTGAGGGAGAGCGAGGCTCCCTCAGGGCAGAAGGGAGATGGGATCAAGAAATATTGAGAGGAGAGGATGAGACAGAGAGAGAGTGAGACGGAGACTCACCAGGTGTGGGGAAGTGGCTTGACCTTTTTTCTGGTGGCAGGAAGCGAGGGCCGGCGGATTGGAGGGAACAGAAGGAGAGCGATAAGACCGAGAGAAGTCGAGGGTGGGGGGGGGTGGGAGACCACCCTTCTAGAAACCCTCCAGTAGGTCAGGAACGAATTAAAGCTCATCTCTTCCCTGAGATGAGAGCATATCAGGAAATTGAGGCAAATTCGGTGGCGGATGGGCCACCCTCGCAGACAAAAGGATTGTATCACATTTTTTCGTTTTTAGAAACCGACTTTGCCGCAAACCTAAGGCTTCGATTTTTCTTCTGGATCTTTCTTCACAGGGTGTAATTTTCAAGACGGTCAACTTTGCATTTTTTCTCATTTTTCTAGGGCATCTTTATTTGTACTTCTTTGTAAAAAAAAAACTTTAAAAAAAACCTACATTTTCGCGTAAACATTTCAGAGTGTGTAACGTGACATGTTTTGTTGGATGGACCCTGATTTGTTTTTAATATCATTTCTATACAAAAATGAAACATCATGAACAACGCAGGAGGAGCTGAACCCGAGCACAGGCGAGTGTAAACACACCCTCACCTTCCCTCTGGCGTGGTGCATACAGCCAGAGACACTCGGCTGGCAGCGCCTCGGAAAGTCCTGCCGTGTTTTTTCCTTTCTTTATTTCTCCGTCAAGTGACTCTCGTTGTGGTGCTGTTTCCGAAGCTGCAGTATCTTAAGACTGTCAACCTTTGAGACCCCCCCCCCCCATCCCCCATCCCCCCCTCCCCCCTCCCCATGAGTCCCTGTCAAGTGCTTTGATTCGCTTTTTTCATTCACAGGTCAAAGTTGACTTGAGTCGAGTTGACGTCGGTATTTTTCCACTCTGGGTTCATTTAGCGATCGCAGCTTCCGTCGGTTCTTTCAACAGCTTTGCGCATTAACAATGGTCAGTCAGAAAAAAACCCTGCCACTACCACCACCACCACCACCACCATCACCACCACCATCACCACCACCACCACCATCACCACCACCACCACCACCACCACCACCATGGTTATCATCAATATTGCGTCGTTGTATGCAGTGTGCGCTGTACAGTGTAGCGATAGAGAGAAGCTCACAGGAAGGGAGAGATTGCGAGAGCAACATTAGGAAGAGTCGTCAGACGTGCCAAACTTGTGACACCTCTAAGAGTGGGCCTTAGAGGACTGGTTCAAAAACTAAATAATAAAGGGTAGGACATTCTGTGGAATTTTCCGGGACAGGAAGAAGAAGAAGAAGAAGAAGAAAGTACTTCCTCTCTGTTCTTTTTTTTTGGGGTGGGGGGGGGGGTTTGTTTGATTGGTTGATTGGTTTTTCTTGTGTTTTTTGAAAATATCCAGATGTGCTTAAAGTAAAGCTTGGGGGGGGGGCGGGGGGGGGCGAGGGGGACGACGACGACGACACAATCGCCTCCGATTAATGTACAGACCTGCCTCTGTGTTAGCTGAGTGCACCTGTGTGTGTGTGTGTGTGTGTGTGTGTGTGTGTGTGTGTGTGTGTGTGTGTGTGTGTGTGTGTGTGTGTGTGTGTGTGTGTGTGTGTGTGTGTGTGTGTGTGTGTGTGTGTGTGTGTGTGTGTGTGTGTGTGCACAAGTGTGGGATGCGACACATGTGGCCTGTGTGTGCACACGTAAGCTAGAGCGAGCGTATCTATGCATGCATGTGTGTAGTTTGTGTGCGTGTGTGCGTGCGTGCGTGTGTGCGTGTGTGTTTGTGTGTGTGTGTGTGTGTTCCCGCGTGCGTGCGTGTGTGCGTGCGCCTCCGCTGGGTGTACACGCGTGCGCCTTCCTGTATAAAAAACCAATGTGTCCCGGCTAGGAACTCAAACTCTCTTATTGATCCCACTCACCCCACCTGTCCAATTTACAGTGACCTAAAAAAAGAAATCTCTTGAATTAATTGTGGAAACAAGAGTCATAAATTGTCTCTCTAAATATATATATATATATATATATATATATATATATGAATATATATGAATATAAATATATATATATGAATATAATTTTTATGTGCAGATGTCGGTGTCACGAAAAGCAACAAGTGTTTGATGAGGAAACAATAAAAAAAAAAGTAAGACGTGACGTATGAGAGCTTTTTAATCACTTGTGGAAACTGCCGACCGGTTTCCATTCTCTCCTCCTCTTCCTCCTCCTCCTCCTCCTCCTCCTCCTCCTCCTCCTCCTCATCCTCCTCTCCTCTCCCCTGTTATCCAATCAAGATGAAGAGAAATCCCACCTGGAGCTGCTGGTGCTCTGGTGTGAACTGTGTGTTGTTGTGTGTCCATGCTTCTTAGATGACCCCCGCGGAGCGCACTTGAAGACAATGGAAAAAAAAAATAACAAAATAAAAAAAGACCTCTTTGCAATCAAGTCCTGTTGTCTCTGAGTTGTTGTTGTTGTTGTTGTTGTTTATTCGTTTTTTTTTCTTCATGAAAGCCAAATAAGCTGCAGTCCTGGAGCGGGCTCCACTTCTTGAACATCTTCTCCTGGTGTGTGTGTGCTCCTTTCGGGACCGCAGGAACCTTTTCATAGTTCTGAGAAACATTTCGGAGGAACTGTCCTCTTTTTTGTTGTTGTGGAATTAGGAACCATCGTAGTTCCCAGAACGCTCCTACGTACTTCAAAGCACGGGTACTCTCCCCATCAAAGAGAAACCTCTAGTGACGTGGGTGTTAGGTGGTTGGTCAGACACGAGCCAATACACCACCGACGACTGCCGTTTTGTAAATGCCCTGTGTTTGCTGTAAACTGTCAAAAATAAGGTAAAAAAACGGTAACAATTATAGTTATAGACTATAGTTGTTGTTTTTTAAGCGTTATTGAGTATATACAATACTAGGTACTACAGTCTACACTACAATACTAGATACTACAGCAGTCAACACTACAATACTGGGTACTCATGTACAAAATACAATACTAGGTACTTCAGTCAACACTACAATACTGGGTACTACTGTGAAAACTATACAATACGAGGTTATACATTCAACATTACAATACTAGGTACTACAGTCAACACTACAATACTAGGTACTACAGTCAACACTACAATACTAGGTACTACAGTCAATACTACAATACTAGGTAGTACAGTCAACACTACAATACTAGGTACTACAGTCAATACTACAATACTAGGTACTACAGTCAACACTACAATACTAGGTTATACATTCAACACTACAATACTTGGTACTACAGTCAACACTACAATACTTGGTACTACAGTCAATACTATACAAATTAAGGTTCTTAAGTGAAAACTATACAATACTTGGTGCTACAGTCAACACTACAGTTCTAGGTACTACAGTCAACACTACAATACTAGGTACTACAGTTACTACAATACTAGGTACTACAGTCAACACTACAATACTAGGTACTACAGTCAACACTACAATACTTGGTACTACAGTCAACACTACAATACTAGGTACCACAGTCAACACTACAATACTAGGTACTACAGTCAATACTACAGTACTAGGTACCACAGTCAACACGACAATACTAGGTACTACAGTCAATACTACAGTACTAGGTACTACAGTCAACACTACAATACTTGGTACTACAGTCAACAAGCGGCTCAAGTAGCTTGAGGTTTAACAGTGAGCTTCAGATGCAGTGAAATCTTGCAAATGTTACAAACAAACACAGATTCCATGCAAAAATAACTAAACTAAAAGAACAAGACAACAACGTATGATGACAATGGAGCGAAGACAAACTCTACTTGTTATGTTTTATGCAACTAAACATGATGCGGTATGCAGTATATAATAAATACATCATAACAGTCCATATTTCACAAGAGCAAACAATTAAAAGGGAAACAATGTGAAAGAAATAACATTAGTTTGGACGGTTCATTATGACATTAGTTCATTATAGGGAGAATATTGGCGTGATGTTTATTTAATGGTTTTCCAGACGGTCGCACAGCGAGTGGCAGTGATGTGTTGCAGCCTGCAGAGCACAGATCACGGAAGAAGGTGGAGAGTGAGTTTGGTTTGGTTGAGTGTCGGAGCCTGTACTAGACACAGTGGTTCTCAACCTTTTTTGCACTGCAACCCAATTTTTAACATGCCAGCTAAGTCACGACCCTACATAGAGGGAGGGATGCAGAGGGACGCAGAGGTTGTCAACCTTTTTCTCTCAAAAATTCTAAAAGAGTCTCAAAAATACAAAAATATAAATTAAGATTTAAACTTCATGAGAAGGTTGTGCCCGCATACAGGAGCGGACTGGGTGTCACGGCTGCGACTCCTCCCCGCCTCACACCACATCCCCTGGCACATCGGTGCGCACTACCCGCCAGCAGGGGGCGCACTCGGCAGTGAACGACGCGCACCTGTTCCTCATCACCGAACCTGATCCCAATCATCATTGAACTCCCTACAAAAGCCTGGTCTGCACTCATGTTCATCGCCAGTTCGTGCCATACCTACCATGGTAAAGTATCGCTAACTTTCTAGAAGTTATCTTGGATTGCCTCTGCTTAGTTTTTTTGGTACAATCCAAACCATACAATCCACAACCATCCACCCACCGTACAAACAGAGGTAGGATTCTAAGTTAGCCTGTTTAGGTCTGGTGTTGTGTCTACCCAGTATGCCAGTCTACCTGCCTCAGATCCCCCTTGAATCTGGAACTACCTTCTGGATTTTTTGTTTTGAAAGATTTCTTCTTTTGGACATTGAACATTTTTTATTTTGAAGACAACAAATAAACATTTGTATTTTACTTCCGCCCCCAGAGTTGTGTTTCTGGGTCCCAAACCAACAGCCCTTAACACCGGGTACAAAAAGCGGCCCCCGCTTGCATTTTAACATCATATTGGACCATATTTCCAATAAAAACACTGATATTATTCGTTTTTGAGTTGATATAAAACCCCTATTAGCCTACAACAAAAATGTTACGTTAGTGTATATGTAACCAGTGGTTATATGCATCTGTGATTTTAACAGATGTTAACAGATCATTGATTTACCATGATTGTATGATTTAACATACAATTTGGACCCACCGATTTGCCAGGCTAGACACTTGGAATAAAATTGAACTGCTCGTACCCAAGATCAACCACTAACCGACACAGAGCCCAGCCTGGGTTGTGTTTCTTTTGAAACACGTCAGAGAAAGGAAACCCTGAGAGGAGGATTGTTGTGGATTTGTGCTGTTAAACGTGCCTCCGTCCCCGGGGAGGGCAAAGAATGGAAACCATCAAAGTACACATGTCTTTGCAGTGAACATTTAACCCTCCTGTGCTGTTAGTTTCTAAGGGACAGAAAAGATCTGAAGTTTGTATGTATTAATGTGTAACTTGAGTGTGTGCTTTTTCATTTAGGAACTGTAACTTTTAAATGGAAAAACGAATGCTCCTGAAAGATAGCGTGTGCAATTGCAAAGTGTTACGGACAGGGTTTGACTTTAAATAATGCATGCAAAGTCGATTTATAGAAAAAACGAATAAGTTTAGCTTATGATTCTGATGGTGGTCACAACCACCACTGGCATGCGTTTTGTACTTGTAATGTGATTTGTCATCCAGTGGAGGGCAGTGATCCGCCTCGACTTCTTTATTGTTGACAGAAGAAGAAAGTCTGCATCTCGTCCATCAATTGTCTCGTCTGTGGAAAACTTAACTTGTAAACCCAGTGAATTGTGACAACAACAATATAACAAGCTACAAATAAAATCATTATATCTTCTGCAACCCGTCTCCGCTATGAATCCAAAGAGATGTATGTGTCACAGGATGTCCTATTGAGCAGTAGTTTAAATGTTAAGACAGCAGTGTTAGTGTGCTAGTTAGCCACCAGCTAACTAGAAGCTCCATTCAACCTTTGAGTTATTAACTGTCACTAACTTTAAAGTTGTAAACTCTCTAACTTTACGCTTTTAGTCCCAATGGCCATGTTAGAGTCCAGTATGTTCCTCATCCCAGCTCTTTACAGAGTTCTCCATGTACCAAGGGGTTTTCTAGCGGAGCCTGTATTTATATTTAATGTTATACTAAACATGAAACATGTTGTACCTCTTCTTCACTGACCAGAGCCTATTAACACTTTTCATCATCAGTGTTAATATTGAATAAGTTACTTATATTATCAGCCTAAACTGTGATGATGAATGTGTGGTTGTGTTTGTCGTGTTGGGGATAACGTTGACAAGAAATATTCATTTAACATGTCATTAACATTGTCACTTGTCTATTAAGATTTCTGTTAATTGTAGTGTTCATTTTTTATACATTTTTATAATTATATTACTATCCTGTAGTTTCTATTGTGGCACATTTCCAGTCTGGGAATATAAAGTTTATACTTTCTTGACTCATAAGTCAAGGTGAACTTGTAGTGTTTTTTGTAGTGTAAACAGACACACCTCATCTCCTATCATGCTCTGCTGCTCCCAGAGCCTTACCTTGTGTTTTATCTCTAGTGGTTGACCCGTCACCTGTACCATGGCGGCTGCCAAGCTGCTGCTGGACTCCAGTATCAGGGCGTGGGTGGTGCAGAGCATCGCCTTCATCACCTTCTTCATGTGTGTGTGTCACTGACTGCAGTGATTTGATTGGTTGAGTGGCGTCCCGTGAGATGATTTAAGCCTGTGTCGTAAAGGCTAGAAAATATGTGCCGGTTAAAATTGAATAATTATTGATGCAATTTCAGACAGACCGTTGGAAACCACCTACCTGGCTATGTGCCTGGTGATATATGCAGACATATTTCACATGTAGAGGCATCGGGTGTATATTCATACTGTAGCCTATGGGTATTTAAACAAATCGAATCAATTATTGTTATTATACTTTTATACTAACATTTTCCAAGAGAATTTTGGCGACCCTTTTTTGATGTCCCCTCAAACTAAACGAGGGTCGCGACCCAGGAGTTGAGAACCACTGTACTAGAGAGTGAGAGATAGTGACATTTTTAGTTTGATGATTTTGACGTCAACTACGGTCCACTTTACTGTGTGGGTCAACTTTACCCAACCTTGGAGTCGGGACCCTACTTGACGTCGTCTGATATGCATATGGGGTCGCGGGAGACTGCTGACTTTGTGGCGATAGTAAAGCATATTTCGCTAAGATTTGAAAGGTCTCATAAAAGCACAGTTTATAGAAAAGAGCCGATGATTCATTCAACACACAAGCGACCTACCATTAGTCACTGACTAGTCGGGTTTGTTGTGTATACGGTTCTAACGATGTGGGTCGATTGCACGTTTCGGTCGCAATCATTTCCTGACCTAAAAAAACGGGGTCTCGGGCCCAAAAAGGTTGGGAAGCACTGGTGTGGGAAGTACATTAGCCGTGCAATCATGCAAGTGCTCATGCGAGTAATCATGTAAGCACGTGTGAAGTGTTCCCGAGGAAGCTGTGTGAGGTGCGGCGTCTCAGTCACAAATTGCTTGAAAACTTTCAAATGTTAAAATGCAAATGTGTCCAATCCCAGGAGGAGGATTCTCTTCCCCCAGATCCCTCCTCTACAAGGTATTGAGGCCAGGCCCAGATGTACTGGGCTAAGCCACAGATGTTTCCAAGTCCTATTTTATTTTATTTTTTAAGTCCCGGACCGACCGCCCGGACCGCCCCGGACCGCCATCCAAGGCGTGTGTGTGATGTAGAAATACAACGTGACTAGCGATAATCATTGCTGATAATCAGTGCACTTTTTTAAAAATTGCTTTGGGCGTCGTGGGAGGCTCCTAATCATGAATCCCAAACCTTCGGCAGGCATCATGTCACAAATCAGGTTATCGGTTAGCTCCACGTGAGTGTGACCTGCTCACGAGACACAGCCATGGGGTCAACCGGGCCGGGCGCCATGCTAAGTGTGATCCTGTGAGATTTGAGCGGCCGTATGTCGGCTTCAATCCCCGCAATTGCCCCTTGCCTATATTAAATGTATAGTTTGTTTTCCCTCTCCTTCTACTCTCAGAGATCCACGCTCCCGCTGTCTGCCAAGATCCCTGTTCTCCCAGACAATCATTGAGGAGGTGGAGCTGAACACACGAACATATCGGAAAAAAACCAGGGTGGTGTGCCGTGGCATTTGTCACCCATCGGAATCCATTCAGTGGAATTCATCTCTCTCTCTCTCGCTCTCTCTCTCTCTCTCTCTCTCTCTCTCTCTCTCTCTCTCTCTCTCTCTCTCTCTCTCTCTCTCTCTCTCTCTCTCTCTCTCTCTCTCTCTCTCTCTCTCTCTCATGTCTCTCTGTCCTGCCACATAAATGGACTGCAAGAGGGCTATAATTCCATTGTGTTGATTATTAGACTTCACAATAGAGGTGAGGCTACCTCTGTCAGAGAGCCTCGTCCCGTGGGAGATGGCTGGAGACGTAGCCTTAATGTGGCTCTTCAATTCAAAATGGCTCTTCAATTTCCACCGTGCTGGAGACTTTCAACACACTGTATTGATTTGCCCAGCAAGCTCTGCACCACTGGATATGCACATTATTAAGACTCCACTGATCTCTCTCTCCTCTCTCCTTCTCTCTCTCTCTCTCCTCTCTCTCTCCTCTCCCTCTCCCTCTCACGCTCTCTCTCCATGTCTTACTGTGACTTTCTTCACTAGTCAATGCCTCTCATGCAGCCAGAGGGCAGACACGCACACACCTACACAAATACACACACACACACACACTCAAACACACACACACACACACACACGCACACACAGAAACGCCTTCAGAGGGGGAGGTAGCTGCCTTTTCATGCTAATGTTGAAATCACACCAGATATAAACCCATAAACTATTGAGTCTTGAATATCATGAATATTATGAATGTCTTTCTATTCCCTTACTTGTGAAATCTGTCTCCAGGTTGCAACACTGGTACTAATCAGCCGACTTGGACCTGGACAAGAGTGCAACACGGTGCGCTGGCTGGCATGAGCACTGTGTGTGCACAGGGGCTCCCGCACCTGTCTGCCTGATTACCTGATTACAGGAACGGCCGGATACCTCAGACCAGCACTCCCCCACCGCCGCCAAGAGTCTGGACAAGACAATATAGGAGGAGCAGCAGCGATGGCCCAGGGGGGGGGGGGGGGGGAGGGAGAGGAGGACCAGAGTAGGGAGGCGGATCAGAGAAGGAGAGTGGACTGGAGGGGAGAGGGAGAGAGGGGAGAGAGGGGAGAGAGGGAGTGGGAGAGAGGGGAGAGGGGGAGAGTGGGGAGAGAGGGGAGAGAGGGGAGAGCGCCCCCTCAACAACATGTTTCCTCCTGATGCAGACCTCTTTTTCCCGGGGTAGAGGAGCAGGTGGGGCTGGCTGGCACCTCCTCTCACTCTACCTGATTGAGTCCTTCAGAGGCCGGGGGGGGGGGGGCCGGGTGGGGGGGGGCGGAGAGTGGACTGGAGGAGGGAGGAGAGAGAGGGGAGGGTGCAAGCAGAGGAGAAAGTGTGCAAAAGAGAGGAAGGAGAACTTTTTCAAGGAGGCTTGGAGGAGGATACAGGGTAGGGAGAGAAGGACGCATTGGTTTGAGAAAAGAAATGGGAGAACAAAAAGGATTAGGCAGAGAAGGAGGAGAAAGGTAAGGGGGAAGATATGTCGGAGGAGGAGGAGGGGAGAGGAGGAGGAGGAGGAGGAGGGATAAGAATATGAAAGAGAGTCAAGACGATGGGTAGGAGGAGGTAAGGAGCATAGTAGAAAAGGAGGAGAAAGGCAAACGACGATCAGAGGTAGGATACAGATGAAATAGAGAAGGACAGGAAGCTGTATATAATGCTCCATTGTGTGTGTGCACGTGTGTGTGTGTGTGTGTGTGTGTGTGTGTGTGTGTGTGTGTGTGTGTGTGTGTGTGTGTGTGTGTGTGTGTGTGTGTGTGTGTGTGTGTGTGTGTGTGTGTGTGTGTGTGTGTGTGTGTGTGTGCGTGTGTGTGTGTGTGTGTGCGCGCATGTGTGCGTTTGGCCTTGTACATGCACATGGCTTGCGTGCACATTGAGGTGACAAGCACGGGGAGACTTCATCAAGCATCAGCTCAGAGCAATCCTGCGACTCCTTTGCACTCAAATTGCTCGTGATTCCGCAGAGGGTGCAGAGACAACATATTGACGGTTATAGCGCATCAATCTACTCTCTACTTCACATACATTGTATGTGCATGCTCGGTGATGCTGATTTTGGTTCTCTCTCTCTCTCTCTCTCTCTCTCTCTCTCTCTCTCTCTCTCTCTCTCTCTCTCTCTGTAGCGGCGCTCACGTCTAGGCCTATGCTTTTACGAGGGTATACTCCATATACCGTGTAGGGAGATTGGCTTTCCATTTGTCTCATTGGCCCCAGCTCCTCGGCTCTCCTACTGTTCAACGCGGCACACACGTGACCGCAAAGCATTGGGGCAGGTGGCGCCCAACCCCCACCTCCCCCCCTGCGCTGCGGAAAACATTTGCCAGCGTTT
>CM051020.1:12287358-12317358 GCA_027704905.1 Muraenolepis orangiensis
CCACGACCCGTCTGGCAGCTTGACGAATGAGGAATGAAAACGGAGTGACGCTTTTGCGTCAGTCAGTCAGAGCGGCTGTGGGGGTGATAACACGATGCAAAAAGACATGAGAGGGAGATATCCATCAGCAAAAAAACTGATGAAGCGATCCCTATAGATTTATATAGATATATATATATGTAGTCTAGCTCACGAGGTAGAGTGGTCGCCTCACAAACCTGGAAGGTTGCTGGTTCGATCCCCTCGCTATTTCCTAGCAAAAAACTGTCGAGGTGTCCTTGAGCAGGATGAATGGGTAAATGTGAGGCATGCTTTGGAGATGTATACTGCAGGAGTAATGGGGAGTAAGCATTCCAATGTACTTGCTACAAATGGCCAATAAATATACAGTATATAGGGATTCTCGCCTAGAGAGATATGGTCCGGGGCCGGCCAAATTTGAACTACCTTCACCTGTGTCTATATCGTCACCTGAAGAGGATGCTACCAGGAGCAAAGAGGGCGGATTTAGGCTTGTCACATCTGGAGAAAATTGGAATTGGGAATTGACAGGGCTTACAGTGTGTCTTGCTGCCGTAATTCTAGCCTCAAGGATAAAATCGAATGATTTGTGAACGAGGAATGTGTCGTCTCACACCTGCCAAGGGAAGGGCCCTTAATAAGTGAAAGGATTATCCAGGCAGCGATGATCAGCGTGACGGCAAAAATTTTTTCTTGCTGTTGGCTTTTGCCTTGATACAAGATACAACAAGATTCAAGATACAATATTTGTATTGGCCATTTGTAACAAGTACAGCAGGAATGCTTACTCCCCATTCCCTCCCGCAGTATAAATCTTAAAAACAACACCATAAAAATAAAATGATATATACAATAAAATAAACAAACTAAAATAAGCATCACTTGAATGATATGTACATGTTTTTTTAATAAAAAAATAATAATAAAAAAATACTAAAATCTTTCAAAAGCATTTAAAGTGCCAGTAGTGCAGCAGCATCATGAATACAGTGCAGTACAGTGCAGTAACTGTGATGAGTCCAGAAAGTCAAGCAAAGTATGTAAGTGTAATGTTAATGACATGTTATGAAAGTGAAAGTGGCAGCACTCCTAGCAGTTGAGTAGGCGCACTGCCTGTGAATAAAAACTATCCTTAAACTATCCTTTCTCTATATAGGTCTAGAGAATATTAGCTTTTGTCTGGGAAAAGAAAAACCTATATCAATTTCCCTTCCATCATTTTAGTGGTATATGTGAAAAATCTGGAGGCCTAAATCAATTAAGATTTAAAATCTCTATGTCTCTTCATGTTTTTTCCCGGATAATTTTCTCCTAACTAGTGAGCTGTCTGGATAAAACATATGATACATATCCCATAGTAATCATCATACCATTCATCTCCAGAGATGGACCTCAATTGGACAGTGATGGATACAATTCTCTGCGTGAGGTTGAGAAATCACACTGCATTTCAATTAGCATCAATTCATCATTTCCTCCACAGACTGCAGCATGACCTATCAGTTAACCACTGGCCTTTTGATTGCCCCCCCCCCCCCCCACACACACACACACACACACACACACACACACACACACACAGGGAAGGAACAGAACATTCTCACAGCAGGCACACATACAAATGTGATTTTGGGAACGCCTCGCAATTGCCAAAACATGTGCCTCATCACTGTGTGTGTGTGTGTGTGTGTGTGTGTGTGTGTGTGTGTGAGAGAGTGAGAGACGGTGAGTGTACTGCATTATACTGTGTATTGTTTTGTATATAAAGTAGGACTTTATGTAGGCCTATATGAAGACTACTACAGAGAGGCTACAGAGGATACAAACATATATATTGCATAATCATGCACAATTAATAATTCTGCGTTGGCTATCACATACCATACATTATGACTCCTGGTCATAATGTATATATGTATATATGTCCAAGAATAATGCCTCCCTGATTAGTCATCAGACGTAAGAGAACAACTTGCATTAGAAGCCAAGGTGGGTAGGCCTTCTGTTTTAACACTGCAAGGAACCCCAGTTCACAAGAGCACACCATTGTGTAATTAAAACGAATTATTAAATTCTCTGTTTGGAAATAATTCTGCTTTGAAAGATTTCAGAGATTCATAAATAAATTAAGAGTGTTATTGTCATCAAAGAATGAGCCTACATTAAACGTGACGCACTTGCTTTTTCTTTCTATGAAGCGCTAGTCCTTTGTTATCGCAACTCGGATGTATTCGTAAAATAATGATGTATATTCGTTCGTTATACTGCCCGCTGAATGGCTAGACTTGAACACCGCCCCCTTTTGGCTTGCAGTGACGTCACTCCGTATCCCACGTTCTCCTGACGTGTTCACGCACGGTGAACCCCAAACAATAATCAGGAAAAAGCCACGTTGACGATCCTGTAAAATTCAGACCAGAGTAAAAACCAAGCGATTGATTTCCAAAACGAGTTCAACAGTCCTTCTTGCGCCTGTCGACTACGAGGAGAAGACATGTCTTCACCACCGAAAGAAAAGATCGAGACCAAAGCTGGACATCTTCCTGCAGGTAAAAAACAACAACACAATGTGAACGATGTGTTTTCCTTTTTCTCTGCCGCCGAGGCCTTTGTTTTTGGTACTGTCTGACCCATACTGGTAACGTCAGTGATATGTTGTGTTGTGATATGTATTCGATTCCGTTCGGATCTGTGTATGCTAACCCCTCTACCGCAAACGATAAAATACCATATCGTAGCCTATTTTTGTTTGACTTCCTGAATGTATGACGTTCACTGCAAGGGACTGCGAGTGCAGATCACTGCAAGGGACTGCGAGTGCAGATCACTGCAAGGGACTGCGAGTGCAGATCACTGCAGCCTGCAGTGATCTGCACTCGCAGTCCCTGCAGCCTATACACGTTATTGCCCAGTCTTTATTAAAAACAGTGTTATTATGGCATGCATAGCTAACGGGCAGGCCGATGGCGTTGCGTAACCGTTCCCTGCAGTAGAGGAGAGTAGAGTGGGACTTTCTCACTAGGCCTTTTACTAAAAGGTGTACGTGGACATATGAAGTTGACCACCGCAGCAAGATAACAACTGACCCTCCCACCCCCACTCTGCAGCTGGCCCCTTCTGCACATTTCCCAGCGCCAAAAATTGGATAAAAAAAACAAAAACGATTTAGTGTATTTTCGCTGTTGCTATTGATTGTTACATAAGTCGTTAACGTGTGTGTGTGTGTGTGTGTGTGTGTGTGTGTGTGTGTGTGTGTGTGTGTGGTTGTGGTTGTGGTTGTGTTGTGTGTTTGTCCTCCAGTGAAGGCGGGAGGCATGAGGATAGTCCAGAAGCACCATTTGACTAGCCCGGAGCCAGTAGTACCCAAAGATGACGATGACGATGAGGAGTACGAGACCATCAGGTAAAGGCCCAAACGGTGAACCGACCAACTGACGCGACGGGAGACACACGCCCGGTACCGAAGAGGACACACACACACACACACACACAACGGCTCCTCCTCCACCCATGTAGATCCTCCGCAGAGGCAGTGCTCTGTTTGCTTTTGGATGAACTAAATCTCTCTCTCTCACACACACACACACACACACACACACACACACACACACACACACACACACACACACACACACACACACACACACACACAGAGCGCACCCTCGTGACTGCAGTGCCGGCAGCGGCTCCTAGTCTCGCGGAGTGTAAATGTACAGCTAATTTGGTCCAACGACATAATGACTGCGTAATTATCCCAATAGCCATCCCACTGGCCGTTTGGGGCGTTCCCACGCCGCGTTCTGACTGATGCAAGGTCATCTGGTGCCGTAACGTCCTTGACTGTATTGTTCCGTTTTGGTTTTGTCGTTTTATTTGTTGACTTATTGATAGCCTGGTGTCAGTTCAGGTGTCAGTTCAGGTGTGTGTGTGTGTGTGTGTGTGTGTGTGTGTGTGTGTGTGTGTGTGTGTGTGTGTGTGTGTGTGTGTGTGTGTGTGTGTGTGTGTGTGTGTGTGTGTGTGTGTGTGTGTGTGTGTGTGTGTGTGTGTGTGTGTGTGTGTGTGTGTGTGTGTGTGTGTGTGTGTGTGTGTGTGTGTGTGTGTGTGTGTGTGTGTCGGGAGAGGTTGAATGAGGTTGGAATGGATTCCAACATACACGTGTATGTACAATACACGTGGTACAACGAGGAGAGGGGGGGGGGAGCATGCGGATATGAATATAGACCTACTGGGAGAAATAAAATGGAAGGCCTGATGGTGTTGTGCGGTCCTTAACATTTTAAGTTACGCCAGGATTTATATACACGCTTCCATGCACCGCCGCCGCTTAAAGACACTCCTCCTGAATTTCAGCCGCAAAGCCAAATGGCACCAACCCCCTATAGCTCTCTACTGCCCCCTGCAGGTTGTATCCCTCTCTGCGGCTCGCTTCTGGCTCTCAGCCACTAGAACCGCATTGGGAGTGAATGTCAAACTTTTAGTTTTCTCTCTCTCTCCGTCGGTCTGCCTTTCTCCTCCTTCCTCCACTTATATTTAGCGTTTAGCATTGTTCTGTGAATGTGTCAGACTCGTGGTGGAAGGCTGTTTGCCTTGTTAATGGCTATCATTTAGGCAAGGCGTATACTACTATACAATTACTACTAATGTATAAAAAAGGACAGCATGCTATTTGTCTCGTAATGCATTCGCGTCGTCTTTCATTCTGACTCGCTGCTGCCCACCCATTTGTAATATGCCAGCTCTTTTTTTTTTTTTTTTTTTTAACTTAGTGAGGGCATGAACACCCATATACCTGATTCATAGTCTGTCTGCGTAGGACTCCGCAGCTCCTCTCAAAATATTACACCCCTTGCTTTTTGACTATTTATTTTATAGATCCCAGTCAGGGACTAATTTATTACTTCTCGCGCTCTCTCAACTTTGCACCCGTTTGTCGGTCTGTCTGTCTGTCTGCCTGCCTGCCTCCAAGACCGACCGAAACTACTACCTTCCCTTCCTTGAGAATTTCCCTTCTTTATTCACGACAGCTTCCTGTGTGTGTGTGTGCGCTGAGTTGGGGTTTTCTTTTTTTTCTAACGTTCAGTTGCAACACATTTCTTGGAAAACATAAGATGGAGTTACCCAAAAGTAAAATTGAGCTGCGGGGAAACCCAGAGCGACGTGGGGTGAACGATAATGTCTTAACACTGTCACCTTGGAGTGAAGTGAATGTGTGTTCTCCTGTAAATGTGGTCTAGTGTAACAGAAGCTGTGTAATGTAGTTTAAATAGATATATATGCATTCTCTAGTGTAATATATATGGGTAGTTGAGTGTAACAACATTTTAGTTGTGCTTACAGATGCATAGTCTAGAAGTGTAACATAGACCTATATGTAGTCAAGTGTATAATGTGTGTAGTACAGTGTAACAAACATAGTGGTCTAGTTTAACATAGGCTACTACTGGTGTTACATATACTCTAGTGTAACAAACATAATAGTCTAGTTTGACAGATACATAGCCTAGTCCTAATGTAACTTGCATGTCGTCTAGTGTAACAAACATAGTAGTCTAGTTTAACAGACATAGTCTAGTACTAGTGTAATGTGCATGTAGTCTAGTAGTGTAACACACCTGCAGTTAAGTAGTGTAACACATGCATATAGTGTTAACATATGTGCATTTGAGTGTGACAGACCATCTAGTTTAACAGATCTTAGGCCAGTGTAGTCTAGTTTAACAGATGAAGTCTGGCAGTGTAACATATATTTAGTCGAGTGTAACAAACACTTTAACATGTGCATAGGTTTGTTTAACATGTTGTCCAGTTTGACCAATAACATAGGCTAGTGTAACATGTCGTCTAGTTTGACCGATAACATAGGCTAGTGCATGGGTCAGCAACAGGTGGCCCGCGGGCCATTGGTGGCCCGCCAGCAATAATATTTGGCCCGGAAGATTATTATTTAAAAAAAATTCACAATATCGGACTGAGAGTCGCACATATAGGCTATAATGTTTGAATCGAGAATGCAGTGACATTTTCCACCAGGGCTGTACTGGCCATCTGGCATACCGTGGGCCGACATGCCTTTTGGGCCGACACAACTTGTTTGTCTTGTCTGACACCCCCCCCCCCCCCTGTCAACGTTCGCCACTGATCGCGCAGCACCCACCCACCCCCCCCCCCCCCACCAGCATCTCCTCAGTCTAAACCGGATACTATGATTCATTTGAGTTAAAAACTCAAAAATAGTGTGCGTTTAAAGTCAGAACGTGTCACATGTTTTAACAATCAATTACTTAAATTACACTCGTTTGACCGATAACATAGGCTAGTGTAACATGTTCTCTAGTTTGACTGATAACAAAGGCTAGTGTAACATGGCGTCTAGTTTGACCGATAACATAGTTTAGTGTAACATGCCGTCTAGTTTGACATAGGCTAGTGTAACATGTCGTCTAGTTTGACCGATAACATAGGCTAGTGTAACATGTCATCTCGTTTGACCAATACCATAGGCTAGTGTAACATGGCATCTAGTTTGACGGATAACATAGGCTAGTGTAACATGTCGTCTAGTTTGACGGATAACATAGGCTAATGTAACATGTCGTCTAGTTTGACCGATAACATAGGCTAGTGTAACATGTTGTCTAGTTTGACAATAACATAGGCTAGTGTAACATGTTGTCTAGTTTGACCGATAACATAGGCTAGTGTAACATGTCATCTCGTTGGACCGATAACAGTGGCTAGTGTAACATGTCGTCTAGTTTGACCAATAACATAGGCTAGTGTAACATGTCGTCTAGTTTGACAATACCATAGGCTAATGTAACATGTTGTCTAGTTTGACCGATAACATAGGCTAGTGTAACATGTCGTCTTGTTTGACCGATAACATAGGCTAGTGTAACATGTCGTCTAGTTTGACAATACCATAGGCTAATGTAACATGTTGTCTAGTTTGACCGATACCATAGGCTAGTGTAACATGTCGTCTCGTTTGACCGATACCATAGGCTAATGTAACATGTTGTCTAGTTTGACGAATAACATAGGCTAGTGTAACATGTCGTCTAGTTTGACCGATAACATAGGCTAGTATAACATGTTGTCTAGTTTGACCGATAACATAGGCTAGTGTAACATGTCTAGTTTGACCGATAACATAGGCTAGTGTAACATGTCGTCTAGTTTGACCGATAACATAGGCTAGTGTAACATGTTGTCTAGTTTGACCGATAACATAGGCTAGTGTAACATGTCATCTCGTTGGACCGATAACGGTGGCTAGTGTAACATGTCGTCTTGTTTGACTGATAACATAGGCTAGTGTAACATGTCGTCTAGTTTGACCGATAACATAGGCTAGTGTAACATGTCATTTAGTTTGACCGATAACATAGGCTAGTGTAACATGTCATTTTGTTTGACCGATAACATAGGCTAGTGTAACATGTCATTTAGTTTGACCGATAACATAGGCTAGTGTAACATGTCATTTAGTTTGACCGATAACATAGGCTAGTGTAACATGTCATTTTATTTGACCGATAACATAGGCTAGTGTAACATGTCATTTTGTTTGACCGATAACATAGGCTAGTGTAACATGTCATTTAGTTTGACCGATAACATAGGCTAGTGTAACATGTCATTTAGTTTGACCGATAACATAGGCTAGTGTAACATGTCATCTAGTTTGACCGATAACGGTTGAGCCAGGCTGCCCCAGTCTCGTTCCAGAGAACCAGCTTGTACGTGGCACTGCAGCAGCAGCGGCGGTGGCGGTGGTGGTGTAAGATGCAGAATGACTCAGCACTTTCCCATGTCATGAAAGCAGGGAAGAGATGGCAGGAACGGTACAGTGTGGAGGCTGTAGCTGTGTTGTTGTTGCTTTTTCTCCTTCACCCATCATTTCAGTATTCTGCCTCTTCCATTTGAGAAACAATACTTTTAAAAACAACATACTTTTTTCCCCTCCCCTATGTTACCATCTGTGTGATGTCTGCTAATTTTTCGGAAAAAGTCAGTACCCACAGATGGTGCTTATCGAGTGCCATGTGTATACTTTGGTTTAATTATGAACAGTAATCCCCGGGAATGTTGTTTTCCCTAAATGTTTTTGCTAACTCGTGAAACGTTTCTGGCTGGATGCCTTTGACCAGACTTCTCAAGGTGGCCCGTGGCAGCCGTGCATTTATTTTCATTTATTTTTCTTATTTTTACTTTTCTTGCCTCTGGGTGTCCCTGCCACCGAATGGTGTGGCGCTCATTCGTCATGTCAAGGTCGATCGGAAACCTCTGGTTTCCTCACGCTTCCCTCCCCCTTCTCCCTCTCCTCCCGCCTCTCCCTCCCCCCGTCCTATTAGCTTGAGTTCACTCACTCCTGCCTCCTTTTCTCCCTCCCTCTCTGGTCCTTCCCCACCCCTAATAGTCGGTTATTATGAAGGTAAGCTTTTGTTCGTCCTCCCCGCCTTATCCCCGCCCCGTCCTCCCCTTTTTTTCTTTTGCGACGTTTCATCACTTTGCATGTGCCTCGTCTCCTCCTCTTGCTTTCCTCTCTACATCTCCTCGTGTGACTCTCTCTCTCTCTCTCTCTCTCTCTCTCTCTCTCTCTCTCTCTCTCTCTCTCTCTCTCTCTCTCTCTCTCTCTCTCTCTCTCTCTCTCTCTCTCTCTCTCTCTCTCTCTCTCTCTCTCTCTCTCTCTCTCTCTCTCTCTCTCTCTCTCTCTCTCTCTCTCTCTCTCTCTCTCTCTCTCTCTCTCTCTCTCTCTCTCTCTCTCTCTCTCTCTCTCTCTCTCTCTCGCCCATCCGTGGGGATGTGAGCCCTAGTGTTTGCTGGGACGATGAATGGAAGCCATTAATGGTGCTGGCAGATCCTGTCTGCCTCTGTGTGTATTTACATGGATGGGTGTGTTTGTGCGCCAGTGTGTTTGCGTTTGCGTGAAGGTGTTGCGTGCTGAGAGGACCGTTGGCAGTATGTGTTGTGATGGGTCGAGGTTGTTGGTCTTTACTGTTTCGGAGTGCTTGAGTTTAGTTTTTGACTTAAAACTCCTTGTTTGCTGGTTTTGTTGTTGTTGTGTGTTTGTTTTGGCTCCTTAACACGGAAACAGTGTTCAAAGAAAAACGTTTTTTTGTTGATGCTGTCGGCCGTATTGTGTTATATATTATTCATAATGTTTTATCTTTTTTTTGTCTTTCCCTCCCTCTCTTCTCCTCTTTCTGGATGTCCTGTCTGTCTGTCTCTCTCTCTCTCTCTCTCTGTGCAGTCCACCAAAGCCTACTGTGATTGTCTCCGGGGTGGTCACAAAGGTAAAGACACGCGCACACACACACACACACACACACACACACACACACACACACACACACACACACACACACACACACACACACACACCCCCACACCACGGCGGGCGGTAGAATCTGGGACACGGGCCTCGACAGGGAAAGTTCTGAAAAAGGGGGGCAACGGCAGAAGAAATGGCTGACACAAAAACCGACAGGTGGGATGATGGAGAGAAAGGGCTAGGGGCGGAGTCAAAACCCGGTGGGAAAAGTGACAGAAGGGGCTATAATGAACGAGTTTGGTTCCTTTTTTTACTGAACCCATGTGCTCGGGGTAGGTCCTGGATCATAACCCCCTAAATGGTTTCCAGCGTGCCTGGAGACGGATCCCTCATCATAATAATAATAATAATAATAGCCAACGTAGCGGAGAGACAGCTGGATGGTGACTGGCCAAACTGCCTGAACGAAGAGACGCCAATCCGCTCGAAGCGATCGGTTCTGCGGGATTGAGTACAATGTGTTCTATGGACAAAATGAACGTGGTTCCCTTTGATTACGGGTACGGCGGTGGAACTTTGGACGGGGGTGGGGGGGGGGGTGGTATATTGACTCTGCCAGATAATGGCGAGACTTTGACCTTTTAACTTATCAAAGGAAAAGGGATAAACAAATAATAATAATAATAAGGTCAGGGCATGTGAAATGTTGCGTTTGTTTAGCCCTGTTCTCGTGTGTGTGTCTAAATCTTGGATTGAATCCTCTTTATTGGTCACACACATGTACACACACAGTGAAATGTGTTCCTCTGCAGTCAACCGCGTGCGTGCGTGCGTGCGTGCGTGCGTGCGTGCGTGCGTGCGTGCGTGCGTGCGTGCGTGCGTGCGTGCGTGCGTGTGTGTGTGTGTGTGTGTACTCATTTTCATAGGGACATTAGCATCCTTCATATTTTGCTAACTCTGTCAATTAAGTCTACCTTATCACCTTTACGGGAACTCTGTTACGATACTCCAATGTAGAATAAAATACCCAATATCCTAAAAATCAGTTTCACCGGCCTGACTACTTAGCTTAGCTTTAAGTTTATATTCTAGTTTATAAATTATATTGGTGAGTGGTGGACGTTTTTTTGGAGATGTCGTCGCTCGACACGGTCTACCTGTGTTCTGTTTATAGAGTTGTGTGTGTGTGTGAGTTGTGTGTGTCTCTGCACCGCTTTAGTGTCACCTTGCCATGTGTGGATGCCCCGCTCTGAATGCCAGGCCAGGTGGAATGTTAACGGGAGATTTGGGTTTGATGGCCCGGGCCGTTTATTATCAGCCTCCCCCTGTCCTGCCCGTATCTCCCCTCCAGCCGTCCCATTTGGCTCCCGCTATCGCTTCCATCGCCGCTCAAGGCCATCAATACACAAAGACCTCGGAAAAGTCCCTTCTATTTTTTTTTTAAGGGGTCTAATCACTTTAAAAGTGTGTGTGTGTGTGTGTGTGTGTGTGTGTGTGTGTGTGTGTGTGTGTGTGTGTGTGTGTGTGTGTGTGTGTGTGTGTGTGTGTGTGTGTGTGTGTGTGTGTGTGTGTGTGTGTGTGTGTGTGTGTGTGTGTGTGTGTGTGTGTGTGTGTGTGTGTGTGTGTGTGGAGGTCTGGGTAATGTATTACTTTTAAATGACAGTGCGCATGTTTTTACAATAGTCACAGCCCTTATAATTCATTGCGGTTTATCTATGTCCAAAGACAGCATTGCTTTTAAATTAAATGTTGAAACTAGTGTGTCATTTGTTGTGTGTCCTGCTGGGTAAATGTGAAAACATATATAATCTATTACAGAAGCTTTAGAGGAATGAGGCCAGGTCAGGCTCAGCTCCATACAAGCCCATCAGTTACAGTTATGTGTGTGCGCACACCTTACCTTAGCAAATGAGTTTTATTATCAAGCACATGCATAACTTTTGCAGTGAGGGTGAAATATGAATCCAACTGTTGTGCTTTTTTATCTTTTATATTTGTGGCTAACCCTAACAAACTACACTTTCAACTCATCGTTTCCCATTTTTATTTTTATGCATCTGGAATAAACCAAAAGTGGCTAAAGTGATGTACAGCCATGAGCTAAAAGGCTTTTCTTGATTTTAGAGTTTATTCAAAATAAATAAATAAGGAGAAGGCAATCTCAAATGTTGATGAATCGTAAAAGGAACAGTAAAATAAATGAATGGAATGTATAATGAAAGGTAGCTTTTGGTCGTGTTGTTGGGGTGATTCAATATTTGATATAACAATGTTGTATTTTGTCTCCATTTTAGCTGTGCACGATAGATTAGGGACGGGGGTCGGAGATATGGCATTTCCATGCTCCATCCTGTTCTATTTTACTGCCATTAGCATGATTTTCATTCAGGTCATTGCTGTTGCGATTAGATAACAGACTTTCAACTAGGACTCACAAGAGCGAGCTAGCTAGCGCGCGCGCGCAATAAAATAGGTTACAACACAAAAGAGATGAAGTTGCATAGCGCAGCCTAAGCGGGCGACGTGCCTCAAGTGGAGCTGTTTGATTCGCCCACTCATTCACGTGTCCCTGCAGTTGTTCCTTCACATTCCAGGGTCCCTCGGCGTTGATTGAGAGAGCTTCCCTCTGGAGCCAATTTAACTCTTGAAAATAAGTTGGTCTACTTCTAGTCTTTTCTATTCCCCATCACACGTGCTGATTGGCACTCTGGGGGGGGGGGGGGGAAAGCATGCTGGGAGACCTTCGCCAGCGGTGGGCTGGAAATCAGCTTGCACCAAACGCTCCGTTGGGGAACCCATCGCACCAAAATGAATGACTTTTTTTTTGCTTTCTCTGCTGTTTTTACTGGGCCTCTCTTGTTGCCTTGAGCCAAAGGAGACCAGCGATCCGTGTGATGGCTTCCAACTGTGCGTGTGATTGTGTTCCCCGCCCCACCCTAGGGAGACAAGGACTTCACCCCGGCGGCCGCCCAGGTAGCCCACCAGAAGCCCCAGCCCGCCCTCCCCAAGATGCCCCCCAACCAACAGCAAAACCAGCACATCCACCAGCCCCGCAAGTGAGCTGGGCGGCGCGGCGACACCCAGACATTAGCGGCTAAGCTAACTCCACCAGCCGGGCCTTTTCACACAACCGGAACCACACGGAGAAGGACGACGACGACTACCACCACCACCGTCTCCCCCTGGGCGCGGATCTCTGGTTATTTTGGTTCTCCCAGAAGAAGAATAAAATATTAAAAAACTAAAGTAAATCTAGAAATAATTGTTGTTGGCTAATTACATAAGATAATAAAATAGTACTTTTTGCAATGTCATATTGCGATCTGATTTAATCTTAAAGTCGTAAAATCTTGATCCCAATATTTTAGCTAATTGCAGTATTTCTCTGTGAAAACGCCAATACGACGGCCTGTGTTGACATCTACGGCTTCCACAAGGGGGTTGGATTTGAGACTGGAAGCTGAAGATCAGCCAATGCCCTTTAAATGTAATTCCAACAACTTCATGTCACATTGATGTATTGACGATACAGGATGCGACCAAAAATGACTCAAGGCAGCATGAACCAACCAATAGCTCTGGTTGCCCGGGGGCCAACTCTGACAAGCATTCCATTTGACCCTGTCCTCTAGATTCCCTTCACCAAGGCCTACAATCAACAACACAAACACATACACACACACACGTGCATGACCTAAATCCTTAATCACCCAGCCCCCTTACACAGAAGTGTCATTAATTGTAACACAAATTATCAGGTTTCCAAAATACAAGAATCAAGAGGTTATTTCACCAAGGACTTTTTGGTTTTTGTTTATTAAAAAAAAAAAGTAGAAAATAAGAGTTATATTTTAGTTTTTGCTCGATTATTTACTTGATTTGTTCAATTGTAAAAAAAATAAAAGTATTCAAGTCAGTGAATTGACTTAGGAATGGTTGTCTTAGTTATTAAAGATGTATCCTGAAATGAAATTATTTGTTAGTCTCGTCTTTGAACAGTGTGTTGTGAAAATACACGTTTGGATTCCATTGCCATAATGACAATATTAATGTGTTTAAAAACACAGATTCCAACACTTTATATTTGATGGAGATGCATCAACATTAGTATTTGCTGACCAGCACCACCATAAAATATAAATCTCCTATTGCTCGATTTAAAATGATAGACCTAAAGTCATTAAAATTGTGAAGTGAATCAGGAGAAATGGGTTTTCTTCAAGGGTTGTGTTTGGAGATGTGATATGATGCCAAACACAGCCTCTAAAAATAAATGTACAATGTTTTTGTCATCTTATGATTGATCCATAAACAAAACTGAGTGCAATGCAAGTAAATGTTGCCTACATAACGTGCAGAGATGTCAGAATTGGCAGCCACTGAGGGCAGTGAAGCTCAAACTCGTTCCACATGGAGACTTGAGTGATAATGGGGAAAAAGCTCTTCTAATCAGCGATTATCTGGGATTTTGTACTGGCCAAAGGGGAATGTACTACAGTAAGGGTTTACCTTTTTGAAAGTATTATTATTGACTAACGTTTGCAACGTTACTTAACTCTAACGCTAAGTTAGCTGTCGCTAGCATCGTTGAGTTATTGTAATATAAAAGTTGAGTTTTGAGTTATAAATCATTTAGTTAGAAGTCAAATGTGTTAGTATTGATGTTGGATCGCAAATGTGGTTATGTCAAGAGACGTTCATAAAATAAGCGGGAGATTCTGCAGTCTTAGCACTCAACGGCTAACTAGCTTTAGCTTCGGCTAGGAAGCTAAAGCTCACGCAAACATTGGAATCCCTCCTTATATAACATCTCCGGTTAACGGGAAAGTTCTGTTTTATGCATGTGGCTAACATTGCCATTATGTTAAGTTGAACGTTAAATTTGGCTATTAATTTAAGTACCCGAGTTGACATGCTAATGAGTCAACCGAACAACATTAGCTCACTGAAGCAGACTAAGTTATCTAGCTGGTGTTATTAGCAAGCTAGCTAGCTAATTGGATTGGCGATGTATGAAATGGTTATATTATCAAGGCTAAATGTTAGATTAAAAAATACACAGCAAGTTGGGTTTAAAAAAATATATATTTAAACATTAGCATGAAGTGAGACTTGGAAGATTTAATCAAATGATTATCTGAGCTATGGATTCCCTTGTCTTTGTTAACATCGTTTGATAGGCAACACATGTTGGACTGTTCATTTGGTGTAGGTAATGTTACTAATTGACTAATAAACTAAGTTAAGTTAGCTTTCACATGGTTGATGTCAAGCATAACGTTACATTAACTTGCTGCAATTCTAGCCCTCACTGAAATATGGCTGTCATTTGTTTTGTCATTTGTAACTCTTTTTATGTTATCCTTTTAACCAAATGTTCCATTCTTTGGAGAAAACATTGAAATACAAAAGTACCTTTATTTAAGTCTGTCAATTCATATTAGAGGCATCTTATTTTATGAACATATCCGTATCAACATTTTAGAAAATGAATACTATAATGTCAAAATACAACTATTGCATTGCAATGCAATAACCCTGACTCAAAAATTATTAAGTAAAATATATTTGTAATATTATGTAAACATTTCTTGGGTATCCCTAATTAAATCCACCAAGAGTTGCGAATAACCTTTATTTGAAACAATGCTATGTTAAATGTACTTGCTATTTCTGCGTGGAAATCCTTTCCTAGGTTTTTCTTAGTAAATCCCACTCTTTTCACATTGTTTTCAGTGTAAGCTGTCACATTTAGTTTCTGAAACCATTGCAGCATATTGTAATATATTTTGTAGGTGACACCATATGATGAATGCATGTTGCCACCCAATAGGAGGCACTACACCTCTTAAGTCGGGTAAGCTTTCATAAAATACATTTTATGAGTGTCCCATTATGACTTTTTGTTGTGCACTAAAAGGCTGATAAACACAGGGCTCAGGTGTTTATTTATTTAGTTGCTTTATTTAGTTATTTAGGTTGGGGAGGGGGGCAACAGACCACAGATTCGTCTCTCCCAGATCTATCAGCCAACTCCCCCCTTGTCCATCTCCCTTCACACACACACACACACACATCACACACATCACACAGACTGCACCAGGTGTTTATTAAGCTCGGTGCAGGCCTGGCATTCAGGTGTCGTGTCACTTTAAGTTAGCCTGCGCTAAACCAGGTTGCCTTGGCCGTAATTGGGTCGGGCTATACCCAGGGAAGCCCTTAATCAAAACAGGACAAGTGTCCTTGGTTGACTCTGCATGGCTGTGTTCCCCCAGCAAAAAAGTACCATTGTCTAAGCTAAGAAGCAATGTAAAAAGAATCATGGATTTAATGATGCTATTCAAACAAATTCAGCCTCCCTTAATGTGTTTATATTTATTTATTTCTAAGAACTGAGAGGCAGGTGGGATTTGAACCGGAATCCCGTGTACACGTTACGTAAACTCCCAATCTCCCAGTACATTATCTATGGTATGGTCTATGGGTTTAATATTTAGCTTGCCACAGATTGGAAATGGGGGCGCTGTTTCACGTTTGCTATATTGGTAAGTGAGGCAATTTACAGGAGGTTTTGCTTTTAACACTAAATGGGCCTTAAATATTTCATGATGTGAAGGAAATCTGGTATTTAGAATGACTTAACCACACTATAGACCTACTTGTTTTTCCTGCTTGTTTAACAGTTGAACAGCCATAACCTTAATTGTATTAACCTCAGTGTGAAACACTTTGAGCTGTACTCATGTAGGAAAGGTGCTATATAAATAAAGATAAATGATTATATTAATATTATGAAGCGTATTGGCATTTAGGGTCTGCATAGAAACAATCGGCAACAACTTATTTGCCTCTCAAAATAGAATATATTCTACATTCATTACACATGAACTGAAATATTTCAAGACTTTTCGTTTTGTTTCAATCTCGATGATAACGTCTTACAGCTCAATAAAAATCCCCAAAATTGAGTATCTCAAAATATTACAATATAACATATAATATTACACAATACAAGACGGAGGATTTATAATGCAGAAAAGTATGTTAATTTATGCACTCAATACTTGGTCGGGGCTCCTTTTGCACGAATGACTGCATCAATGCGGCATGGAAGTGATCAGCCTGTGGCACTGCTGAGGTGTTATGGAAGCCCAGGTTGCTTCGGTAGCTTGTCTGTAAAGTTGGGTCTGGTGTCTCTTATATTCCTCTTGACAATACCCCATAGATTCTCTAAATCTAAATCTGGAGGACTTGAATCCTCTGTATTGGTCACATACATGTAAAGGGAAACACAGTGAAATTTGTTTCCCTGCATTTAACCCATCCTACCGCTATAGGAGCAGTGGGCTATTGTATATACAGCGCTGGGGAGCATTATAGGGTTATTATGGTTATTATCTGGTGCCTTTCTCAAGAGCACCTCGGCAGTGCCCAGCTGTTTCAGGGACTTTGCGTCCTTCCGGTTCCCAAGCCAAGTCCTAACAGACTGAGACAATCAAGCACAGTAATACCGTGGCCAACACAGCAACCCGTTTCTAGTCTGTGCCTCTCCACTTCCCCCCCCAGAGTTCGCCCCAAGTTGCTTGAAGTCCAGTGTGAAGTTTCTGCCGTAAATGATCATTTGGATGCCTTGTCATCTGCTGGTGTATTGGGTCCACTGTGTTGTATCAAGTCCAGAGTCAACACAGCTGTCTACCAAGAGATTTTAGAGCATTTCATGATTATGTCTGCTGACAGGCTTTATGGAGATGCTGATTTTCTTTTCCAGAACTTGGCATTTATAACTGACGCCCACAAAAATCAATGTGAATAAATGTTGATGCATATCTTTAAGGCAACGCTTTAACGATTGTTCTTGTCTCAACTCCCGCAGCTCATAGTCCAGTCCTCGTAATGCACAAACTCAAGCAGGCTGCCGTTCACTCAATGGCCAAAGGCCTTAACATTTGGTTAACATGCTTTAATGTTAAAAAAAAAACACTTTTGGATTCCCATATGGTACATTGCTGCAGGACCATTTTCATTCTGAGACCTATTATTTTAGCTCATCCTTCCTAGTGATTGGTCAGCTGGCCCACTCTTTTGTGATTGGTCAACCAGCTTAGAGCATTGTCCCGGCCCTTGAGTCCCGCAGAGCTGAAAACACAACAAAGAACAAATTAGGCAAATGTGTTACGTGGTGACGTGGTCAAGTAACGCAAGTAAAGCACGTCTGCAAACGAGCCATTTCAGGCGGTTCAGAGTGAGTTACTTGCTGTGGAAGAGATGAGCTCCCTTTGTAGTCGACTCTGACGGTTTTAACTTTGCAGACCTTTTGCATGGATAAAAAAAACTCAACACACTAAAGGAAAGGCAAAAATAATATTAAAGATTCAATATGTTTAATTTCCATTTGCAACAAGAGCAATGGAATGCTTACTCCCCATTCACTCCCGCAGTATGAATTTCCTACAACAATACTAAACTAAACTATAAAATACTATATTATACTAAGCAATACTTTACTGTTAACAACACTAAATACTGCCTATGATATGCTATACTATAAACAACACTATATACTATACTATACAATACTTTCTACTATACAACACTATACTATAACAATACTGTACACAAAAAGAACACAGTGACTGATGGATGACATATACACATGGTGAATTGTGCTAAACACATTTTAAAGTGTATGAAGCATCATGAATACAGTGCAGAACAGTGCAGTAACTGTAATGAGTCCAGAAAGTCTGGCAAAAGTATGAAAGTGTGATGTAATAATGGCCCCTCTGAGGTGTGTTCATCACACTATAGCCACACAGCAATACGTTTAGTCACCTTTCCATAGCTTTCGCAACAACAGCAGTGCAGGCAGGCACACTGCAGCAAGCTCAGCTCCATGTGAATTATGTTTTTTTTCCATAGGTTCTCTCTGGAGCCGCCGCCCCCTCTATAGCAAGGCACCACACCCCCATGGGGAGTAGTGTGACTGGCAACCCAGAGCTCTGTGACCTCTTTAGGAGAATTTAGCGGTGATATACAAAAAATTATTCACTTTCAAGACTATGGAATGTCATCACTGATTACCATGATCTGATCAGATCTGATCTGGGGGTTGAACCAAAATGTGATCAAATCTGTAGATGTTTTTAAGTGGATCTGCTCGTTGGCTCGATTGCACGCAAATTCATTTTCCATTCGTGTCCTTTTCAATGTAGGGTCCTCATGTTTTAGTTTTTTTGTCGTGGTCACTTGTTCACTTGAACTTCCCTGACAAATCAATCTTGTCACACACCCAAGAAGACAAAAAAAACAAAAAACAAAAACGTCAATGTCCCTTACCTTGTTCCAGTCGCATTTAGTTGACAGCCTGATGGTTTGGGTGACAGGGCCCGGCTGTTGATTTAGTAGAGGGGGGGGGGGGGGGGGAGAGGCCTTGATGTATTTACTGTTCCCCCGTGTCTGATAAAGCAGCTGGCAGCAGCGGAGTAAAATGACAAAGTTACCGTGACATTTTTTTGGCGCCCTATCCGATGCATACTCATTACTGCCAGACAGTGCTGTATAGTTTAAAATGCACGTCACGCCGCTTTTGTTAATAGATGACTTTATATATATTTTTATTTATTAAAAAAAAAAAAAAAAAACCCATCATGTCCAATGTTGAGAGGGTGTTTGAAACTCCACATCCTCGCAGCAGCATGGGGATTATTCTTTTTTTTATTTTAACACAGCGGCTTTCATCAGATATCCTCTTGTGGATGTTAGGAAGATTTCAAAAGACCTCTTCTTCTTCTTCTTCCCCTGCACAGGTGTTCCTCCTCTGATCCTCCAGCCGCCGTCCAGGGGAGGCTGACGACGCGGTGAAGCCCGGTTCCTTAGTTCACGCACGATGCGAATTCAGTTTCAAAACGTTTGACTCAATATGAGAAGAGCCATTTGTTATTCATACGTCGTTCAAGCTTGGGCCGAAAAAGGATGTCGTTGAAAACTTCCGAGGAGGACCGAGCTCATTTTCAAATATATAGGCCTAGGTTATTTAAAAGTCTGTGAAATGTATTCCAATTGAAGTAACTACCTTTATGTGTTTCATGAACCACAGATTCCAGGGAAATGAAATGTTTATCATACGGAATCATTAATTGTGAACATTTCCTAGCACATGCATAATTAATGTAATCCTTGTCATTCAAGTGTCAATTTGTTTTATATTCTAACAAAAAACCGAACATATCATGATATGATATTACATGCATGATTATATGCATACCAGTTTAAGGATCATACATTCATTCATTCATTCATATATCTAATGTTGATCACACCAGTGGTTTATTTAGGCTTTGCAGTGCACACACACACACACACGTCACCCTTTTAGTTCAGCATTATGAATTCTGCCACTTGTCACTTAATATAGCCAGCAGGTGGGGCCAGTGCCGCTCTGTAATGGAGAGAAGCACTTCCGTTAATGGCTTCGGGCGGCATGTAAGTACACAAAGTTATGGCCCGTGGTGTCGGCGCGGAGGAGAGCGACTAAAATGCCAAACTGAAACCCATAACGATGACATAATGGCCGTCACAAATGGTCAAGGGCGTGTTTCCTCTCGCCCTGTTCCATTTGCAATGGGGCCGAGGGGCTAGCGTGTGTGCGCGTGCGTCCCATGTATGTACATGGATACAGTTCCTCATCCTCACCATGCTGTCATAGCGACAGATGGTCTTTAAATGTTTGCTCTTTTACCATTTAATTACTGATAAGACCATTCCCAAAACGTCTTCTTCTTCTTCTGCGACAGTTTGGTTAAATAGATAACCTGCATCTCATGTTTAGACCATGCTATGTAACACATTGGATTCAGAGTCTTATACAATTCAATCGGATGTCTTCATTCTATATGGTTGCGACATGGATGCTTTTATGAAACCAAAAATGATCTGTCGACGCATCATTAACATGAATTTATTTTCCGACAACATAGCCTAAAACTACTATCAATAGAGAGATAAGCTAGCTGGTTACAACTTGACACGTTGTCATATTTATCCCGTTGTCATATCCGTTGTCACTATAACCAGATCATCAACATCAGCAGGATTTCAACACAGTTCTCCAGAACTGCTAACCTGCAGCGCTTACCACTTCGCCAACAAGACACTGGCTGAGACGTGCTCTGAGTTTATGACATAACAATTCATGTGACAAAGTTTCCAAAAGGTTGTTTTGGTTTCCAAGGAGAGCGTTATCAGCGGGACTTGAACCGACATCTCCAAAGCTGTTGATCAATTGACCTGTCAACAGCACCACAGAGACAACTGCTCTAATTTGTTGGAGGTTTTACACAATTACAATTGTAATTGACATTACATTTAACAGGACATTGTTATGTTTCTAAAATCACTTTCCATGAAATTTTCAATTTTCCAAAAATTGAACCCATGGCTCCAGAGCAGTTAACCAACACATCTCTGGAAGGCGCCATCGAGGTCAATAATGATGAACTCAGGTGAACACATAGCAGGTGTCTCTGTGGTACAATGGAGTGATCTTCGCTGCTCAATGCTGGAGACCCGGGTTCAAGCTCTGCTGAATGTTCTCTCCTTTAACTTTTGGAAGTTATCAATGTCATTTGAATTGTAATGTCAATTATGAACTCTGAGGTGTTCCGATTTGGTGCCACGGTGGCGCAGTGGAGAGCAGCAACGCTCTCTGCTCTGGAGACCCCTGTTCAAGTCCTGGTGTTGCGCGTGAGTGTGAATGGCGGCGTGAGTGTGAATGGCGGCGTGAGTGTGAATGGCGGCGTGAGTGTGAATGGCGGCGTGAGTGTGAATGGCGGCGTGAGTGTGAATGGCGGCGTGAGTGTGAATGGCGGCGTGAGTGTGAATGGCGGCGTGAGTGTGAATGGCGGCGTGAGTGTGAATGGCGGCGTGAGTGTGAATGGCGGCGTGAGTGTGAATGGCGGCGTGAGTGTGATGGCGCGTGAGTGTGCGGCGTGAGTGTGTGGACTGATGAATTAGTGGGTCTATCCATAACAAAACCCTTATCATATGCACATACTATGTTTTACACTCAACCTGACCCACATTCAAACAACCTTGTGATACTTAATACATGGTCATAGTTCAAACAGTGTCATACCACCTCATCATTCACAATACTAACCTCAACAGGAATCAAACCCAAGCATTGCTAACGAGACACTGGCTGAGACATGCTCTGAGTTTGTAACATTACAATTCATGTGAGATAGTTTCCATTTACACTCAACCTGATCACCATTGTGGTACATTGTCTTACTCACATTTCCATACACAACCCGTTGTCATACTTACCTTACGACATCATCACTCACAATACGAACCTCAGTGGGAATCGAACCCAGGTCTCAAGAACTGCTAAACTGCAGCTCTAACAACTACGCCAGTGAGACGCTGGTTAAGACATGCTCTAGTTTATGATATTACAATTTACTTGACATGGTTTCCAGTTTCAAACAGTCAAGAGCTCCGATTTGATCAGAGGGATTAATTGACAATACAATTGACAAGACAATTGACTAGACAATGGCATGTTTCTAAATGTTGTTCCATGGAGAACACACTCAACAAATACACAATACCAACCGCAGCGGGAATCGAACACACGTCCCCAGAGCTGCTAACCAGCAGCCCTCACAAGTAAGCCAACGGGACGTTGGCAAAAACTGGTCAGAGTTTACAACATTACAATTGACATGACGGTTTCCAAAATGTTCTTGGGTTTCCAAGGAGAACATCTTGAATCTTGAATCATGGATGTCATGTAAATTGTAAGGTTATTATAAACTTAGAACAGATGATAGCAGGTATGTATGTGGTATAATGGGTTCCTGGGTTCAAGTTTTGCTCAATGTTCTCTCCTTGGGAATATAATGGAATCTCAATGTTTTGCAAAATTAACAATGTTATGTGAATTTGTCATTTCAATTATAAACTCTGAGTGGATCAGTATTATCGCCATGGTGTCTCAGTGGAGCGCTGCAACACTTTATGCTCTGTAGACCTCTGTTCAAGTCATTGTGGACTAATTAATATATATTTAATTAGAAAAATCCTCACCAAAACAGTCATGCTTAACAAATTGTCGTTGTCATCGACATACTTACCTTCCGACATAATGATTCACAAAAGCAACCTCGGTGGGAATCGAACACAGGTCTCCAGAAGGGCTAACCTGCAGCTCCCATAACTGCGCCACAGAGACACGTGGCAAGTCTACCAAGGAGGGGAGTGTAATTATCAGGATTTGAACTAACGTCTCCAAAGCCGGTAACCAACATATCTGTCTTCAGCACCACAACTCCGAGACTCAAACACCCACTTACGATACACGACAGGTCTCCAGCACTGATAACTGGGGGGATCAAAACTGCGCCAAAATACCCATGTGTAATGACCGCTTTGGTCTTTCCGCAAAGTGTGCTACATTCGCGGAATTTGCTTACTTGCTATTGCTACCCATAGTTATCTTATAATTATGATTTATTTAGGTTTCAAAGTTATTTCTGGTTAAACATTTGTTATGAAACTAATTAAATGCAATACGGATTGAATTTTTCAGCCATGTATATCTTTGTTAAAGTTGTATTATTTACCTTCTATTCAGAATGTTTTTCCTATAGGCAACACCATTTCAGTTTAGTCTTGTGATGGTTTTGATAGTTGCACAAAAGCCATTTCATCAAGTATTTTACTTTACTTTACCCAGTATTCTAAAATGCTATTTATTGTATAGAACTTTAGACCTAGTAACTGTATACTACACCATGACTGCTATTTGATATTTTGATGCATTAATGCTATTTTCTTCATGTCATCAACTGTTACTATATGTTTTATTGAACATATGTCTGTTGCCTTTTCTGTCAATCTTTAGAGAGAAGTGGGAGAGACAAGAGGATCGCAAGAGCAGTTGAGGTGTGCCAGGAATGTTTTGCAGTTCATGAGTTAAATCTATTTAAATTATTTCTAATTAGTTAATTGTTAATAAAGCACTTCAAACCTTAAGAATGAGTCCAAATGCTTTCTTGAATGTTTTAAGTTGTGATTTACTATCACTGGCGCCCCACCCCTCGGGCCTGTGGTGGGCGTGGCCCCGAGAAGTGGGGGGGGGGGGCATCCTTTAATATTTTAGCATGAAAGGTGGCAACCCTAATTGCGTTCAACAACAAAGGTAATCAAGATAACTGAGGACAGGTTATTTCTTTAGGGTGGCCGTGTAAGAGTAGCCTGTTGGGCTTCTGGTGTATGGGCTACAAGAGCCCTGTCGTCAGCATACTGATGCTCCAGGCACACACGCACCGACCAGAGGCCCAGCTTGGAGGCTCCAGGCATTAAACATCGTTCCCATCCAGCCTGTTTCAGTTCTTCCCCCCACTCTCGTATCCCCCTTCTTCCCTGTGGCTGCAGTCGGGGGGGTTACATATAGGAGGAAGATGTTGGGTAGAGGATGGGTGCGAGAACGCATGCCTGGTGCCTCACACCAGTGAGGCACATCCCTGCATCACTCCAGACCGATTCCTGTCCAACCTAAGGTGACTTTGGCCTTCATATCGTCATGTAACTCTGGCAGGAAGGATGTTGATGAACTTTTCTGTCGCTGTACTCAGCCGTACTGCTTCTCACACACACACGCACGCACCCACCCACCCTAGTCTTTTAAAGCAGATTGACGCTATGCGGCAATGCGGTGGCGTAACAGGCACGCATGCCTTGACTCAAGCTTAGATCTGCATAACTCAAAGGCCATACATACCGCTAAACCAGACATTTCACTTCATTTGCGTTTGCCGTTTAATCCCCGGCCGGGTGAACTATTGCCACGTGTCCTAGATTTAGCTTTGACTCTCGCGTATTACATTTCCGAGGCGAACGCCATGGGGGGCGGGGGAGTACAAACGCATTTCATTTAAAATATTCCTCCATGCATGTGAGCGGGGTTATGAAAACATGGAAGTCAGCTCACTCATCTATTATTCTGGGTGGGGGTGGGTTCAAATTACTCCCCCACCCCCATCCCCTCCCCTCCCTCCCCTCCCCTCCCCTCCCTCCCTCCCAGGAGCAGTGTCGAAGAGGGGCGGAGGTGGGGGTACTTCTATGAATTCTATGAATATCTTTTATTGGAAGATATGATTTGTCTGATGTCCAGCCCTCCCCCTCATAACCTACAGCAAGTCATCAGCATGTACATTAGACACGCCGACACATGGGACCCAAGCTGCGATTGCTAAGGGAAGTTGGGACTGTTAAATGGTGTTATTGCAATCCCAAAAATGTTGTTATATGACTGCTCTCTCTCTCTCTCTCTCTCTCTCTCTCTCTCTCTCTCTCTCTCTCTCTCTCTCTCTCTCTCTCTCTCTCTCTCTCTCTCTCTCTCATATGTCATTGAGCACGATGTAGCATCCAATCTGACTTTGACTTCCTTTGCGATTGTGGGACTGTCTGAATGTTGCAGTGCTACTCATTGTTGATTCTGTAATTTTATAGTCAATCTGACCAAGTACCAGCTTTGGTTTCTAAGTGAATTTTGTCCTCATTTATGGGACAAAATGTAGATTATTATTGTAGCTGGTATCTGGTATATTGTATACCATCAGCATACCCTATCATATCACACACAATATGTACTCTAGTTGTAGCTTTGGTGTCTTTCGTTCGTCCATTGGCACAAAGTATTATGTATAGGTATGCTTACCACAGGTATGACCTTATCCAACACCACATCCAACTGTTGATGGACACACACTTTATTTTTCTATATTTTGGTATATATCCTTTCGTCGTCAGCCAAGATTCTCTGATGAGAACAATTGATTCCAGATCAAGTGTTCTGTGATCCACATCCTAACAATTTAAAGTTTTGCATGAAAAACTCCAAACTACTTTTGATCTAGATTTGAGATCCTTTAAATGTTATCTTCAGAAAAAAAGTGCATTGTTAAAAAGCGCTCTTAATATAAAAATACTTTGTAAAGTGCAATCTATATGCAAAATACATCATTGGATTGGTTATCAAAGCAAAACCAAAAAGTATTCAAACAAACTATGACATGCCGATGTGGAGTTTTGAGACTTTATTTCAAATCGGTCTTGAGAACGGTATTGCTCCTTTCTAAGGAAAAACAAGGTAAACAAGATAGCCATGGTTTGTTCTAGTTCAAACTACACTAGCATACTTTGTGTAACAAAATAAAGTCAATTTGAAAGCAATACATTCCATTTGGAAGCAATAAATAATACGAGGAAAGAAAAAATAAGTTAGTAAGAAACAGTTCAAGTAGAAAGTCTCCCATATAATATAAATTGATTGACAGTGACTGCCAATGGACACTGTTCAGAGTTTCTCCTCCTTCTCTTGTTATTGCGGCTTGATTCCGATTCTCGTCCTGGCCCTCATACACGCCCTCTCTGTAACACTTTAACAGTTTGAATCCAGGTAGCCATCCAAAATGGAGCTGGCCAACGCAATGTTTGCATGTGCATTCATCTTCCCAGAGGAACACCACATGTTATACACATAAACGACAGTTGGTACCATTTGGACCTATATGTTTCGATATATATATATATATATATATATATATATATATATATCTGTTAACCTCTTTTTTGGCTGGCCTAGCATAAAAATCCCCTGAATCGTCAACATCCATATTGGTAGCGTCTGGACGGTCCTCTTCCTTCCTCTCTCTCTTTTTGTTTATTTCTTCCTGACATCACTTCCTCTCTGTCTATTTGTATTCCTCCTTACATAACTTCCTCTCTCTGTTCTGTTTTATTTCCTTCTTACTGACCGAGAGTCTTTTGGTGGAAGCCTCAAGCTTCCTCCTCTCGGCCTCCTCCGCCCGCCTCCTCTCCTCCTTCAGCTCCTTGTACCGCCACTTGGGGATCTGCAGCAGGGCCCCCCCGCCCTCGACCCCGCCCCTGGCGCTGCTCTTCCTGCGGATCTTCTCGGGCTCGTAGGTGGGCGTCGGCGCCTTGGACACCCTCACCTTGGGGACGGTGTAGCCAGGCCGCACGCTGCTCTTCCGCAGAATCAGGTGGATGGGCAGTAGGCTGGGGCGCCGCAGCTCCACCCGGCTATCCCCACACCCCCCCCCTCCTCCTCCACCTCCTCCGCCTCCACCCGAGGCCACCAGGGAGGGACTGAGGCTGGGCCGTCGGGCGGGGAAGCCCTGGGAGCGGAGGCTGGCCCGTCGCTGCGCAGAGCCTTTGGTCACCAACGTGGCGCGTTCAGAGTTCTGGACGAGCCGGCGGTCAGCGTCTGGTGGCTCTGGGTCGAGGGGGCGGAGCTCCTTGGCGAGGTGCCGCTGCAGGATCTCGGGCACGGCGTGGCGACGCTTGCCCACACACGGAGGACTCTCTGGACACACCTGGACAGGAGGAACCAGGAGGAAATTCGCAATTAATGGCTTGCGCACAGAAAGGCCGCCGTCTCTGTGTTTGTAAATCTGCTTTTAAATGTTGATGAAAAAAAAAGACCAAAAAAAAGCCATTAATTTAGTTTAAAAAGTTTAATTTGTGTCCCCGCTTTTGAAAGTAAAAATGTATTCCTTTCTTGCTGGGAAAATATTCCATGAGATAAAAAATTAACACTTCTGATCTACAGCGCAAAAATAAGTTCAATAAATAAGCAGTCAAAGTCCGTATTTGTATGAACACCAAAGCAAGGACAGAGACAGAATTACTATAGGCTGTGGTTATTTCATTATTTCTCAATTATTATTCGGTCGGATAAACGTGGATCAATTATTCGGTCGGATAAAACAATGTTTACACATTTGTTAAAAGACCATTTTTGATTAGTTTCACGGACGTGAATTTTGGAAAAATAGACTGCCGTCCAGTTTTTCAACCTATGCCTGAAACACAGCGGCATACGCGCCCGCCCACCCGTGCCTGGTTTCTACCTCTGTGTTACACACATAGCAACATTCACGCACGCAGCCGGTTTGACACCTGCAGCGTAGGCTCCCTGCAACGCAAAACTTGTAAACCTGTCGAGTCTTTTGTATTAAAAGGAAAAAAAAGGCCTGAAGTATAGCCTGAATGGGATGACTTGCAGAACATGCGAGCGGAAGATAACCACATTCTCAGCTAAAAAACAAGATACAATTTCAGCTAAAAAGCTACCGGTCTCACCGTTCGGCACGCCAGCGCGATGAACGGGCTCCGCAGGGCGGTCGTCACGGTGACCAGGTGGTCGATGACGCCCTGGTCCTCGGGGTCGGTGATGTTGGCGATGCTGAAGGCGCTGCGGAACGTGTCGGACAGACGCTTCAGACAGCCGCGGGGCTGGCGGGCCTTGGACACTAGGGGAGCCAGCTGCGGCCACTCCAGGCTGCTGAAGCAACGGCAGTTGCACAGGTGCTTTTGTTAAAAAGTGCGCTTTACTTTGCTGTATGCAAAACATGAACTTTAATAATTGATCAAATGATAAATACAGTTTTTCAGTTGCTTTATGCGTGTCACGTGTGGGAGATTGCTTAGGTTCCTCAACACCACCCAAATAGATAGTACTTTGAACAGAGGCTTCGTGGCTGTGTGATCTGTCAATATGTGTACTTCTAGATGGCCATGTAATTCAATGTTATCATTTTAACAACATACCAATCATTTGTGACATTAAGAAATAGCACTCTGCTTGCAAATTACTATTTGGTTAGTAATTAGTTCATGGAGAGAGAGCGAGAGAGAGAGAGAGAGAGAGAGAGAGAGAGAGAGAGAGAGAGAGAGAGAGAGTAGAGAGAGAGAGAGAGAGAGAGAGAGAGAGAGAGAGAGAGAGAGAGAGAGAGAGAGAGAGAGAGAGAGAGACAGAGACAGAGAGACGGAGAGAAAGAGAGAGAGACGGAGACGGAGAGAAAGAGAGAGTAAAACTGACTCAAGAGCCCGATCGGAAGACCTACTTATTAAAGGATAAACAGGTGTTGAGAACTGGCTTGCCTGTCAACCTTGACCCTGCTGTCCAGACGGTCAGCTGACCCACATAAACATACAGCTGACCATGAGCCAGGACACTGATCCATGCTGGCTTTGCGCTATCCAAGTATTAACATCCTCTGCCCGCTGCAGTACTGACGCCAACAGAAGGAAAGGGTTTAACGGAAGCCATGTGATGAGATGCTAGCGTTAAGTATGTATGCAGTGTGTGCATTGGGAGGCCAACTGCACACGTCACCACACACACCACTCTTCACTGGAATCCAAATGCTGTGACAAGATAATTGTGTTAAGGTTAACGAGTCTGAGAGTAATCGGAAAAAGCTAAAAATGAACTGTTGTTGTGTGGACATGGCTTGGAATGGAAGCTGAAGCTAACTGGGCCAGAGGAACTACTAGTCAGTCTGTGAATGATTACGTTTTATGTCATTAAATGGGATGCATTAAAAATGCCTTAATTCGAGCGTCTCTCCATCCCCATCCCCGTGCCTGAAATGAAATGCATATTACGACGTCCATATTCACACCATATGGACTACCCCCCCCCCCCCTCTATGACCCATTAAAGGGGGAGAGGAGAGAGGGAGAGTAATTTAAAGGAGAGAGAAGGCTGGGGCGGGGCGGGGCTGACCTGTATGTGTCACAGAGCTGGTGGGGGCAGGGACGGGCCATGAGGCGGGTCATCATCCAGGCTGTTTCGTAACGGCCCGTGAACACGGCCCACTCCCTGGGGGTGAGGTTACGACCATAGTCCCTGGAGCTCAGATCAGCACCTTGGTGGAGAGAAAGGGAGTGAGTGAGGGAGGGAGAGGGAGAGAGGGAGAGAGGGAGAGAGAGAGAGAGAGGGAGAGAGGGAGAGAGGGAGAGAGGGAGAGAGAAAGAGATTCAAGATTCAAGAGATTCAACATTTTCTACTCTATTTAACACCAAATACTATTATGACCAGGTAAGCTGAAAAATCGGAATATCAATTATATGCACAGTGGCTAGTGCTACCAGACAAACCTATCAGACATATTATCATAAAGTTAAACCAGTTATGCACGTAAATCAGGTCAATTGTCGTAATAATCGCGAGCCAAAGAAACACCACCTTGTCACGGTCAGCCATGCTTTCTGTTTACGCTTGGTGTTATATGCACCTGGAACGCTTTGAGGTCGGAACTTGAAAGTTTCTGAAATATCTAAAATAAAGTTGTCTGGAACGCGGAATTAATGAATGACACAAGATCGATCCTTGCATGATGATAACAAGACCCCAACAACTCTGATTGGGTATTCACCAGTGCAGTGAGCTCTGCTGATTGGTTCACAGAGCCTCTGGCTAGACCCGCCCTAAGGGAGGATCATCCTCCCTTACCGCTGTACACATGTTAAAAACCAGGACTGGGGTCCGGCCGTTTTATAATGGACGTCCAATGGGGAGCTTGGGGAGGACGATCCTCCGTACAGTCATTTTAAATTGTGGTAGGGGGTGCTGTTGCTATTTTTGACAGTGGGACAGGATTTGTGTGCCTTCAAAGTTAAGTTAAAATAGTAATTACCTGTATTTTTTTTTACAGATTAATCTGTTACATGCTGAACAAGGGCGTATAGCCTATAACAATGTATATTTTATTACATTGATTTATATGTACATATTGCTCTTGTTCTGTGCCGATATATTGCATTTTATAAATTGCATTTTTATTTTTTATTTTTTAACTTATTTTATTCTATTCTGTTTTATT
>CM051020.1:12324858-12334858 GCA_027704905.1 Muraenolepis orangiensis
CTACCGCTCCTCTGTTGTTCGGGAGCGAGCTGGGGTCCTCAGTCCACGGGTACTCTGTGTCCCAGTGCGGCAGGTCGCTGTGGTCATCAGACATTACGTAAGTCAAGCCCTTTTTGATGATTTCGACCTCCTTTTCCTCTGCGAGAGTCATCTCTTTCCCGCCCGGCTGACAATTTCCGCAGCGACACCCTCCGCATTTTGGCTCGCACGCGGCGCCGATGCTATCCCAGCTCCACCACTCGAGGACCTCTTTGCTGCTTGCAGCTGTTCTCCCGGTCTTTTCATGACCTTGCGGCTTCTGGTCTCCATCCTCTTCTTTGGCGCTGGGCGTCTTGCAGGGGATCTCCTCAAATCTTACTGCCTCCGTTCTCAGAGAACGCGCAAAGTGCGTCTGGGAGTTGTGTGCGGATCTTTCCCAACTTTCAAACAGGTCTGGGTGCGTTCCTCCCACGGTCTTCCCCAGAGGCCCGTCCCACAGCACTAAGTCTCCCGTCCTTCTTATCCACCGTGGAGCGAGTCGTCCCTCTCGGTGGCTGATCAAGAGCTCGATTTCCTCAGGTCGGACCAGCTCTTTCTTCTCGACCCCAGGGAAGAACTTACAGAGTCGCTCTGGACTGATGACCTTGTCTGCACGAGCGATCGTGTCGAGCCCGTAGCATACCATCTCGTGGGGACTCCATCTGTTGTTGCTCCACGCCCTGACCTTTAGCAGGTACTTGTTAGTCTTGATCTTGACCTTCATTCCACCGACCCCATGCACAGTCAGTGTTACTTGCCTCCGCTCCAGTTGGAGCCGATCGGCGGCCCGGTTGGTGATATAATTTGTGTCGGAGGCGAGGTCTATGAGGGTTCCCAGGGCATGACCTGCTTCTGTTTTGACTGTCAATATCATCATTAGTACTGGATGTTCCTCTGGCCCATTCTCCGCGAAGAGACTTCCGCCTTCTGCGCCCGTGCTCAGCGTCATCGAAGCCTTACTGGTGAATGCGTCCTTCACCCTCTTTTCCTGTTCAGGGTTGAGCCCCAAAGAGTCCAGGACTTCCCGCTGCTTATCAGAGAGCCCTGGCCCTGTCTTCTTTCCCTCACTCCACTTGGGACACAGAAGGTAGTGATGACTCGCTCCTCCTTCATTCTGCTTACACGTTCTGCACAGGTACCGGTTACTACACTCTCCGTCGGCGCCGTGCATGCCCAAACATTTCTGACAGGCTTTGCTTTGCTTTGCTATGGCTCGTTTCTCTGCCAGACTGAGACTCTTGAACTTTCGGCAGAAGAATATTTTGCCACCGTGCTGATCGCTTCCACAGATGTCACACTCTTCTCTTCTTTCCGAGCTCCTGCCCGTGACTCTGGTCTCACCTTGATGTTCCTCTTCTTCTTTATTTACCGGTGAGTCTTTTTCCGTGGCCCTTGTGAACGCCTTCTTCTCCCATCTGACTGGCTTCTCTGGTGCTCTTTCAGAGGTTTCTGTGGAGCCTCGGACTCGCGCCATCCTTTCGAGGATTACTTCCTGCCTTTTCAGAAACAGAAGAAGAGCATCGAATTGCTTGTCTGGGGTGATTTGGTTTTCGGGTTCGGTTACAAAGGTAATCCAGCCTTCCTGCACACGATCTGGCAGTTTGCTCTCGATGGCTTTAAGTACAAGTGGGTTCTTCATAGCGCCCACTTCTCCTAAGTCTGTCAGGTCCATGAGGGCTCTTTCCACTGCCTGAATAAGGTCGATCGCTTTCCTCGGCTGGTTTCCTTTTACCGCCGGTATTCTTTCCAATTCCTCAATAATTTGCAGCGCGATGGTTGCCTTGTCTCCAAACCGATTCTCCAAGGCTTTGAATACGTCTTCCGCTGAGCGGTAGCTCGAGAGTTTGAGCTCCTCGAAAACCTTTCGGTCTATGCTCTCGAGGAGGTGGAGTTTCTTCACCTCTGGCGACCCCGATGGGTCTCCCTGCCGCTGCAGGCTTTCCCAATCTTTCCGCCAGCGATGAAAATCTCTCATACACCCGCTGAACACGGGAAGCCTTGTTGGAGGGAGTTTGATCCTGGAGATGGCTCCAGTGCGGTTGCCTCCAGATGTGGCGCTCTCCAGCCCTGCCTCCCGGGCTTGTTCCCATGCCTCCCGCTGAGCCTCCAGTAGCTTGGCGCGCTCTTGAGCGGCTATTTCTGCTGCCTTCAACTCAATCACGGCCGCCTTCTGCCTTGCATCAGCGATCTCTCCTTCGGCCTCCAATTTCACTTTCGCTGTCTCTTTCTCAAACTCGGCCACGCTATCAGCTGACCTCAGTCTTGCCTCAGCGGCTTTCCTTTCCAGCTTGGCAATAGCTTCTTTGTTTTCTTTATCTGTCGTTCGATCTTTGGCCTCTTCTTCGGCGAGAGCGTCTGCCCTTTTCCTCTCATCTTCGGCGAGAGCGTCGGTGGCTATTTGCTTTGCTGCGGCGGCCTTGTCGGCCATTTTGTCAGTATTTTTCTTCTCAATTCTTCCAAACTCAGTCACACACTTTTCCCAAAGTTCATCCCTTTTGTCCTCCAGCTCCTCTAGCGACTTTCTCGTGCTGCACGCCTCAACACTTGCTTTGGCCCGCAAACCTACCTCATAATTGTCGTTTGCAGAGTCTAGGTCTTTCGCGTTTGACAGGAGCGCCATCCACTCGCGTTTCATGTCATTTTCGCCCATTAATGCCACTGACCTGATGATATGGCGATATCCTCTCTCAAAAGTGACTGCCAATTTTTCCCTTTCAATCTTCAGTGCCTCCATTTTGCCTGTGACTCAGAAATAAACTGTGTGTACCTGTTTCGTCTTTCTATCTTATATCTTCAGCCCTCTCTGACTCCCTGAGCTGATTTGCACTGGTCCCTGCACTTCCTTACCTAGTCTTCGGCAGCGGAACCAGGTTCACCGTGGGGTCCTCCCAGGGATACTGCTAAAATAAAATAATAAAGTGGGAGAGGATTTTCCTCCCCCCGACGACTTAATACCCAGGTACACACAACCTATTTTTAATGCAAACAGTCAATAGAGTCACAGAGAATGAGTGCTGGGTGTGGGTAGCTCTCTGAATAGCTGCTATTAGCTCACAATTCCTTTCTTGGTGGGTCTTGTAGGTTAGCTTAGTTAGCTGTGGATTCTTACAGTTGGGCTAGCTAGCTGAAGCTAGCTGTGGATTCTTGCAGTTGGGCTAGCTAGCTGAAGCTAGCTGCGGATTCTTACACTCCTTACCTGCCTAGCTAGCTGTAGCTTTGAGTACTATAAGCCCTACCGCGCGCCTGTTGTGCTATTGCGACAACAGAGCTAACGCTAGCTTAGTTGGCTAATGCTACGCTAGCTAGCAGGTAGCTAGTTAGCTACAGTTGCGGGCTCCACGGCTCTGTTGCCGGCTGGCGGCTGCGTCACTAACCTGACCAGGTTTTAGCTTGCTCTCGCCTCCGGTGAATGGGTCCTTGTCCTCCCGGAGCTCCTGTTGCGTCCAACCGTGTTTGTTCTTCTTAGCTAGCTGACGGTCCGTCCTCTTCAGGCTGGTCGTCAGCGGGTGTTTTACAATTGTTCAGCTCTCCCTCTAGCTAGCTGAATGGGTGAAGATCTTCTGCTTACTCCGGCAGTTCGGGTGGAATGATGAGACTTGACACAATTCGTTTTGGTTTTTCTCCCTTCATTAACAGATTGTAAAACTGACAAAACACATCGATCTATTAGTACATGCAAATAATCAACAGTGAACGAACTAACAGAAAAGATTAACAAATACACAATCATTCAGAGCTCAACTTACCAACTCCCATATCACTCTATAACTGTCATTCCGTTCCCCTACCACCCAGATTACGTTCATTAAGCCCGCCCCCATTTCTATCTAAGCCAATCACTCTCTGCATGCATACTTTTAGCCAATCAAAATCAAAGAAAATAAAATAAAACTCCAAATGAAATATCCTCCCATGAATTAGCCAAACAGTGTGTGTGTGTGTGTGTGTGTGTGTGTGTGTGTGTGTGTGTGTGTGTGTGTGTGTGTGTGTGTGTGTGTGTGTGTGTGTGTGTGTGTGTGTGTGTGTGTGTGTGTGTGTGTGTGTGTGTGTGTGTGTGTGTCCGTGTGCGCGCGTGTGCACGTGCGTGTGTGTGTTTGTGTGTGTGTGTGTGTGTATAGCACACAGGTTATCTGCAGGTGTTGTGCGTGTGTGTGTGTGTGCCTGTTTGTGTGCGTTTGCGTGTGTGTGTGTGTGTGTGTGTGTGTGGGTGTGTGTGTGTGTGTGTGAGTGTATAGGACAGGGGAGGTAGGTTATCTGCAGGTGTTATGTGTGTGTGTGTGTGTGTGTGTGTGTGTGTGTGTGTGTGTGTGTGTGTGTGCGCCTGTTTGTGTGTGTGCCTGTTTGTGTGTGTGTGTGTGTGACGTGTCAAAGAGAGCCACAAAATGTAAAAGAAAGACAGTAATGAAACTGTTTGATGCACTTTGTTTCAACCATTTTTTGTTCCCTATAAATAGGTCATGAGTTTCACGTGGTTCATGTGTCATGCTTAGTCATCGTTACTTTGCTATAATTGTATGGAGCTATATTATATAAAGCTTGCCCAACCTATTGCAATTCATTTTTTTGTTTTAAAAATATAATTTGACTGAATTGACAGAAATAAATGACTGACTCAAATTATTACAATTTTAAAAAGGGTCATACTTGATTTGGAAATTTCAATTGGGCAAGCTCTTGGTTGATTATACAGGGACTCGGAAATCATTTGCTCATAATTGTGAATAAATGAATAACTTACATTTAAAAATGTTTTTAAAGCAAGCGTCCCTGATTGAATTGTGCCACTTGTTGAGCCTTTGTGCTTCCTAAGAAAAGATTTAGATGAAGATAAGGATCAATCAGTCTTAAAGCATACTCATTCCCTGCTTAAAATCTGTACACACTTTATGTGTGTTTACACGCACACACACACACACACACACACACACACACACACACACACACACACACACACACACACACACACACACACACACACACACACACACACACACACACACACACACACACACACACACACACACACAAGATATTATTGGCCCACAAACGACACACAGCGAGAACACAATCAGTAATCTAGGGTATATCCAGAGCCAGGAATAGAAGGGCTAAGCCTTATCAGCCCCCAACTCTAAGCGAGAGAGAGAGAGAGAGAGAGAGAGAGAGAGAGAGAGAGAGAGAGAGAGAGAGAGAGAGAGAGAGAGAGAGAGAGAGAGAGAGAGAGAGAGAGAGAGAGAGAGAGAGAGGTGGAGGGAGACAGAGGGGATGGAGGTTACAGATTAAGGGGAAGGACAGATATCCAGTGGCTAAAGGATTGATGCTTCATCCACCTCAGACTCAGAACATTTCGCACTGCTGCTGATGATGCAAACTGTAATCAACTCCATCTCATGTTTGTCTCACATACTGAGAGATATTTGAGGAGGACTCTCTCTCTCTCACATTATCTCTTTCCCCCTCTCTGTCTGGTACTCTGTCTGGTTCTCTCTCTCTCTCTCTCTCTCTCTCTCTCTCTCTCTCTCTCTCTCTCTCTCTCTCTCTCTCTCTCTCTCTCTCTCTCTCTCTCTCTCTCTCTCTCTCTCTCTATGGTGTGGACATGCAACATCAATGTTCAATGTTCCGTTTATGTTTCACAAAAAATAATTCGTCGGACGGCGGCTGCGGCGTCGTCACCGGGCCTCTCATGTGGGTCATTTCATGACCTCTGTCCCCGGTGCCCTCCAATGGGGGCCCCAATGGGGGAAGCTGCATACGGACTGCAGGCGCACTCATCCACAGCACACAAGCTCCTGAAACTGTTAGGAGTAGTGTATGTGTTCTAGCGATGTAGAGATAAAATTAACAAACAAATCTTTTTTTTTTCGGACGTCCGAGTGCTTTTCTGACTGCTCACACATACAGACACACACACACACACACACACTTGCTGACTGACTAGCGTACTGTTCGCGCTGCCTTGGCTGCCAGTCCAACGTCTGGTGCAATGGTCACTCAAAACAGGCGGGACAGCTAATGAACGAGCGGGAATCTCGACTAGTCGTCAGACAGACAGACATACAGCCAGCTGCTCGCTCGCTCGCTAGCTAAACCGAGAGCTAATTAACTGTTCCCTCGAACTGGGATGAACGTGAAGCGATTCAAAAAACACAATAAAAAGCTAAAAATCTTAAAAAGGTTCGAAAGGTTCGATTCATTTCACCCGCCCATCACTAATGGTTCTAAAGGGTCAGCAGCTTCAAGTTCCCCAACAACTCCTGTATTTCCTCAGGCGTCTGAGGAAATTCAGCATGGGCCCCCGCATCCTGAGAACATTCTATACCGGCACCATGGAGAGTGTTCTTACAGGGTGTATCACCGCCCGGTACGGGAACTGCACCGCACTCGAGTGCAGAGCGCTTCAAAGGGTGGCGTGGACGGCCCAGTATATGGTTGGAGGTGAACTTCCCCTCCCTCCTGGATATATACAACCAGCGGTGCTTGGCCAAGGCCAAACGCATCATAAAAGACATTGCCCACCCCAGCCACCAACTGTACTCACTTTTACCGTCAGGCAGGCGATACCGCAGTATCAAGTGCCGCACAAACAGACTTAGAGATAGCTTCCACAGTCAGGCCATCAGGCTGCTGAACAAGGGCGTATAGCATATAACAATGTCGATTTTATCACATTGATTTATATATATATATTGCTTTTTCTGTGCTAATATATTGCATTTTATATATGCACTTTGATATTTTTATATATTTAACTTTATACAGTTTGTACTTTTTACTTATTTTTTATTCTATTCTTTTTTTTTTATGTAACTGCTGTCTGTCGTCGGGTATTGCGCATAAGATTTTCACCCATTGCTTATACTTTGATGTGACAATAAACTTGAGTTGACTTGAGTTGACTAATGTGTTCACCTCTTCAGGGCGAGTGCAGTGTGTCAGAGTCTCCACCGTCAGCTCAAGGCTGCATGTCTACACTTAATAACAGTGATGAGGGTTTGCAATAAGCACACCTACCACTTAACCCTGAACGGGTTTAGTTGTTATACACACATGTATGAACAGTGGCTGCTTGCACGGGGGGTGTAGCTTTGCTCCTGGGGGCCATCCAAGAATCCTTTGCCACACTGACATAGTAGTTTGTAATTGTTTTAGACTACGTTACTATGTAGAAGCTCACAGGTATGAGTATGTGTGCCACAGTCAACTTTGGACCAACTTTTCTGGTCTGGCATCGTGAAAAAGCAAGATCTTGGTTGGGAATAAGGGGAAAAAGGATGAGGCAATCAGCGCCACGAGCAGGAACGTTGGTCTCTCGTGATTGGTTAGGGAGAGTTGAATAACCCTCCCTCACGGAAATAGAGTGGAGGAAATGTCAGACGAAAGTTGAAATGGAGTGTGACACGTTGACAATTCTGTCTGATATCAGGCTAACTGTAGAAAGTGTGCAATTTTAGTCTGCCTGTGTAACGCAAAGCAGGCAAGTCTAACTGATGGTGGAACTATTTCGAGGAACTGCACACGTGGCTCCAGGATACACAAACCGAACGACAACCATCAAAGAGTAGCCTGTTTCTCCAAAAAGGCCCCACCCCAATACACACACACAGCACGAACACACAGCAAAAACACACGCCGCAAAAACACACACACACACACATACAGCACACCGAACACACATGCACAAACACAGGACACACACTCACATGCATGCACACACACACACACACTAACAAAGACATGTAACAGTTACATACACACACACACACACACGCACAATGCGTAATTTCATCAATAGCCTGCGTATGGACCTCCTCTCTGTCTGCCTCCCGGGCACACAAGCCCCTGTATCAAATCTGATGTGTCCAACTGTCTGTTTGATTTTTCCACTCGTCATATGTGAGGCTTGCCGAGAGGCCTGCCTCGTCAAATCCCATCTGTGTGTGTGTGTGTGTGTGTGTGTCTGGCAGCCTCTCTATTGTAGCATGCTGTCCGGGGTCATCTCTCTCTCTCTCTCTCTCTCTCTCTCTCTATATATATATACAGTATATATATATATATGTATATTGCTCTCTGTGTGTGCCTATACTGTATCTGTTCATATATCTGTCTGCCCACTCACATACAGTATGTGTTTCTATCTCTGTCACTGCTGCTGCTGCTGCTCAGTCTGTCTGTCTGCGCCGTGTGTATGTGTGCCTGTGTGTGTGTGTGTGTGTGTGTGTATATCCTGTCCTGATCTGTCACCTGATCTTACCCATGCTTGGAGTAGGTGGGTGAGAGACATAGAGAGAGAGAGAAAGAGAGAGAGAGAGAGAGAGAGAGAGAGAGAGAGAGAGAGAGAGAGAGAGAGAGAGAGAGAGAGAGAGAGAGAGAGACATGATGATGCAACCTAATTCATGAGAGTGGGAACATAAATAAAGGTTAATGTGTCTGTGCCTGCGTCCGCACGCTGGTCTGAGATTACTACTATTATTGTTTCATACAGAGTTGATATGTCAACGAATGAATTCTGTCTACTAAGACATTCTCACACACGCACACAAACCCATATTCCAAAACCCGAAGGACTGTAGTCTGGGTTTTTATCACCAAATTTTGATTACGCATTTTGAAGTATCACATTAGAAAAACGGCCAAATTCTAATCCTAATTCTAACTGATTCGCATAAAAGTTGATACGCTCGCTTGAGGTGGTTTTTGACTGTTTCGAATCGAGTTCATTCACAAAAGCGGAGATGGAAATTACTTTAACGATTCTGACGTAGCTGAACTTTGAACTCACGTGACTTACGCTGTGGGCTTCTTCTCAAACGTTCATATGACCCGAAAAACACGGCTTATGTCACCGCCTGATATCCGTCAGTCATCGCTGATGGATATTGGACGTTTTGTGTGAACTTTCCCTCAAAATTTGCTTATGGTGCCCTCACACCATAGGAACTGAAACCTATGAGTTGTGTGTAAAATATATTTGTATACGCACCAACCGCAACCGCGCGCGTGTGTGTGTGTGTGTGTGTGTGTGTGTGTGTGTGTGACTGCGTGTGTGTGCGATTGTGTGTGTGTGCGAATATCATGGGGAAAGCTACCAGATACCTCAAATTTGGACCTGCGTTCATAACTTATGAGTTGCGATCGTGTTGCGTGCGTAGCGTACCTGTTGCGTGCGTAGCGTACCTGTTGCGTCCCTGTTGCGTATAAATTGATCGCAGGCATTCGCAGAGAATTATTGAACATGTTCAACATTTCCGAACTTACTCTGCGTGTGTCTGCGATCACCTGCGTGCTTGTTGCGTACTTCAAACCTATAAAACCTATTAGTTGCGTGTGAGTTGCGTTCGGAACTTATGACCACTATTTTTTATTCGCAACCATGCGCAACTGGTGATCGCTATGGTGTGAGGGCACCATTAGACTGTTAGATGGAAGCTAGTGTTGACACAAAACTCCACAAAACTCACATACACACACATACTGTTTGTGTGTACTGTGGAAGTGAGAACCTGCTGTGGGTACACTAGTTTCTAATGCTCTGTGGACTCGGTCATTTTGTTTTTTGGTTCAAGATGACATCACCGCATAGATGGCTCTGGCCTTGTGTGTTCTGATCTGTTTAACTGCAAGAGGCCTGTTAAAAAGGAGAAGCCAAGACTGCATTTAAAATGTGTCCGGTTAAAAGTCAAGCCGTCTGTCATTTTTACCCCACAACAAAATGTTAAGTATGGTAAAATGTAGTAAAAAGTAACTACCAACCTTCTTCCTAGTTTTGAACCTAATATAAACAGGATATAAACAGTATTTATTCATTTTTGTTTTTTGAATCCTTTTTTATTTGACATAAATCCTGCTTTAAGCTTGACTTCTTTTTCTTTCCCCATCATGCATTCCCTGAGCCACAATCCACACTTTTGCTTTGAGAGTGAAAGTGTTCCGTGGCCTTGGGTTCCGGGCCTGTCCTGTCCTGTGTATGCGTCTTCCATCTGAG
>CM051020.1:12339858-12342358 GCA_027704905.1 Muraenolepis orangiensis
GTTTTTTGTCAGTGTGTGCCGATATATATATATTTTTGTTGAGTGATTGATATCGTTTTCGTGTGATTTAAACAAGCAGGTATATATATATATATATATATATACACAGGTATATATATATATATACCTGCTTGTTTAAATCACTCACCAAACTCACCTGTTCAGAGCTGCTTTGAATGTGTTTTGGTGTTATTGTTAACTCGTTGTTTCCTATTAAATGTGTTTATGTATCCATGTACCAAATAAAGTCTAAAAGAATAGACTGTGTGAAGTTCTGTGGTGCCTTTGAGCTGGCCTTGCGTGGCCATGATGAAAGTGATGGACAGAAGGGCGACATTTCAATACAAAAAGTAATTGTATATAATGTAATTAACAATATGTAATTGTAAATAAAAAAAATGGTATAGCCCCCCCCTGGTGAAAAATGCACCAGCCGCCACTGCAGACAGACAGACAGACAGACAGACAGACAGACAGACAGACAGACAGACAGACAGACAGACAGACATATAGATAGATAGATAGACTGACAAATGGACACACACAGATCTCATCTCCAAAGGGAGATTACATTTGTAAATTCTTCAAAATGTTCAAAATATACTTTGTTTTAAATAAAAAATATATGTACAGATAAATTACATGAACTTAATACACAAATTACTTTTGTGGTAAATCCTGTTACTATTGTTCCTATTGCGTTGTGTCCCGGCTGGTACCCTCATACGGTTAGAAGCAGTTGCTTTGTTTAATTACGGGTACCAAAACACAGCCCAGACTTCTGTTTTTGGCTTTGTTTTGCCACTGATTAACAGGCCTTTTATTAGCTGGCTCACATCTGCTCTTGGAAAAAAGAAATCCTAGCGCACAACAATCCCAGTGTGTGGCCATAATTGCAGCTTTGCACAACCCTGGGTGAGAGATCCCCTTGGTCACACTCACACACACACACCCACCCCCACACCTCCCCCCCACACATGCACACACGTACACACACGCCACATCGCCATGGGTACGATCTCTGCAGGGGTGCTTACACAGTCCCTTATCAGCTCTGCCAAGACAACAATAGCCGATTGCGTGTGTGTGTAGTTCCTGTGCTATCGAAGTCAGCCTCCTCTGTATTCACCTACTGACCCTGAAGCATCAAAAAAACACGGAGGGTAAAAGGTCATTGGTAAAAGGAAAACGAAAAACATGGTGACCTGCTGTCCTTCTCCTTGTGGCTTTTTGTCCTGAAGGTGGCTGGTGGTTGTGGTAGGTCTACGGGGGGTCATTTGTAATGCAATGTACAGTAACGTCACCTTGAGCCGCGCACAACACAAAGTTGAAAACAGCTCTTTGAAAGCGCAAACCTCGCATTCACCTCAAGAGGTTACCGGGTGATATATGCAAAGTGATGCCCTAACAATTTGTGTTCCCTTGTTCACTCGTCACATGTGGTTGTGATATATATACTGTATATTTTCTTTCCAACCCAATACCTGAAGTACCACTATAAAGAGGGCCAATGCGTGTGGCGCATCGTCTCTCAAACCTCGATGTCAACAAGGGTGCGGTTAAAAAAAAACAACCATTCTCTCGCTTTAGTCAACAAGTTTCTACCCGCACACATCCTGTCGGCCTTAATCAAAAACATGGCGACATCGCTACTGCTGCTTTCAATGCCCGCATTAAACCAGAGGGCACAGTAGGGCAGAGCAGAGGCTTGATGCAAAGCACTCATCGTGAATGGAGTGCGGCTTTCTCCATTTTCACATGAGGTTGGACAAATTAAAAAGGGGAAAGATTAGCATGAAAACTATTTTTTTTGGTAAGTATGGAGATAAAATAATAATAAGGATTAAAGGGACTTTTTGAAGGCACGCACACGCCAGCTTGCTGACTGCGGTCGAACGGCGGCGAACTTGAACTACCCGACGTGCGCCTCCGAGCACATATTTAATATAAATAAATAAATAAATAAATAAACAAACTAAGAGTCTTTTGCAGCCTGGGGAGTCAGGCAAGTCTCTGCATGCCTTCAAATAGGACCCCCGGGGTTCAGGCTACCTTAGTTCCTTCCTTAAAACCACAAACAGCCCCCCTCCCCCCCCCCCCCCATACACACACACACACACACACAGCCGCTCTCTCTCTACTTTCGACATACCTGAAGCAGGGCGGCCTCACAAAGATCTCTTGTAAAGTGTACACCTTAGCACAAACAGGGCTCTGTTTGTGTGTGTGTGAGAGCGAGAGAGCGAGAGAGAGAGAGAGAGATGGAAACAAATCTGTCCGAATCTGTGAGACCAGTTTGTTTATGTTTGTGTGCGACGCCAAATTGAGCAGAAGGCCGAAATTAAGCTGAGCCGAGTGTGTTTGCTGTGCATGGTTTGAAGAGAAGAGGGTGTGTGTGTGTGTGTGTGTGTGTGTGTGTGTGTGTGTGTGTGTGTGTAGTTTTTTTTCTCCCCATTTACTTCTTACTCCTTACCTCGCCTTCTCTCTTCCTCTTTTATTT
>CM051020.1:12344858-12367801 GCA_027704905.1 Muraenolepis orangiensis
AGGATGGAGCGTGAGATTGACAGGAGAATAGGTGCAGCGGGAGCGGTATTGGGTGCACTTTGGCGCACCGTTGTAACCAAAAGAGAGCTGAGCCAGAAGGCAAAGCTCTCGATCTACCGATCAGTCTTCGTTCCTACCCTCACCTATGGCCATGAGCAATGGGTAATGACCGAAAGGACGAGATCGCGAATACAAGCGGCCGAAATGAGTTTCCTCAGGAGGGTGGCTGGTATCTCCCTGAGGGATAGGGTGAGAAGCTCAGTCACTCGTGAGAGACTCGGAGTAGAGCCGCTGCTCCTTCGTGTAGAAAGGAGCCAGTTGAGGTGGTTCGGGCATCTAGTAAGGATGCTTCCTGGTCGCCTCCCGAGGGAGGTTTTCCAGGCACATCCAACTGGGAGGAGACCACGGGGCAGACCGAGGTACAGGTGGGGTGATTACATCTCCACACTGGCCTGGGAACGCCTCGGGATCCCCCAGTCAGAGCTAGTCGATGTTGCCAGGGAGAGGGAAGTTTGGAGTCCCCTGCTGGAGCTGCTACCTCCGCGACCCGATTTCGGATAAGCGGGAGAAGATGGATGGATATATATATATATATATATATATATATATATATATATATATATATATGTATATATATATACATATATATATATATATATATGTATATATATATACATATATATATATATACATATATATACATATATATATATATATATATATATATATATATACATATATATACATATATATATATATATATATATATATATGTATATATATATGTATATATATATATATATATGTATAAATAAAACAATATGTGGTCACATACACTCACTGTAGAAGTATGTGCACCACATGTACTTTCTGGTGTCTGTGTTACAAGCTCTTAGACTTACTCAGCTTAATTAGTGACAGTGTCATATGAAGGACACGTGTGTGTGTGTGTGTGGTGTCTGAGTGTGTGTGGGTGAGTATGCGTGCGTGTGTTTGTGCGTGTGTATGGTGTGTGAGTGTGTATGTGTGTGTGCGTGTATGCATGCATGTGTGAGTGTGTGTGTGCGTGCATTTACCAAAAAGGCTTGAAGTATTTAAAAAGATAGTGGCTGCTTTATGTCTTTCACAAACGCCCATCCTTCCACTTCGACCTCCCCCTCCCCTCCTCCCTCCCTTCCCTCCCTCCCTTCCTCCACCTCCCCCTCCTCCTCCCTCTCTCCATTTCCTCCTTCCTTCTTCTTCTTCTTCCGGCCAGACTCAAGCCAAAAGTTTGAAACAAGACAGGCCTATAGGAAGCAGAGCCTTAAAGGCACCAGGCCCCCCCCCCCACCCCCCACTGGCTGATACAGGGTCCTTGTATGTGTGATAAATGAACTGGAGGCGAGATGGCCAATGGCTGAGCGAGCAGGGGGGGTGGGGGGGGGGGAGGGGCGGGGGAGGGGCGGGGGTGGGGGGGGGGGAAGAGAGAGACAAACTCTTAAGTAAAGAAATGGGGGGGAAAAAACAGCAGAGCGACGCAAACTTGACCTGACAGTCCACAGATAGCCGCTCTTTGTTGCTCGGAAACCCTTGGACGACCACCACCACCACCACCACCACCAACCAAAGAGCCGCCGTCGCCCGGGCCAGACGGTGATTTATTATAGGCTATTGTTCGCCCGCGCACGCCGTTAATTGGCCCCAACGGCGGGGGGGCGATACGACAACAGCCCGAGCCCTGTGGTCTTGTCTGCTGCTGTGGTGGTGTGTGTGTTTGTTTTTTTTTGTATCCCCCCCCTTTGAAACGATTCGCCCCTCCGCCCATCGTGGCTTCCGTTCATTCTTCCATCCTGCCTTTCTTTCTGTCTGTCTTTTGTCCCGTCTCCTTGGCCCTCTCCTACGCTCACTTCCTGCAGAAGGAGCGGTAAGGCTGAGTCATGCACCCCTCCTTATTGCTGTTGGGGGGGGGGGGGGGGGGGAGTTGACCTGGAGGCGGGTGTGAGGCGAGTTTGTTTGTAAGTTTGTAAGTCGATTTTGTCCAAAGCGACATACAATAGTGCGTTCCACAAAGGTAGGCAAGAGAGCAACTTGTCACTAGAAGCCGTAAGTGCGTTTTCCATTCCTAACAAGTCTCCAAGAGCACAAACCAGTGCTCAGGTAATAGTAAGTAGGAAGGGGAGGATCCGGGTAGTGCTTCCTATAGTAGTGGGTAGTGCACATGTAACAAACAGTCAGTGTCCCACACTGGGCTCGAACTCACGACCTCTGGCATGGGAGGCGAGGTTCGTGAGAACGTGAGTAGCTAAAACCCATAGGGCCCATATAGCATCATCGCTAGAACGGCTATTTTAGGCGTCCGGAGGGAGTGAGGTTTTACCACTGCACAGCACCACCTGCTAGCGGCCGTTACACTACACACACACGCGCGCGCACGCACACACACTCTGCTCAATGAGGTGAGGTGAGGGGACCGTACGCTTGTGTCCGCAGGTTGTCCAGGTAGCCGTCGATGTGGTCTTGGGGGATGTCCTCGTCCAGGCTGGCCAGGTACGTGTAGAGGCTGGTGAAGGTGTCCAAGGGGATACTCGCCGGCCCACCGACCTCATCCTCCGTCAGGAGCTCACAGGCAAACTTCATGGAACTGGTGATGGTCTGAAAAACACACACACACACACACACACACACACACTAATGACTGACTGAAAGGGGGACACGTTAGAAAAACTGGTTCAATCTAAGACATGATTATGATTACGAGTATTGTGTGTGTGTGTGTGTGTGTGTGTGTGTGTGTGTGTCTGCGTGTGTGTCTGCGTGTGTGTGCATGTGTGACAGGGAGAGAGCACATATGCCTGCTGTATATGGGACTATAGTGACAACCATGCAGAGGAAAAGACAAAGACAAGAGAGCAACATACTAGAGCTACACAGAGCATGATTGCCCCCCTGTGGATAGAATAAGCACTTGATATGATATTTCATATACAGTAAGTCATGTCATGTCACAAGTAATTCAAATGAAAGCGTGCCTACACAAGTGCATTTGTGAACTGAGTGTATTAAGATATTGAGCACTAATGACCATGATCCCTTATGCAATTCATAGCTATTGTTATTCTGAATTGGGCGAGACTCATCAAGGCATCAATGACAAAACACCCATACTGATATACATGCATTGTATATTATCAGTATCACCTTCTGGACTCATATTCATTACTCATTACAGTAACGGCACTGTTCTAATACTGCACTGTATGCATGATGCTGCTGCACTACTGGCACTTTAAAATGCTTTTAAATGCTTTTTGCACAATTCAACACATGTACATATCAATCACTATATTGTTATTTCATGTAAAAAAAATTGGGATTGTGTATATATTATTCTCATGGTATTGTGTTCTACAATTTCATACTGCGGGAGGGAATGGGGAGTAAGCATTCCATTGTACTTCTTGAATATTGAATCTTGAGTATACGTGACGTATTTATGTCATGACTTCAATGTCATGAGATGAGACATCCTATCTCTATGACAATAGGGAGCACTTTTCCAGTACCGGTTCCTTATACATTCATCCATATTCTCACCCTTCCCAGGGAACTGCAGCCCAGGGCCAGGAAATCCATCCAGGGGATGTCTTGGCTGAAGTCTCCCAGGGACAGGATGTTCTCCAGCTGCATCATGGGTAAACACAGCCCCTTCCATCTCTTCTGCAGCTCCTCCCTACTGCACATCCGCTTGTGGGAAAGCTGACCCAAGGATCATCATTAGTATTATACACACACATACACAGGAGAGCAATAACACAGAGCGAGAGACAGAGAGAGAGAGAGAGAGAGAGAGAGAGAGAGAGAGAGAGAGAGAGAGAGAGAGAGAGAGATTTTTTTGACATGAATATGATTTATACAGGCCTACGTTAAATAGAATGTGTCAAAGTAAAAGCATAACGTTGATCTTACTATAGGTGCTTACACTGGGAGCAGGCAGTTGTGAACATGAATGACATGTTGTATTCCATACTAAGAAGTATAACAACTTTAATAACCAGTTGAAAAGGGTAGATAGGGGAGCTAAGTAGAAGAGTAAAAGTCAATCACACATAACCCAACCTAATTTAAAATAAAAAATTGCAGTTAATCTGTTGAATATTGATTTCTGTTGAAATTATATTTGTCAAATTAAACAGATCAAATATTGACTGTTGAACTTGAATTTCCTCCATTGAGTTACAGTTATTTATTATATTAATAACACTTGGCTGATGCGTGGCCAAAGCAAACATGGCTCAACACACACACAGAGAGAGCGAGAGAGCGAGAGAGAGCGAGAGAGAGCGAGAGCTAGCTATCTCTCAACGCTATGGAATGCCTTTAAAGGCCCAATAGGTCACCTGCCTCTTCTTTAATAAACGTTCGTCCCCATCGCCAGCAACGCTCGGAGAGCAAGCAGTCAAACCAATAATAGCACCAATCATCCATTTAAATCCTTCCTGTGCCATTAATCATCGCTGTCGGGAGACACCTACCCGAGTCTTACCTGTTGATGGAGAACCTTGAGGAGACCCGGGGTCAGCCTGCCTTCCATCTCCTGCGTGGCCGCTTTCATCGCCACACTCATCACGACAGGAAGCGGCTCTCCTTTAGACAGCGCCGAGAAATACCTGATGGGTGGTGGAGGGGGGGAAAAGAGAGAGAGAGAGAGAGAGAGAGAGAGAGAGAGAGAGAGAGAGAGAGAGAGAGAGAGAGAGAGAGAGAGAGAGAGAGAGAGAGGGGTGAGATGCCGCTAATATAAACCACCCACTTATTATTAAACTCGTTCCGATTGTCCAGTTATCTGGCGGCTGCCGATGAGCAGGTCAAACTAATTAGGCAGCCTCTAGAGTGTCTGACGTCTTAGTTTTAATGAATTGCGTTCGTATTCATGAAGCGATTTAGACTATATAGAGATGGTTAGGTAGCGTAATTTGGCATATTTAGACATTGGAGGAGCGGTCTAGGATTATCATGCCAGGAAGAGGAGCTATATTTGGGCCCATCATAGTTATGAACTTTTGACTTTACTTCTATATTTGTCTTTAAGATGTCATGAAGATCATGAAGACATCTTAAGATTACAAACAAAATGTTCACTTTAAGGGTATAGGGCCTGGGCTTACTTTTGGGGGAAAAAGTCATTTATGGGACTGCAGCCTTTAAATGCTAATGGCCCATAAATCCCAATAGGACATACTTGTATGTATAACTTGAATTCCAAACCCTACAGCCTGATATGGGATAAATTGTTCTCACGCTGCAGACCAAAGCAGCAGGTCATTGGGCTGGGTCCTGATGGCGGCCTTGGTGAACTGCTTCAGCAGGTCGGGCAGTCCTGGAGGGATTTTTATCTGCTGGCTGCTGTACATGGTGTCTGGGAAAGACATGGCTGTCTGGCTGCAGAAACGATCAATGAATTAAGACCAATGAATTAAGACCATGTGTGGTTAGACTAGATTAGATTTGATTCAAATATATTGTCAGTGTACAGCAGCACGAGTGCAGTACAGCGAAAATGATTTAGCAACTAACCAGAGTGCACATGTTGCAGTAAAGTGCATGGTAATATATAATGTAGTTTAGTTGCTAAAAGACAGTCTACTAGGTATAAAAACAGTTATAAGATTGCTTAGAGTATGTGTGAGATGGGTGCATAATAATTATACATATATATATACACAGGTAAGTACTTATATATAAGTATTTAACAGGTAGTTAGTGGTGACGCACAACACACGCAAAGCAAACACTGCGCAAAAACGACTTCATTAACTACTTTGACTTCATGACGTATGTTTGTACTTCTCTCTATTCGCGTGGTTCTGTAGTCTCGCGAGAACACCGAGATATTCCCATTCGACACAAAAAATAATGGCCAGTACTTGTGAAGCTCTGGCGAAGGCTCACCGTGCGTTAGAAAGGTCACAGTGCGTTAGTCGAAACTCGTATCTGGCGGTGCAGTTGTGTCACTTAATAATAAGCTGCAGCGAGATGAATCGTGCCGTACTAATTCGCAAACTGGCGACGCGCTCCTTTGCCAAACATTATATAGAAAATAGAATCACAAACGTCTACTCCTATTGGTCAAAGTAAACAAACATCAACTAATACTATTGGTCTGAGAGGTGCGACCAGTATCCACTACTCTGGTTGGTCACGGTGTCTTCATTGTGACGTCACCAGTTTACAAGCTCAAATACCTGGCCACACCCGTTGGTCGCATCTCCGGCAACCTCCGTTGCATTCTGGTCGCCTCAACACGCACGACCCTTACAATGCATACAGTATCACAGATCAGTGTTTTAGTTTTATACTTAGGGTATAAAAATACACTACAAAAGGCTGTATTTTTTTTAGGCCTTTTTTAAAAACATCCACAGTCTGTGACTTGAGAATAAAGTGGTGTATTGATTACGTTACCTCGTTTGTCAACCGTAATAATCCGCAAACCCGCAACGTCGGCACCCAACGGATTCACGGAGATATCGCTATGGCAACGTGGTGCGTTCGTTTTCCTGAGGCCAGTGTCTTTTTTTTTAATTGTTTACAATATACGCAGTTAAAAAAAAATAAAAAGGCATTAAACAGGCCACTAAAGTTCACAAGACAGAGATCGAGTATTTTATTAATAAAGAGGTTTTTCAAGGTTTGAAAATACAGGTTTACACTAACAAAACAATAACAAAAATAGCACAAGTCCACAAGTATTTGGTAGCAGACCAATGTATTTTCCACGTTATCAGGACAAAACAAGTCTGCAAATGACAGAGAGAGAGAGCGAGAGAAGACAAGACAACATTTCTTACTAGCACATGACGGCAGGCACATTCACAAGGTCACTGCCAGCTCATTCTCCGGCAAGTGCAAACTAAATGCTGATGACCATGTGCACAAGTCGGTAGTCATAGACATGGAGCAGATGGAAGAGGGAAGAAGTGTGTCAAATCCATTTCACACTCAAAAACACTTAAAAGCCACCCAATATCAAGATATCATTGGAAAGCAATCGTACACACAACGGATGAGGCTGGACGCTATAATGACAACATAGGGTTGTCTGGACTTCAGGGACTACCCCCTACTAACAAAATGCATGTACTTCTCCACTTGATACAAAAATAAAACTGTGCTAATCCCCCCCCCCCACAACGACCCATCCCGGAGACCGTCTGTCGTCCATAGAAAAGTCTTGAATCTGATTCGATGTTGAGTTTGGAAACTGTTAACCGTCCACACACACACACACACACACACACACACACACACACACACACAGGCGATGTTCTCCTGTACGCATTAAGTCGAGCCTTACTCAAAGCACTGCAGTGCATCCATAAGAAGAAAATAAGGTTCTCCATTGATATATATATATATACCGAGCCGATGCAAATGGACAAAGTCATGCTTTCGACACACAACACAAGCAGCTAAATGCTACCTTTACACTGGGATATGTCACCTGAACCATATTCCGACCAGGTCGGCGATAGTCCGTGACAAGGAAACCAATGACCAACCGCACTACACCGACCTCCAAGGTGGACAATATATTATCCGTAAGTCTTAACTAGGCAAAACATCCCGTCGGTGAAGCCAAAAACGGGTAGCACTGAACGCCTCGCAACACACGATTCGGGAACTTTCAAGAGAGAAAACCAATTAGTTTAAAACCAAATAGTGGAAACAAAAGAATACACAGACAAGCTACACTGGTAACTACAATTCAATTTTGCGCGGGGGGGGGGGGGAGAGAGAGAGAGAGAGATGGAACTAGTTAATAGAAAATAGTTTGATAAAAAAAAAGAAATAAAGAATAAAACATGTTGTCGCTTTTGTGCTTTAACCTCCCTCAGATCACGATGCTCTATGGGTGACGCAAGGATCTCTGGAGCACAACTTAGGCTTGTTCCCATCGATACGTTTGAAGGTTTAAATTTTTTCTCTTTTTTTCCTGCTCTCCGTTGTCGCCGTCGTCGTCGCCGCCGCCGCCTACGTTTCTATCTCTTGCCCCTCTTATTGCCGACGGGGGGCTTCTTGAGCTGGAGGGCCCCCGGGGTGCCGAAGCCCACCGCGGGGGGGTTGGACACGCCGAACGTCAGCCCCGCCGAGGCGTTGAGGCCGGGGTTGCTGAAGTTGAAGCCGGACGTGTTGCTGCTCCCGAAGCCTGGTGCAGATGGAGAGAGACCCCCCGGGGAGAGACAGAGAGAGGGTTCAATACGGATAACAAAGAACATTACACCCCAACTGTTAACAGAGATCATGTTATCTATATTAGAGGGGGGGGAGAGATAGTGAAAGCGCAAAAGTGAGAGACGGAGGGAGAGAGAGAGAGAGAGAGAGAACAGAACAGATAATTCGATTCGTAACATGGTATTTACCATTTAGAAGACAATATAATCCAAAGTGACTTGGAGCAAAGTCAGCTACACATGGATTAAGGAGCAATTAAGCATATCACTCAAGGACGCCTACCGGTAGACTGTGGACACGGGGCATCGAACCCAGTAACTTTCGGGCTGAGTCAAACTCCCTAGTAGCCACTCCACTATCCTCCCCCGAGAAGTTTTCTTGTTTTTTTTTTGTCCCCAGGCCAATTTTGACACAGGTATGGGTGCGTGCGAGTCTCCCGCATCACGTGCATGTACCTGCACTCAGACTGCCTCCTGTGGGCTTACTGGCGGAGAAGCCCAAAGACGAGCCCCCAGTTCCCACCCCGACAAACCCCGGACCCCCACCATAACCTGTGGTGGAGAGAGACAGGGAGGTTAACTCTGGTCCACACACACACACACACACACACACACACACACACACACACACACACACACACACACACACACACACACACACACACACACACACACACACACACACACACACACACACACACACACACACACACACACACACACACACACACAGACAGAGAGAGAGTGAGTCCCAGAAAGTAGCAGCAGAGCTCACACAATCATACATAAATAAATGCTCTTTTCTCACACACACACTATGTGCAGGCCACCACTGCCATTGGAATTAACAATGTGGAACACAGCAGGTCAAAGGATGGATTGCACTGCACCGCCATGGTGCAGCTTGAGGGAAAAGGAACAAATAAGAACAAAATCAAGAACGAATGGAAAACAACACATCTAAGGGGAGGCAAACATCGCAGCAGCAGACTGCTGACAAGAACCACATTGCGGTGGCGATTGTCCACTGTAGACACAGCATGTAACAGTGTGTTTGCTGGCGGTTTGGCTGCGCGATACAATTGCGAAACTGCAAATTAGTCTCGTGACTGAGGCGCACACACGGGCCCTGATGTCTTAAGCAACCAAACTGACGGCAACATCGCTGGTTCTCATGCATTTGTCCACTGGTGTATATGCATGGTGCTGCTTGAGAGCGAAGGAAAGAACCAAAAGGAAGCTACACACCACTGAATGGGGATTTGAATTGGGGATCCGAAATAGGCCAAGAAGGCTTGGGAGAGTAGTGCAAGAATAGGGGGGGGGGGGGGGATGATGTCTGAACTATTCAAATGGTTTCCCTACAGCAATCACTTTTATGTGTTGAACAAAAGCATAGCCACCCCACTTCTTAATATAAGCAAGGGACTGTTTTTAAATATATTTTTTTGCAATTTTGATAATCCGTGAAGGAAATCACAAAGCGATGGCTGTAGTGAGAACTTGTGAAGTTTTCGGGAATATGGCAACTATTTTGAGGAAAAGTTCAACAATGTCAAACACAAAACAGGAAAACAATTGCTGGATGGAACATGATGAAAAGATGAACAGAGGTAGTACCTCCAAGGCTGGAAGAGCCCAAGTTAGTACCGACTCCCGAGGCAAAGGGGTTTCCGAACCCTGCCCCCAAGGGTGCCTGGGTCCCTGAGTCAGAGGGAGAAAGAGAGAGGAGAGAGAGAGAGAGAGCATACGCTTTACTCCTCCAAAGCTGTGAGTTCGAGTTAACTGGAGATAAAAAGTAAACGCAAAGCAGGTTAAATAATGATAATACCTTTAAGCAATAATGAATAGCTTGTGTAAGGCTGCATTCTATGTGTGCATTACTTCTGACGTACTAAACTAAATGAGGCAGTCATAGCCACAATGGCACCTTACATTATTATAAAGCTGATTAGATGGATAATTGAAAACCCATTGTGAAGTCTACTAAACAATCTCCATTAAATTTACTCGCAACTAATTGTGATCGATTGCACGATTAACGCATGCATTATCAACCCTATTTTATCAAATGTGGGCCGTTTCTAAAATCTGAGATGAAACTACACTATTTAAGACAACATATCGTTGGCGAAACACAAACACACACACACACACACACACACACACACACACACTCAAGCATGTATGACATGACCAGGTTGGTGGCAACTGGGCCAGACTGCATCTCTGAATTACTCTTACTCCACCCATCAGTGACAGTGGGTTTCCTACGTTTCCGTCCAAGATTTAGTCCCAAATGTGCTCGAATAAATCTTGTGTGAAGAGAAGATGCGATCATTAGCAAGCATTGGCCGATTAGAAACAAAGGGGAGGCGTCCCAAGGAGGCTGTGAGAGGTCTTATATCAATCTTGACAAAAAGATAATTGTCACATTAATCATAATTAACCCAAAAAAAGATGTATTGGTACAAAAGCAAGCGCACCTACTATCAAAATGTCGAGAAACTTTGGCGTGGCTCATGAAAATAAACTTTAGAATTTGGCTGTTTACGGTCGGTGACTTTTTGCATTACTGCACCGTTGTAACAGGGTGATCCAATCGAGCGTTAGCGGAAAGTCTAGTCGCCCTAATCCGAGAGCCATCAGGAGCATCCGAGGGCAGTCGAGATGTCATTTTTTCCTGCTAGTTCTTTCACTCAGAAACCCGTCTTGTTTCCTTTTTAGCCACACACCCAATTTTGACAAGGTTTTCCAATCAGTCTGCATGTTGAAAAGCTAAAGTCAAAAAGAAACAAGGACAAAAAAGGTTTCTTCACTTAAAAACGGATTTATTGTCAGTTATAATATGCAATACCATTTACATAATAATAAAAACAAAGTGGGTATGTTTTTTTTTTCTTCTTTCTTTTTTAAACAGAGCTTGATTGTTAATTCCTAGCCACTATTGCATTGACACGTGTTTCAAAAAAAACTCCACGATCGAAAGAGTGAATGAACTAGCGTACGCCGGGAAAAAATGCATCAGATGAACCGGTAATCGAGTAAAGCTTAAGAAGGCACACCATAATCATATAATAAATATACTGTATATAGACAGGCATATGTTAAAAAAAAAAAAAAAAAAGCATTCAAGATTTAGATTAGATATGAAGGTAGAATCCGTCTACCTCGTCAAGTGTACATCACTACATGAAGAGGAGAGAGGGAGGGATGGAGGAGGGGGGGGGAAATATAAAATATTACAAGTGGGGAGTGGTATGAAACTATTGAACTCTACGCTCAGCTAACGTCATAAGAGATGGAACTCGCCCTGAATGCATTTCCGGCACACCTAGTTCAAATAAATAAAAACACACACACACACACACACACACACACACTCACACAGGTTGCACGCCTGGGCTTTAAATATATAGGCTTTCAAAAACGGTGCGAACCGGCCCGATCCCTCGACTCTCATGGTCTGAAATAATATAAAATCGGAAATGTAAGCACTTTTATCATGTTTCGGGTTAGGAATATATATTTGGGAAACAATTCACAAAAAAGGGGGGGGGGGGGGGGAGACGACAATATATTTATATAAATCGTCACATTTTCAGGAACGACCATTTTTGTTTCTGAACTCAGTGCCGGTAATGCCTCATCCATTAAATAAGTGTCACAGCATTTCTAAAAGAGAACACATTCCTTCAACAAAAAAAAAACACCAACCAAGTGAATACACCACACGTTACGTTATGTGATTCTGACTTCTTCCAAACCTAGCCACCTCAGTAGTATAGCGTTTCACAGACCTTCAAAAACCCTAAATATAAAAACACACAACAATGTGTGGTTTCTACGGTAACACTGTGGCCTGTGCAGCCAGGTACAGTCCCGATGGCTAAAATGTCTTAAAAATTAATAAAAACAACACACGGTCCAATTATCTTGAAATAACTACGACAGTGTGACGGTGCCCCCCGAAAGTACAGACACAATTATGTTATGCTTGAAAACCTGTGTTATAAAACTACCAACATTTAGATTGAATTAGGAAGAACAATTTCAGACACACACCCCCACCCACCCACACCCATGTGCTGCTCAGGCCCTTTGATATGCATATTTAACCAAAAATAATAATACTAATAATCAGTACCAGGTAGAAACACTGCATCGATTTTGTTTGTCGAGGATGAGGAGATGGAACGGTGACACTCGTAAATTATTTTGGCATCAAATCATCTTGTTTGTCTTGAAGCAGCATTCATTAAGACAGGCAGCCACAGTTCCTCTAACAAGGCCAGTGGCACGTCGCTGTCGCCACTCATTTCTAGTTCAAATTGAAGAAAACCAAACCGGTGTTCAGTCTAGTCCAAATCAAGTCCAGACATTTGAAATGTAGCCCTTAATAATAATAATAATAAAATAAAAAAACAATAATATGGAATAATTAGGCACACAACATTGTACCGTTGTGTCACTTTGCCGCCTCAATCAAGTCTCCCAACAGTCTAACGGACCGTCCCAAGCTGAGGCTCCACTTTGGAGATAGAGAAGTCAAATACTGGCTGGCTACTGTGATAAGTGATTCATATTTGAATACACTTTGAATGAGCCTCTTAGGGGGGGGGGAAACCCCATTGATCTAGAGAAAAGAGCCGTTGCTAAAATTGCTAGACTTAACCTAGGTACACTATAACCTGAATGTGTTGGCACCATTTACTACTACACTTTCCCCAGGCACTGATCACACACACACACACACACACACACACGTTACTGAATCAAAAATGAAAAAAACATAACTAGCCCTGTAATTCATGTTGTTTGGCCGACAGTTTGGCGTTTCAAAGATCTCGTAACAGTCTCCGCACGTGTAGCTTTTATGGTGTCGTTTAAAATTCCATGATTTGTTTTACGGTTACAAATATAAAAGTATTTCAATTTAAAAAAAAAACATTAACGTTTCTGCTATATTATGAGAAATGTTCCAAACCCTGTTGCCTGGACATATTGCTTAAAATATTCAAAGAGAAGTCGCTGAAACACTGAAACTGTGTGCAACGTCACATGCCACATGTACACACTTCAAAATGGTTATTTATTCAGTTTTTTGCTTCTGAAAGTAGTTCAAAACGAAGTATAAGCCGACACAAAGAGACTCCCTTGAACCACGGAACTACGCCACAGATCCAATGTGGACACGACTCCACTGCGTGAATTTGAAATAAAAATATCGAATAGCGCTCGGCAACCCGAACCCCAAGTCTCAGGGACTACCAACCGCCGCGGATTACGTAATGGGGGTGAGTCTGCACAGCTAGTGCTAACATTGCAGTGTTTGTGTACGGCGTTTAGTACGAATGAGCAGCGCGCGGGAGGACAGCAGTGTCCAGTTCTCAGGGACGACCTGTGCCACGTGTGTGGTGGTGGTGGAGGAGACTACGAACCCTGTGGCATTGGCGATAGCGGCGGACGCAAGGCAAACGTAGGCGTCACATTAAAAACGGTGGCTAACATTTTGGCACAAATATAAATTTGGTCGTTCCTTCAAATACCAATTAAAAGCACAACGTACTAGGTATAGCTCTGGGTACAAAGCAAGTCGCGGTGCCAATTCACGGTGAAGCCAGAAGTTGTAACGAGCAAACGTCGATGTCAGTAAGAGCCGGGGGGTCTGAGGTTAATTTTGTACCTGACCAGACGCAGCGTCCCTACACAAAGAGCTTACCCATCGTTTCAATTAGGGAACAGTAAGAGCTACCATATTTACATATCTACACTTCACACACACACACAAGTTCAACTCCAGACCAAACATACCGGGAACCCACCATACCACACACACACAACCCTGTTTATCTACATTGAACAGCAAAAGGCCGACCCATGTGAACAAATCCAATTGATAATGACCGTCACTCATTTCAATATGGACCATTGACCACTCAAGACACCTATTCGGGCCAAGTTAAATGGAGACCCTTGGAAGAAACGGTGACCTGCCTGCTTTCTGTTTGAGTGTCTTACACACACACACGCACGCCGAACATGTCCACCAGGTGGTCATTTGCCGTTAAGTACAATTGGAGTCCCCACCGCACTAGGGTGTTAAAGAGGTCAGAGAAAGCAGCATAGTTACGACGGGGTTTTTTTCCTGTCTGGACTTTGGCACCATGTTAGGTTTTCGCATCGGCTCTCCCATCATTTCATCCAAGACTGACACACACACACACACACACACACACACACACACACACACACACACACACACACACACACACACACACACACACACACACACACACACACACACACACACACACACACACACAAACAAAAACACTGGAATTTGGGAGAACAACCAACAATAACAACTACTATGTATAATAATACTATGTACTCTGATGTGTGACACTGAAGCTGTAAAACGGATGCTGAAAATGACAATATACTGTACTTGAGACTCCAGGGGGGGGGGGGGGGGATTAGGGGTAGTGGCAATAAGTGCATTCAACCTAGGCAACATAACTACTAGTCACTAGTCATAAGTGCATTTCTTTCCTAACAAGCCTCTCAGAGCAGAACCAGCGCTCAGGATGAAGTACATTAAGTTGGCTCCCTAGGTTTTACACAATAAGTACATCGAACAGACAAATAGTGAAGCCAATAATAAAAGTTGAAAGGCTTAAGCTAATAAAGAAGCGCTAGCAACACAACATTGAGCTAACAAGACCCTGTGCTAAGTGCTAAGACGCACATGCACACAGAACCCCCCCCCCACCCACCCACACACCCACACCCACACCCACGAGGACATGTTTTGTTGACAGTGTTTTTCACTATGTAATAAAGAGCTCAAGGGTGTTTCTTTCTAGGCCTGTAAAACTAATGAGGGGCCGAGCGTCCGTATGCCTACGTTCACGCTCTAGCAAAATTGTGGACAACATGCTGAGTAGTGATGTGTCGGTCGCGAACGAGCCGGCTCAAAGAGCCGGCTCTTTTTAGTGAACGACGGGAGCCGGCTCGCACGCGCGAACGAGCCGTTATTGATTTATTTGTTACCGGTGCTCCGCGTACATGCAGTGACTAACTGTCGCGCGCATGCTGTGCATCACGTGAGGATAGATAAGGAGGAGGGGCGGCGCGTGCTCAGTGCTGATTGCTAACAGAGGGAGAGGAGAACACACGGGGAAGTGTCAGTTTGCGTCGCGCTAATAAGATGTGTGAAAGTAGGAAAATAAGCAGCATTTGGCTGCATTTTAACAATTGTGCAAACACAAAGGGAGAATTTGCAACATGAAGCTCTCATATAGAGCAGGGTCCACAAACCACCTCCACAGGCACTTGAGAACTGTGCATCCAACAGTTCAGTTGGAAGAAAAAAGGCAGACTGCCTGCTTCTGCCAGTGGTCTACTCCACCTGTTGCTGCTGCAGCTACAGGATCTACCCCCCATGCGTCAGGTACCCAAACACCAACAGCTACACAGACCTCAATAAGCCTATATCAAAGGCAATGAATGACCCCAGCTAGACAGAACATAGTGGATGAAGAATTGGCCAAAATGATTGCAAGTGATTTCCAACCATTTTCCATTGTGGAGGACAAGGGATTCCGAAGCTTCACACAGGCTCTCAATCCAATGTATGTTTTAAAACAGGGCAGATAATAACAGAGAGTAAACCGGATCAACCCTCTAAGCTGAGGCACTTGGTCTTCCTCAATGCCAATCTGCCCTGAAAAGAAGAAGAAAAGGTTACAGTTTGATAGTTGACGGTGGTAAGTTAATTAGAGACTGTTTTATACTGCTGTTTTGCACATTACAATACATTTATTTTTATTATGTTTTTTTTTATGATAGAGACTGTTATTTGCTGCTGTTTTTAGCATTGCAATATATTTATTTTCATTATGTTATTTATTTATGATTATTTATATTTTTTAAGATTTTATGTCAGCTGTTGCGGTCTTTTGTTCTATAGTTTATACTGAAATAGAGCCCTGCTGTTTTGTTAGGGCTTTTTGTTTAAATAAAAATGTCAAATATACAAAAATACAGTAGCTGTCCTTTTTTTAAACGTCTATGCTTAAGTTGTTCTAGGTGTTGCTATCTGCTTTGTGTAGCGTGGTTCTACAAGCAAGTCAGTGCATTCATTGGGTGGTATCAGAGTTACAAGGGTCTGGAAATGCAATGAAAACAATTGGCCACAGCTAATCATTTATATTAAAATTAAAATGTTGTACTTTTGAATACTTCAGTACAAAGGATGTATTGAATAATTTAAGTGATATATGTGTACACATATAAATAATTAGTCAAAATAGGGCTAAATTTGATTGAATTCTAAAAGGTATATGTGGTAAAATAGAAGAGCCGTTTGAGAGCCGAAAGAGCCGGCTCTTCTTGGTGAGCCGAGCCAAATGAGCCGGCTCACTCAAAAGAGCCGGAATTCCCATCACTAATGCTGAGATGGTATAGGAGATTGGGACATTGTCAATGTACCAATGTAGCCCAACATCATAGAGCCATCTCCCAGCTCAATATGTCGTCCCATTAAGTACTGCTTCTGTACTGTGTGCTACTATGCTATGTGTTTACTGCTTGAGTTCCTTTCCAGGGCCTTCAATAGAGAGCACTGGGCTACACTGACTCTGTCAACTCATCTCGGGCGCCCAACAAAGTGTGACTGAAGTTAGTCATTGTAAGATAGAACATATCTCACAAGGTTAGGTATTTTCCGACCTTCTAGTGAGGTGATAATTCTGAAAGTAATCGTGCGTATCCAATGACGCGTTCAGCGCGTTACTTACGCACATCAACGATGTCTTTTCATAAAAGGTGTGCCAAACTCCGCGTTCCGTAAATGGCACAGAGTTAACCATAAGAGGCCATACAACAACAACAACGTATCCGAGTGTTTCCACTTGCACCACGTGTCCTCCTGGTCGGTGATGCTCCCCTGTACATACCCGGTTGTTTCGGTCGGTCCTCTTCACCTCCTCCTCGTCCACCCCCTGGCGCACCGCCGCCGCGTTGTTGCTGCTACACGCGTGGTAGAAGGAGAGGGGGGGCGGGGGCTGACCGGGGCACTCCGGAGACGGGGACGACCCCCCGTCACCCGGTGGGTAGAACGAGTCGTCGGACACAATGCTCCGCACGTCGTACACGTCCTCGAAATCGATCTCTTCGAAGTCGTCATCCTCCTCCTCCTCTTCGTCTTCCTCTTCCTCCTCCTCGTAGGAGCCTAGGCAGGGGTCGTCCCGGTTGGAAGTAGGCGGCTGTGCCGTCGATGCGATGACCACCGGGAGGTCCTGCAGGGCGATGCTGCTTCTCCCCGATGATGGAGCTGGAGCTTTGGCTCGGGGGGGGCAGCCCCCCCCCTGCTGCTGCTGCTGCTGCGCGTGTTTGCCGCGCGTCGAGGAGTTGTTGCCTCCATCCCTGTCGTCCGTGATCAGCACCATCTAACCCCGAGACCCTGGCTCAGTGTCCTGGGGGGGGGGGGGGCATGAGGGGCATGCGGGGAGGGGGGCTGGCTCCGTGTTCCCACCATGCAGCAGCATCAACGCTCGGATACCTACCGATCAAGCCAAGCACTGGCTAAAAACTTTCTTAAATGTAAGAACACAAATGGCCAAACAAGTCCTTAAAACCTAATTCTTTGAAGCGATCATAAATAAATAAATACATCTACATCAATTAAAAAATGTTAGTTAAACAGTCAAAGTCGAACGTCCCACAAAGTAACGCCGGTTGGGGTATAAAAAAAAACGAACTTCAAACAAGTAGTAGTAGTCCGTCCGTATAGATGAATGACTCTCTGGCTTGTGTGAAGCATCCAGTCAGTGTGAGCAAAACTGCAGCGCAAACACACACACACACACACATGCACACACACACATGCACACGCGACCGTCCCATGCAGAACGCAGAGGCAGACGCCTGGTAAACTGTAACTGCCACTAATCCGATTAGATCCTCCTCTCGCTCTCTCGGATTAATCCTACTCTCTGTTGGACGCTAAGAGTCTTTTGTTTAGATTGTCAGATTAAAATGACTCAATGTACAAATATTGCGCTGGAGGCAACGATTATATTCTCTATATTCCATCATACTAAATGTGGTTATGTAACAATGGTTTTCTCGTGATGTGTTTTGGACCGTGGTGTTACACGGTGGTGGGTGATCAAGCTTCTCTTCCTGCATCGTGTTAAGTCAGTGACGGCTGGCCCAGTGAGTCATTTAAAAAAAATTAAAAATATATACATGTGAATAATAATAATATATATTAGATATATATACATTATATTATATATATATTCGTGCATAATATATATAAATGTATATAGATATATATATTCATTTGTTTATATATATATATATATATACATATATACATATGTAAACAAATGAATATATCTATCTATATAAATAAATATATATAGATATTTATAGGTATAGATATAGATATAGATAGTGCAATAATAATTCAGTTTCCAAATGTAATTTCCAGAGATGTTCTACTCATTCTTATTCTATCCCAGTAGGTTTTAGTTCCACTCTGTGTTGCAAAAGTGATCACCAGTTCCTGTTCGTAATCAAATAAATTTTATTTTAAAAACAGCTGCTTCGTTTCCCACAATTAGTGTGGGAAACGCTGACCCAGCTCTGCATCTCTCAACGTCACAAACCTAACTCCCCCAAGATCTGCCTCTCTCTCCTCCAAAAGGGGACACAGTCAGTCAGTCAGTCAGTCAGTCAGTCAGTCAGTCTGATAGACAGACAGACAGACAGACAGACAGTGGCGGCTGGCCCATAGGGGGCGATGGGGCGCTGCCCCCCCTAAACCACACGCACAAAAAAAATATGTGTGTTTAAAATATGGAATGCACCCAGAAATATGTGTAAAATATGATTTTAAAATAATTTGCGCAACATAATATGCTTTTCCTAGTACACATATGCCTTGTACACTGCAGCCTTAAGGGCGCATTTGTATGACGATGCTACTGGGGCGCTTTTCAAATCACCCCACGGAGGCGGGTCTCTGTAGCAGTTTAGCCAATTGCTGATTCAAGATATAAACGAGTGACATGAAATGTAGCCAATCAGCGTCCTCAAAACGTCTTCCCGTGGGGCGCTTTTCAAATTGCCCCACGGAAGACGTAATTTGTGTGCGTCACAGTGTACTACTAGGAAAAGCATATTATGCTCTGTCTCTGCGGGCACACACACACGCACGCACACGCACACGCACAGACGCACACTCACACACACACGCACAAACACATACGCAAAAACACACACACACACAAATATATGTCAGTGTTTTTTGTCAGTGTGTGCCGATATATATATATTTTTGTTGAGTGATTGATATCGTTTTCGTGTGATTTAAACAAGCAGGTACCGTATATATATATATATATATATACACATGTACATATGTACATATATGCATATATACTATGTTTAAATCACTCACCAAACTCACCTGTTCAGAGCTGCTTTGAATGTGTTTTGGTGTTATTGTTAACTCGTTGTTTCCTATTAAATGTGTTTATGTATCCATGTACCAAATAAAGTCTAAAAGAATAGACTGTGTGAAGTTCTGTGGTGCCTTTGAGCTGGCCTTGCGTGGCCATGATGAAAGTGATGGACAGAAGGGCGACATTTCAATACAAAAAGTAATTGTATATAATGTAATTAACAATATGTAATTGTAAATAAAAAAAATGGTATAGCCCCCCCTGGTGAAAAATGCACCAGCCGCCACTGCAGACAGACAGACAGACAGACAGACAGACAGATAGATAGATAGATAGACTGACAAATGGACACACACAGATCTCATCTCCAAAGGGAGATTACATTTGTAAATTCTTCAAAATGTTCAAAATATACTTTGTTTTAAATAAAAAATATATGTACAGATAAATTACATGAACTTAATACACAAATTACTTTTGTGGTAAATCCTGTTACTATTGTTCCTATTGCGTTGTGTCCCGGCTGGTACCCTCATACGGTTAGAAGCAGTTGCTTTGTTTAATTACGGGTACCAAAACACAGCCCAGACTTCTGTTTTTGGCTTTGTTTTGCCACTGATTAACAGGCCTTTTATTAGCTGGCTCACATCTGCTCTTGGAAAAAAGAAATCCTAGCGCACAACAATCCCAGTGTGTGGCCATAATTGCAGCTTTGCACAACCCTGGGTGAGAGATCCCCTTGGTCACACTCACACACACACCCACCCCCACACCTCCCCCCCACACATGCACACACGTACACACACGCCACATCGCCATGGGTACGATCTCTGCAGGGGTGCTTACACAGTCCCTTATCAGCTCTGCCAAGACAACAATAGCCGATTGCGTGTGTGTGTAGTTCCTGTGCTATCGAAGTCAGCCTCCTCTGTATTCACCTACTGACCCTGAAGCATCAAAAAAACACGGAGGGTAAAAGGTCATTGGTAAAAGGAAAACGAAAAACATGGTGACCTGCTGTCCTTCTCCTTGTGGCTTTTTGTCCTGAAGGTGGCTGGTGGTTGTGGTAGGTCTACGGGGGGTCATTTGTAATGCAATGTACAGTAACGTCACCTTGAGCCGCGCACAACACAAAGTTGACAACAGCTCTTTGAAAGCGCAAACCTCGCATTCACCTCAAGAGGTTACCTGGTGATATATGCAAAGTGATGCCCTAACAATTTGTGTTCCCTTGTTCACTCGTCACATGTGGTTGTGATATATATACTGTATATTTTCTTTCCAACCCAATACCTGAAGTACCACTATAAAGAGGGCCAATGCGTGTGGCGCATCGTCTCTCAAACCTCGATGTCAACAAGGGTGCGGTTAAAAAAAAACAACCATTCTCTCGCTTTAGTCAACAAGTTTCTACCCGCACACATCCTGTCGGCCTTAATCAAAAACATGGCGACATCGCTACTGCTGCTTTCAATGCCCGCATTAAACCAGAGGGCACAGTAGGGCAGAGCAGAGGCTTGATGCAAAGCACTCATCGTGAATGGAGTGCGGCTTTCTCCATTTTCACATGAGGTTGGACAAATTAAAAAGGGGAAAGATTAGCATGAAAACTATTTTTTTTGGTAAGTATGGAGATAAAATAATAATAAGGATTAAAGGGACTTTTTGAAGGCACGCACACGCCAGCTTGCTGACTGCGGTCGAACGGCGGCGAACTTGAACTACCCGACGTGCGCCTCCGAGCACATATTTAATATAAATAAATAAATAAATAAATAAACAAACTAAGAGTCTTTTGCAGCCTGGGGAGTCAGGCAAGTCTCTGCATGCCTTCAAATAGGACCCCCGGGGTTCAGGCTACCTTAGTTCCTTCCTTAAAACCACAAACAGCCCCCCTCCCCCCCCCCCCCCATACACACACACACACACACACAGCCGCTCTCTCTCTACTTTCGACATACCTGAAGCAGGGCGGCCTCACAAAGATCTCTTGTAAAGTGTACACCTTAGCACAAACAGGGCTCTGTTTGTGTGTGTGTGAGAGCGAGAGAGCGAGAGAGAGAGAGAGATGGAAACAAATCTGTCCGAATCTGTGAGACCAGTTTGTTTATGTTTGTGTGCGACGCCAAATTGAGCAGAAGGCCGAAATTAAGCTGAGCCGAGTGTGTTTGCTGTGCATGGTTTGAAGAGAAGAGGGTGTGTGTGTGTGTGTGTGTGTGTGTGTGTGTGTGTGTGTGTGTGTAGTTTTTTTTCTCCCCATTTACTTCTTACTCCTTACCTCGCCTTCTCTCTTCCCCTCTTTTATTTTTTGATGCGGTGTACGAACGTCTTGATTAAAAACGTCTTCAGTGATTGGTTAATGAGTTAATTAGCGTGGCACGGGAAGCATTGATTGTATTCCCGAGAGCTCATGGCAAAGAGAATGGCGTTGCGAGGCGCTTACATTTTGGAGACAAAGTGTGCTCGCTGCCTACTCAAATGCGGACAATGTCAATGGAGTGCAAGTAGCAATTAGCCAATTTTAATCACCATGCTTTTGGGCTTAATTAGGATTTGTGGCACGTGTGTGCGCGCGTGTGTGTGTGTGTGTGTGTGTGCGAATTATGAAGTACAATCAACATGTATACTGGAGAACCACTTTATTAGTTACTATTAACTTATTTTTTCATCTGTGACACACAAGAAACACACACACACACACACACGGATTGCACTTTAAGTTAAGAACAAAAACAATTATCCACCAAAAGACATCTTAAAAATGTTCGTATCATCCTCTTCAAATAATTGTGAAGAGAAGTGACTTTTAAAAAAGGAAGCAGTAGGAGCAAAGGAGAAGTATTTCCTATTTTCAAAAAAACCACACACACACACACAAATTAAATTGACAACAAATAAGTGTCGGTTAGTCGTCGGTTTCCGGCGGGGTTCCCCCCCCCGACTTGCACTCGCTCGAGAGTTCAACTTCCGTCATTGAAAGCACAAACCGTCCACATGCTAGGTAGTTACTGCGATCCCCCCGGGGATTGTCCCTCGAAGTTCCCCGCTCCGTGAACGGACATGTCCACGTTGTCCAGATGGAGAAAGTTTGATGGCTTTACCATTCCCCCCTGCTGCTCCCTGAACACACACACACACACGGAAAAAAACATGTTAAAATGTGATTTACATGTGACATTAATGTCCACGTACAGGTGGTGGCTGGTGTGCGAGTGGGACTGGGACGGACACACGGACACACACACACACACACACA
>CM051020.1:12373801-12413801 GCA_027704905.1 Muraenolepis orangiensis
GATATTTCATATACAGTAAGTCATGTCATGTCACAAGTAATTCAAATGAAAGCGTGCCTACACACGTGCATTTGTGAACTGAGTGTATTAAGATATTGAGCACTAATGACCATGATCCCTTATGCAATTCATAGCTATTGTTATTCTGAATTGGGCGAGACTCATCAAGGCATCAATGACAAAACACCCATACTGATATACATGCATTGTATATTATCAGTATCACCTTCTGGACTCATATTCATTACTCATTACAGTAACGGCACTGTTCTAATACTGCACTGTATGCATGATGCTGCTGCACTACTGGCACTTTAAAATGCTTTTTAAATGCTTTTTGCACAATTCAACACATGTACATATCAATCACTATATTGTTATTTCATGTAAAAAAAATTGGGATTGTGTATATATTATTCTCATGGTATTGTGTTCTACAATTTCATACTGCGGGAGGGAATGGGGAGTAAGCATTCCATTGTACTTCTTGAATATTGAATCTTGAGTATACGTGACGTATTTATGTCATGACTTCAATGTCATGAGATGAGACATCCTATCTCTATGACAATAGGGAGCACTTTTCCAGTACCGGTTCCTTATACATTCATCCATATTCTCACCCTTCCCAGGGAACTGCAGCCCAGGGCCAGGAAATCCATCCAGGGGATGTCTTGGCTGAAGTCTCCCAGGGACAGGATGTTCTCCAGCTGCATCATGGGTAAACACAGCCCCTTCCATCTCTTCTGCAGCTCCTCCCTACTGCACATCCGCTTGTGGGAAAGCTGACCCAAGGATCATCATTAGTATTATACACACACATACACAGGAGAGCAATAACACAGAGCGAGAGACAGAGCGAGAGAGAGAGAGAGAGAGAGAGAGAGAGAGAGAGAGAGAGAGAGAGAGAGAGAGAGAGAGAGAGAGAGAGAGAGAGAGAGAGAGAGAGAGAGAGAGATTTTTTTGACATGAATATGATTTATACAGGCCTACGTTAAATAGAATGTGTCAAAGTAAAAGCATAACGTTGATCTTACTATAGGTGCTTACACTGGGAGCAGGCAGTTGTGAACATGAATGACATGTTGTATTCCATACTAAGAAGTATAACAACTTTAATAACCAGTTGAAAAGGGTAGATAGGGGAGCTAAGTAGAAGAGTAAAAGTCAATCACACATAACCCAACCTAATTTAAAATAAAAGATTGCAGTTAATCTGTTGAATATTGATTTCTGTTGAAATTATATTTGTCAAATTAAACAGATCAAATATTGACTGTTGAACTTGAATTTCCTCCATTGAGTTACAGTTATTTATTATATTAATAACACTTGGCTGATGCGTGGCCAAAGCAAACATGGCTCAACACACACACAGAGAGAGCGAGAGAGAGCGAGAGAGAGCGAGAGCTAGCTATCTCTCAACGCTATGGAATGCCTTTAAAGGCCCAATAGGTCACCTGCCTCTTCTTTAATAAACGTTCGTCCCCATCGCCAGCAACACTCGGAGAGCAAGCAGTCAAACCAATAATAGCACCAATCATCCATTTAAATCCTTCCTGTGCCATTAATCATCGCTGTCGGGAGACACCTACCCGAGTCTTACCTGTTGATGGAGAACCTTGAGGAGACCCGGGGTCAGCCTGCCGTCCATCTCCTGCGTGGCCGCTTTCATCGCCACACTCATCACGACAGGAAGCGGCTCTCCTTTAGACAGCGCCGAGAAATACCTGATGGGTGGTGGAGGGGGGGAAAAGAGAGAGAGAGAGAGAGAGAGAGAGAGAGAGAGAGAGAGAGAGAGAGAGAGAGAGAGAGAGAGAGAGAGAGAGAGAGAGAGAGAGAGAGAGAGAGAGAGAGAGAGAGGGGTGAGATGCCGCTAATATAAACCACCCACTTATTATTAAACTCGTTCCGATTGTCCAGTTATCTGGCGGCTGCCGATGAGCAGGTCAAACTAATTAGGCAGCCTCTAGAGTGTCTGACGTCTTAGTTTTAATGAATTGCGTTCGTATTCATGAAGCGATTTAGACTATATAGAGATGGTTAGGTAGCGTAATTTGGCATATTTAGACATTGGAGGAGCGGTCTAGGATTATCATGCCAGGAAGAGGAGCTATATTTGGGCCCATCATAGTTATGAACTTTTGACTTTACTTCTATATTTGTCTTTAAGATGTCATGAAGATCATGAAGACATCTTAAGATTACAAACAAAATGTTCACTTTAAGGGTATAGGGCCTGGGCTTACTTTTGGGGGAAAAAGTCATTTATGGGACTGCAGCCTTTAAATGCTAATGGCCCATAAATCCCAATAGGACATACTTGTATGTATAACTTGAATTCCAAACCCTATAGCCTGATATGGGATAAATTGTTCTCACGCTGCAGACCAAAGCAGCAGGTCATTGGGCTGGGTCCTGATGGCGGCCTTGGTGAACTGCTTCAGCAGGTCGGGCAGTCCTGGAGGGATTTTTATCTGCTGGCTGCTGTACATGGTGTCTGGGAAAGACATGGCTGTCTGGCTGCAGAAACGATCAATGAATTAAGACCAATGAATTAAGACCATGTGTGGTTAGACTAGATTAGATTTGATTCAAATATATTGTCAGTGTACAGCAGCACGAGTGCAGTACAGCGAAAATGATTTAGCAACTAACCAGAGTGCACATGTTGCAGTAAAGTGCATGGTAATATATAATGTAGTTTAGTTGCTAAAAGACAGTCTACTAGGTATAAAAACAGTTATAAGATTGCTTAGAGTATGTGTGAGATGGGTGCATAATAATTATACATATATATATATATATATATATATATATACACAGGTAAGTACTTATATATAAGTATTTAACAGGTAGTTAGTGGTGACGCACAACACACGCAAAGCAAACACTGCGCAAAAACGACTTCATTAACTACTTTGACTTCATGACGTATGTTTGTACTTCTCTCTATTCGCGTGGTTCTGTAGTCTCGCGAGAACACCGAGATATTCCCATTCGACACAAAAAATAATGGCCAGTACTTGTGAAGCTCTGGCGAAGGCTCACCGTGCGTTAGAAAGGTCACAGTGCGTTAGTCGAAACTCGTATCTGGCGGTGCAGTTGTGTCACTTAATAATAATAATAATAATTTATAAGCGCACTTTTAATTTGCGTAGACGAAACTGTGCTACAGAGTAAAAATGGTTTAAATAAAACGGAATAAAAGCAGCGACGTTTACACCGGCAACCAGTGTTTGTTTTTAGTTTTTTTATCTAGTGAAAGTGTACACCTTGTAAGTCGCTTTGGATAAAAGCGTCTGCCAAATGCCCTAAATGTAAATGTAAATGTAGTATAATTTCTACCTGGGTGTAGTATAATTTCTACTCGGGTGGAATAAGAATCTTTCTCAGAGGTCCGGATACTAAATTCAACGTTCTTAATTTCCCTCGGGATTAATAAAGTAATCTGAATCTGAATAGAACGAAGTATTAAATTCATCAGCTGCAGCGAGATGAATCGTGCCGTACTAATTCGCAAACTGGCGACGCGCTCCTTTGCCAAACATTATATAGAAAATAGAATCACAAACGTCTACTCCTATTGGTCAAAGTAAACAAACATCAACTAATACTATTGGTCTGAGAGGTGCGACCAGTATCCACTACTCTGGTTGGTCACGGTGTCTTCATTGTGACGTCACAAGTTTACAAGCTCAAATACCTGGCCACACCCGTTGGTCGCATCTCCGGCAACCTCCGTTGCATTCTGGTCGCCTCAACACGCACGACCCTTACAATGCATACAGTATCACAGATAGTGTTTTAGTTTTATACTTAGGGTATAAAAATACACTACAAAAGGCTGTATTTTTTTTTAGGCCTTTTTTAAAAACATCCACAGTCTGTGACTTGAGAATAAAGTGGTGTATTGATTACGTTACCTCGTTTGTCAACCGTAATAATCCGCAAACCCGCAACGTCGGCACCCAACGGATTCACGGAGATATCGCTATGGCAACGTGGTGTTTATCAACTAAGCCCCGTTGCATAGCAACAGGAGATGGTGGCCGGGTTTCCACTAAAGCGTTCGTTTTCCTGAGGCCAGTGTCTTTTTTTTTTTTTTCAATTGTTTACAATATACGCAGAGTTAAAAAAAAAAAAAAGGCATTAAACAGGCCACTAAAGTTCACAAGACAGAGATCTCGAGTATTTTATTAATAAAGAGGTTTTTCAAGGTTTGAAAATACAGGTTTACACTAACAAAACAATAACAAAAATAGCACAAGTCCACAAGTATTTGGTAGCAGACCAATGTATTTTCCACGTTATCAGGACAAAACAAGTCTGCAAATGACAGAGAGAGAGAGCGAGAGAAGACAAGACAACATTTCTTACTAGCACATGACGGCAGGCACATTCACAAGGTCACTGCCAGCTCATTCTCCGGCAAGTGCAAACTAAATGCTGATGACCATGTGCACAAGTCGGTAGTCATAGACATGGAGCAGATGGAAGAGGGAAGAAGTGTGTCAAATCCATTTCACACTCAAAAACACTTAAAAGCCACCCAATATCAAGATATCATTGGAAAGCAATCGTACACACAACGGATGAGGCTGGACGCTATAATGACAACATAGGGTTGTCTGGACTTCAGGGACTACCCCCCCCCCCCTACTAACAAAATGCATGTACTTCTCCACTTGATACAAAAATAAAACTGTGCTAATCCCCCCCCCCCCACAACGACCCATCCCGGAGACCGTCTGTCGTCCATAGAAAAGTCTTGAATCTGATTCGATGTCGAGTTTGGAAACGGTTAACCGTCCACACACACACACACACACACACACACACACACACACACACACACACACACACACACACACACACACACACACACACACACACACACACACACACACACACACACACACACACACACACACACACACACACACACACACACACACACACACACGATGTTCTCCTGTACGCATTAAGTCGAGCCTTACTCAAAGCACTGCAGTGCATCCATAAGAAGAAAATAAGGTTCTCCATCGATATATATATATATATACCGAGCCGATGCAAATGGACAAAGTCATGCTTTCGACACACAACACAAGCAGCTAAATGCTACCTTTACACTGGGATATGTCACCTGAACCATATTCTGACCAGGTCGGCGATAGTCCGTGACAAGGAAACCAATGACCAACCGCACTACACCGACCTCCAAGGTGGACAATATATTATCCGTAAGTCTTAACTAGGCAAAACATCCCGTCGGTGAAGCCAAAAACGGGTAGCACTGAACGCCTCGCAACACACGATTCGGGAACTTTCAAGAGAGAAAACCAATTAGTTTAAAACCAAATAGTGGAAACAAAAGAATACACAGACAAGCTACACTGGTAACTACAATTCAATTTTGCGCGGGGGGGGGGGGGGGGGGGAGAGAGAGAGAGAGATGGAACTAGTTAATAGAAAATAGTTTGATAAAAAAAAAGAAATAAAGAATAAAACATGTTGTCGCTTTTGTGCTTTAACCTCCCTCAGATCACGATGCTCTATGGGTGACGCAAGGATCTCTGGAGCACAACTTAGGCTTGTTCCCATCGATACGTTTGAAGGTTTAAATTTTTTCTCTTTTTTTCCTGCTCTCCGTTGTCGCCGTCGTCGTCGCCGCCGCCGCCTACGTTTCTATCTCTTGCCCCTCTTATTGCCGACGGGGGGCTTCTTGAGCTGGAGGGCCCCCGGGGTGCCGAAGCCCACCGCGGGGGGGTTGGACACGCCGAACGTCAGCCCCGCCGAGGCGTTGAGGCCGGGGTTGCTGAAGTTGAAGCCGGACGTGTTGCTGCTCCCGAAGCCTGGTGCAGATGGAGAGAGACCCCCCGGGGAGAGACAGAGAGAGGGTTCAATACGGATAACAAAGAACATTACACCCCAACTGTTAACAGAGATCATGTTATCTATATTAGAGGGGGGGGGAGAGATAGTGAAAGCGCAAAAGTGAGAGACGGAGGGAGAGAGAGAGAGAGAGAGAGAGAGAGAACAGAACAGATAATTCGATTCGTAACATGGTATTTACCATTTAGAAGACAATATAATCCAAAGTGACTTGGAGCAAAGTCAGCTACACATGGATTAAGGAGCAATTAAGCATATCACTCAAGGACGCCTACCGGTAGACTGTGGACACGGGGCATCGAACCCAGTAACTTTCGGGCTGAGTCAAACTCCCTAGTAGCCACTCCACTATCCTCCCCCGAGAAGTTTTCTTGTTTTTTTTCCCCAGGCCAATTTTGACACAGGTATGGGTGCGTGTGAGTCTCCCGCATCACGTGCATGTACCTGCACTCAGACTGCCTCCTGTGGGCTTACTGGCGGAGAAGCCCAAAGACGAGCCCCCAGTTCCCACCCCGACAAACCCCGGACCCCCACCATAACCTGTGGTGGAGAGAGACAGGGAGGTTAACTCTGGTCGCACACCGCGACACACACACGACACACGCACACACACACACACACACACACACACACACACACACCACACACACACACACACACACACACACACACACACCACACACACACACACACACACACACACACACACACACACACACACACACACACACACACACACAGAGAGAGTGAGTCCCAGAAAGTAGCAGCAGAGCTCACACAATCATACATAAATAAATGCTCTTTTCTCACACACACACACACAGCTATGTGCAGGCCACCACTGCCATTGGAATTAACAATGTGGAACACAGCAGGTCAAAGGATGGATTGCACTGCACCGCCATGGTGCAGCTTGAGGGAAAAGGAACAAATAAGAACAAAATCAAGAACGAATGGAAAAAAAACACATCTAAGGGGAGGCAAACATCGCAGCAGCAGACTGCTGACAAGAACCACATTGCGGTGGCGATTGTCCACTGTAGACACAGCATGTAACAGTGTGTTTGCTGGCGGTTTGGCTGCGCGATACAATTGCGAAACTGCAAATTAGTCTCGTGACTGAGGCGCACACACGGGCCCTGATGTCTTAAGCAACCAAACTGACGGCAACATCGCTGGTTCTCATGCATTTGTCCACTGGTGTATATGCATGGTGCTGCTTGAGAGCGAAGGAAAGAACCAAAAGGAAGCTACACACCACTGAATGGGGATTTGAATTGGGGATCCGAAATAGGCCAAGAAGGCTTGGGAGAGTAGTGCAAGAATAGGGGGGGGGGGGGGGGGATGATGTCTGAACTATTCAAATGGTTTCCCTACAGCAATCACTTTTATGTGTTGAACAAAAGCATAGCCACCCCACTTCTTAATATAAGCAAGGGACTGTTTTTAAATATATTTTTTTGCAATTTTGATAATCCGTGAAGGAAATCACAAAGCGATGGCTGTAGTGAGAACTTGTGAAGTTTTCGGGAATATGGCAACTATTTTGAGGAAAAGTTCAACAATGTCAAACACAAAACAGGAAAACAATTGCTGGATGGAACATGATGAAAAGATGAACAGAGGTAGTACCTCCAAGGCTGGAAGAGCCCAAGTTAGTACCGACTCCCGAGGCAAAGGGGTTTCCGAACCCTGCCCCCAAGGGTGCCTGGGTCCCTGAGTCAGAGGGAGAAAGAGAGAGGAGAGAGAGAGAGAGAGCATACGCTTTACTCCTCCAAAGCTGTGAGTTCGAGTTAACTGGAGATAAAAAGTAAACGCAAAGCAGGTTAAATAATGATAATACCTTTAAGCAATAATGAATAGCTTGTGTAAGGCTGCATTCTATGTGTGCATTACTTCTGACGTACTAAACTAAATGAGGCAGTCATAGCCACAATGGCACCTTACATTATTATAAAGCTGATTAGATGGATAATTGAAAACCCATTGTGAAGTCTACTAAACAATCTCCATTAAATTTACTCGCAACTAATTGTGATCGATTGCACGATTAACGCATGCATTATCAACCCTATTTTATCAAATGTGGGCCGTTTCTAAAATCTGAGATGAAACTACACTATTTAAGACAACATATCGTTGGCGAAACACAAACACACACACACACACACACACACACACACACACTCAAGCATGTATGACATGACCAGGTTGGTGGCAACTGGGCCAGACTGCATCTCTGAATTACTCTTACTCCACCCATCAGTGACAGTGGGTTTCCTACGTTTCCGTCCAAGATTTAGTCCCAAATGTGCTCGAATAAATCTTGTGTGAAGAGAAGATGCGATCATTAGCAAGCATTGGCCGATTAGAAACAAAGGGGAGGCGTCCCAAGGAGGCTGTGAGAGGTCTTATATCAATCTTGACAAAAAGATAATTGTCACATTAATCATAATTAACCCAAAAAAAGATGTATTGGTACAAAAGCAAGCGCACCTACTATCAAAATGTCGAGAAACTTTGGCGTGGCTCATGAAAATAAACTTTAGAATTTGGCTGTTTACGGTCGGTGACTTTTTGCATTACTGCACCGTTGTAACAGGGTGATCCAATCGAGCGTTAGCGGAAAGTCTAGTCGCCCTAATCCGAGAGCCATCAGGAGCATCCGAGGGCAGTCGAGATGTCATTTTTTCCTGCTAGTTCTTTCACTCAGAAACCCGTCTTGTTTCCTTTTTAGCCACACACCCAATTTTGACAAGGTTTTCCAATCAGTCTGCATGTTGAAAAGCTAAAGTCAAAAAGAAACAAGGACAAAAAAGGTTTCTTCACTTAAAAACGGATTTATTGTCAGTTATAATATGCAATACCATTTACATAATAATAAAAACAAAGTGGGTATGTTTTTTTTTTCTTTCTTTTTTAAACAGAGCTTGATTGTTAATTCCTAGCCACTATTGCATTGACACGTGTTTCAAAAAAAACTCCACGATCGAAAGAGTGAATGAACTAGCGTACGCCGGGAAAAAATGCATCAGATGAACCGGTAATCGAGTAAAGCTTAAGAAGGCACACCATAATCATATAATAAATATACTGTATATAGACAGGCATATGTTAAAAAAAAAAAAAAAAGCATTCAAGATTTAGATTAGATATGAAGGTAGAATCCGTCTACCTCGTCAAGTGTACATCACTACATGAAGAGGAGAGAGGGAGGGATGGAGGAGGGGGGGGAAATATAAAATATTACAAGTGGGGAGTGGTATGAAACTATTGAACTCTACGCTCAGCTAACGTCATAAGAGATGGAACTCGCCCTGAATGCATTTCCGGCACACCTAGTTCAAATAAATAAAAACACACACACACACACACTCACACAGGTTGCACGCCTGGGCTTTAAATATATAGGCTTTCAAAAACGGTGCGAACCGGCCCGATCCCTCGACTCTCATGGTCTGAAATAATATAAAATCGGAAATGTAAGCACATGTTTCGGGTTAGGAATATATATTTGGGAAACAATTCACAAAAAAGGGGGGGGGGGGGGGGGGAGACGACAATATATTTATATAAATCGTCACATTTTCAGGAACGACCATTTTTGTTTCTGAACTCAGTGCCGGTAATGCCTCATCCATTAAATAAGTGTCACAGCATTTCTAAAAGAGAACACATTCCTTCAACAACAAAAAAAAACACCAACCAAGTGAATACACCACACGTTACGTTATGTGATTCTGACTTCTTCCAAACCTAGCCACCTCAGTAGTATAGCGTTTCACAGACCTTCAAAAACCCTAAATATAAAAACACACAACAATGTGTGGTTTCTACGGTAACACTGTGGCCTGTGCAGCCAGGTACAGTCCCGATGGCTAAAATGTCTTAAAAATTAATAAAAACAACACACGGTCCAATTATCTTGAAATAACTACGACAGTGTGACGGTGCCCCCGAAAGTACAGACACAATTATGTTATGCTTGAAAACCTGTGTTATAAAACTACCAACATTTAGATTGAATTAGGAAGAACAATTTCAGACACACACCCATGTGCTGCTCAGGCCCTTTGATATGCATATTTAACCAAAAATAATAATACTAATAATCAGTACCAGGTAGAAACACTGCATCGATTTTGTTTGTCGAGGATGAGGAGATGGAACGGTGACACTCGTAATTATTTTGGCATCAAATCATCTTGTTTGTCTTGAAGCAGCATTCATTAAGACAGGCAGCCACAGTTCCTCTAACAAGGCCAGTGGCAGGTCGCTGTCGCCACTCATTTCTAGTTCAAATTGAAGAAAACCAAACCGGTGTTCAGTCTAGTCCAAATCAAGTCCAGACATTTGAAATGTAGCCCTTAATAATAATAAAAAATAAAAAACAATAATATGGAATAATTAGGCACACAACATTGTACCGTTGTGTCACTTTGCCGCCTCAATCAAGTCTCCCAACAGTCTAACGGACCGTCCCAAGCTGAGGCTCCACTTTGGAGATAGAGAAGTCAAATACTGGCTGGCTACTGTGATAAGTGATTCATATTTGAATACACTTTGAATGAGCCTCTTAGGGGGGGGGGGAAACCCCATTGATCTAGAGAAAAGAGCCGTTGCTAAAATTGCTAGACTTAACCTAGGTACACTATAACCTGAATGTGTTGGCACCATTTACTACTACACTTTCCCCAGGCACTGATCACACACACACACACACACACACACACGTTACTGAATCAAAAATGAAAAAAACATAACTAGCCCTGTAATTCATGTTGTTTGGCCGACAGTTTGGCGTTTCAAAGATCTCGTAACAGTCTCCGCACGTGTAGCTTTTATGGTGTCGTTTAAAATTCCATGATTTGTTTTACGGTTACAAATATAAAAGTATTTCAATTAAAAAAAAAACATTAACGTTTCTGCTATATTATGAGAAATGTTCCAAACCCTGTTGCCTGGACATATTGCTTAAAATATTCAAAGAGAAGTCGCTGAAACACTGAAACTGTGTGCAACGTCACATGCCACATGTACACACTTCAAAATGGTTATTTATTCAGTTTTTTGCTTCTGAAAGTAGTTCAAAACGAAGTATAAGCCGACACAAAGAGACTCCCTTGAACCACGGAACTACGCCACAGATCCAATGTGGACACGACTCCACTGCGTGAATTTGAAATAAAAATATCGAATAGCGCTCGGCAACCCGAACCCCAAGTCTCAGGGACTACCAACCGCCGCGGATTACGTAATGGGGGCGAGTCTGCACAGCTAGTGCTAACATTGCAGTGTTTGTGTACAGCGTTTAGTACGAATGAGCAGCGCGCGGGAGGACAGCAGTGTCCAGTTCTCAGGGACGACCTGTGCCACGTGTGTGGTGGTGGTGGAGGAGACTACGAAACCTGTGGCATGGTGATAGCGGGGACGCAAGGCAAACGTAGGCGTCACATTAAAAACGGTGGCTAACATTTTGGCACAAATATAAATTTGGTCGTTCCTTCAAATACCAATTAAAAGCACAACGTACTAGGTATAGCTCTGGGTACAAAGCAAGTCGCGGTGCCAATTCACGGTGAAGCCAGAAGTTGTAACGAGCAAACGTCGATGTCAGTAAGAGCCGGGGGGTCTGAGGTTAATTTTGTACCTGACCAGACGCAGCGTCCCTACACAAAGAGCTTACCCATCGTTTCAATTAGGGAACAGTAAGAGCTACCATATTTACATATCTACACTTCACACACACACACAAGTTCAACTCCAGACCAAACATACCGGGAACCCACCATACCACACACACACAACCCTGTTTATCTACATTGAACAGCAAAAGGCCGACCCATGTGAACAAATCCAATTGATAATGACCGTCACTCATTTCAATATGGACCATTGACCACTCAAGACACCTATTCGGGCCAAGTTAAATGGAGACCCTTGGAAGAAACGGTGACCTGCCTGCTTTCTGTTTGAGTGTCTTACACACACACACGCACGCCGAACATGTCCACCAGGAGGTCATTTGCCGTTAAGTACAATTGGAGTCCCCACCGCACTAGGGTGTTAAAGAGGTCAGAGAAAGCAGCATAGTTACGACGGGGTTTTTTTCCTGTCTGGACTTTGGCACCATGTTAGGTTTTCGCATCGGCTCTCCCATCATTTCATCCAAGACTGACACACACACACACACACACACACACACACACACACACACACACACACACACACACACACACACACACACACACACACACACACACACACACACACACACACACACACACACACACACACACACACACACACACACACACACACACACACACACACACACACACACACACACACACACACTACATCTTTTGTCTACTCCCTCTCAGTCTCCCTCAGTCAATCTTTTTCCATATTCCCCGCTCACCTGCCTCAACTTCAGCTAGACTCCATTCACCAACAGTGGATGAAGGGAAGGGAGAGTTGGGAAGGGCAAGGAGAGCGGGAGCGAGAGAGGAAGGGAAGAAGGGGGTGTCAGTTCGGAAGTGTGGGAAGGTTCTAGAACTTGAAGGCGGTCAGACCTGGAGCAGGCTGCTGCTGTTGCGTGAGCGTGGCCGCCATGGCGACCGCCGCGGCGTTGGGCGCGCTGGCAAAGGGGGCGGGGCCAGTGGTGACACGCGGCGTGCTCTGCCACTTCCTGTTGGAGGCGCGCTTGGACTCGAAGACGTCGGTGGAGTCCTCGAGGTAGGCCCTTCGGTACGACAGGTACTGGTGCTTCAGGATCTGTGGTGAGAGCAAGAGAAGCAGACAATGGGGGCAGTGCCGAGAGATGTTCAAAACAGGAGCTCGCCATTTGGTCATTGAGCAAGGCATCTCATACAAAGGTGAGTCCAGGTAGGGCTATCGGGCGATATTTTTGACCAAATACTTAAGACATCGCTATTGTTATGATATTGTGGGGTTGACTACGCCTCACGCTCTCTCCTCGCAAAACACATCGTCTAAAAGGAGGAAGACAATACGAAGAAGAAAACTGACCTTCACGTTCTCATGGACCGACTGCAGCTGTGCGGCCTGTGCCACAAAGGTTTGGTATAACTTCTGCATGGCCATGGACAGGTCTGTGAGACACAAACATATATACAGAGAGACAAAGAAGAACCGTGTTACCAGAACAACTACAGAAGCGGAACAAGCTTAACATGGGGCTGGGCAATAATTCTATATTATTGTTTATGGTCTTTGAATGGTATTGGATCACTGTGAAATGGCCATCGACTTATTGTGATGTGATTATCAGTTATATAGTCTAAAGGAATTACAATGAGAAGATATGCCCTTTATTAAAAAAGGTTTGAAGCCCTTTTGTCAGTGAGAAAGGAAAACTAGTTTAAGTCCGAAAACACACTTTAAATGTCCATATACTTCCATGTAATGACCCTCAGCTAGACTGGTTTGAATGGTATTTTGAATTAAAAAGCATATAGTGACATTTGTCAATATTGTGTACAATTCCCCTTAATTATCGTGATAGTGATGATCGCCCAGCCCTAGGTGAAACACAAGCCAGATTTCTGGGAAATGTAGTCTTTCACAGGGGCAAAGCGAGACGGGCACAGGGCCTACCCTGAGGGGTGATGTGTGGGCCGTTGCCTTGCGTGGTCAGGTGGTTCTCCAACTCCTCGATCTGCTGCCGGTACTGCTGCAGCTGCACCTCAAACTGCTCCACCAGGCAGCGGAAATAACTACGCAAGGAGAGAGAGAGACAAACGGTGGGTTAAAACAGAGCAAGTCTTCACCGTGCTCGTTTGAAGGAAGATCCAGGGCAGAAGGTAAAAGGGCTACCAGTTCCAGTGCAGGATGGCATGGGGGAAACGAAAAGGTGTGCACGGGGTCACGTTGGCGCAAAATAAAAAAGGACTTAAAATCGGATTAATGTGGTCAGAAAACGCTGGTATATGGACATATAGTTCCAAGATGCCAACAGAAGAGCAGGGGAAAACATTCAGTCGAGTAGCCAGTTTAAAATTAGCCATTCGTCAAAGTGCCGCGGTGATGGCGACCTTGAGCTTAAGCCAACAAGGCATCGTGACCGCCGGACCTCCACTGTTTCCAACGGACTGTTACCGCGACTGCGGACTTATGAACTACGGCTCCGGTAGCCGACTTACTCTGCAGGGGCCGTGTTCTCGTGCTGCAACCCGGGGGGGATCTTCTGTGTGCGCAGTGCGATGTCAGCGTTCTTCAGCTCCTGTGACCCGGCAAAAGGCACAAAGTTAACCATCTGTACAGAGGGGGATGTGTGTGTGCACGACTCACTTACCACCACCACATCCTAATCTAACCTGAGAAATAGGATCTAAAAGTGTCCCACACGACACGACGGTGTTTGGAAAACTTGGCTTAGAAATAGGGTTTTAGCCTTAGTGCTTTCTCTGAATGACCCTAACAAGCCATTACTTTATGGACAGGTTTATGGAAGACAACGTCTCAGAATTAGTCTCCTTTTGACCATGCCATTTTAGATCATGCATAACATAGTTTTGAGCGGCCACACTCCTTTCATGTATTGGATCGTTACACCAATAGGACAGCGACAGAAATGAAAGAACACACACACACAAAATTGATGCTCCATCCTTGTTTGGCTAACCTGTGCTGTCTCCATCTTCAGCTTCTCTATGGCCAGTGCTTGCCGCTGCAGGCCGCTGGCGCTGACCGAGAGCAGCTGCTTGAGGCTTCTGATGTCCTCCTGGACTTTGCCCATGGATTTTGAGGACATCCGGCTTATGTCCTCATGAACCTGCTTCTGCTCCTTCACAAACTTCCTGTGGGCGGCAGAAGCGTTTTCAAACTATATAATGTGGAACATTTGTTTCCAAATGACATAACTATTAATACAAATCTATCACCATTTTTCACTTATACTCACTGGAAATTTTCGACATCCTGGCAGATGATAGGAGGCAGGTTCTCATCTTTCAACGCTTTACTGTCCCTAAGAAAAGCATAACAAGCTAAATACAAATAAAAAAACAGGCCAGCCCAACACTGCAGGCCAATTGGTAGTACACTATTTTGTCGTGGGACCAAATCCAGAGGACCAAATCCAGAACTCACTGAGGATTGGCGCCCAATGACTTGTCGTTCTTCTTCTCTGAGGACGTGCTGAAGTCCACCCCGCCCAGTCCGATGCTGGGAGCGGGAGCTACTGCCTGGGTGGTTATCAGAGAACCCAGGGTCAACCCCGCTCCTCCCAAGGTGGGCTGACCCAGACCTGGAACACATGGCACAAGGCAAGGATACATTAAGACACCCACCCAGTAGTAGAGATCTCTCCATTCATTCGTTACATGTTTCCATTTGAACTGCACATTTTTCAGTGATTGAGAATGAGTTATTTTGCAGTTATGGCTTCTACTAAAGCATGCATCTTGTTATGCTTCACCTATGTATGTTTATATATGCCCTAAGTTGCACTTCTATACATAGGGCTACTACAATATGTATGTATACTCATATTTGGCCAATTTAATTCAGTTTATTTATTTTTTTATAATTTATATTTTTTAGTTGCGGTTGTTGACGATTGCTACACAATTGTACTCATGCAATGACAATTAAGGCATTCCGATTCATATTCTCTGAAAGGTTATTAAAATATATATAGATATATATATATCTGTATATAGGCATATTGCCAGACCAAAGCAAAGAGAAGCATTTAGTCTACAGCGGATGCCAAACCAAATCCGTGACAGCAGACATAGCCAGAACATAGGGAGAACAACCAACAATAACAACTACAGAGCCTGGTGTTTCTCACCAGCGGCCACGGTGTTGGCGAACAGACTGCTGCCCAGTGACAAGCCTGCAGGGGCCGCATGGCTTGCCGTCATGCCCCCGAGGCCCAGGCCGAAGCCTGTGAGGGCAGGCTGCTGCTGCTGGGGGATCGTGGAGCCCAGCATGGAGCCCAGCATCAGGCCGGTTGCGGCGGGGGCTGCGGTAGCGGCTGTGAGGGAGAAGGGGCCGGCTGCAGCCGCAGGCTTGTTGAAGGCCAGGCTGAAGCCTGCTGTAGCAGCTGGAGCAGCTCCTGGAGGGGGCAAACTGTTACATACATGCACAAATTCTGCACTGTATTCATGATGCTGCTGCACTCCTGGCCCTAAAATGCCTTCAGCACAATAAATAAATACAGTATTGTGTTCTAGAATTTCGTACTGCCGGAGGGAATGGGGAGTAAGCATTTCATTGTACTTGAAATGGCAAATACAATTCTTGTTTTTTAGATTTTCCATTGCCAACTTTACCTAATGTGAGGCCAGCCGTGGGGGCAGCTGCACCTATAGCAAACAACAACATTGGAACATGAAAAAGTTAGTGAATGTAAGATTGGGCACCAATATTTAAAGGCATACACATTCAAATATGACATTGTTGTGTATGTACATCCATGCACCACTTTACATTACAGTCATTTAGCAGATGCTTTTATCCAAAGCGACTTACAGTAGTGCGTTCAACAAAAGGTAGGTAAGAGAATAACTCGTCACCAGAAGTCAAAAGTGCATTTCATTCAAGAATTCAAGAACTGAGCCAGTGCTCAGGTAAAAGTACAATTTACTCAGATTCCCCAACCAATTCATCTCTGAATCTTGTGCTGGTTTGCGCATCAAGAGAACCAGTGTTTACCTGCGGCAGGCGTGTTGAAGGAGAAGCCCCCTGTGGGTTTCTGGCCGAAGAGACCGCCTCCCAGACTGAGAGCTGGGTTGGCGGCGGCCGCAGGAGCAGCCGTCGCTACGCCCAGCGCATTGCCGAAGCTGAAGCCGGCCGTGCTCGCAGGTGCAGGTACACTAGGACAAGCGGACAGACAATCTACATTATACACGGCTAATATAAACGGCAACACACAATAACCCCAGCCGCTTGAGGGAGTGTACGTGTGATGTTAAGGACTCGCAACGAGGAGCTCACTAACTGCTTAAAAACAAACGAAATAGCACACATAAGGCTAGATGCAGATTGTCACCCGGCTGGACATGAAAAATCTATAAACGTCTTTATTTGCATCTTGCATGCATTTCCACCCAATATGGCATGTGAATACGTAAGCAGTAAGCGACAGGAGAAGTGGCACTAATTGAACGCCACTAGTTGTTAGATTTGATTTGATTCAAATGTATTGTCATTGCACAAAGTACAGTACATCGAATATGTTTTAGCAACTAACCAGAGTGCAAATGTTGCAGTAAAGTGCATGGAAATATATAATGTACAGTTACAGTCTACTAGGTATAAAAACAGTTATAAGGTTACTTATAGAGTATGTGTGAGATGTGAATAATAATAATAATAATAATAATAATAAGTATATATATACACATACATGTAAGTACACAAGTATACAGCAGGTAGTGAGCAGGGATATGCAGTTATATCAACAGTTGGAGATTAAAGATTAACATGTTGTGGTACATATTCCGCCGTTGAACGCCAAACCACTATGTGTACTTGCGACTATATGTAATACGCTCACTATACATATATATATATACACACACATACATTAAATCATGTTACTGGCAATGGGGATATGATGATGATGATGATGATGATGATGATAATAAGCAGAGGAATACAGAGAGATTCCCATCGCAGGGCCCACCCCATCATCATCATTACCTGGCCGCCCCACCAAACGCGAAGCCCCCCCCGGCCGGGTTGGGCGCCCCCATGGTCGCTGATGCGAAGTTAAAGCTGGACATTTTGTTGATATATGAGCACAATTAGTGTTGCTGTTACTGTTTTAAAAAAAAGGAAAAAAGTAATAGAGTTATTACTGGTGCTGGTTAGCTTGCTAGCTAGCCAGCTAGCAAAGCTCGCCGATTTCAGTGTTTTTTTATCATAATAGGCGAAAATGAGGTGGCCTACTCTCGCACATAGGGAACACTTAAGGCGTGAACTCAACGGAGAACCCGGTTACATCGTTGGTGAACGGTAAACGATGTTATAATATGTTATAATATCACATGTTCCACACACGCGTTGGTATTTTTTGACTATTCCGCGCTCTCAAATTTACTTCCTGGTCGCGTTACACACACACACACTGGGCAGGCAGCGCGCTGGGCTTCTGGGATATTTGGCTAAATAATGACTACATTTCCCATCATACCCACGGTGGTTTTGTAGTACGTAATGCGAAAGTGAATGCCTGGCCCTTTCCGCGATGCTGACGTCTATTTTATTTCAAAGTAAAAGGTTCATGTCGTAGGATGGATTCGGTTTGATAAATGATCCTGGTAGTATTCTGACCAAACGAATTAAGCGTCATATATACAAGTCAATAGCTTGTAAAAGTGTTTTGTTTGTTTGATGTTTGTTAAATCGTTTATTGAGGGATAGTGGACACGTGTGATGCAATGTTTGAAATATGTCACTTTTTTCTAAAACCTTTAAATTAGATTCGATTCGATTACAATTTACAAGTACAGTACATCGAAAGGAATTTGGCATCTAACCAGAGTGCAAATGTTGCAGTAAAGTGCATGGTAATATCAAACTAAATATAAAACGTTGTCAACTGTCACGACGGCTCGATGGGCGAAGTTCTCCTGCTGAATTTGGGGTTTAGTTTCCCTTTTAATATGACAGCAAACAGCACAAAACCAGCAATTCATCAGCGATTTCCATAAACCTTGTTTTTAATATTCAGACAGGACTGCACGGCCAAACTAAAACAACACTACTGTTTAAAAGAAAGACCACGCTCACCCACTTTTACTTTGAATGTTCCCAAACAGGAAACACTCCTGCGTGGTAACGATCGGTACCTTTACGCGGATGCTGGGCTTGGGTGGTGGTGGGGAGGGGGGTGAAAAATTCACAATAAACATCTTCCTATGCCGCCGCGACAAAGCGATCTCTCTCTAAGAAGAAAAGCGCTATTCTTCTTTAAAACAGTTCGCTATTATACAGATATATAACAACACCAAATGGTACACAGTTATATCCCGCAGGTTGTAAATCCTCTGCCTAAATTGACGGTTGGAAGACAATGGAGCACATCCGGACGCCAAAGGTAGACCCATTCTGTCACATTGAACTGCATTGAATAAAATGGAAGCAGGGCGGACCCCCCCCCCCCCCCCGTCTTCTGTGTTTTAGTATTTCTTTGGTGAGATTCGATTCGATTCGATTAAAATGTATTGTCAGTGTATAGCAACACAAGTACAGTGCAGCGAAGGGAATTTGGCATCTAAACCAGAGTGCAAATGTTGCAGTAAAGTGCATGGTAATATATGTACAGTTTACAGTTGCAGTCTACTTAGGTATAAAAACAGGTATAATGTTACTTATAGAGTATTCTTGAGATGTGTGCATAATAATAGGTGTATATATATATATATATATACACAGGTAAGTATATTAGTATTTAACAGGTAGTGATCAGGGGTATGCAATTCTGAAGAACAGGATAAATATATATAAATGTATATACAGCAGGTATATGAGCAGGGATATGCAGTTATATCAACAGTTGAAGATTAAAATATGTACAGTTAAAATGTACACATTTACAGGTGTACATGTTATCAATACATGTGTCAACTATAGGTAGAGAGGTAGGTAGTTGAGATTACAGTGCAAGGCAGTCGAAGACATTGATGGTGTTGTATTATTATTATTATTATTTATAGGATGTATTGAGCAGGGGGGGGGACACGTATTAACGATCGAGACTATATATATGTATCTGACGGGCAGACATATATATGTTACTTGGCAGACATCTATTTGTCATTGGTGTGTGTGTGTTATAATTGCGCTACAGTGCAACACTTTCATGTCCTGACAAGGTTGTAACTAATAAGACTCTTCCCCCATCATTCATCAAGTCGGGCTACCTCCCAATGTTTGAGTTATAGCTTTTATGGGATTTCAAAATCTGTGAATTACGTCTTAAAAATACATAATAGTATGCTAGAGGATGATGCATGCTTTATTTGACAGTGCGTTTAAGGCCGAGGAAGGTGGGCGGGATTTCAGATATTTGCACCAAGACTTTCCTTAGCTAAAAAGACTTCCTCTGCAAATGGGGTGTGTGTGTGTGTGTGTGTGTGTGTAAGATACACAATCATGGTTGATGCAAACCAAGGACTAATTAAAAAGAGGCGTGTATTGCATGGATAAGGCAAAAGGACGATGAGTCATTTTGCTTTAGAGAGGTGGGTCACACAACCACCAGTTGCGTACTTAACTATTTCATCATGGTTCCTTTCATCACGTTTAATTTTCTTGCCCAGACTTACCCAGCTTTACGAGTGAGCGAGTTGTGATGCTTTCTATTCTATCTATTCCTCTATCTATTTATTTTTATGTTACACATCTCCTGCAATTGTTTGTTTAAAAGAAGTTTCTGCAGGAGAACCATCATCAACATCTCGTTTGTGCACCTGTTCTTGCTGCCCCTCCCTGTACACACACACACACACACACACACACACACACACACACACACACACACACACACACACACACACACACGCGCGCACTGACCGCTTACATGCTGTCTGGACTCTTGCCACCCCCCCCCCCCCCCCCTACAGAGTATCTCATTCCTGATTCTGGTTGGCCAGTTGCTTGGAGACTGTAGCTGGCCCATCCAAGCCACCTCACACATATCAGTGAAAGACAGACGCTAAATGAAAGACCGGAAACGGATGTGTCAAAATGGGAGAACTGCTCTAGCGTGATGAATCATGATATGGGGGCAGATGGCGGCTGCTGCTGCTGCTGCTTCTTCCACTATCTTGTTAGTCTTTTAAAAATTGGTCAGTCTGAAAGAAACATTGCTGTCGTTGTTGTTTAGTTTAATGGTTCATATTTCATGCTGTACAGTCGGCCATTAAGTTATGAGCTGACTTATTTAGGTCCAAATTGGTCGAAAGGAGGGGCAAGTTCAAAGAAGAGGCTCACAGTAAGAGTGCTAATTGGAGAGCCTGTAGTCAATTTGTTTATTTCGTAGACAAATGGCCTCAACAATATACTGAGAGGCCAGTGTGTTGTGGATAGCTCAAGCGTTGCATAATTTCCCCAGCAATCCTAACCCCCCCCCCCCCAAACAAATGCAGACACACAAGAATTGTTGTGACTAGGACTGGGTGGGGGGGGGGTGGGGGTTATTCACGGTAAACATGTTTATTTATTTTACAGTATGTGTTTCCCAGTCACACGGGCACATGGGTGAACAACGTCAAATGTTGAATGTAGTTAGTCCTTTTTCAGGCGAGCAGTCCACCAGAACGGCTGCGGAGTTGAGTCAATGTGTTACGGATGTGTGTTTTGTCAGTGGGGAAGTTGAGGCTACAGGCCCCAGATGTGATGACCTGACAACTTGGCGGTGTGTTTTTATTAGCTAGGCAAAATGTTTTAACTGTTTCACCGCGGCCTATGGTATCCATAATGGCTACTTATTGAATTATTTGAAGGGAAATTTGGAGGAATAAACTGCAATTTTGGACGTATCCTTGCATCGTGGCTTTTTTAAAAGTTTTTAGTGCTTTGAGCTACACATACTATACGAAAAGGACTATGAGAATTGTATTATAATGATGCTGATGATGATAATTCTTATTTTCTGAAATATAAACCATGACAGGGCTTGTGTAGCTCATTGGCAAAGAAGAAGAAGTAGTGAGAAGTGTTTGTCATCATGAAAATAAACGTGACTATGTTATTAGACTAAATGCTAAAGCATTGGAATTATAAGGCTTGGTTGTGCAATGTGCACAAAGCATGTCTTGAGGCAATTGTTATTTAGAAATTCCCTTTGTCACTTGCAAAGGCTCAGCTCTGGCTGCTCATCCCAACACAACGCCACCTGTTGAGCTGACGAGAACAAAATACAATTGCTTGTGTTTTAGTTGGTGAATATACAAGGGCTTTGGGTTCCTATCAGAGAGGGGTTTCTGAGGCTAGAGACCAGTTGAGAACCACTGCATTGGAGGAGCATGGGTACTTTTTACAGTTCACTGTTTTTGAAAAAATAAATAAAGATGTTGTCGCGATCATCGCCGATGTGTCTGTCTCTTACAGGTGGAGCAGGTCCGCCTGTTGGACCGCTTCAGCAGCAAGTCCACCAGCGGCACGTTGTACCTGACGGCCACTCACCTCATCTTCGTGGAGAGCAACCCCAGCAGCCCCTCTGCTGCAGCACAGGAAATATGGGTCAGTGTGTGTGCGCTTGTGTGTGTGTTTGTGCATGTGTGTACACGCGCAAGAGGTGATTACCGTGTTTGCACTGTGGGAACGAGGACATTGCTACATTTGAGATGTCACAAAAGCACAATAGCAGAGGCCTGATTGGATGGCAACAAGGTTGGTTTGTGCTGTAAACGAGTGTAACCCAAGTCACGGTTGGATATGAGTTGGCGGATAGCGTTGCTGCGGCAACGCGACCAGGTCCTGCTTTGAAAGGAGTGGATCCCAGATCCCCCGTTATTAACTTCCTCTTACTCTTACTTCCTCTTGTTATTACATGTATTGTTATTGATGCCTGACTGACGAGATGAGACGAGAGTGTACTGGTAAGCACACAAAACGTGTGTCGCGTTGGGCTATGTTCCCCTTGTAAAGACTAAAAGAGATAAGGACAAGGCCATATAAAGACATACATAATGTCCTTTCCAAAAGAGCAGGACATGGTTTGTGAGGAGTGTTTCTCTGTGTTTTTAAAACGCCAAGATCAGCACAAACCTTTTCCCTACTTTTTTTGTGCTGAGGCCAGGAAACCCTTTTTTTCTTTTCTTATTTTGTTTAGAGGTATTTTTTAGGTATTTATTGCACCTGACATCACATGTCTGTGTGTGTGTGTGTGTGTGTGTGTGTGTGTGAGCATGAACATAAGTAGCCAGTGTCTGGCTACTTGCTAATATATAATATACCATTTTATCAAAATATAATATCAATATACACAATGTAAAATACACATCAATAAACCTAGAATATTAATATAATATACGTGGTCTGACGTCTGATACAACGGTGGGTTAGTTCTGCATTTTATCACCACCTATGGAAAGGTGGAATGAGTCGCTCGGGCAGGAAGTAGAGTTGATATGTTTTGTTTGGGGTGTGGAATCCTGGAGGTGAAGTACTCACCCTTAATGTGTACAAGGATTTATTTGGTCTAACAAACTAAACCTAGAACTTTGTCGGTTGTTTGCCTCTCTCTCTCTCTCTCTCTCTCTCTCTCTCTCTCTCTCTCTCTCTCTCTCTCTCTCTCTCTCTCTCTCTCTCTCTCTCTCTCTCTCTCTCTCTCTCTCTCTCTCTCTCTCTCTCTCTCTCTCTCTCTCTCTCTCTCTCTCTCTCTCTTCTCCTCTCTGTATCTCTCTCTCTCTCTCTCCCCCTTGTCTCCGAGCAGGTCCTGCACCACCACATTGCCTCGGTGGAGAAGCTGTCTCTGACCACCACCGGCTGCCCTCTGGTCCTCCAGTGCCGGAACTTCCGGGTGGTCCACTTTGTGCTCCAGAGGGAGCGGGACTGCCACGACATCTACAGCTCCCTGCTGCGCCTCCTCCGGCCTGGTGGGTTGGCCCGGGACCTGGGGGGGGGGGGGGGGGTGGTCAGACAGACAGACAGACAGGCAGACAGGCTGTCCGTCTATCTAGCCACAGTCTCGTCACCGTGCACACACAGTGGTGGTCTGAAACCAAGTTGATATGACGTGAAACCATCAAATCGTAGTGATCAGAGAAGTTGAATTGTGCAGGTGCATACATCAGGTGTGTATAATTCATCAAAATTAATGCAAAAAGAGAGGAAAATCGTAAAACATGTAGGGGTTCTCGTAGGCAAAAGACCAGCAAGATTCAAGAATGATATTTGCCATTTGCTATACTATAGACAATAACATTTTAAAATGAACATAAAAATAACAATCAAGTGATTGATGGGTGATATGTACATGTGTTATATTGTGCAAAAAGCCTTTAGAGCATTTCAAAGTGCCAGTAGTGCAGCAGCAACACACATTTTGTTGTGTGTGATCAAAGGCAATTCTCTCTCTCTCTCTCTCTCTCTCTCGCTCTCTCTCGCTCTCTCTCGCTCTCTCTCGCTCTCTCTCGCTCTCTCTCTCTCTCTCTCTCTCCCTCTCCCTCTCCCTCTCCCTCCCTCCCTCCCTTTCCAGTCTGCTATGAGGAGCTCTATGCGTTCTCGTACAACCCCAAGCAGAACGACCAGCAGCGCGAGGAGGGCTGGCAGCTCATTGACCTGGGGGCGGAGTACGAGAGGATGGGCGTCCCCTGCGACCAATGGCAGCGCACCGACGTCAACCGGGACTTCAAGGTAAGAGCGGAGAAGATAGCTCTCTGGCGTGTCTCTGTCTCCTCTGTCGCTGATGATAGGGGGGGGGGGGGGGGGGTGGCTTTTATTTAGTATTTTTGTAATTTTATTGTTATCCGCTAGACAAAACAGCGGTTGAGCACACACATGACAAAGAAAAATGCATAACAATCACTCTGGGGAAGTCCTTGTGCGTGGTTCAGAGGTTCAGAGGAATGGCTTTAATCCTTTACAGAGTCTTTTGATATGCACACAGTAGGACGACGTACGAAGCGACATCAATCAGTCCTCTACACAATGTCCTTTTGGTATTCTTTCACTCGCCTCCACATGATACACAATGTGCTCCATCGGAGGGCGCCTCAGACTCAATTGAGTTGTTTTCCGTCATGTTGCTTTTGCTGTAGTCCCCAGCTCTAGGACCTCACAGCCAACTGTTATATTTGTCAGCCTTTAGACAAAACCATACACATTAATAAAAGTGTGCGTCTGTGTGTCTGTCTGTACAAGATACAAGATATTTTATTGCCATTTGTAACAAGTACATGGGAATGCTTACTCCCCATTCCCTCCCACAGTTTACACATCTGCAAAACAACACCATCAAAATAAAATAAAAATAATATATACTGTAAAAATATACAAAAAAAGAGCAGCAAAGTGACTTAAATGATATGTACATGTGTTGAATGTACATGTTTTTTTTGGTAATTTTTGGTTTACAAAAATCGTTAAAAGCTGTGTGTGTGCGTGCGTGTGTGCGTGCGTGTGTGTGTGCGTGTACGTGTGTGTTCCAGGTGTGCGAGACGTATCCCCGGGACCTGTATGTCCCCATTACGGCCAACAAACCCATCATCGTGGGAAGCTCCAAGTTCCGGAGCAAGGGGCGCTTCCCGGTGCTCACGTACTTCTACCAGGAGAAGAAGGTACCTCACCACCTCCACCTTGTGACCTTTAGAACTGTGTCACTACTACACTGTGTCGCCTCGTCATCAGCTCACACAATGCAGGATCTTCTTCTCTGGTGTCCGTCTGTCCTTTGCCTGAGATTTGAATAACTAGAGTGCCGACTCTCACCCAACTTACTGTGTAATGTTGCGTAATCTAAGATGCTGTTCAGCGGAAAGAGATTAAATAATATTAATAATAATGATAAAATGATAAAAATGACTTTTTAATGTATGGTACATCCATAGGAAAAATAAATGAATAGTCAAAGCAGCATTTAGCTGTGTTCTTTTAATATGACATTTCCTAGGTATCCAACTTAAAAAACATAATTCCCTTTTTTTTTTAAATGTTTAATTATTATTATTATGTTTTAACAAATGACACCACGTCGAGTGAAAACTTCAGCGGTTCAAATATGTCATCCCTGCTCTCTGATTGGTCGGTCGCAGGCGGCCGTGTGCCGGTGCAGCCAGCCCCTCTCGGGCTTCAGCGCCCGCTGCCTGGAGGACGAGAGCATGCTGCAGGCCATCAGCAAGGCCAATCACAACAGCCGCTTTGTCTACGTCATGGACACCAGGCCCAAGGTATCGGCCAATCGGAGCCATCGGGAATCCTCACCCAAAAACGTCGAGAGTGTGGTTGAGCACATTTGAATTGATTAATAGAGGTTTTTTTTAATTATTTTAAAAGTCAATAACTTTTAATTACATTTTTTTCTAAAATTTGCTTGATTTTAATCTGGGTATTGATACTGAGATATATATATATATATATATATATATTGATACTGATATATATATATATATATATATATATATATATATATTGATATATCAGTATCAATATATATATTGATACTGATATATATATATATATATATAGATACTGATATTATATTTGAAAATTATATAAATATGGGTAATACAATTAAAGGGAGAAGCAAACACATTTCTTATGGCCCTCCCGCCAGCTGAATGCGCTAGCCAACCGCGCGGCGGGGAAAGGCTACGAGAATGAGGACAACTACTCCAACATCCGCTTCCAGTTCGTGGGCATCGAGAACATCCACGTCATGAGGGCCAGTCTGCAGAAGCTGCTAGAAGGTAAGACGTTCCAAGTAAAGACATAACACCGTCTCTTTCTCCCTTTTTTCCAGAGACGATGATGTTGTGAGTAAAGCAATACAAAAAAAAAAAAATTAAATGTATTTTACGTTATACATGCATATTTGTACTTTTTAAAAGTATAAATAAACCCATTTCCTAATATTTGAGTCTTGGACAATTGAACAATCCTACATAAATCATGTCTTACAATCATCATGTCTTAGTCATGTATTACAAATCAAGTATTAAATCCAGAGACTATTAACTAACTCAAATCTCTCTCTCTCTCTCTCTCCATCTCTTTCTCTCTCACCCCCTCTCTCTCTCTCTCTCTCTCTCTCTCGTCCCCTCTCTCTCTCGCCCCCTCTCTCTCTCTTTCTATCTCTCGCCCCCTCTCTTTCGCCCCCTCTCTCACTCTCTTTCGCCCCCTCTCTCACTCTCTTTCGCCCCCTCTCTTTCTCTCTCGCCCCCTCTCTCCCTCTCTCTCGCCCCCTCTCTCCCTCTCTCTCACCGCCTCTCTCCCTCCGTCTCTCCCTCTCTCTCCCCCCCTCCAGTGATTGGGTCTCGCTCTCTGTCCATGAGTGACTACCTGATGGGAATAGAGAGCTGTGGTTGGCTAAGACATATCAAGGCTGTGGTGGACGCAGCCATTTTTCTCACCAAGGTACGCCACACACACACACACACACACACACACACACACACACACACACACACACACACACACCACACAGGTTTGTAGGGGGGCGGGTATTACTGTGTGTGTGTGTGACACACATGAAATGTTATTATTTCATTCATAATTCTTTTTTTTTCCTCATTTAATTTAACATACTGTATACATGTCTTTCTGTGACGTATGTCTTTCTGTGACGTATTTCCAAGAGATGTCCAGGTCTATCTATTTCGCCCCCTCTCTCTTCCTCCCTCTCTCTTCCTCTCTCTCTCCCCCCCCTCCTAATCTATAATCAGTAGATCATGAAATGTTAGTGGAAAGAATATAACAAAGAGTCATTCTTTCCAGCCTAAATGCTATGTCGTTATTTATCATTTTGAAAGTAAACTCTTCCTTGGGTCTTCTGCCAACTATTTCAAGTCATTGCACATTGTTTCAAGGTTCCCAACCAACGCCTGGTCTCCTAGTCTTGAGTCTCTAAACGGATGACTGTCTGTCTGTCTGTCTGTCTGTGTGTCGGTTCCAGGCGGTGACTGTAGAGGGCGCCAGTGTACTAGTGCACTGCTCAGACGGGTGGGACAGGACGGCCCAGGTGTGCTCCCTCGGGGCCCTGCTCATGGACCCCTTCTACCGCACCATAAAGGGCTTCATGGTACAGGCTCCGCCCGCACGCACACACGCACGCTTTTTATTTACGTTTTTTATTGTGTATAGTATGTTAAATAGGAATGAAATTCATACTGCGGAAGGGAATGGGGAGAAAGCATTTATATCTATATATACCTATATCTATTTTTATATCTATAAAAAGTCTTGAGTCTTGAGGCAGCCCCATTGCAGGAGTCACTAAGCGGTATTGTGTTGTTTATTCCAGGTACTGATTGAGAAAGACTGGATCTCATTCGGCCACAAGTTTGCAGACAGGTGAGATGTCTGCAATGTTATTTTGACCAGTAGTGTGACATGTGACCATTTCCTGTTGCTGGGTGTGACATGTGACCATTTCCTGTTGCTGGGTGTGACATGTGACCATTTCCTGTTGCTGGGTGTGACATGTGACCCTTTTCCTGTTGCTGGGTGTGACATGTGACCCTTTTCCTGTTGCTGGGTGTGACATGTGACCCTTTTCCTGTTGCTGGGTGTGACATGTGACCCTTCTCCTGTTGCTGGGTGTGACATGTGACCCTTTTCCTGATGCTGGGTGTGACATGTGACCCTTTTCCTGTTGCTGGGTGTGACATGTGACCCTTCTCCTGTTGCTGGGTGTGACATGTGACCCTTTTCCTGTTGCTGGGTGTGACATGTGACCCTTCTCCTGTTGCTAGGTGTGACCAGTTGGACGGAGACCCTAAAGAGGTGTCCCCTGTTTTCACGCAGTTCCTGGAGTGTGTGTGGCAGCTCACCGAACAGTTCCCCCAGGTAGGTAGGGGGTGTGTGTGGTGTGGTGTGTGTGTGTGTGTGTGTGTGTGTGTGTGTGTGTGTGTGTGTGTGTGTGTGTGTGTGTGTGTGTGTGTGTGTGTGTGTGTGTGTGTGTGTGTGTGTGTGTGTGTGTGTGTGTGTGTGTGTGTGTGTGTGTGTGACAACAACCAGATTTGGCATACACCTCAAAGAGAAGATTGCTGGATTTAATTGGGCGTGCATGTTTGTCATTCTATGGCGTCAGGCGTTTGAGTTCAGCGAGTGGTTCCTGCTGCAAATCCACGAGCATGTGCACTCCTGCCAGTATGGCAACTTCCTGGGGAACAACCAGCGACAGAGAGAGGAACTGCAGTGAGTCCCAGTAGACACTCACTCACTGATATTATTGGGGGCATTCCCAGCCAGCAGTACCAAAGCTTCCACATGTAGTGGAGTGTCTATGCGTTCACACGCATGCACCGTGGTCAATAGAAAGACATGGATGGAGAACAGTCCTTGCCGAAGGAGTAACACCATGCTATTTACGTCTGTCTGTGTGTGTGTGTCTCTCTCTCTCTCGCTCTCGCTCTCGCTTTCGCTCTCGCTCTCGCTTTCGCTCTCGCTCTCGCTTTCGCTCTCTCTTCCCCCCCAGGCTGAGGGAGAGGACCCACTCTCTGTGGGCCTTCCTGCTGGGTGACCAGCAGAACTACCATAACCCGTTCTACAGCAGCGCCTACGGCAAAAGTCACCCGGTGCTGGAGCCCTCCACCCTGCCCTACCACTTCAAGTCAGTACTCCACTGTACTAGAGGATGCATTTGTTTGTTTGTCTTACGAGGTTGTAATTCATGAGCCAAATACACTGTAGCTAGTCTGAGACGTACAGAGTCAATACGATATCATTAGATTAGTTGCGGTCACATTCAGATGCACCAGCGTGAAAACCTTTCAGAGCGTGTCCGTCAAAAAAGCAGGTGCAAGTAGGGGTAAGACATTACAGAGACAGGTCATTAAGGAGCAGGTAGGGGTTAGACGGTACAGAGACAGGTCATTAAGGAGCAGGTAGGGGTTAAACAGTACAGAGACAGGTCATTAAGGAGCAGGTAGGGGTTAGACAGTACAGAGACAGGTCATTAAGGAGCAGGTAGGGGTTAGACAGTACAGAGACAGGTCATTAAGGAGCAGGTAGGGGTTAGACAGTACAGAGACAGGTCATTAAGGAGCAGGTAGGGGTTAGACATTACAGAGACAGGTCATTAAGGAGCAGGTAGGGGTTAGACATTACAGAGACAGGTCATTAAGGAGCAGGTAGGGGTTAGACAGTACAGAGACAGGTCATTAAGGAGCAGGTAGGGGTTAGACGGTACAGAGACAGGTCATTAAGGAGCAGGTAGGGGTTAGACGTACAGAGACAGTCATTAAGGAGCAGGTAGGGGTTAGACGTACAGAGACAGGTCATTAGGAGCAGGTAGGGGTTAGACAGTACAGAGACGGGTCATTAAGGAGCAGGTAGGGGTTAGACAGTACAGAGACAGGTCATTAAGGAGCAGGTAGGGGTTAGACAGTACAGAGACAGGTCATTAAGGAGCAGGTAGAGGTTAGACAGTGAGATACAGGTCATTAAGGAGCAGGTAGGGGTTAGACAGTACAGAGACCGGTCATTAAGGAGCAGGTAGGGGTTAGACAGTGAGAGACAGGTCATTAAGGAGCAGGTAGGGGTTAGACAGGTCATTAAGGAGCAGCTAGGGTTAGACAGTAGAGAGACAAGTCATTAAGGAGCAGGTAGGGGTTAGACAGTACAGAGACAGGTCATTAAGGAGCAGGTAGGGGTTAGACAGTACAGAGACAGGTCATTAAGGAGCAGGTAGGGGTTAGACAGTACAGAGACAGGTCATTAAGGAGCAGGTAGGGGTTAGACAGTACAGAGACCGGTCATTAAGGAGCAGGTAGGGGTTAGACAGTACAGAGACAGGTCATTAAGGAGCAGGTAGGGGTTAGACATTACAGAGACAGGTCATTAAGGAGCAGGTAGGGGTTAGACAGTACAGAGACAGGTCATTAAGGAGCAGGTAGGGGTTAGACAGTACAGAGACAGGTCATTAAGGAGCAGGTAGGGGTTAGACAGTACAGAGACAGGTCATTAAGGAGCAGGTAGGGGTTAGACAGTACAGAGACAGGTCATTAAGGAGCAGGTAGGGGTTAGACAGTACAGAGACAGGTCATTAAGGAGCAGGTAGGGGTTAGACAGTACAGAGACAGGTCATTAAGGAGCAGGTAGGGGTCAAACAGTACAAAGACAAGTCATTAAGGTGCAGGTAGGGGTTAGACAGCGAAAACAGCTTCTTGCTGAAGGATCCTTAGAGATGTTGTATCTAACTGTGTGTGTGTGTGTGTGTGTGTGTGTGTGTGTGTGTGTGTGTGTGTGTGTGTGTGTGTGTGTGTGTGTGTGTGTGTGTGTGTGTGTGTGTGTGTGTGTGTGTGTGTGTGTGTGTGTGTGTGTCGTAGGTTCTGGAGGAACATGTACCATCAGTTTGACAGGTCCATGCACCCGCGGCAGTCCATCCTGAAGACCATACACACACTGAAGGAGACCAGCCAGAAGACGGAGCACACCCTTCAGGCGCTAGAGAATGTGAGATTTTGCATTCAGATTCGCCGGGGGGGGCGGCCCCTCTTAGCCTGATTATCTTATATATATACAGTATATATATATATATAAAGTCAAACACAGCTGGTCTCTGTGACCTCTGTTCTGTCAGATGCCAAAACCCTCATGGGTAAACAGAAAGTGTTGATTGATAAGACATGTACAATACATGCGTCTGTTCTGTTTAGCAGATCAGCGAACATGTACAGATACGGTTATGATGTGACCGCTGCTGTTGACACAGTTCACATTTAGCTTTTCTTTTCTTTTTTGAATCTTGAAATCTTTACTCTAAAGATTTTTTTCCCCTGACATACTGCTATAGACTTAATGGCCTGGAATGTGCTCTACTTGGATAAGATATAAGATATGATGATTGGATCGTGCCACTGGCGTGAGAGGAAGGGTTTATCGAACACACCATGGCACACAGAAGAAAAGAGAGAGTCAGTCCCCACCAAAAAATGCATTGTGTAACGTAAAGGCTTTTCCTTCCAGAAGCCCAGCAATGCTGTGGTATCACAGCATTGAACACCCCCCCCCTCCACGTCCTCCCAATGGAATGTCCCGCTGTTCTACACGCAGAATGTTCTAGACAGGACCATTTGACAGTTTTGACTCTTAATGGAAGATTTGAATCGTCTGAGATTCAAGGTCACCCCTGACTGGACTCAACGATGAACCAAAAACAAACCATCTGGTGGAATGTAGCTATTAAAACATTAGGGATTCATAACAAGGGGTTACTTGGTGGTTTGTGATTGAAGGAATATCGCACTCTTTTTGGGTTATTAAATACTTTTGGTGCTGAGTATTTTCTTCTGGGTTCCTTCCGTCTCCAGCAGCTCCAGCAGCTGGGCGTGACACCCGTGGTGACCTCTGCCCCCCCGGCGGACCCCTCTCCTCCCCATCCTCCTCCCAGCCGGGACCAGCAGCGCTCCCTCACCAACTCCAACGTCCACCCCCTCCCACCGCGCCCCAGTTCCCTCATCCTTGGGGCCCCCGTCAGCCTCAAGGAGGCCCAGAAACAACAAGAGGAGGAGGAGGAGGAGAAGAAGGAGGAGGACGACGACAACAACCAGGAGGAAGAAGAGGTGGGAGAGGAGGCCACAGAGAGCACCGACACGGAGCGAACAGTAGAGGGCAGCAGCGGCACTGACAGCCGGAAGCAGAGCTACGGCGAGCTGGAGGGGACATTCGACCATGACGAAGAGATGGCCAAGGCGGAGCCCGCCGTGGTCAGCCTGGAGTTTGGCATGGCTCGCATGACCTGCTGAGACCGACTAAAAGGGGCTAGCAGATGTGTGTGTGTGTATGTGTATGTGTATGTGTGTGTGTGTGTGTGTGTGTGTGTGTGTGTGTGTGTGTGTGTGCCTGTGTGTGTGTGCCTGTGTGTGTGTGCGTGGGGGCACCTGCGTATGTGCTTGTGTCGGGATTCTTGTGATTGGGCTGATTGGCTGGAAGGGGTTGGAAGAAGTGTGCGTCTGTATAGTATAAATCTCTATTATACGCCGCATTATAATGGCATTATCTGCACTCGGACAAATAACTTGTTTTTTATTCATATCAAATGCACTATAGAGAATTAATGAACAGAATATGAGAATAAATCGATATAACAAACAAAAAGGAATAGGCTTTTCTTTCTGTTTTATGGTTAAGTTGGATCCGGTTTTACATGGCAGTTGTGCTTTTGTTCTACACTTGTGGTTTCTGCTCCCACTTCAGACTGGGCTACAAAGTTGAAAGTTGACCAGAAATTCTTACATTAAATGAATTCTGCAAATTCACCCTTCTTCATCAACCAGAAAATCGAGATAATTAAAAAAAACATCTAGTTCAGCAAGTTTCCATTTGACCTGCATTTGCCAACACTATAATTCCAACAATATTACAGCTCGTCAACTGTTGACTTTTTCAAAGCATGTCTTGCATCGATTGGCTGATTGGTGATTATAGACTGTTATTGATCCTGGAAATCCCGTTGGTTTGGTCAGATGAGGAGGCAGGTAGCTGGGTGTGCGGACTTTATATTTGGGGTCAATGCTTTAGGGTCACACGGAGTTGAGGTCACTGGCATATATATATATATACATATATATATATATATATATATATATATATATATATATATATATATATATATATGTGTGTGTATAATATATACATATATTGTGTTATTGTTCTTCTCACTTCACTCTTTGTGTGATCATTTTGCCCAATGGAAAACATTAGTGTGTAGAGGACTTTGGCTTTACCAGCAGCATACATGAAGCAAATATTGACCTTCTGGATAAGATAAAAAGCCTTTCCCTTTGTTTGAGGAAGCCAGTACCTCAGAGAATTAAAATTGCTTGCTTCCTGGGGTAAGGATCGTGAAGTGGCTATTCTAGGGATTTCCCCCACGTCCAAAGTCTACCTGTAGGCCTTCTTGAGCCTACAGAACTGCAAGTCTCTTTTTGATGAAACTGTCTGACAAACTAGTATTTGCATGAATTTGCATTTTCTTTTTCTTCTCATGAACACATGATGTCAAAGCCTCTACACACAGTAGTCCACTCCCATAATACATCCACCTGGGTGGAAAAAAACTGGTCAAACCCGCTTCTGAGCCAGTATATCCGCCATAAGAAATCATAGATAGATAGATATAGAAGGAAGTCTTTCAGAAGGATGTGACTACTCAATTGTGCCAAGGGGGGCGCTGTTGGTCCACCTCTGGCTGTTGGTCCTATCGCAAGTCGTGCGTCTGTACTTTCGTACTGCACTGTTTTGGAGCATTATTCCACTAATGATTCTACAAATAAGTCACTTCATTCATTGTTGTTTGGTCAAAAATCAGGGGTCATCCTTAGTTGGCCTTATGATTTATTATATCTAAAAAAATATGCAATTTTTTCATGCTGTTTTCGCACCACTTTTCAGGGTTAAACAAAACAAACGCCAACGAGGAATCAAACTTAGGGCTGGATCTGTCCTTCCTCATTCATCACTCATCACTCATCTGTGGTAATGGGAATATCAAAAATACAGGAACCAGTTGGACTGCATGTCAGCAGCCGGGACTTTACAACATGTAATAATAAAAAGAAATGCAGTGTGACCGGTGTTACTGGCAGGTAGGGTTGCCACCTTTCAGAAATAGAAATAAGGAACACCCCTCACGCCGCGCGGGTGTCCGAAACTCCTGAAATGCATAGAAATATATCTATTTTTTATATGAACCAAAATGCTTTGATTTAAATAATTGACATGATTTCACATACCATAATAGCCTCTGGGCCCTGGGGTCACTTGGTGGTCAGTAAGGAAGGGGTAGTCAAGAAAGCATTTACTGTAGTCATACTTAGTTTAAAGTGCTTTATTAGCAATGAACTTGTAAACTTGTATGTTTAAATACATACTGTGCATAGGCTGAACTAGCCTGAACCTGAGAACAGCACCTAAATTAAATAAGCTACAATAGAATGTGCTTTAAGTGTAACATTTGAACCTGAGCATAGCCATAGTAAATTAAACAAAGCCTGCCTGCATAGGGCACGTTAACTGAAACAGAACAGCACCTAAATTAAATAAGCTACAATAGAATGTGCTTTAAGTGTAACATTTGGGAACAATTAAACTTAAGGCAGAAAACAATGAAATGAAACACACTTGTAAACTTGTTACGGGTGATTAGACTGACCTAGGCTGAACTTGAGCATATGCTAGTCTGTATTATATGCATATAAAGTGCTGTAACAGCTGTAACAAAGCCTGCCTGAGGACTCTTTTACGAATCATCTTAAAATGAAACACTTTTGTGAACCTGTTATGATTATCTGATTGAACAAAATGACAAATGAAAAGATTGATAACATCACTCCCTGAGCCAAGTCTGAACCTGGCCGCATACCCTCTGCTTCATAACTGGGAGCCACCAGTGGAGTCAAGATACGCCTAAAGAAAGTGCATAACATAAAACTAATAAACAGATAAAAAATAAAGTGCATAGCTTCCCTCAACTCCTTTATGTCCTTTTTTTTGTTAGAACAGGTTTAAACAGTCCCCTCTCTTCCTCACTTCTTCTTCCAGGAGTACTTCTTGTTACTTCTTGCAGCACTGAGCAGCTCCTTGTCTTTCAGAGCTGTGGTGTGGAACTCTGGACAGGTCTGCTCAAAGTTCAGAGTAATGAGGAGCTCACTCCTGATGAGCTCCACTGAGCACCTGCTCCTGCAGTCACTCCACTTGTTGGTCATTCTGGAGAAGATCCTTTCCACGTATCCAGTGGATGCTGGGATGCTCAGGATGTGTCTCATGATGGAGAGCATGTTGGGCACATCCACTTCTTTAAACACAGCCATCCACCTCGCAGCCACACCCTTGGACTTCCATGCATCAGAATATTCTTCTCTGAGCCTCCTCAGGATTGTATTGGCTGTGGTGCACTCATCGTAAAGCTCATTCATCTTCAATTTATTGATGAGGTTGAGTTTGGTAGCCACCTTCTCAATTTGATTAAAGGTCAGGTTGCCATGTTGGAGTAAGAGAGGCTGCAGTGAGAAGAGCCAGTTCTCTTCGGAGAAGTCGAACCATTTCTCAACATATGAAATGGCTGTATTGAGGAATGCAGTGAATTCGGCCCTTGCCATGTGTGCGTCATGAGGGAGGAGGCGCTGCAGCTTTTGCCTTGTTAGGTACCCATAGAACTGGTCGTCTCGTCTCTGTATGAGCTTTTGCCTGAATTCATCCATGATGGAATACAACTCAACACAGGTGGTTCTATTGCTCTCCAGGCTCTTTACTACTTCCTCAAAGAGGGAGAGTATATTGTTGCAGAAAAGAAGGTAAATCTCCACAATGTCTTCATCTTCCACAGTTGAGTCTCTGTTGAGCTTTAACAAAGCTTGCACTTGCTTGGGACACTCGTCTCCTAGACTGATGAAGTACGACTTCAGTGCAGTCCAGGTCTGCATCAGCCGATGGATGGCTGGATTGAGGGAGAGCCACCTGGTTGTCACATGTCGTAGGATCTCTTGGAATTCAACGTCACAAAACTCACAAAATTCTTTGAGTGACTCTCTTCTTTTTGCTGAAATGGAGAAGTGGCCATAGACCTTCAGCACAACATTCTCCACATCTACAGTAAGCTTGTCAAGGGCGTGCTTCACTGTGTTGTGCACTATGTGGGCATGGCAGTTTCCTCGCAGCAGATCGTTTTGTTTTCTCTTCAGGTTGGTGAAAACAGAGTTGTGAATACCATAATTGACATTTGTGTTGTCAGCACTGAATGCAGTCACTTGATCCATTGGCAAGCCAAATTTCTCAAGGGATTGTTCCAGGAGAGCTACAATCCCAGCAGCTGACTCATCTGGATTCTCTATGAAGTCCAGCATTTTGTTGGTGACACCAGACTCTGGAGTGAAGTACTGGACAGCAAGGGGAAACATCTTCCTGTTCCCTTTATTGGAAGCATCGGTCTGTATGGAGAATGGGAGGGGTGGTGATGTTAAGATCTTGAGAACATCACCCACTGCCTTCGGGGCCAGGACGTCTTTCACCAGTGCCTCTTGCTTTGTTCTCCCCAAAGTCATCTTCTTCACCATTTTGGAATCAGATAGAGTCTTTTGATTGAGCTTGTGTCCACAGTCAGCACTGTTGTAGCTGAGGTTATGTTTTACTGTGTGGTATACCTGGTCACCTCAGCTGCAGTAATCTAGAGGGGGGAATGGGATGATGTCAGATTATTACTTTCATATTGTTGTCACTATTTATTTTATTTATCAATCAATCAATCAATCGTATTTATTCACAGTAGGCCTATTTATTCACAGTATTTATTTGCTGTTAATCTATTAGGAATAATTTCAAATGAGCAGCATTAGCATAACAACATAAGAGTTCTGATTCTGAATCAGAGATGTTCTTTATGGTTACATTTCATTCTATATTGATAATATTAAATACACGTTTATTTAATAGACTTTAAAATCATATCGGTATGATATGGGACCAGGGGTGGGTAGAGTCTCTACCCACCCCTGGTCCCATATCATACCGAATCAATCTCAGGAGATGTTTCAGCTATGAAGAACTGTGACACTGGTGCTTGGCTCCTTTGTGTTCTGATATTTCTTGAGTGGAGATCCCCGGCTGCGTGCTGTTTGACATCAGACAGCCCACCGTGCGACACTGAAAATGTTCTGCGACATGCTTTGCAATTTGCCTTGTAGTCATCTTCAGGGACCCTATCAAGCCACTGGTTTGCCTCTTCCCATTCTCGTCTGTATTTCTGTTGTCGGTGTTTCCTCTTTTGAGGACGAGGTGGCGTATCTGAAGACATCTTGCATTTGTTTTTAAAAATCACGCCGCGACAGAGCGGCGTAATGACGTAACGTAGCGAGCGTAACGACGACAGGCAGCGCAAAGGGGCCGGGCCGGGCTGACAGGCAGACAGACAGGATTTGGCACAGAGGCAGAGCAGAGAGGAGAGTCCGCGGAAGGTCTTGCGCACCTCCCGCCAACATATTTTGCTGTTTTTAATTTCCTGTCCTTTATTTTGTTCATTATTGTTAGTTCAGTGTTCACGTGTGTGTGTGACAGACGTGCATGGGACAGATTGTGAAAATACGGGACAAACTGCGTTCCGTATTGGTTCAATACGGAACGCAACATTTAATTCCCAATTACGTAACAAATACGTATTTCAAGGAACGGGTGGCAAGTCTACTGGCAGGAATCTCGTAACACACACACGCACACACACACACACGCACACGCACACACACACACAGCAAGACATACCACTGCACTTACACTTATACGTGGGTGTATTCACAAAATGTTCTCTTCAATTTTAAATCCTGCCGTAGTTCAGTACAGTGTCTGAGAGGACACAGTGACTTGTCCACTCCCCCTAGTGGGAAGTCTAACGGCGATTAAACGGTTCGGCCATGTATGCAGGACATGTTTTGTCCTCAGCACGTAAATAAAACCATCTTGAATCTTCAATCTTGAGTATGACAAGAACATACTTTGCGGAGGCTCACCCGAAGCCAGGACCAATGTGAGCCAGTGTAACTAGCAGGTGACGCTGTGCAGTGAGTAAACCTCACTTTCCCGCCGCCAAAATAGACGTTCTAGCGATGAAGCTGGGTTTTAGCTTCTCACGTTAGAGCGCCGGGGGGTCGTGAGTTCGAGCCCGGTGCGGGACGCGCTCACTGTTACGCCATGCCTTGCGTGGCTCTGCCTCAGTGAGGTCATCTCCCTGTAGCCTTCTCTGCCTCTACATGATATTAAATATTCAGAGGAGGCCTTTCGGCAGGGGAATGGGGCTGTGAAACAGACTGAATCATTTACAAGACTACAGCTGTTATGTAGAAGAACCCCACCCAACGCAGAGGGCAGGATATGAAGTACACACACGCACGCGCACACACACACGCACGCAAACACACATGGAAGAGAGATTCATGGGAAAAAATGACCACGTTGTTGCATAAAACATGGTGAAACTGTAGTCGAGTTGTTCTCTTACCTACCTTGTTCCAACAACCTACCTCTTAACTCCCTTTGTTGAAAAACACACTATTGTAAGTCGCTTTGGATCAAAGCGTCTGCTAAATGACTGTGATGTAATGTGGTCTGTGGTCGATGTGGGCGTTTGGGTGCGCGGTGCATTGTGTCTTACCTAGCCCACACCTTCATGGTCATTCCCTATAAGCGATGTCCTTTGTATGTATAGCTTCTGCAAGGTTCTTTCTTCTTAGCTAACAAAAACATAACAATCTGTATACTTTTGGGTGGAATTTCAACGTCAGTCATATTTGACCATGGCCCAATTTTCCAATTTCACCTTTACTTTATTTTAATTTACGTTTGGGCACTGCGGCAACATAACCTTGTGGTTTGCACGGTTATGTTTGGTCATGGCGCATTTGGCCCTTGACACTCAAGCTCACAATCTGATAACGCGCTAACTCAAAGTCGGCCTAGCATGAAGGGCAACTGCCTCTATTTGTCCTTCATGCTTCAGAAATACACCGGAATGTGCGGTCAGCGAACGCACAGTATTTGACCAGGTTTGTACTGTTTGCCGTCCAGCGTGGCGCCGCAGCTAAGTTGTGTTTTACAAGCACTTTTGAGGCGTGGACGAGTGGCGTCACTGTGTGGTACGGCAACACCACTGCACAGGACAAGAAAGCCATCCAAGAGGGTCGTGAGGACAGCAGAGAAGATCGTCGGGTGTGCACTTCCATGCATTGAGGAGATCTGTATGAACCAGATGTCGGAAGAAGGCCATCTCCATCACAAAGGGACCGCAACCACCCTGGGCACCATCTCTTCTCCCCCTGCAGTCCGGTCGCCGGTTCCGCAGCATCCGTACAACAAGGACTACCAGGTTCAAGGATAGTTTTTATCCACTACTGAACTGCTAGGAGTGCTGCCACCATCATAACATGTCATTAACATTACACTACCATACTATGCTGGACTCATTCCAGTTGCAGTTTCTGCACTGTATTCATGATGCTGCTGCACTCAAGCACTTTAAATGCTTTTAAATCTTTTTGCACAATTCAACACATGTATGTATATCATCCAATCATCACTTTATTGTTGTTTTTATTGTGTACAGTATTTGTATAGTATTGTGTTCTTGAAATGCATACTGCTGGAGGGAATGGGGAGTAAGCATTCCATTGTACTTGTTGCATATGGCACATTTAAAATCTTGAATGAAGGTAGGAACCGACGTCAAGTCCGAGCTGGTACCGGTTCCTTGTTGACTGCCGTTGGAACAAAAGGAGCACTGAGGGTAATCCTGGGGAGATTAATATTGTGTGTGTACACACACACACACACACACGCACACACACACACACACACACACACACACACACACACACACACACACACACACACACACACACACACACACACACACACACACACACACACACACACACACACACACACACACACACACACACACACGTGATGACCA
>CM051020.1:12418801-12423801 GCA_027704905.1 Muraenolepis orangiensis
GAGATTGAGGGAGAGAAGGATGGAGGGAGAGTGGTAGAGGAGAGAGAGAGATGGGGGGAGATAGAGAGATGGAGGGAGGGAGGGAGAGATAGAGGAGAGAGAGAGAGAGATGGAAGGATAGAGATATATGGAGGGAGATAGAGCAATGGAGGAAGAAAGACATTGAGGGAGAGAGATGTAGGGAGAGAGCGGTAGAAGAGAGAGAGATGGAGGGATAGAGAGAGATAGGGGGATAGAGAGATGGAGGGAGAGAGAGAGATGGAGGGAGAGAGAGAGATGGAGGGAGAGAGAGGGAGAGAGAGAGAGAGATGGAGGGATATAGAGATATGGAGTGAGAAATAGAGAGAGATAGAGGGAGAAAGAGAGAGATATGGAGGGAGGGAGAGATGGAGGGACAGAGATACAGAGGGAGAGAAATATGGAGAGTGGGAGAGGTAGGAGAGAGAGATGGAGGGAGAGATGGAGGGATAGAGATAGATAGAGGGATATAGAGATGGAGAGAGAGAGAGAGAGAGAGAGAGAGAGAGAGAGAGAGAGAGAGAGAGAGAGAGAGAGAGAGAGAGAGAGAGAGAGAGAGAGAGAGAGATGGAGAGAGAAATTGAGGGAGAGAGAGATATGGAGGGAGAGACATATGGAGGGAGACAGAGGGATGGAGGGTGAGGGGCAGAAGGAGGGAGAGAAAGAGATGGAGAGACAGAGAGATGGAGGGAGAGAGATGGAGGGAGCGAGATGGAGAGAGAGAGAGAGAGAGATGGAGGGATGGAGGGATAGAGAGAGATCGAGGGAGAGAGAGAGATATGGAGGGAGAGAGATATGGAGAGAGAGAGATGGAGGGAGAGGGAAACGAGCAGAAGGAGTTGATGGATAGGAAGGGGGAGGAGTGGAAGAGGGGGGCTTGGCACTCTGCCAGCACTGACGAAAGCTGCTTAGCCCACCCAGTTGCCATGGTTACAGCGAGTAGCAGCACCCAGCATGTGTGTGTGTGTGTGTGTGTGTGCGAATGCGTCCCTGAGTGTTTGAGAGAGAGAGAGAGAGAGAGAGAGAGACAGCGAGAGAAAGGGGGGGGGCGAGAGAGAGGGATTGAGGGGAGGGATAGAGTGAGGCAGGGAGAGAGAAAAGCAGCAGGCAGGCGTTAGAGCGAGTCAGAGTGGGAATGAAAGAGCACAGCAGCAGACTGCAGGGCTGAAAGAAAGAGAGGCAGCAAATGAGAGAGAGAGGGAAAGAGAGAGAGAGAGAGAGACCGCGGCAGAGAGAGAGAGAGAGAGAGAGAGAGAGAGAGAGAGAGAGTGTGCGCGCACCGCACGGATCGAAACAGAAAGGCAAGGAGTGTTGTGTGTGTGTGTGAGCGATCAAGCGGTCGGAGTGCCAGATAATGGAGGTGCAGTCGGAGTGCGGGGAGCCTCCCACGGCCCCCCCGGCTGACCCCCAGCCCGCGGGGAAGATCAACAAAGCCGCCTTCAAGCTCTTCGGCAAGCGACGCACCGGCTCCGGGATGGCCGGCTTCTTCTCCTTCCGGAACAAAGGAGCCGTGAGTAACGGGAATTCTTCCTCCTCCGAGAACGGCCACGGATCAGCAGCATCGGCGGCGGTGGCGGCGGTGGCGGCAGAAGCGGCGGCACCGGTGGAGCTGGTCCGGAGCAAGACCCACGACGGGCTCCCGGCGGGATCCGACGGCGAGGCGGAGGGCCAGGGTAGGGGGGAGGCGCAGGGCAGTGGAGGCGGGGGAAGCCTGGAGGCTGTGCCAGCGAGGTCCCTCAGCAAGTCCTTCAGCTTCTTCTCCTTCCTACGCCGTGGCAGCCTGAGGCCCGCCGAGGCCGGGGGGGCAGGGCTGGCCAGGCGGGGGCGGGGCCTCAAGGGCCTGTTCAGCAGCATGCGCTGGAGACGTGGCCGGGACAAAACGAGCGAGGCGGAAGGCGGCGAGGTGTCGCAAGCGGACGAGGCCCGGGAGGTGGAGGTCGCCCAGGCAGACCGGGGGAAGGACATTACCCTGACTCTGGAACCCCTGCCTCACCAGCCCAGTGGGGACACTTCAGAGGTCGAGGCGGGACTCCGCCTGGCCCAGAACTCACCTGACATAGACGGCATGTCCGCCATCTCCGCCATCTCCGCCATCTCCGCCATCTCCGCCGTCTCGGCCATCTCCGCCATCTCCGCCATCTCTGCCGTCTCCACCACGTCACCGCGGCACACCATGGCGGCGAATGACGCCGGCGCCGACTCAGATCCCGCCTTCCCCTACACGCCCACCGATTCGCCGCTGCACGAGCTGCACGAGCTGCTCGGCCCCAAAGCCAAAGCCATCTTCCAGGGGTCGTCGTTGATGACCATGCCGCAGCTTGAGCGCTGTGGTGCGGCGGCCGCGGCGGAAGCGGCGGCGGACCCGCCGTCGGAGCCCTCGGTGGAGCGGCTCTGCTCCCTGCTCTTCACGGACGTCACCTCGCTCAAGAGCTTCGACTCGCTGACGGGCTGCGGTGACATCATCGCCGACACGGAGGAGGAGGTGCTGAGCGGGGGCAACGGCGGCAGTGGGACCAGCAGTAGTAGCAGCGGCGGCGGTGGTGGCGGGTCGACGAACGTGGAGGAGGGAAGAGGCAGGAAACTGGTGCACAGCTCTCAGGGATCCCCGGCCAGGCGCCTTCTACCCACTTCCCAGTTGACCCGCTCCAGCTTCTCAGCCGCCGCCGCTGCCGCCTCGGCGCCTCCCTCGCTGCCGGCCCGGGCGCAGATCTCCCCGCCACAGCCGGAGCATGTGACGGGTAGTGGCGTGGTGGCCTACATGGGAGGAGGAGAGGAGATGGCGAGCCCGGAAGGGGTGGACGACGCGGACATGCAGGGGCTGTGGCACATGCTCCCCTCCACCGGGGACAATTCCCCTGCCCTGCCGCGGCCCCACCTGGGACCCACCATCGCTCCCTCGGCCGCCGCGTCCCCCAGGGACCACAAGTTCCCCGCGGTCAAGACCCTGGGGCTGAGCAAGATCCCTGTGGTCGGAGGAGCAGGGAGCCGCGGCGCGGCCAAGACCTCCGCTCACCATCACGCGTACGGCACCCGCCAGCCCGCCTCGCCCGGCGACAAGGAGCCGCTCAGTGACGAGGGCTACTGGGACACGCCCACCGCCACGCCCACCGCCACGCCTGTCGACGAGGGGATCCAGCGGAGCGAGAGGATCATCCTATCACGGGACAGCTGCTCCGGAGACCACCTCTACGATCTGTACCGCGACCTGGATGAGGACAAGGACGAGGACCTGTCGAGCACGCCCTCGCCCTCCACGGAACGCAAGCTCAGCCCGTCGTCGCAGACCACCCCTCCGTCGTCGTCGTCCTCGCCCCCGTCCTTCCGCTCCCTGAAAGGGAGCATCAGCCTGCCCCGGGACTCCAAGATCCCACTGAGCGTCCGGCAGTCCCCGCCGCCGCACTCTGTCAGCCAATCGTCGCTCCCATCCGTCCTGCAGGAGGCCAGCGCTCCGCAACCAAAGACCCAGGCTCCACCCCCCGCACGCACCCGGATCCCGGTGTCCAAGGTGCCCGTCCGTCGTGCCGGAACCAAACCGGGAAGCGCCTCCAGAGGTACCACCCACAGGAAGTAGATCTGTGACTCTGACCTCGTTGTTATGGCCCGAGCCCGAATGCTTTCCCCCAAGACAAGGAAAATGTTGAGGTCCAAAGTTAACGGCCGGTAAATTCCTCACACCTCCTGACATAAACACGCTGGTCCCACATGTTTTGGGTCATGTCAGTCTGTAGGTAGCCTCTCAAGTTATTTTTAGTTTTTTCTTCTTCACTTGAGTAAAGTTACAGGTACATGCCAAAAACTGTTCTATGAGAATGTTGTTGAAAAACCCTGGAAGCACTAGAGGTTAACTCTTGACAATCTCGACTTGGAGGTAGGCTACACTTTTTCTCCTCCAACCTGGTTTATTTTCTCACATATGGTCTGCAACGGTTGCATGACAGAACTTGATTTGATGACTAGGAGACCTAATCTAATTTAAGTATTATTATTTTTTGCCAACAGTACCAATTACCACCTTATCCACTGAGAAGACAGACAAACTGCTGTAACTCTACAATCCTCTTTTCCTAAAACAGCTTTGCTTGGACTGCCCCCTGTTTTTTTTTAATGGCACATATGAAACTAAAATAAAGCATCCATTTATACTGTAGGTCTATCACAGAGAAAGCCTCCTGGCTTATTAGCATACACATGGAGACCTGGGAGATTTTAATCTGTGACCATCTCAAACGTCCCAGCCAGATGGTTCTTCTTGAATGGGAGCATGCCTTAAATCTGCTGTGGTATATCTTTCTTCATTTGGAGACAAGGCTTTTCCCTGAACTGACAGACCCACACTTTTCTTTTTATTAGTTTTTGTTTTTGTTCAGTGTTGTTCTCTTGGATTCGTTGGATTTCAATATCGCTGGGATTTACGACCGCGCCAACGGAAATTCCTGCCAACGGAAATCAATGCAATATTCAACAGCTGCATTGCTGCATTGATGCTCTGACATGCACATACACATAATTAATATCTCTCTCTCTCTCTCTCTCTCTCTCTCTCTCTCTCTCTCTCTCTCTCTCTCTCTCTCTCTCTCTCTCTCTCTCTCTCTCTCTCTCTCTCTCTCTCTCTCTCTATCTATCTGCCTCTCTCTGTCTAACTAGCTAAAACCCCAAGGCAACAACACTCAGGGAGACTCATTTAACCCTGAAGGAAGCTACAATTACACACCACAACACAACACATTATCATTCCCCTTTTGGACTATTTTTGAACCCTTACTTTTTGTAGCACACCACCAAGTGACTTTTGTCTCTGGTGGGGATAATTACACTTAGAACACACCTTTTGCCCTCTTTAAAATGTCTTCTGGTACTGTTTTCTTTTTTTTAAAACATTGTTTTTTCCTAGGCTGTGACTTCTCTACCGACTTCACTGCACGGAACGTCAACTGTGAACGCACCAGCTTCCCAAGGGACTTTTGGTTACTTTTCTGTTCTGG
>CM051020.1:12428801-12448801 GCA_027704905.1 Muraenolepis orangiensis
GAGGACAGCTAGAAACGGCACATACCAACTTGTCAGAAGTCATACATAGGACAGGAAACGCCACCGCGGTAGAGATTGGACTAGTAGACATAAACATGGAGCCACACATGGGGACCGACAGAGGTGGAGTCATCATCATCTGTAATCACACACACGCTTTCATTCCCCCCCCCCCCCCCCCCATCAGGAAACGGAGTCCTGGGTAACCCAACGTTCTCCTCTGCGGATCATACTGCGGTTCAAACCGCTGTATGCAGCGTCACCCAAAAAGGTGTTGGTTTGTTATTTTCCATTTGTCTTTTTATTTTTTTTCTTCCACCGCCGAGTGTCAATAGCAGTGTGGAAAGAAAATCAGTTACCATTGAACACACATGGTTTCAAATTGTAAAGGATGATGGTGTAACACATGGTAATACATTTGACACACACTTACTTACATACTTACATGACCTGGAACATTCAATTAAATTCAATTATTCACATTAAATTAAGAAGGCCACTCATGGAACTCCTTCATTGTGTGGGGCTGAAGGCTTATCTTAAATCGGCTCGCTCTTATTGGCGATGCTGGCCATTTAACCTCTTCAAAGTCACTCCACGGTCGTTTTAGACCGGGACCTGAACACCCAGAGGAAACACTTCCAGTAAAACCAACACAAAAACAACAACAACAACACAGAACATTTAAATGTATATCTCAGAAGCAGCTCTCAGGGTGGGGGGTGTGACTGAAGGGGGGGGGGGGGGCAATAACAAACTTCACAAAAAGCCGGAAAAAAAACAACGCAAACCAAAATACAGATTTGACTTTTGTTGCCTCGACCGGGAGGATCACCAAGAAAAAGTCTCTCTGATGTCCCACTTTGTGCATAGTCCACAAATCTGTTTGACCATCGGGACGACCGAAACAAGGACCAAAGTTTCGGCTTTGCAGACGCCTGCAGCATCTCATCCACACACACACACACACACACTCACTCACTCACTCACTCACTCCGTCCTCACTTGGGGCCATGCAGGTCCACGGTGACCATGGTGTAGAGCGCGTGCTTGGTAACATGCTTCAAGGTGTACCGCAGGGAGTTGATCCCATCCGCGTCCATGGTGAGCCTGGTGAGGCCCAGCTTGCCGGCGTTGTGCGGGTTCTCCTCGTTGTGCAGGTCCCGCGCGTGGCGCACCATCTTGTACATGCCCACGCGGTTGTCGGGCCGCGACACCTCCATCTTCTTGTACATGACGCGGCTGTACATGTCGTCATCTTCGCCGCCCCAGCCCCAGAACTCGTTGGGGAAGCCGTTAATGCGCATGTACTGCTCCCGGCTGAGGGACACCACGCCGCCAAAGTACGTCTTGTAGGGCAGCCGGAAGCCGAACTTGTCCATCGCGGCGGACAAGTGGCGGGGCTGGTCGTGGCAGCGGTAGATGTTGCGGTCGTTCATGGGCACCAGGTCCACGTCGGAGAACACGAAGCAGTCGTAGGCGTACTCCTTCAGGGCCTCCACGAAGCCCACGTTGAGCAGCTTGGCGCGGTTGAAGGTGCCGTTGCCGTGCTGGTGGATGACGTACACGCCGTAGTCCAGCTGCTGCCGCTTCAGGATGGGGTGGAGGTAGTAGAGCCAGTGCTTCAGGTGCTGCGCCCGGTTGCGGAAGGGGATGATGATGGCCACCTGGAGACAGGGGGGGGGGGGGGGGGGGGGGAACAGTAGTTGATGTAAGCATAAGGAAGAAAAAAAAGAAAAAAAGAAACAACAACAACATTAGAAATGACTCGAAAGACTCACTTTTTTTGGACGTCAAATCAGTAGGCCAGTGCACGGGGTTCCCTTCACCATATTTCGAGTCGCATTTTGAAGTATCGCATCATTAGAAAATGTTGATGGAAACGCCCCCCCCCCCCCCCCCCCCCCCCGATCAGGGGCGGAGCCAGGTCATTTTCAGGGGGGTGGCACAGGGGTGACAACAGTTAACTTAGGGGGGCCAGCTAAAACATTATTATTATTTTTTTCATATTTTACCTGGCTCAGGTCTTTGTGAAATTGTGTCGCTGGCGACATGCGGCCATTCTTCTAAGAGATTAACGTTACGTGATACAGATTCTCTAGCTCAGTAGCTGAAGCACACATTGATTGACATCACTAAGAGCCAATGAAATTGCGGAGGCACACACGGGATGGCCAATCCGATTGCTTCTCGATATTTTCACAACGTCATACTGATTGACAGCACTCAACACCCAATGGGCGTTTGGGGGGGCACACAGGGTGGCCAATCAGATCACAGGGGGGGCGGGTGCCACCCTGTGCCACCCCTTTAGCTCCGCCCCTGCCCCCGATTCGAATCAACCCCCTCTGATTCGCATAAAGAGTTGATACGCTCGCTTGAGGTGGTGTTTGACGGATTTCGAATCGAGTTAATGCGCCAAAGCGGAGATGGAAACCACTTTGCCGAATCAATTCTGACGTAGCTGAACTTTGAACTCACGTGACTTACGCTGTCGGCTTCTTCTCAAGAGTTCCTATGACCCCGAAAACATGGCTTATGTCACCACCCGAATTCTGTCATCGCTGATGTAGTTGTTGCCTCCAACTTTCTTTCTTTTTTTAAGCAAACTTACAATAATTTGCTTAAAATTTGCTTTGACTGTTCGATGGAAACCCAGCTATTGACATTGGAGTCATTTGATACAATAGTTCATTTCAATATTCATTACAATAATAAAGCTTTTGGTTGTTGGTTGTTTTTAAATGAAGCCTATACTTTATATTCTATATGCATATCGTTTAAGATTCTTTCCAAGGGTGACACGGCATTGTGAACCTAAATGAAACTCTACTCTTACTTGTACAATTGATCTGAAAGACAGAGTCTTACTCATTGTAATGTGCCACAAGGAAAGCAAACAGCGGCGTAGCCATGTGCATGTGGCTCAAGTAGGGCTTCAGCCATATCATCTCCCGGGATACCGGCATAAACCAGGATGCGCAAACACCTGTGATGTCAAGACACGTAAGTCGTGTTGATTTTCAGCCCACACACCCGGTGTGGCCAAGCGAACTCTATTGAACCATATATGATTGATCTGTATAAATAAAAAGGCTTTTCAGCTCCAGTTGGACCACCTAGCCGGGTCACTCACCCCTGACCACACACACACACACCTTGTCAAATGGGAGCATCGCTGTGAGCCAAAAGGACTTGCTGTAATGTTGAACACTATTACATGTTGCGCTCTCCAATACAAGGAAACTGTATTTATCATTCCTGATACGGCCTTACCATATTGTTTCTATATCACACACACACGTTTGAATTGAAATGGTAAGCCCAAGTATTAAGAGCTAGATCAAGAACATTATAATATAGTTGTGTTTATAGTATATAGCATAGCATATCATAGGTGGAATATAGGGTTGTTTATAGTAAAGTATTGTATAGTTTAGTATAGTATTGTGTGTAGGAAGTGCATTCACTGCGGGAGTGAATGGGAGTAAGCATTCAAGTGTACTTGTTGCAAATGGCAAATACAACTTCTTCACTCTTGAATGTGGTGTCACACACACGTCAATAGTCACCATTAACGACGCATAGCATAACGTCCAAAAACATCACTGTCATTAAACACTTTTGTTTTTGTTTTTAATTACTTTTAAACTAAATGACCCAGTTAACGCCACCTGTTCCTCTTAATGGGGCGCAAGCATGATGCGCAAGTTTCGGAAACAGTGTGCGTGTGTGTAAAAGCACACCGTTTCCGAATCGGGACACACACACACACATGCATGCATAGTGTTACCTTATGTTGTGAAATGCAATCCGGTGGCTGAAACCGGCCTCCCTCCTGGAGACCGGGGCCACTCTCTTTATGCACGTCGTCCATCGTCCGCGTCCAGTCGAACTCTATCCTCAGGGGACCCTCCAGTTTGGGAGGGAAACTCGGACACAGAGGCAGGTGTGGGAGGGGGGGAGAGGAGCCGCGGGGGAGGCCGAGGTGGTTAATCTCATCAGAGAACCCCAGTCCCGGGTCTTCTTCGACCGACGGGTCTACTGCGACCCTGTTGGGGGTAGGAGGAGGAGGTGAGCCGAACCCCGTGGTGGTGTCGTCGTCGTCGGTGTGATCGTCGTGCATCCAGACCGTGACCCGGTACGACACGGCCAACAGCGCGGTCACCACAAGCAGCCTAAGGTAGCGTTTGTTCATTGTGGCGCGGATATAAACACAGAGACATTTAAAAATTAAAATTAAAATAAAGAAAAATAAAGTTTAAAAAAAAAAAAGCGGAAGAGGGTGTGAATGTGACTGACTGACTACTACTACTAGTGTTCTTCCGTCTCCTATCCGTAACACATGTAAAGACCAGCCAGTCACCGGACAGGTTTTCTTTAGTATCCGTGGACCGCATTTACCGGTTGCAGCAGTTAGTGGGAGGGTGAGCAGTGATCACATATCAACCAACTGTGTGAATGCAAGATATGGCGAACGGAATAGTTTAGTCTTAACAGTTGTCAATGGCTAATGGCACCAAAAGGTGCCATGTCGGTGAAATAAACACGTAGGCTAGTGTTAACGTTTGATTTATGTTTCGAGAACAATACAGGGTTCTCTCGTGGTCCCAAACAAACCATGCATGTTGACAGTCAACAACTGAATCCCAAATTCCTCTTTCTTGGTATATTGTCATTTAGCGCCATCTGCTGGTGAAGGGACGGACCCACACGCTACTACCGCCTGTTCTCCCCCTGCTGGCATATGGGGGTACTAACCGGTAAGGCCTCTCATCCACACTACACGGAAAGGAACTTAGAAGATTAAAAAATCTGCTTATCATCATCAAATACCTCCCATTTATATGAATTATTTTATGTCCAAAAGTAGATAAAAGCCTCGTTGGGACCTCTGTAGAAATGTATTGGGTATGGAGTATGTTCGGTGTTATACTAAGGTTTTAGGGATTGTTGTAATGTTGTATCATTGGTCACAACTACAAAACTTGTAGCTTGTATTTTGGAAAAATGTGTAACTGTATTTGAACTTGCATCGTCAATAGAAATGTACAAAACCAAAACGGCAACAGAAAAAAAATCCCCAGTGATTTAGCAACAGTGTGCTTTACAGGGTTGGCAGAACTTGACAATACTTGTTTCAAAGGCTTAAACATCATATCATGTATAGCCTACATTATTTCTGTGACACACACACACACACACACACACACACACACACACACACACACACACACACACACACACACACACACACACGTGTTATTCATTTATTCAACAATTCAAACAATTTCTGCCAAACATTTTGAATAAAAAAGTGTATTTATGATTTAACAAAAACTTCACAAAATCACAAATCAAATAACAATTCCTTTTTGTTTCCTCGATGTATCTTTTAGTGATGACCTACAGTGACCTAAATATTTGTTCTCTGACTACGACATGGTTAACGTGTTTTGTCACTTCTGGCACGATTTAGTGAGACATCCACCAACTATGAAATCACATTCCTCTTTCAAAGCTTGTGTAAACCTCTGGTCTCTTATTCCCGCAAACAAATACTCGTTTGTTTTAACTTGGAAATTCCTCATCTTAAAAAGGGTGTGCCCTAGTCTTGTCAAGCAGGGTTGGAAAAAATACCTTAAAATTCCCCTTTGTCATCTGCTGAACCAGAGATGTGTTCCTTGGCACTAGTTTATTGTCCTTCCAATGATTATACTCCTCCATTGGTCGTTGGGGGGGGGGGGGGGGGACGACGACGACTATGGAGCCCCTAAAGTAATTTTTTTCAGAAATAACCTGCGCGCACAAGATATAAGTAACTTGTTGCGACGTGGAATCCCAAATGTGATGTCCTCCACCCCAGAGTTATGGAACACGGAGGACAGTGCAATGACACTTGATCAAGAGGAGCTGGATACGTCCAAAGGAGAACGTGTTTTTCACAGTTGTGTTCCTTGCGAGGAAGATATATTTGATATCTTTGTGTGACACTTGTGGAGGAACTGGACGTACCCCAGTGAAAAAGCTCTCTGGAAGCTGTTGATCTATATTCAGCCTACGTGCTATACCTCTCTCATTCGTGTGTCATCAGTAGCAATGAACTCATTTACAAAGTGATCTAGTTTTTTTTAAATTAGAAATAGCATTAAATACATTAGGCCTATTTAGAAATACAGGACATTTAAAGGGATTTACACAGCCTGCTGTCTGGTGCGAATGACACAAAGCTGTATCAAGAACAGTCTACAAGGTCAATAAAAAAATGCTTTTACACTTACTTTCAACTTTGAACACTTAACTTGACACTTTATGATGTTGTCTGTCTGTAAAATGTTTTGTCAACATATACAACATATAAATAATGCACAAATGTCATTCAAATAAAGTCATTCAACAACCACAGCAGGATTGACTGGAATCGTATCATCAAGACTGTCTCATCCACTGTCAAGAAGCCCCGTCCCCATGGAAATGTCATTGTACACACTCTGGTGGTCGGGGACATTAGAGCCACTCTCTGAACCAGCATGTGTCTGCATACTGTTAAGAGCATTGTCTCTTTCTTCTATGATAACATTTAGTGTTTGGTTCATCAGGTCATGTTAATCTAAATGCATCAGGACAGTTGCAGTTGGTTTTTGCTCTTCATAGTTCCGGCTCCTTTTGAGCGCGGTCAAAGTGTGCAAATGTCAACATTCTTTTGATTTTTCTGGATTTCAAGGTTATTAAAGAAACGTATCTTGTGTTTTTAATTTCACCATAATAACCACTAGAGGGTGCCAAAGTATCACGAATGGTGTGTGTGTGTGTGTGTGTGTGTGTGTGTGTGTGTGTGTGTGTGTGTGTGTGTGTGTGTGTGTGTGTGTGTGTGTGTGTGTGTGTGTGTGTGTGTGTGTGTGTGTGTGTGTGTGTGTGTGTGTGTGTGTGTGTGTGTGTGTGTGTGTGTGTGTGTGTGTGTGTGTGTGTGTGTGTGTGTGTGTGTGTGTGTGTGTGTGTGTGTGTGTGTGTGTGTGTGTGTGTGTGTGCGGCGGAGAAACTCAATCTAGTTGCCTTCAGCGGACAGAGAGGCTGTTTTCAGTTTGAAGCACAAAGATGCCTGACATATATTTTTTTTCTTCATTGACCACCACCATGTATATTGTACTTCGCTAAGAGCTGATACCCGTGACATATAGACATTCAGTACACAGCATGCATTGTACTGAATGAATGAAAACTGCCATGAACGATGGATAGTCTCCACCGCTTCAACTGCACAAAGTCCACTCATTTCCAGCGGAAATTAGATGGAATATTAGTTATATTAGGTTCTTTATTAGGTATATGCAATTGAATGGCAATAGAATAATAATAATAAATATATTGTTTTACAGACGAATCGTTCACAGAAAGTTCAGGAATCGTTCACACAGCAAGCACAAACGCATATTTATATGTAGCATATACGTTACCCTTTATACATCTGACGGAATATCATTTATTTGGCATTGAAACAAAGACAGATGGGAGTAAAACACACACACACACACACACACACACACACACACACACACACACACCACACACTTCCTCTTAACCACAACTCTTAAAACTGAACTGGCTAGGTATAGAGAACTCAGCAGTTTAGTGAAACGTGAGGCCTGTGTGTGTGTCTGTGTGTGTGTGTGTGTGTGGATGAGTGGTCTCAGCTGTGCGGGACACACTGCAATGACAGCCAATCAGGGCTAATTTAGAATCAGAGTGGTTTTGACGGCTCCCATGGTCAGCACAAGGGGAACAAAGTAATTTGTGTGTGTGTGTGGCTGTGTTTGTATGTGTGTGTATTTGTGTACGTGTGTGTGTGTGTGTATGTGTGTGGAGGTCTTTGTGTGTGCGCCTATACTAACCTTTTGCTTTATATTCCACCTGCTTCTCATTGCCAAAGTGTATGCCACCAAATTCAGCCATGCTGGCATTCATTCAGCGTTTCCGTTTGAAGAGCAAATTGAGGAAATAAAAACCTGAATGTTTATTTTTATTTTTTATGTTTTTTATTGAGACATAATTAACTCTTGGAGATAAAAGTTCTCTCTCTCTCTCTCTCTCTCTCTCTCTCTCTCTCTCTCTCTCTCTCTCTCTCTCTCTCTCTCTCTCTTTGTTTCTCCCTTTCATCTCCTAACACACTTGGCTTCTGATTTATTCTCTCTCTCACTCACACTGTCTCTGTCTCTCACTCACACTCTCTGTCCCTCTCCTATTTAAACATCATTTTGACATCATTCTCGCTGCTATCGCGCGATACACCTTTGTGCTGTTTGTGCCCTGTGCAATAACTGTCATAATGATACACTACATTTTCGGAATAATTTGAATTATTCACTCCGTCACGTACGCGGTTTAGAATACAACACTCCTTTGTCCCTCTCTGGCCTTTCACCGCTGACTCACATACCAAATGACTCACATGCAACACTCTCTCAGCCTTTTCCACTTCTCCTTTGGTCAATCACATTAATGGATACGAATAACAGGATACGAATTGCCAGTTTTTAGGGGGGAGTTATTCAACATCAAAGTCCCAACCAAAAATTGGAATTTTATTTGAAGGCCAAAAGAGAAAAACAATAATATAAAGCAGATTCGTCTCGGGTAGTCTACACTCAGCCTGGTGTTTACCCACGATGCACGCCCACTTGCGTCCGTTGACACTTTTGAAGCCTTTTGCGACTTCAGGTTCAGCTGCAGCCTGACACCCAAAGTCAAGTGCCTCACTGAACACCGTCACCGTTGACGTTCATTAACCCCTGTTCCTCCGTCGCAGTGGAGAAGGTTTCCGCCCACCGCCCTGCTCAAACCCACCCCCAATCCTCCCCCTCCCCCCCCAACCGTTCCCCACCCCACCCCACTTCCCTTTCCTCTGTCATGTCCTCGACGAGGCCAAGACGGTAACTTCCGTTCCTTTCGGCTGAGGGCTGTCCTCCTGTTTTGCATGTGACATGAGCTTGAGCGTCCCCCCTCGGATTGGCCCCCAGGGGGGCCCCCGGTGTCAACTTTTTAGAAAAAGGAAAAAAGGAAGGCATTCATTAAGGGCCCGCTGGCAGGCTTCACCCCAGTCCCCCTATCCCCCCACCCTACACCTGCTGTCATCCCCGGCACCCCTGATTGGTGCATCGGCAAGCTTTGCATGGCGGCTCGCTCATCTCGGCGCTTGTTTGCAAATGCAGATGCAAAAGTCGACCAATAATACCTCTTTCCCATATGGACTCTGTGTCGTGTCTGTTTGCAAATGTGCACATGCAAAACCTGCGCGTAAACACAGTGTAAACAGTAGCTGTGTAGGTCTACACAGTGTGAGCCTGTGTGGCCCTTTTCCTATGTATTCATTGTCAAAGCCTTTTACAGGTTCCGTTCAGTTCTATTGTTTAGTTTGAGGGATGTACTCCTTTTGACTTGTTTCAGCGACTTGGGTTCACTCGTCTAGACCTATACCATCATGTATAATAAGTCAAATTGTCCTTTAATACTTTGTTATATATGAGCCATGTACTGTATGTTCCATAAGCCAGGACCTCCTCCTATGCACTGAAACAGATCAGGTCCTTGAGTCAAAATTGTTAGTGGAGTGAAATTTTTTGTTATTTTTATAATCTTCGCCGGTGCACTCAGACATACGCGCGTACACACACACACACACACACACACACACACACACACACACACACACACACACACACACACACACACACACACACACACACACACACACACACACACACACACACACACACACACACACACACACACACACACACACACACACACACACACACACACACACACACTTGGGGCCTTCGTACAATCAAAGAAACCTTCCTCTGAGGAGCTTGCCACCTCTCTCCTCCTCTGCCACTGAATTAATTTCTCATAATTAATGAAATCCGCCCGCCGATGACAATTTTTGATGAGTTGTTGCGATGAACCCCCCCCCCCCCCACTCCATCGTCTCCTTCAGCTGTTTCTTCTTCTTTTTCTTCTTCTTCTTCTTCCTCTCTCTCTTCTTCTACCACCCCCCCCTCACTCCCTCTTGACACGTGTCACATTTTTTGGGTTCCCGCTCTCCAGGGATAAACGCCAGATTACATGGTGTAGTATTTTTATCCGTGGTACATTAACCGGCAGAGCTTACAGCATCAAAGCCTGCGAGAAGAGATCACACACCACACACACACACACACACACACACACACACACACACACACACACACACACACACACACACACACACACACACACACACACACACACACAGATATATATATGCGTCAGGAGTGAAACGAAGGCGAGTTTAATGTGCCTCCTTTGATCTCTTCCCCCCCCCCCCCCCCCCACTATCGTAATTATCCTGGTGCACACGCACGCACGTGCACATACACACACACGTACATGCACACACACACGGACACGCATGCACACACCCACACACGCGCGTCTTCCACAAGGTGGAATGATGACGTGGATGACTTTAGATGACCTCCTATTGTACTATTGTTGTTGTTTTAAGAACAATCCTACTGTGGGAGGGAATGGGGAGTAAGCATTCCATTGTACTTGTTGCAAATGGCAAATGTTGAATCTTGAATCTTGTTCACAGACCTTTTGTTGTTGTCGCAGGACACACACAGGGCTGGCTCTGAGTGAAGATACATCTTCTACTACTACTACTACTACTACTGCTATACTACTATACTCACACTGCCCTGGTACAACCCCAAAAAATAGCAGACCTATAATTAGTGTTAGGAGCGGGGTCCGTGGCGTTGGAACGCCGACACGGATGTAGACGATATATATATAGATATATATATATATATATATATATATATATATATAGATATATATATATATATATATATATATATATATATATATATATATATATATATATATATATATATATACTGTGTATGTATATGTGTATATATATATATATATATATATATGTGCTTTTAAAAACTAGCTGCACCGACCTCTCCTTTGATCCCTTCACCACTCCCCCCCCCCCCCCCTCCTCCTAAGCACCACCCACTCTTGACCAGATCACGGTCACTTTGAACTCTCTTCAATCCCGTATGTGCGTATTTTTTATATATCTTTTTTCTGGAAGCCAGAAACCCCCCCTGCCCCCCCACCGCCCCCCCCCCCCAAAAGAAATTCACGAATGAACTCTTTCAATTCTCTTCGACAATCCTGGACCTGGGGTTGCCATGGCGATGCAGCCCCCATCCCATCGTCAAACGGTTGTGGGGGGAGGAGGAGGAGGAGGGGGGGGAGTGAATTCAGAATAGGCCGCCATCCACCATCCATCCATCCATCCCAGAGTCACACACTGACACCGTTCACACACCTGGTGGAGGGTAATGATGTGGGTGGGCTCTCTCTATAACGGTACAAGGTGGGGAGGGGAGACCAGAGGAGGACCTGCAGGAAGCACACTCACACCATGCGACAGACAGAGAGACAGGCAGAGAGAGAGAGAGAGACAGGCGGACAGACCGACAGAGAGAGAGAGAGAGAGAGGGACGGACGGACAGAGAGAACGGCCGGCCGCCGACCGACCGACAGACGAAAAGACGGACGGACATACGGATAGATGGACATAAGAAGTGGGATCTAGTAGAAAGAGGTTAAACAAAGATGCCGGCAGGGGTGATGGCAGACAGTGGTTCTGTGTTCTACTGCCGAGATCCCCCTCCATCCAGGCATCTCTCTCTCTCTCTCTCTCTCTCTCTCTCTCTCTCTGTCTCTGTCTCTGTCTCTGTCTCTGTCTCTGTCTCTCTCTCTCTCTCTCTCTCTCTCTCTCTCTCTCTCTCTCTCTCTCTCTCTCTCTCTCTCTCTCTCTCTCTCTCTCTCTCGTGGGTTGAGGTCGATCAGAGGTGATGATCCGCCAGGGTTGCCGTCGCTGTGGGGGACGCGGGGGAGAGACTTGCCTCATGAGGTCACTTGGGGGGGAGGAGGGTGGGTGTGCGTGCGTGTCCCCTTGTGGATATGAGAGAGAGAGAGAGAGAGAGAGAGTGAGTGGCGGTGGTCAGCACTCGAGGGAGAGTGAGATGAGTGAGGTGTGGAGAGGCTGGACGGTTTAGCTGGAATCAATAAGGATCTATCTATTGAGTGGCTGGCCCCTCTCGGCCCCGCGGTTCATCTACTATTGATAAGATGGATAAAAAAAAACCCAGGGGGGAGAAACGTGTGTGTGTGTGTGTGTGTGTGAACCCCGTTGCCTGTCTGTGTGTGTGTGCTTGCATACTTTTTTTACAGATTTATACCAGCACAGGGGTACATTCCTGAGTCTGTGTGTGTGTGTGTGTGTGTGTGTGGGTGGGGGTGTGGGGGTGTGGGTGTGTGTGTGTCTATCCATGTGCGTGGAAGTGTTTTTTCACCTACAGGTGGCTAAGTGGTTCCCTGATGAGCTCGTGACCCCGGCGAGTGAACTCCAATCATCCCGCGTGACCTTTCGCGTGACCCCTCCCTCCCCCCTCCCCCCTCCCCCCCCCTCCCTTCCCTCCCTCCCCCCCTCCCTTCCCTCCCCTCCCCCGGCCCAGTCAGGGGGGAGGGAGGCGGAGCTAGCTGACAGATCCAATGTTCCTCCAGACTTCACCGCCGCTGGCCTCAGCCGCCTCCCCTTTTTTTCAATCAAATGGCGTGCCTCAAGAACCGTCGACGGCACTCGTTGCCGCTCGTTGCAACATCTTGCTTAATATACGCTTATTTTACACTTATTTTTTTAAAATGCGTGTGTTATCAAATCGTCAAAGTATACAGGAATGAATATGCGGTTTGCAAACTCGAGCTCCTCGTGTAATGAAATCACAATGACTGAATCAGAAGGCTTTTATTGTCGCTGTGCAAATTGTGCAAACGGAAATGGTATCGCAATACTCAAGACACTCTTTAAAAACAACAATTATTTAAAAAAATAAATAACGATAAGCTAAACAAAATAAACCGGTGAAATGTATATCCATATAAAAATGGTATACACGTCTTGTGTTGGCCCTGTATACACGGTAGTGTATGTGCTCAGTGATCTTATGGATATTAGCTCAACATAAATCCATGGGGTACTTTGTCAACACAGGTGATGGGTAGAAAATATGAATTTTCATTCATCCGCCCGCGATAAGAAATGTTTCTTTTAGTAACATGGTCGCTCAACTCGTTTTTTGTAGTCGATGAAGTGGTCGTTTGGGTGCATGACAGTTGTTGGGAGTATTTGGGGTGTTAGTGTCTCACGTGTCTCCGTGTCTCAATGTGTGGGACGAGAGCCGACTAAGGCTTACCACACACACACACACACACACACACAGTGTCTCTCTTCTTTAATCTCTCTCTCTCTCCCTGGCTCTCTCTCTCGCTGTCTGTGTGTGTGTCTCTCTCACTCTCTGTCTGTCTCTCTCTCTCTCTCTCTCTTTCTCTATATATATATATATGTGTGTGTGTGTGTGTGTGTGTGTGTCTCTCTCTCTCTCTCTCTCTCTCTCTCTCTCTGGATGTCTCTCTCTGGATGTGTGTGTCTCTCTCTCTCTGGATGTGTGTGTGTGTGTGTGTGTGTGTGTGTGTGTGTGTGTGTGTGTGTGTGTGTGTCTCTCATCATCTTAATTTCTCCCCTTCTGTATATAACTTAAAAACCGTAATAATTCCTAATCTCTGTCGCTTAATACCAATGTTTTTTTCCTTGGGGGAGGAGTGGTTGGTGGGGGGGTGTGTGTGTGTGCATCCTGCTGTGTTTTGGGCAGGGGGGGGGGGGGGGGTGGTTGTTGGTGTAAGGGGGGGTGGCCTTATGTGCTGCTGACGTGACAGAATGGGCGTGGTGGGGTTTGGCGTCGTGCGGGAGTCACCTGTCCAATTAAAGGCTGACGCCGCCGATCGTCAAACCCTTGCCCGACGGATCCCGCCGTGCCGGTGGGGGGGGGGGGGGGGGGGGGGAGACATTTAGCCCAACACCCTCCAATGCTTCCACTCTCAAAGGATGTTTTCTCGCTGCTTCCTGACAGACCCTTTTCTGTCCAAATCCAGGTTTAAGTGTGTGTGTGCTGCAATTGAAGGCCCCTCAGGGAGACGGTTGTCACCAAAAGGACAAATGTTATTTCCTAAAAATAAAAAAACATATATATATATATATATTTTCAAGTTTTATCCCCTATTCGTTTACTTTACATGTCACAGTAAAGTGTCTAAAATCATAGGTTGTATAGGATGAGGCTTTTTATTTTATTTTTTATTGTTGTGCCCACAGCTTCACAAAGTTGCACTGTGCTTCAAGGTCATGCATACGCGTGAATGCTTTCAAAGGTCTTTTTAGTTCCATGTCTTGACTGCCGGAGTGTGTGTGTGTGTGTGTGTGTGTGTGTGTGTGTGTGTGTGTGTGTGTGTGTGTGTGTGTGTGTGTGTGTGTGTGTGTGTGTGTGTGTGTGTGTGTGTGTGTGTGTGTGTGTGTGTGTGTGTGTGTGTGTGTGTGTGTGTGTGTGTGTGTGTGTGTGTAAGTCGCTTTGGATAAAAGCGTCTGCCAAATGCCCTAAATGTAAATGTGTGTGTGAGAGCGGGCGGGCGGATGAGAGACAAAGAACAATTTCATGATTCAAAATTCCAGAGGAGATGAACAGTTAAGACACATTGAATCAACACACATCAACATGCCAACACATTCCTAGTGGGAGCAGGAAGGCGGGAATACAAGTTGTGTGGCATTCCTCCATGAGCGGGAGATTCACCTGTGGGCAAAAGTGAGAGTTAAAAAGGCCATCGTCTAATCTGGGATAATCTGGAGGATTAAATCCTCGTTATTGGTCACACACACACACACACACACACACACACACACACACACACACACACACACACACACACACACACACACACACACACACACACACACACACACACACACACACACACACACACACACACACACACACACACACACACACACACACACACACAGTGAAATGTGTTTCCCTGCATTTAACCCATCCTAGTATTCGGAGCAGTGGGCATGAGCTATTTTATATACAGCAGCCCCAGGGGGAGCAGTGTCAGGGGTCTGGTGCCTTGCTCAAGGGCACCTTGGCAGTTCCCTAAGGGTTTTCTCGGGGACTCGAACCGGCCACCTTCGGGTTCCCAAGCCCAAGTCCCAACAACAGATTGAGCTACTGCCGCCTCTTGCAGTCATTAAACAGAATGAAATACTCTCGCAATTTGATTCACACAACCCCTGTGATTTAATGCTTTGGACGAGTGTTGTTTTTGCATATTGGTGACGGGAAATACGTGTGTTTTTTTTACGTTTTCTTCTATTAGTTTTAGCCGTGGCATTATCTGCCTATTACCCAAATGTGTGCACTTCAGCAGTCAGCAGTCAACCGTTGTGTTGAGTTCAGGACGTCTTGTATGTTATTTACCTGTCATCGTTGACACCCGATCAGATTGGCTGGAGAAATAAAATAAGCCCTGACGGCAGGGTTTTTAGTGACTGCACGACTTTGTCAAACGCTGTGTGCTGTGTGTGTGCTGTATGTCGTTTTTTTTTTTTTTTTTAACCAGCCTACAGAAATAAATAAATATATATATGAATGCATTTTATTAGTATTTTCTGAAAAATGATCTCAGTGCTACAAAGTAAAAAAATAAAAATAAAAATAGCAAACAAACACCAAATATAATGACTATCAATAGTGAACACTTATTTTAACATAAAAAGGCCTTCCTAAATAAAAAAAAGGTTTTTAGGCCCGTCCTAAAAGAGTCCAGCGTCTGTGGGACCCTTATATGATGAGGAAGGCCAAAATCCAAAATCATATAGTCACCTCACGAAGGTCAGCAGGCAAAAGTAGCCCCCCCCCCCACAGAAATAATAATATATGCAAATCTTAATTTCTGACACTGATTTGTGGATCATTGTAGTTGTGAGCACACAAATGCACAAACATTGTAACTGCCTCTGTGTTCAGTTTGAGTTTTGGTTCCTACCAGTTTTTGGTTCCTACCTAAATGCTGTAGAGTAAGAGCGGAACTAAGGGTTGAAGCGCACAGTGTTCCGGGGACGTTTTATGCCGACGCACACGCGTGTAGAAATCTCTATATAAGAGAAAGTTCCGTCACAGTTAGTCAGTTCGATCGATCAGCTCAGTCAGTGAAGTTCCATAATTTCCTCTCTTATTGCATGCAGCCAATAAGGTACGTTTGGTGTTGTGGTTGTTAGCTGCGTGTAAGCTCAAGCCAGGTAGCTAAAGTGCTAACGAAATGTTTGCTAAGTGAGTTTATTGTTATTATTATTGCAGAAGGATTTAATGTGTTTTGTAGGTTAAGTTCATTTTGGGTAACAATATTGTAAAGACATGTGACACTAAGAGACGAAGTAGAAATAATATGAATGTATGTTGTTATTGTTTGATCTGTGATTTATTGTATTTCATGTGTGTGTTTCACAGTTCTCACGGTTTGGATTGAATAAATCCTATCAGTATCATAAAGAACGCATAGCTGTCATCATTGCATGAGAGGGAGTTACAGTGAGAACTTACTGCTCCATAAGACAGCATCAGAAAGCAGTGAGTAACAACATTAAACCAAGTAAAGATGTCTGAGAGTGGCAGCCAGCGTGTGGTTGTTGTGGATGTACATTGCACAGACATGCAGGCACAAGCACCTGACAAAGAGGGTGCAAATGAAGACAGCACAACCGTGCAACCACAAAGGGAAGAAGGCACAATAGTTAGCAACCCCGCTTCCTCAGAAGAGCCACGAAGAGGCCAAAGAGTCCGCATGTTGACGGAAAAGGGTCAAGAACTGCATGATGAGCAAATAAGAAAAGTTGCACATCGTTTCAGTGTGGGCTATGAGAAGTGGAAAAATGTTGCTAAAGAAGCTAACCAAGCGCTGTGTGCACCGAGCTCAGACGACCAGCTGGATGGACACGTCACTAAAGTATGCAGTGCCTCTAAGAGTCTGAATGAGGTTTATGACGATTGGAAGCGCATTGAGGTGCCTGACCATAATACACGTCGCAGAGTCGACACCTGTGAATCAGTAACAAAGAAGATTTGTAATAATGCAATGGACCTTTTAGACACAAGAAAGGCTAAAGGTCGAATGCATGAAGAACAATTCATGGAAGAGATAGTGTCTGTAGCCTCAGGCAAGACAGGCACCAGCTCTCGCCACACTAAATTCTCCTCTGCAAGCAGAACAAGTGCAGCGGCTGAGATTGCTGCTAACCAAGCCACCCTAAAGGTTCTGCTAGAGCAAGAGCGTCATATTGAAGAACTTCAAAGACTTGAAGCTGAAGACAGGAGACAGAAGGCCAAGATGGAGGCTGAAGCCGCCCAGTTAAAAGCCAAGATGGAGGCTGAAGCCGCCCAGTTAAAAGCCAAGATGGAGGCTGAAACTGCAGAAAGACAAAGTGTGCTAGAAGCCAAACGCAGAGAACTAAATCGATTGGAAACTATTAAGAAGTTAAAGGCTGCCAAGGCACGACAGCAAGTGTATGAGCAGAGCGAATGTTCAGCTCAAGCAGCTAAACGAAGTGACTGCTCAGATGAAGAAGTAAATGAGCTTCTCCATCGACGTGTCTCTGTGAAGAGTGAAGTGGAAATCAAGCCTCAAACTAGCCTATTACAGCACCGTTCTCCACCACGAGCTGTAACACATCCAAGACAAGAACAGCACCGTTCTCCACCACGAGCTGTAACACATCCAAGACAAGAACAGCACCGTTCTCCACCACGAGCTGTATCACAAACAAGGCAAGAAGATAGATCTGAAGACAGCACCGCAGCTCTTGTCAGATTGTTCGCAGAAACCATCAGTGCAAGTCGCATTCCTATACCTGAACCTACAGTGTTCAATGGTGACCCACTCAGATACAACGACTGGAAGGTGTCCTTTCAGACGCTTGTTGGCAGGAAGAACATACCAGCCGAAGAGAAGATATATTATCTGCGCAAGTACGTGGGTGGATCTGCCAAGAGGGCCATAGAGAGCTACTTCTTACTAGCCACAGAGTCAGCCTATTATGCAGCATGGCATATCCTAGATGCGCGATATGGCAATCCATTCCTCATTGCCAAGGCCTTCAGAGATAAGATTGAGTCATGGCCCAAAATAAGCTCCAAATGCAGTGTGGAACTTCAAGAACTCGCAGACTTCCTGCACAGCTGTGAGGCTGCCATGTCTCAGGTCAGAGGTCTTGAAATACTTAATGATTGCAACGAGAACCAGAAAATACTCTCCAAACTTCCAGACTGGTTGATTTCAAGATGGCGTAGGAAGGTCATGGCCACAGAAGAAGAAACTGGCATGTTCCCGAGCTTCAGCCAGTTTGTCAGGTTCCTCACACGTGAAGCCCAAATCGCTTGCCACCCAACAATCGCTCTTCATGCTCTGAAGCCAGGGGAAAGTAGTCTGGACAAGGGTTCCAGGAGCAGGGATCCTGGTTCCAGGAGCAGAGATTCTGGAGCAAGGGTTTTAGCAACCAGCTCAGATGAGAAAGCCGTAGCCACCGGCTGTGTCTTCTGTGAGAGGGCAGGACACAGTATACAGAAGTGTCGCAAGATTATGCAGATGACAATCAGTGAACGAGTTAAGTTTGTCCAAGAGAAGAACTTGTGTTTCGGCTGTCTGAAGTCTGGCCATCGCTCCAAGGACTGTAGAGATAGAAACACCTGCGACACCTGTGAGAGAAGACATCCAACTTGCCTCCATGATGATCGCACCAGGGAAGAAAGGATGTCAACAAGGCCTGATGGAGCAAGGAACAGTGATAAGTACAAAGAAAGAAAGAATAATCAGCCACAAGACCAGGCAGAGAGACCATCACGTGAGGCGACATCGTTTAGAGTCATCCAGAATGATGGGAACACTCATACATCCACAATAGTTCCAGTGTGGGTGTCATCTACAAGTGAGCCAAGTCGTGAGGTTCTGGTGTACGCACTCCTCGATACACAAAGTGACACAACTTTTATCCTCGAAGAGACAGCAAAGGCTCTCAACACAAAAGGTGAACCAGTTCAGCTAAAGCTCTCCACGCTAGCTTCAAGAAACACAGTCGTGTCCTGTTGGAAGCTGACAGGTTTACAAGTAAGAGGAGTCAATTCAGACAAGATAATCACTCTGCCAGTGACTTACTCAAGAGAGTTTATCCCTGCAAACAGAGACCATATTCCCACACCAGAGACAGCGAAGGCATGGCCTCATCTTGAACACATTGCAGATGAGATCGCTTCTCAGCAAAGCTGTGATGTCGGCCTGTTAATTGGCTACAACTGTGCTCAAGCCCTCATGCCAAGACAAGTGGTGACTGGTGAGGAACATCAGCCGTTTGCTCAGAGAACAGACTTGGGCTGGAGTGTGGTGGGATATGGTAAACCGTGTCTCAACTATGGAGATACAATCGGAATCAGTCACCAAGTCATTGTGAAGCAAGTGACGCCAGGTCTACCGTCCTCTTCCGACCTCACAAGTGAAGTGCACTATGTCTGTAGAACACAGATCAAGGAAGTTGTGTTACCTGCAGATGCCATAAAGATGCTGGAGTCTGACTTCGCTGAAAGAGTGTCAGAAGCCAGCCCCATCTCTCAAGAGGATCTAAGGTTCCTGTCGAAAATGGAGAAGGCCATCAAGTTAAAGCGCGACGGTCATTATGAAATGCCGCTGCCATTCAAGAAGGAAAGGCCTAATTTACCTGATAACAAGATCTGTGCTATCCATCGTCTCAATTGCTTAGAAAGAAAGTTGAGAAGAAACGATCAGTACCACAAAGACTACAAGACCTTCATGGATGGGACCATAACCCGTGGAGATGCAGAAAGGGTTCCAGAGGAAGACATCTACAAAGCTCCAGCTTGGTATATCCCACATCACGGGGTGTATCATCCACAAAAGCCTGGGAAGATACGTGTTACCAAGAGAAAGAGAACCAAGTGGAGAAGTCAAGGTGGGAGAGATCGCAAGTGACGACCCTG
>CM051020.1:12453801-12456301 GCA_027704905.1 Muraenolepis orangiensis
AGACAAACTCACACGTGGACACACATACACAGACGGACACACATGGACACAAACGGACAAACACACACTGCCCTCATGGACACAGACACAGACACACACAGACACACACACGGACACACACATACACGGACACACACACGCGCTGACACACACACGCGCGGACACACACACGGACACACACACACACACACACACACACACACAGACACACACACCGCCCTCCTCGCCACGTTCGTTCGGCCTCTTTCAAAACAAGTCCCTGGGAAACGGTCGTCGCTCCGCATGCAGAATGTTTTGACAACAACAATCACGTCGACACCTGAACCACTCAGAGCCATCTCTCTCTCTCTCTCTCTCTCTCTCTCTCTCTCTCTCTCTCTCTCTCTCTCTCTCTCTCTCTCTCTCTCTCTCTCACACGCTCTCTAAGCACAAAAGAAATGACTGTCAAGTCCCACACACACACACACACAAACAGGAAGCCATCTACCTGCAATTTGAAAATCCATTAGGCCAGGCGTGGAGCCTCAGAGTAGGTTGTGCAGCGTGGGGGCTCTCAACTGGAAGCTGATGAAAGGGCTGATTCATATGTCCGGGTGTCCGGGCCTCATGTTTGGGAAGATGGGGGTGGGGGGGGGGGGGGGGGGGGGGATGGGAGATGGCCTCAATGTTGGCCCAGCCGCGCCAGCTTTGGCCTCACCAAACCAGACTAGGACCGTTGGACGCGGTGGAGGGTGGAGGAAGGGGGGAGGGCGCATGGGCGATGGGAGATTTGACACTTGCCGTCCGCCCAGGATAGACACTCTCTCACTGGGTCTACGCGTGTGGGGGGCGGCGTGCAGACGACAAAGTGCATGGGCAGACGTAGGTGTAGCCGCGTGGGTAATGTTAGCTACACCCCCGGCCCACGGACAAGCAGGGCCACTTCCGTACCATAAAAGAGAATACGAATCCGCACCCACGCACACACACGTTGCACGTGCCCGCCACACTGGTAAATGGACATTTATATAGTGCTTTTGCTAGGAGGAGGCGGCGGTGATCGAACCAGCAACCTTCCGGTTGTGAGGCGACCACCCTACCTCCTGAGCTATACTGCCGCCCAAGACCAGGGTGGCAAGTGGGGTGGAGGGTGGGCCCCAGGTGGGTGTATGTGTGTGGGGGGGGGGGGTAATCAAAGCCAAGGGCACTCAAGACGAGGATGTCGGTACATTGTTCTACCCGCTCACCCCCCCACGCCCCCTTTCCCCAGCTTGGCCTGTCACATGTTAAAAAGCAAAGGGGGAGGCGGAGCTCTCTCCTTCTATTCTCCTCTCCTCCCTGCCCTCCCCCACCCCCACCCCCACCCTACCCTCCATCATCTTCCCCCTGCACCCTTCAATCTCTCCATCTTTTAGCCAAAACCAATTACCCCCGAAACCGGCTCTTCACTACCCCCAGATGGAGAGGTAAGTGCTTATTGCATTGCGCTTGCGCTCTCTCTCTCTTTCTCTCTCTCTCTTTCTCTCTCTCTCTCTCTCTTTCTCTCTCTCTCCTCTCTCTCTCTCTCTTTCTCTTTCTCTTTCTCTCCTCTCCTCTCTCTCTCTCTCTCTCTCTCTCTCTCTCTCTCTTTCTCTTTCTCTCCCCCTTTCTCTATCCACCACCTCCCTCCTCTCCCCCTCCCTCGCTACACTTTATTTCCCCTCCATTTTCAGATACAGGAGTGGCTTGAGATCGTCTCCACGTTTAATATGAGCGCATGGTAGCCTGTGTACAAATCAGCCCCCACTCAGCCCACCCCACCCACCCCACACCCCACCCCCCCCCCCCCCCCCCCCCCCCCCCCCCCCCCCCCCCCCGAAGCACAAAAAAGCAGAAATTGATCTTAACCGGGGGCTTCCAAATCTTTTTTAATAAAAGAGGCGAGGGAAGTGAAACAAGCTAAAAACCAGTGGAGCTAATTATCAGCCAGCGCCGTCTCGTGTTGTATTCAACCCACCCCTGCTGCTGCTGCTGCTGCTGCTGGCACTCGCCGTACCAACGTCCAAAGTATTGTTTATCCGCCTTTCGGCCCATGCTAGGAATAGGAAATACACGCAATTGTTGGACGGATCGTGTTCACCGTCCGCATCATCCCGTTCGATCGGTGCGGTTACCTCGCCGGGTTCCGCGTCATCAGGTACTCAAGGACTACCGGGGTTCAAGGATAGGTTTTAATCCACACCGGCAGTGCGCCTACTGAACCGCAAGGAGTGCTGCCCCTATCACTCCATCATAACACTGTCACCCATATTACGTTACACTATCACACTTCTTTTAGCTGGACTCATTTGAGTTAGTGCATCTGTTCAGCACTGTATACTGCACTGTATTCGTGATGCTGCTGCACAACTGGCACTTTAAGAATGTTTTTTTTTTATGTTTTTTTGCACAATTCAATTCAACATTGTGTACATATCATCCATCAGTCACCTAATTTGTTATTTGTATTGTTATTTGTTATTGTGTACAGTATTGTTATAGT
>CM051020.1:12473690-12486190 GCA_027704905.1 Muraenolepis orangiensis
TTTTTTGTCGATATGGTGGAGGAAGAAACACAATCAATATATTCAGCAAATCTGGAAAACACAACACCGCATTTAGTTTTTTTTGATTAAATTAAAAATAAATGCTTATGATTGTTTTAAAAATTGGCAACTGCTGTTGGGGTTATTGACACGGGAGCACCAAACAGACAATAGTTAGTAATGTGTGCGTGTGATGTACGTGGAAACATGCACACACACACACACGCACGCACGCACACACACACCAGGGTGGTTAGAAGTTCCCGTACTGTTCACAAACAAACCCACCGCTGATTTGGGATCGAAAGAAAAACACGGACTAATTTTTCAGCCAACCGACGATTTCCATGGGACCACACACACACACACACACACACACACACACACACACACACGGGTGTGCACGCCCACACGCACACACACACACACACACACACACACAGCGTTTATGTTGATGAAATTTGGCTAGGAAGTTGGTACGATAGGGTTAGAAGAATAGAAGAAGAGAAAGCAATCCTATGATCTATTGTGTTGTTTTCCCTTTCGTGTGTGTGTGTGTGTGTGTGTGTGTGTGTGTGTGTGTGTGAATAGAGCTCAGGGTGTGGAAATTAGCCTGTGTGTGTGTGTGTGGGTGTGTGTGTGTGTGTGTGTGTGTGTGTGTGGTGTGTGTGTGTGTGTGTGTGTGTGTGTGTGTGTGTGTGTGTGTGTGTGTGTGTGTGTGTGTGTGTGTGAGGACCCGGCTAATCCCTGCGAGGAGCTGAAACGAGTTAAAAAACACATCAAAGGGAAGCTTAACCTCTGGGAAACCTCACCGGGGTTTTCAAGAAAAACAAATGATCCTTCTGCTCATTGTTTCCGGGGGGACTCTTTTCACCGCCGCGCCGGAGACTTTAACTCAGTCCTTGGACTTCTTGAAAAGGCCTGTGGTTCCCCCCTTTTTTTTAATGACTGCGCCGTTTGTGTCCGTGTGTGTGTGTGTGTGTGCGCGTGTGGTGTGGTGTGTGTGTGTGTGTGTGTGTGTGCCTGTGTGTGTGTGCGTCGGGCGAGCGCGCGGCGTGTGTGTGTTGGCACATAAAAAGAGGGGGTATTTTTAAATGCGACACACCGCAAATGAGGAAAAGCGAGCTAACAAGGACATGCAGGACCGCTCTACATCATTAAAATGTACGGTGCCATGACCGGCTGTATAAAAGTTATGTATACACTGGACAGTTGGGTGTGTGTGTGTGTGTGTGTTCCTGTGTGTGTGTGTGTGTGTTCCTGTGTGCGTGTGTGTGTTCCTGTGTGTGTGTGTTCGTGTGCGTGTGTGTGTCCGTGTGTTCTGTGGCGTGTGTGTGTTCCTGTGTGGTGTGTTCTGGTGCGTGTGTGTGTTCCTGTGTGTGCATGTGGTGTGTGTTCCTGTGTGTGCGTGCATGTGTGTGTGTGTTCCTGTGTGCGTGTGTGTGTGGGGGTCTGTGTGTGTGTTCCTGTGTGCGTGTGTGTGTATCTGTGTGCGTGCATGTGTGTGTGTCGTGTGCATGCGTGTGCGTGGCATGGCGGAAAGTACATATATCTCTCTCTATGGGCTACACACACACACACACGCAGAGGAAAGAGAGAGATAGAGATAAAGATAGACATAAAAGAAACAGAAGAAACGAGAGGGATACACATATATATATACACAGTATATATATATGCATACACAATATATATAAATATATATATGAGAGAGAGAGAGAGAGAGAGAGAATGGGAAAGGGAGGGAGGGAGAGAATGGGAAAGGGAGGGAGAGAGATACAGGGAGAGAGACAGGGAAAGAACGAGAGAGAGAGAGAGAGAGAGAGAGAGAGGGGGAAAGAACAAGAGCGAGAGAGAGAGAGAGAGAGAGAGAGAGAGAGAGAGAGAGAGACAGACTCACCGGGGTGTGAGCCACTGGTTTCCCTGGGTAGAGAACCATTATCACAGCATAATGCCTCTCGTCCTCAGTTTAGTCCAGACCACATCTTCTTGTTCCAGCCCCCTGCTCCTCCACGTCCGTGTGCCTTGAGTGAGCAGCTACACACACACACACACACACACACACACACACACACACACACACACACACACACACACACACACACACACACACACACACACACACACACACACACACACACACACACACACACACACACACACACACACACACACACACACACACGTCCCTTTTCGCCTCAGCCACGACTAGTCAAAACGCAGGCCTTCACGCTCCGGTACAGTGAGCAGTGATGGAGAGGACCAGGCATGGAAAGGAGGAGAGAAGAAGCACATTGGGGCTCAATGCAACCTAGTTTACAGCGTGTTTATAATCCAACGGGTGAAATACAGTACATAGTTGTGCTGTTGTACAGCCGGGAAGTTCAAGAACAGCACTCAAAATCCATAAACTAGACTATACACAACATCGTGCGTAAATCAATGTACCGGCATGCACTCGTCTTGTGCGCACACACACGCACATGCACACACACACACACACACGCAGCCACACACACACACACACACACACCACACACAGCCCAAACACACACACAAGTAAAGATAATCCATATGAAGACAGATAGATTATTCACAGTTCAACAGTTTAATGCTCACAGACACAGGTCAGACGGTGGTCTGCGGCAGACCTAACAAAATACACAACGCAGACAGCAATGTACTGCTCATTATCGGAATTTTTGCATTGATTTACTAAACCCCCCCCCAAAAAAAACAACAACAACAAAACATAATAACCACGGCAACAGTGCAATTAAATGTGTTTCTTGCACAAAAGTATTTGATTTTTTCCAAAAACTAAAGACACGAAGATTCACATCGCAGACATCCGGAAGCAGTTTTTTTTTTCCCCCCACAAACAATTAAAAAAATATACATTCCAGCGGTCGGCGAGTTTTCCTCGGGGGCGAGGCTGGGGGGTCCCAAGAGTCGTGACTTTGACCCTCCCCCTCCCCCCGACTGGACCCTGGAGGTCAACAGCGGAGGTCACTCTGGGGAGGGTGGTAGTGGTGGTGGTGTTGGAGGGAGGAGAAGGGGGAGAAGGGAGGGAGAAGGGAGGGAGAAGGGAGGGAGCGTCATTCATTGGCTCAGGCCTCGCTCCTCGCCCTCCCGGAGGACCGGAGGTGTCCCGGCCAGGCATCCGCCACTCCTCCTCCTGCTCCAGCTCCTCCTCCTCCTCTTCTTCCTCCTCTTCCTCTGGCGAGCCTCCTCCTCCAGTACTCCTCATCCTTCTCCTCCACTGCCACCACCGCCGCCGCCGCCGGCGTGTGGTCGCCGTGACAACTGCGCCCAAAAGCTCTGCTCTTGGTACGGGCAGACGGGTCCCGGCTCAGTTCCAGACCGAGCGCCCTGGTCCCGCCCCGGCTGAGACCCACATCCCGGCTTGGGGGGTGTTGGTGGTGGTAGTGGCGGTGCTGACCATAGATCAGCGGGGAGGGGAGAGAGGAGGACGTGGGGTGGTGGTGGTGGGGTGGAGGGTAGGGAGAAGGTGGAGGAGAGGGGCTCTTTGGTTGGAAAGAAAGGAGAAGAAGGAGGAGGAGGAGGCAAGAGCTCAGCTCTCTGCCGTGCAGACCTCTCCTCCTGCAGCAGCCTACGCAGACCTGGTTCTCTTCCCCAGGGCACTCAACTGGACAGAGAGAGAGAGAGAGAGAGAGAGAGGATGGAGAGAGAGAGAAGAGAGAGAGAGGAGAGAGAGAGAGAGGAGAGAAGAGAGGAGAGATGAGAGAGAGAGAGAGAGAGGAGAGAGAGAGAGAGAGAGAGAGAGAGAGAGAGAGTACAAATAAGTGTTCAATATTGACAGATAGATATTTCTTTAGGTAAAAAACAAAACAAAACTGCGCGCACACACACACACGCACACACAAAAACACACAGACACACACGAAAAAAACCAACACACACAAACACACACGCAGATAGATGAATAGACTGATCTGAGGCCAACAAAAAGACTAAACATGCACGATAATATTTGGGTTGCCTGCCATAAAAAGGAAGTCAAAATATTAGTTCCCGATAAATAAATAAATAAATAAAATAAAATAACAGCTATCTCAAAGATGAGCCGACCAAACACCTCATTAAACGGAGAACTCACTCAATTCACAGCGTCTCCGATACCTGCTGAGACCAGGGAAACAAGTGGTGGATTGCAGTGTGTGTTTTTTTCCTCTCTCCATTTCATTTATCTGATTAGATTTCTTTTTTTCTTTCTTGTAAGCGTCAATATCAGGTTCTCCCTCGGTGTGTGTGTGTGTGTGTGTGTGTTAAAACACACGCCGAGGGATTTAGGAACACCGCGTGTTGACGGGCGTACATTTTAAGACATGAAAACAAGCAATTTGAGGGATCATAAGGGGGATGGGGGGGGCTCGGTTTGACACCAAATCATCTGTGACACAAAACTAATCAAGCGTCGTCAGTACACGCTACCCCCTCCCCTCCTCCCATCTACATCCCCCCTCTCCCCTTCTCCCATCTACCTCCCCCCTCTCCCCCTCTCCCATCTACCTCCCCCCTCCCAACTCCCCTATACTTCCCCCCCTCCCATCTACCTCCCCCCTCTCCCCCCCTCCCAACTCCCCTATACTTCCCCCCTCCCATCTACCTCCCCCCTCTCCCCTCTACCCTCTACCATCTACCTCCCCCCTCCTCCCAACTCCCCTATACTTCCCCCCTCCCATCTACCTCCCCCCTCTCCCCCCCTCCCAACTCCCCTATACTTCCCCCTCTCCCCCCTCCCATCTACCTCCCCCCTCCCCCCCCCTCCCTTTTCGGCGAGGGGTGGGTTGCGGTTATGAGAGGGGGGGCAGGTCAGTTCAGTTCAGTCTGTTGGCTTGGACTTGGCTTGGGGAACCGGAGGGAGGGAGGGAGGGAGGAGGCAGGCAGGGTCGCCGGTTCAAGTCCCTCCCTGGAAACCAAGACCAAGTAGGAATGGGTGAGGGAAACTGGTACTCAGGGGAAAAAGGTGCCAGTTCGCCAACCTGGGGCACTGCCCGCCGAGGTGCCCTTGAGCAAGGCACCAGACGCCCTCATTACACAGCTCCCCCCTGGACGCTGTATATACACTGTAGCTGCCCACTGCTCCTATGGATCTACAACTGTTGATATTACTGCATACCTCAGCTCACTTCCTGTTGATACTTACCTGTATATATATATATATATATATATATATATATATATATATATATATATATATATATATACACATATATATATATATATATATATATATATATATACACATATATATATATATATATATATATATATATATATACATATATATATATATATATATATATACATATATATACCTATAGCTGCACATATCTCCTACCTACTAAATATACTGTATACACACCAGTTTTTTATACGTAGCGGACGTATTATTATACCTGTGTTTATACCCAGTAGACTGTTTTTACATCTTATTTAACCACATTGTACATTATATATAACCATGCACTTTACTGCAACATTTGCACTCTGGTTAGATGCCAACCTCTTTTTTCGCTGTACTGTAACTGGTGCTGTGCAACGACAATCTAATCCAATCTAATCCAATCTAATCTGATCACCAAACGCAGAGGAACTCATTTCACTGCGAATTGAAATTGAAAATGCACAACAAAACAAAAGACCAAAAATAATGGTGCGGTGCAGCCAGTGAAATGAAATATATATATACTGTATATATATATATACATATACTGTATATATATATATATATACTGTATATATATATAAATTAGATTAGATTAGATTAAAATGTATTGTCATTGCACTACAGCACCAGTACAGTACAGCAAAAAGTGCATGGTAATACACAATGTACAGTTGTTGAACATTATGTAAAAATAGTCTACGACTAAAAAAAACTACTAGTAAAAACAGGTAGAAAATAACTTATATAGAGTATAGGTATGAGATATGTGTATAATTATAGGTATATATATATATATATATATATATATATATATATATATATATCGTGGATTCATCGCAACAGACTTACATATACGGCAAGGACACGGATATCTGTCAAATAGAAATTGAAACATTTCACATTTTCAAGATAGCCAGACATCTGTAGCCATGCTAGAAGTCCTAAATGTCTTTAAAAGCATCCCGGAATGAGCCTCAAACTTCCACAAACGGGGAGAAAGTTGGAAGAATATTATATATTATATATATATATAGTTATATATATTTATGAAATAAATATATATCTACAAGGTTTCAAGGTTTTCCATCCTCCTCCTTGATAATGATAATGTGTTCAACCACACACACACACACACACACACACACACACACACACACACACACACACACACACACACACACACACACACACACACACACACACACACACACACACACACACACACACACACACACACACACACACAACAGCATCCTATTCATTATACTAGACGACTGACGATAAGTCACGTGAATTTTACGGGCAATTTGATATTTGAAATGTGGTCTACGTCCCACCCACTGTTCGTGTATGTGTGTGTGTGTGTGTGTGTGTGTGTGTGTGTGTGTGTGTGCGTGCGTGCGTGTGTGCGTTTCTGAGATTGTGACTGATGGTTTTCATGTCGCCGTTGAAGTTAAACACCCCTGATCTGTGTCTGAAACTTGTCCGTCTCTGGTGGCTGTTCCCGTCGACCCACCACCACCACCTCCACCACCACCACCACCGCCGCTGCTGCTGCCATCGCCTGTCTCCAACACAAGAGCCTCCCAAAACACCTGCTAACTTAAGAGTTCACACTTTATCAGACTTTCCCCGACCAGCGGCCTGTCAATCAAGGAGAGGGGACGGGGGTTTACTTTCACAAACTAACAAAACCAAAGTCTACTCCCTAGACCCAGGAGTTGGTTCAGTGAGTGTGTGTGAGAGAGAGGAGAGAGAGAGGAAGGAGAGAGAGAGAGAGAGAGAGAGAGAGAGAGAGAGAGAGAGAGAGAGAGAGGACTGTGTGTGTGCGTGTCTGGGAAAGAGAGAGTGTGTGTGTGTGTGTGTCTGGGGTAAGGAGAGTCGATCCATCCTCCTCCCATTCTCCTTTTGGTGATTTGTTGACTCCTGTGAAGTCGAACAAAGTGAAGTAAAAATAAAAGGAAAAAGCAGGGTTTTTTTCCCCCTTTTTTTTTTCACACACGTGCACGTGCACATCCACGTCCACGTGGACGTCCACATCCACGTGCGCACGCTCGCCCGAGCGTTTTATCTCAGCGGGGCCATTTCCCTACGCTGTCACCCAGCGATCAGCGCGCCTGTATTGATATACGTCCCTCTCTCACTTCCCATGAAAGGAAAATCATTTACCGGCTGCAGGGAAGGAAGGGAAAAAAAATAGAGAAATAGAGAAAGAATAAACGTCACAGCTTTCCTCCCCGATAAGATTTGTCCCTCGCTCCCTGCCGCTTACTTTTATCACAGGAAGAGGAAATGGATGGATGTGTGTGTGTGTGTGTGTGTGTGTGTGTGAGAGTGAAAGTGTGTGTGTGTGTTTGTGTGTGTTTGAAGTCGGACGTTTGAAAGTTTCCCCTTCTGTGTTGAGCTCAACAGCAGGTGGGCCCGGGCGTGGGTGTGTGCTTGCTGGATCAGACGGGCAAGGACTGCTGTCAGGACCAGGTGTGTGTCTGTGCATGTGTGTGCATGTGTGTGTGCGTGCATGTGTGTGTGTGTGTGTGTGTGTGTGCGCGTACTTGTTGATTTAGCATTCCGATCGCTTCCAGGTTACTCTGCAGTCTGGACCGCATGTCCTCGATCCTGCTCAAGCTGAGGGCCACGCATGTCTCCCTTTCCCTGCTGCATGCAACACACACACACACACACACACACATGCACGCACATACGTGCACACACACACACACACACAAAGATGAGCAATCGAGTTTGACATGTTAAACACAATTCTATACTCAGATCTGTCCAATTTGAGGAAACACGGTACATAAACGACTTTTGTCAGAACCCGCTTACATTGCATGCGACGTAAACATAGAATTCGTAGAACATTGGAAAGAGTATATATATATATTGAAGAACACAGGGAACAGATGTCAGTGATATTTAGTATGCTGATTTGGTTTCTCCTCCCCCATCTGTCTTGTGACGGCGTGGTCTATCCGCCTGCCAACAGACGGGCCCGGGAACCTGGAGCACAAACCCCGGGCTGGCATATAGCCTTATCGTCTTCATAATAACTTATTACCCCAGACCCAAGCAACGGGATCCAGGAATCATGAGACACACACACACACACACACACGCTAACACACGTACGTGAGCACACACGCACACACACACACACACACACACACACACACACACACACCACACACACACACACACACACACACACACACACACACACACACACACACACACACACACACACACACACACACACACACACACACACACACAGCCCCTCTCTCCCCCTGTCTGCAAAACAACTGCAAACAAGGTGATATTAAGGAATATGACGGCATTTCACTTTGTTTTTTACTTGATTAAAATAGTTTTTATTTCTTCTTTTGCAAGGGGGGGGGGGGGGGGGGGGGGGCAAGGGGTCGGGCTGAAATGACAAACAAATGTTGTGACTAAGGAAAGGGTCCATTAAATTAACGACGGTGGATAATAGCGCGTACTGCAAGCTCCTCTCGCTCTCTCTCTCGCTCTCTCCCACTCGCTCTCTCTCTCTCCCAGCTTCACTTCATGCCCCACTGAACCTGTCCGGTGAACATCCCCCCCCCCCCCTTCTAAATACGTTTGATGAAGCCCAGACTCTTTACCCCATTAAAAGAAGCATCGCAGCTCTTCCATGTTCATTTTCAAGTTAAAGTAAAGAAGAGAGAGAGAGAGAGAGAGAGAGAGAGAGAGAGAGAGAGAGAGAGAGAGAGAGAGAGAGAGAGAGAGAGAGAGGAGAGAGAGAGAGAGAGAGAGAGAGAGAGAGAGAGAGAGAGAGAGGATGGAAGGAGCGCCGTGTTCTGTTTCGGTTGAGCACACGCGGGAACCGCTCGTCAAAAGCCCAAGCTAATAAATGGCGTCATTGTTCCTTTACAGCCCCCACACACACACACACACTGACACACACACACACACACACTGACATACACACACATGGACACACACACACACACACACACACACACTTTGTTCCTATTAGGGGGGGGGGGGACTTAAAACATTTAAAATGTGAATATGCGGACGTCCTTTTGTGCAGGGAAGCAGCTCCATTACAGCTTTTCACATCCTGTCTTTTGCCCGGTTTTTCATCGCTCTTCATCGTCGGCCATCACATCACAAAATACAGAGCATCGCAAACATGGGCCTGCGTACCGAGAGCAAAGCGGACCTTTGATTAATACTACTAAGAATGTTTTGAAGCCAGTCCAATAAAGAGCATAGCGCCATGAGGGGTAACGCTAACGAGAGCCACGGCGGCGGCGGCGGCGGCGGCTACGAGAGAAGCTATCTCTCTCTCTCTCTCAAGGGCACCCAGCCAGGAGAGAGACCGCCCGCCCCGTGGCCACGCGCGCGCGTGTGTGTGTGTGTGTGTGTGTGTGTGTGTGTGTGTGTGTGTGTGTGTGTGTGTAAAATAATAGTTCTGAATGGGAGTCGAACGCCCTTCAACGCGTACACAAAAATAATGACCGCCTTTGTCATCTTTTCGGAGGTCACGCAATGAGTGAACTTGAGTGGCAATAGTTTAAAGTATGGACATTCTGACCCAAAACACACACGCACACACGCTTTCTTTTCAAAACGGAAACTCCGAAAGCACTCGAAAGTGTGGGCGGGAAATGGAAAAAAAGAAAAAGAAACATTTAATTGCAATCATTTATTAGACCTGGCAATAAAAGGGAAAAGTGTTTATTTGAGGAATTCACGGGCAATTTAGGTTGAGGACATTCATTAACGGGATATAATTGTAGCCGAACCTTGACCTTGTCCTTCAAATCCACACACGCAATATTAATAAATAATATTAATGAATAATAATAATAATAATAATAAACTCAAATTCCCTCTGATCATTTTGAATATTAAAGCAAATGATGAAAAACACAACTTTATGGTCCTCGCATAGTGAAACTTTACGGTCGGCATTTTCTACAGGAATAAAAACACCAAAACAATAAATAAAGAAAGAAAGACATTTAAAAAAAAAAAAAAACACACACACATACACACACACACACACACACACATCATTAAACCTTTAAGTCAGCTTCGGGGCCAAAAAATATCAAAAAAATCAAAATAAAACATCATCTCTGAGAATCTCTGATAGAGCTGGCCAGTCGAAGCTCTCTGGGTTTTTGGTTATGGTCGTGTTGCTTTCGGCGCCTCGTAAAAACAACATGGAGATCACGCGGTGACGACGCTTCCTTCCTAGCGTGCTACAGCTGCTCGCTAAATCGGCGCGGCTTGGCGTGTCGCCTGGCTTAAATAGGCGTTGTTTGCACACAAACAGCATGTGTCTGTGTGTCTGTGTGTGCGTGTGTGTGCTCAAGCAGGGGGGGGGGGGTGTGTGGGGGGGGGGTGTATGTAATTAGCGGCTTAACCCAATCAGTGTCTGTGTAATTGCAAGTTGTTAGCGTGGAAAAACACAGGGCCAACCGCCACAGCCACCGCCGCCACCGCCACTCACACCCCGGCAGTAAACTACACGGCAGACACCGCCAACACCACCCCTAGCAGCACCACCCTCACACACCACCATCCTCACACACACCACTCCCCTCACTTCCACATCTCCCTCTCAGCTTTCTAATTTACAGCAGGGCCCCCTTGATTTGCCCAGAGTTTGTGAAAACTCCTCCCTTCACATGGCGGGGTGTGTCTTCTGTGTGTGCTGTTAGTTAGAGATACAGCTGTTTTGGTGTGACGGAGGACGTCTCTCTCTCTCTCTCTCTCTCTGTCTCTCTCTCTCTCTCTCTCATTGACTCTCTCATCATTGCTCTCCATCTCTCCCTTTTAGTCTCTCTCTCTCTCTCTCTCTCTCTCTCTCTCTCTCTCTCTCTCTCTCTCTCTCTCTCTCTCTCTCTCTCTCTCTCTCTCTCTCTCTCTCTCTCTCTCTCTCTCTCTCTCTCTCTCTCTCTCTCTCTCTCTCTCTCTCTCTCTCTCTCTCTCTCTCTCTCTCTCTCTCTCTCTCTGTATTATAAGGGGCCCATGACTGGCAGCCAGGCACTCAGCCAGTGCTGAAAAGCACATGGACTTCCACACAGCGACTTGACTTCATGCACTACTGTACAACACACAGATGTCACTTGGATATTTTTCGATGACTTCTAACAGGGAGGGGGGGGTGTATGGTCTTGACGGTGGTCCCTGTCACGTGAGGCTTTGATGGCGATAGTTTAGATAGTTTATGATGAGTTTATAGGAATGCATATGACGATATAGTTATATAATGAAAAGTTTTAATCTAACCCTCTCTCACACACGGACACTGTGTCCATATTAACGTTTTATTCACTTCAGTCTCCGGACTTCACTTCACTTTACTTTGCCTGCCATCTCTGTGAAACCCTCGAATGGCAAATTATTTTTGGCTGGGCCGAAGATTACACGTGAGTTTGATTTGCAATACATCCGAAAACAATGGATACCAAAAATACATCAAACTAAACTCATTACTCAACACAAGCCTCGGCATTAGATCTGTGGACTGACGAGTAATTGGCATAAAGAAAACCCCGAACCAAACCAAACCAAATAAATAAAAACGGCAAACTTCATTAGAAAATCGCGCAATCGTCCATCAATCTGAACCCCCCCCCTATCCGTGGGTGTGTTTGATTCTATTATCCCATCCTTTTATCTATGCCGATCTGTCGCCATGACTCCATCCTGACGGAGGCGCGGAGGCGGGTGGGGGAGGAACTATCCGTTTGGTTCCGGGAGCACCGGGCGGCCTCTTCGTAATCATTATGAATTTCTTTAATAAAGGCACATCTAATGACAAAACCTTTACCGCATGTTGATCGCTGTCACTGATATACCAGCGGTGGTGGGGGGTGGTGGTGGTACAGAGGGGGAGGGCGCACACACACACACACACACACACACACACACACACACACACACACACACACACACACACACACACACACACACACACACACACACACACACACACACACACACACACACACACACACACACACACACACACACACACACACACACACACACACCGGGGAGAAGGATATAGCCGTCACCGCTTGTAATGAGATTTATACACACAAACATATATATATATATATATATATATATAGCATGACATGTCTGTTGCCATATAGATGTATGACTTTTAATACACGTGGCATTTGGTTTTAAGCGTGTGTGTGTGTGCGTTGACGTGTGTGTCCCGTAATGAAATAAAATAAATTAAGAATACTCATAAAGGGAGAAATAGAAATAGAGAAAGAGAGTGAGACAAAGAGGA
>CM051020.1:12498690-12501190 GCA_027704905.1 Muraenolepis orangiensis
ACACACACACACACACACAACACACACACACACACACACACACAGGCACGGATGAACATGCACACACTGACACAAACACACATCAACATGAGCCCAAGAGTGTGCAGCTACTACACAGAGACATTGAGATGCACACAAACATGGGCGCACGCACACACATGCACACACACACACACACACAAACACACACGCACAACATCTGCTCACAGTCGGCCCCAGAGAAGATGCAGGAGCACATTAACGGCAAGCCTTGTGCGTAGGTAGTGATTAATTCAGTTAATTTCCCCTGGACTGAAGGGGAACAAAGAAAAAAAAATTGGGAAAATGAGAAAGATAGAGTGAGAAAGATAGATGGAGAGCGAGAGCGAGAGCGAGAGAGAGAGCGAGAGAGAGAGAGAGAGAGAGAAGCGGAGGGAAACAGATAGCGGTCAGTTTCCCTTCTCGACTGTCTATCTCCTGTCTCAAATGAAGCACAGGATTGCTGCCTAATGAGCTGTGTGTGATTGGGATGGGACAGACACACACACACACACACACACACACACACACACACACACACACACACACACACACACACACACACACACACACACACACACACACACACACACACACACACACACACACACACACACACACACACACACACACACACACACACACAGGGCCATGTCCTCCCATGTAAAAGCTGACAGATAAGTGGAGCCTTTCTCTAAATGAATGAGCTTCAACCATCCGTCCACCCCTCTTCATCATTTCACCTGTGTGTGTGTGTGTGTGTGTGGTGTGTGTGTGTGTGTGTATGTGTGCGTGCCTGTGTGTGTGCCTGTGTGTGTGCCTGTGTGTGTGTGTGTGTGTGTGTGTATACTGCTGCTTTATCTTTACAGCCTCTGGCAAGGCCAACTTAATCACAGCTAGAACACCACGTTCATTCATTAGCACGCACACACACACATGCAAACACGCACACACACCCACACTCACACACACACAAACACCCACCCCCCCCCCCCCCCACACACACACACACACGTATATGTGTATGTGAGGAAATTCACAATGAAGCAGAAAACATCATTTTTATAGTTTTCAACTTTTTAGGGTCAGAACAACAAACTGCTAGAGCTCCCCTAAACGCATTACGCACACATCTCTCTGGCAAAAAAAAAATTCAATAAAAAGTCTATTTGGACCGGCTAACTTCGGGAAACCTTTCAAGTCCAGAATACTTTGAGCTGTGCAGCAGCTCTGTTTATCTCTGCTGTGATTGCTATATGATTAATGAAAAATATGTTTAAAAAAAACAAAAAAAAAGTATTGCAGCTTTGCCGGCACATCAGGGTAACTTATGAAAGACAGCCAGTATGCGGGCCTGTCTGAAACACAGTCACAACAGACATACTGCCAGGACTAAATGTCAGCGTGGTAAACATGCTAATGAAGTTCAGATATTTATTTATTATGTTTTTTATACACAAACATATAAGCCTGGCGTGGACTGCGACTATGATTACCACTGGACTCATGCAGAGAGAGGCAGCATCAAGCAAGTGTGTGTGTGTGTGTGTGTGTGGTGTGTGTGTGTGTGTGTGTGTGTGTGTGTGTGTCTAAGTATTGGGATTTGTGGGGATATGAGTGATGAAACAAACTATTTGATTGGACTCTGACCAGCAGTTAACTCAAGTTACAAATAAGAATGTTTTTTGTCTGACTTGGGAATCAGAGCACATAGACAAAACAGAACCAGTCTGTTTTCACTTATTAATAACACACACACACACACACACACACACACACACACACACACACACACACACACACACACACACACACACACACACACACACACACACACACACACACACACACACACACACACACACACACACACACACACACACACACACACAAACTGTGCAAGCCACAGACTCGCTGGTGTGTGTACTTTCCTCCTCAACCACACAAACAAACGCACACACACACACACACACACACACCGATACATACACACACAAACACACCGATCCACACACACAAATGCGTGCACACACATACACACACAAGCTGCACTCACACAACGATCTAAACACACACACACAAGCGCACTCACACAACGATCCTAACACACACACACACACACACACACACACACACACAGCGGCTATCTGCGGTTCAACTACTGAGCGTGGAGGCAATTTGTAATATAGATGTCCTCTATAGGCCACCGTAGTGTGCCATTTACCATTTAAAACCCTTTGATTTTTTTCCCCCCTCTTCTTCTTCTTCTTCTGCTTCTTCTTCTGCTTCTTCCTCTTCTACGGTGAATAATTCATCTATGCTGGCTTGTCAATAGCGGCGCTCCGGACCTAATGATGGAGCCGTAGCGGGAAGCACGCCGTCACGCTGCTGTTTAAACACACCGCTCCGAGTCAAGCGCTTCAAAAGGGGCTTGTTTGGAGACGCCCTGATGGAGGGCGGCACGCGGGGTTTGGTTGTTGGT
>CM051020.1:12506190-12523690 GCA_027704905.1 Muraenolepis orangiensis
TGTATGAAAAAAAAGGTGCGTTTATGAATAAAGTTTGATTTGATTTAAAGGCACCAGCGTCTCTCCTCCCCCCCCCCCCCCCACACCCCTCACCCCTGCTCAACACATGTGGGGGTTCAAGAGCCCGCTGCTCTGAACCCAGCTCAGCGGAACCCCTCCATGTTTCTGATTACCCGGCATGGGGGGGGGGGGGGGGGGGGAGGGGAGGTGGGGGGGATGAAAGAAAGGACACGGCATCCTTTCCTTTCCTTCCTTCCTTCCTTCCTTCCTTTCCTCCGTTTCGTCCTTCACCTCTCGATGTCTCCTCACCTTCTTTTCTCCTCCTCTGTCTTCTCCTCGCTCAGACGGCGTTTCGCCGTTCGCCACGCCTCCTCTTCAGCGCGGACAGACAACTCCTCCACTGAGCGACGCAAAGGGAGAGATTGGGGAGAGGAGAGAGGAGAGAGAGAGAGAGGAGAGAGAGAGAGAGAGAGAGAGAGAGAGAGAGAGAGAGTCAGTAAACATAGTCAACAAGTAAACATAAACAAAGAAAAATAGACAAGGCCAAGATATATATATATATATATATATATATATATATCACATACACATATACATACATATACATATATACACATACACACACACACACACACACACACAGGGAAACAAAGAACGTTTCCATTATAACAATTAATTAATAAAAATGATTGTAACCACTTGAGAAAGTATAATACATCAGTTACACACGCTGACCAAGGCTAAAATGATGAAATAAAATAAAAATAAATATCTGCAAACATTTTTAAATACATTGCAATATACAAAGGGGTTGCGCGATGACCTTTAACATACATTTTCAAAAAAATACTTGGAATAAGAAAATATGTGATTCACCTTCAAGGTAACACTCCAAACACTCTTGGTTCCCTCTCTCACACACACACACACACACACACACACACACACACACACACACACACACACACACACACACACACACACACACACACACACACACACACACACACACACACACACACACACACACACACACACACACACACACACACACACACACACACACACACACACACACACAAAAAAGGAATTTGCATGGGAGAGAAAACAGAAGGAAGCGGTCCCAGGCTCCATCAATAGATGGCACTCTTTACCTGGAGCAGGCCTGTTGCCGGTAGCAACATCCTCCCCGAAGACACCCCTTCAATCACACTATCCCCCACCCTTCACCCACCACCACCACCACCACCACCACTCTGTCCACATGCAGTACCCCCCCCTCCACCCCCAACCCACCCCACCCCCCAGTCATTGTCCCGGGCTCTCTGGTTTATCGCGTCAAGAGGATGCATAATGCGGGGGTATACCGAGGCTCTGTTCTCCAGGTCGAACGTCACACTTTGGTCCCTCTCTCTCTCTCCCTCTCTCTCTCTGCCTTTCTTTTGTTTCCGGACGCCAACCTTTCCCCCGCCAACACCCCCCCCCCCCCCCCCCCCCCCCCTCCCACCACCCCAAAAAACGGAAAGAGAGAAAAAAAACACACACCCCAACACCGTATATTCCGTATATTCAGTATTCACTGAATATAACATAAACTGTCAACCATCCGTGGCCAAGGCTGGTGACTACGGAGACGGAGGGTGAGGGGGTTGAATATTTAGAAGTGTGTGTGTGTGTGTGCGTGTGTGTGTGTGCGTGCGTGCGTGCGTGCATGCATGTGTTTTCCTGTGTACGTTTCTTGGGGAGTGCGAGATGTTAGACCGTATATATATATATATATATATATATGTGGCTAAGATCGCCACAAACCGGCATTGGCGAAAAAGAGCAGCTGAGAGACGAAGCGCTGAAGCCCAATACCACAGAGGGAGAGAGAAAGAGGACAGAAAAAAGCCTACACTTAATACAGCCATGATTAATGGATGGCTTTGCAGCATCCGAACGGTTTAAACTGAAGCCCTAGGAAAATTGAACAGGCAACTGGAAATTGGTAAATATTTAACGATGCACAAACACAGTGATTTTCATTATTATTATTTTATCTTCATTCTATTCCATCTTGGCCATTCCATTTATTTAATTTTTTAACTCAACCTCAAGGTAAAAGTTTTACATTTTTCATTTTATAAATATGAATCTAAGTAATCAATAAAAGCAAGGGATTGTGAAAACTTCAGCCAGGGATCAAATTCGCATTCAAGGCATTAGGCTTGAGATGACCTCCATGACACTGCCTACCAAGGAAAAGCCACAGGGAGAGCAATTAAGTACAGGCCGACCCAACACACACAAACACACGCATGCGCACACACACACACACACACACACTACACACTTACACACAAACACACCTGTGAGTGAACACACACACATAAACGCACACACACGCACACAAACACGCACCTTTAAATGAACAAACACAAACACACACTCAAGCACGCACGCACACATGCATGCACACGCACACACACACACACACGCACACAGATATCCGGGCTCCAGGGCTCTCTCTCTCGGTGTGAATATATCTGGGCACTTCGAGGCACGGAGGTTGATCAGCCCGAGTCTCTTCTCTGTCTGGGAAGAGGCTGAGCAGAGGTTGATCAGCCCAGATCAGCCCTGTCTCAGAAGAGCGTCTGAGACAGGGCTGATCTGGGTAACTCTGTAGGCACCGTTGCTGCATATGAACGGCAGCACGCACGCACGCACACACACACACACACACACACACACACACACACACACACACACACACACACACACACACACACACACACACACACACACACACACACACACACACACACACACACACACACACACACACACACACACACTCTGGAATGTATTGTTGCCGTTTGGAACACATCTGTATAAGGAATATCCAATTCACCTTTGTATTTCAATTAAAATACCTGGAACAAATCTATTTGAAGGAGACGCATAAACGCAAAAAAAGAAGGCCATTTCTATTCAAAAATGTTTAATAAATATGATGAGTAATCGCAGACGAGACGTTTGGATGTTTGGTTTGATATGGCATCATTTAACTCATTGGCATTGCTATTTCTTTCTCGAAATGTTTTAATACATTAATACTAGTCCATAGCCAACCTTATAACCTTATTGTCTGCATGTACCCACATACCAACGACATGCTAATAGCAACAGTGGGCGGGCCTAATGCACGAGGATGGCATAAGCTAAATCACTATCTAAAAAACAACATGATTAATCTTCCAAACATTTCCAAGAAACAGATATGTTCCAATATCTCCACCATACGTCTTATCTGCACAGCAAATTCATAAAAAAATACTTTTGTACCACGAATATTATTTTAAATAGAATAGAATGTATAATTGAAACTGCATTGCATATTTAAAAATTTAAATGAGTCAAATGTCTTCCAACAGAGGATGGAATACGTGTGCACATGCAGCCTCTCACACCCATACTACTATCTGATAAAGAACTGCACATTGCTATTGCTTTGCAAGGCATGGAGGCTGGCTAGCTCAACTAGCTGAACAGAAGGGGGGGGGGGTTTTGTTGGAAAATACCCTCGGAGGATATGGAGCGTAAATGTGATTTTATTTTCAGGTAGGGTTAAAACATTGCAAGGGCAAAGAACAACACATAGCGACGACAACAACCGCAACAACAACAACAACAACACAAACACTCTCCCTGACCAATGGTTGGGTTAAACCCCTGCAGGGGGAGACAAAACAGGTAACACACACACACACACACACACACACACACACACACACACACACACACACACACACACACACACACACACACCACACACACACACACACACACACACACACACACACACACACACACACACACACACACACACACACACGAGGGCAAATAGCTAGCAGCTAGCCCAATAGCCTCAAAATACCTAAATAAATAAAATAGACTTGGCAGGCACAAGCAGCCAGATGTAGCATCCGATGCTATGGCCTCAATTCAGCGGGGGATAACTTGCCGGTTTTTCCACATCCACACCTGAAGGAGTTCATGTGGATCCCGGTACATCGCTATCTTCACTATGTCGGTTATCCTCCCCAAAGTCCAAGTCTCTCTCTCTGCTCTCTCTCTCTCTCTCTCTCTCTCTCTCTCTCTCTCTCTCTCTCTCTCTCTCTCTCTCTCTCTCTCTCTCTCTCTCTCTCTCTCTCTCTCCTCTCTCTCTCTCTCTCTCTCTCTCTCTCTCTCCTCTCTCTCTCTCTCTCTCTCTCTCTCTCTCTCTCTCTCTCTCTCTCTCTCTCTCTCTCCATTGTCTGTTTTTGTCTGTGCTCCTTTAAAACGGCTTCACGGGCAAATTCAAACATGCGTGATGACATGCCCGTTTAACATAATGTAAAACTGGCATCGCTCTCTCCCTCTCTCCCCCTCTCCTCTCCCCTCTCTCTCTCTCTCTGTCTCGCTCTCTCTCTCTCTGTCTCTCTCTCTCTGCAAGACTGAGGGCCTCCGTATGATGTCATTTTTGGGGTCTACTTCAAGGGGAGGGGGAGAGGATGTTGGGTCCTGGATGCACAAACACAAACACACCTCCACAACAAACCAAACAACCCCAGCTTGCCCCCCCCCCCCCCCTCAACCCCAACCCCACCCCCACCCCCCCTGCTCCCGCTCAGGAACCTCGCCTCACACAAACACATGCACACCACACTCAAAAAGGGAGAACTCTGCACACACACACACACACACACACACACACACACACACACACACACACACACACACACACACACACACACACACACACACACACACACACACACACACACACACACACACACACACACACACACACACACACACACACACATATATATACAGACCCCAACACACTCCCCTCTCGCTCTCTGTGTGCGCTCTCAGGTTTATTTACAATCCTCTGGCAGCGGTACAAGAGCCCCGGGCTATAACACACGGCAGCTAATGCTCAAACTGCCAGGTAATCTCATGTCAGACATCCTCCTTTGATAGAAACTGATCAATAGACTCTTGTAAAGGAGTCATTTTCTCTGATGTTTCTGCCAAGCCCCTTCCCCCCTCTCTCCATCTCTCTATCTCTCTCTCGCTCTCTCCCTCTCTCCCTCTCTCTATCACACCATACCCCCTCTCTCTCTCTCTCTCTCTCTCTACAATCTCTCTCTCTTCCCCCCCCCCCTCCCCCCCTTCATCATCATCTCGCTCCATCTCTCTCTCTCCTCTTCGCCTTTTTCATTAGCCATACATTTATAATTCATATTTTCGGTCGGGGCTGGTTGAAGATGGGGGGAATGAGGGGAGGGGGGGGGGGGGGGAGAGATTGCTGTGAGACAAAAGGAGTGGTGTGTGTGTGTGTGTGTGGGGGGGGGCAGGGCGGGGGGGGGGGGGGGGTTCTCTTCTTTGTGCAACAAAGCACAATGTGGGCTTGGCCGTGTGGCGGTGGACGTGAGCGGCAGGGAGAGACACGCGTTGCCGGCGTTGGCTGCCGGTTCCGGAGAACAACAGTTTTGGGGATCGATGAAAGAGGTGTGTGTAGAGTGTGAAACGGGTTTATACTGTAGCTGGTAAGAGAGGGCTGAACGGTAGGGGAGGAGAGAGAGGGGGCACGGGCCTGCACCTCCGGCCTGGCCGGCCCTTATAACACACCGGTAACACACTCGTACCGCCTACCCACGCACAACGCACAACTCAAGTCACACTTTCTTACCGGGGGACGCGATGACAAGACCCCCAGTGTGTGTCAAAAATAAATAATAATAATAATAATAATATTTAATAATAATAAATGTAATATAATCATAATAATATTTTATTTAGGTTTTCCAGATGAGTCATTCATATTGTGTTTGAGCTGATGAGCATAACACTTATCGTATTGAAATATTCGTATTTTCGTATTGTCGTATTTTTTGCGTATTGAAAAATGTGAGAGGGCTTTCTACGATGACGAGCAGAAGACAATGTCTGGTCTGGTCTTCCTATGCAACACCAGACGAGAGGTAGAGTAGGGGGAGTACACAGCTGGAGGTTCAATGTCTGAGGGAGGTTACAGGACCTGAAAAGGTTTGGGGACCCACCGATCCAGAGGACTGGACTTGACTTCAGAGAGAGAGCCCACCTCCGATGTTGCCCACAAAAAGACGTTTGAAATGAGGCAGAGGCGTGCGGTCCTCTCTATGGCTGCGGTCAGCAGAATGTGTGACCTGTGCGATCACAATTTTGTGAGGGTGAACATCGTCGAGAGTTCTCTTTCTTACCCTCACCGGGTTAATTACGGAACACAGATACTCCCGGGGGAAAGAGCGTGATAGTGAAAATCAAGGTGACATACCGATGTGTGAAAGCACGTAATTGAAGACCGGGTGCGCATTTATTCAAAATGTCTCTCTGATTGTATTCTCCTGGTTAAGAGGCACTGTTGTTCCTTTCTTTCGCTCTCATCTCATCGTCAGATGTCAGATAGCAATTTTATACTTTTGTTTCCGAAAATAAACACAGAGAAGAAGACCAGAACGACAACAACAACAACCCCAACGAGAGACGGCGAGAGCCTTGTTGTTACGGGTTGTTAGGATCAAATACAGACTTGTTTCATTGTGGGTATCTACCGGTGGGATGAATCAGGTTGTTGCAGAAAAACCAATTTCGTGACTCAGTGACGTCAGTAAGATTTGCACATTTACCTCGTCCTGAACTGATTCCTTGTGTTCTGTTTCGTTTCCGAATTGGAATTTGTTTTGGGGTCAAGTTGGTCCATCTACGCCCACCCCCCCCCCCCCCCCCCATGGGTACCCAAAAAACGTCAGCGATGGGTACAACATTTAGATTCCAGACACACACACACACACTGCAGCTTCGGTAAACTGTGATTTTTGAGATTTTTTTTTAACTGTGCTTCAAAAGAACCCACGTCGCCGATTTGTTTTGCGTCTGTTGACCTACACTGACTTTTCCCGATCAAATGTTGTTCTGTTCTGTTCTGTTCTCCATGGAGGGAGATATATATATATATATATATATATATATATATATATATATATATATATATATATATATATGCTTGTTACGTTTTGCCAAAACAAAACTACTTTGACTGCACCGTGTTCAACATGTAAAGAAAACCTTGACCATGCGTCATTCTGTGGCGGCTCCTTATGTATTTGAAAAACTGTAGTGGGCGATTCTGAGTGTTTTGGCGCCAACTGTCTTTCTCCACCACGTACCTGAGTTTGAACCCTGCGCTGTCCTGCACTCTCTGTGTGTGTGAGAGAGAGAGAGAGAGAGAGAGAGAGAGAGAGAGAGAGAGAGAGAGAGAGAGAGAGAGAGAGAGAGAGAGAGAGAGAGAGAGAGAGAGAGAGAGAGAGAGAGAGGAGAGAGAGAGAGAGAGAGAGAGAGAGTGTGTGTGTGTGTGTGTTTCCGTGTGTGTGTGTGTGTGTGTGTGTGTGTGTTTCCGTGTGTGTGTGTGTGGTGTGTGTGTGTGTGTGTGTGTGTGTGTGTGTGCTCACAGGTGCAGCGCCTCACTCGATAATGTGTTGTAATGTCGTATTGTACTTATTTATGTATTTATCGTATTTATTTATTTCAATTTTTTGGGAAATTTGTATTTTAGTGGTGGGTCTCGTGTTCGGTCTGACCTGGGTGGGATTCTGTTATTTCTCCCTGCGAAATTCCAAGTGTAATCTTGCATTTAAAGGTTTTTTTTAAAGTTTTGTGGCTCTTGTCACGGCCGTATTCCGCTTTGTCTGCGTCTTGGATCCTTAGCCACTGCAATCATCACACATACCCAGCGTTCCACCGTGGTATTTCAAATGGAACCGCAACGACAACGCCAAAGAATAAAGAAGAAAGAAAAAGAAAATTATCTTTATCCCATCACTGTGTTCTTTGGTGGTGGTGGTTGTTGTTGTTGTTTCCCCCCCTCCCTCCTCCCTCCTCCCCCCCCCCTCCTCCCTCCTCCGCGCCACAACAAAAGAAGCCAACATCGCCGGCTCTTTGTGCTAATAAACAGGCTCTTTTTGTTCTGTTCCCCAGCAAACGGCTCCTCTGGCTGACTCTTGACCATGTCCATTCAAAGCCCCACAGCTGGATCCAGGTAAACAATGTTCCCTTTTGTCATAATAACCCATCCATTACAAGGCTTCGTCTTCTGCGCTACAATGGGAACCTTTGCTTAAGGTAAGAGCGGAATAATGGTGGGATTTGTGTGAAGTGTCGAGGGAGTGTGTGTTCCGTGACTATGAATGTGTGTGTGTGTGTGTGTGTGTGTGTGTGTGTGTGTGCACGCGCTTGTGTGAGTGTGTGCATGCGCGCTTGTGTGTGTGTGCGAGTGTGCTTGTGTGTGTGTGTGTGTGTGTGTGTTTGCCCATGTGTGTGTGTGTTTGCCTGTGTGTGTGTCTGTGCGTGTGTGTGTGTGTGTGTCGTGTGTGTGCGCATGTGCGTGTGTGTGCGTGTGTGTGTGCGTTTTAATCACAGACAAAGGCCAGGCCACACTGCGCTGTCTCTATCTTGTTAATGAGCAATGTTCGGCGGGCAAGTCAGCCACTGTCTGCCACGGCCAGACCTCAGATTCATCTCTCTGCGGACAATAGGTGATTGTGTGTGTGTGTGTGTGTGTGTGTGTGTGTGTGTGTGTGTGTGTGTGTGTGTGTGTGTGTGTGTGTGTGTGTGTGTGGTGTGTGTGTGTGTGTATAGCGGTACCTTGGAGAGTGTGTGTGTGCTAATTAAGGCAGCGGGAGCAGAAGAAAAGGTTGCGCGCTGGTGTCTGAGAGGTCCACCCTCGGAGTGACCACGGATGTGTACGTTAATTCTTAATGAGACATTTCTGCCACACACACACACACACACACACATTATAAATGCCACTAACGCACACACACACACACACACACACACACACACACACACACACACACACACACACACACACACACACACACACACACACACACACACACACACACACACACACACACACACACACACACACACACACACACACACACACACCATAAAGGCCACCAACACATAGACACACACACACACGCAAAAGCAAATGCCTCCATGCAAACACACGTATGTATATTACTGCCTGCAAAAACACACACACACACACGGATATTACTGCCTGCAAACACACATACACACACACACACACACACACACACGGATATTACTGCCTGCAAAAACACACACACACACACAGGATATTACTGCCTGCAAACACACATACACACACATGTATATTCCTGCCTGCAAACACATACACACACACACACAAACATACACACACACGGATATTACTGCCTGCAAACACACATACACACACACACACACACATATTCCTGCCTGCAAACACATACAAACACACACACACACACATGTATATTCCTGCCTGCAAACCCACACACTCTCCCGTGCATTACTACAGAGCTCAGGCGCCGCACTATAAAATCAAAGCTCTTTTCATGCCTTGCGTGTCAGTCTGTGTGAACTGTGGGCCGACACACGTAGTAGCAAAGACCAGCCAGTGTGTTCTGCTGTATACACCGGCTGGCCAATCGGAGCCAAGCGTTTGATCAAACCGGGCGGCGGCCGTGTGATTGCAGTGACAAAAAAGGCAGGGCTTAGCGCACTGTACACGCGTAGCGTCGCTAGCACGGTCGCTAGCAGACGAGACGTGGCAGCTAAAAGTTCACGGATGATTTTCTTTTTTTAATAGCTCACAGATGAGAAGAAGTCAACATGTGCAGGGGGGGGGGGGGGGGGGGAACAACAAATAAAAAATGACATATATATATATATATATATATATATTTATAAATCACAAGAGAGTTTGTGAAGTGCTCCTTTGTTTCAAGAACATCACTCAAGTCACTTCATCATTGGAGAGGCTAGATGTGTGGACACTCTTTGTCCTTAATGTCGCGGTTGCGGTTGGGGGTTTTGAACCCCCAACCGCATCGCCCCCCCACCCCCCTCTCCAGCTGCTGATGTTGCGGTTTTTTTCTTTCATTATTTTGTTACAGTACAGTACAGTATAGTACAGTACATGTACTGTACTGTAGGTACCGGTAGCGGGGCTTCTTCTTCATCACGAGTAGCTGTGAATGGTCCATAACACCAGAGTAATAGAGCACTTCAATGCTTTTACAACCCACTCTCCAAGATCATCGGATGGAAACAAGTGACTACTCACGCATACACTTTTGTTGTGTGTGTGTATATATATATATATATATATATATATATATATATCAATATATGTACATTACATTACATTACATATGTAATATATATAATATAATAATATTTTTTATGGCAATTTCTTCGTACATGTTTATTAAGTTTAGTTCAATTTTCTTATTTTTTCTTATTTATATTTTGCATTGTTTGTATGCAATTGTTTGTTTTTAAGGCATTCTGATACTCTGTAGTTAGATACTATTTTTCAGTGGACGTGCGTGGGAGTAACATATGGATTGCCTTTTGATTTAAATCAACTGATTAATCGATTGATCAGTCAATCGATTGATTGATGGATTAAATACAATTATTCAGTTAAAAAAAGGACGTGCGAGTAACATATGGATTGCCTTTTGATTTGAATCAACTGATTGATCGAGTGATCAGTCAATCGATGGATCGATGGATCAGTGGGCCATCTGCTACCTGTCTGACGATGCTGGACCCTGAGCTCCTCCAGCTGCCGGCTCAGCTGCCCGGCCAGGGCCTTCAGTCCCTGGCTCTCTTTGGCCGCGCCTTCCTCCCGCCCCAGGGCCTCCTGGAGCCTCTGGACCTCCGCCCTCCCCGCCTCGGCCTCCTGACCCAGCCTCTCGGCCTCCCGCCTGGCCGTCCTCAGCTCCTCCGCCCAGCGCCCACGAAGCTCCTCTTGCATCTGGAACGCAAGTCGACAAGAAAAAAAGGGGATGAATGTGTGTGTGTGTGTGTCTGTGTGCGTTTCTTGTGCGCGTGTGTGGATATGTGTCTTGTGTGTTTGTGTGTATCTGTGTGTGTGTGTGTGTATCTTGTGTGCGCGCATATGTGTCTTGTGTGTGTGTGTGTGTGTTTGCGTGTGTGTGTGTGTCTTGTGTGAATATGTGTTGTGTGTGTGTGTGTGTGTGTGTGTGTGTGTGTGTGTGTGTGTGCGTGTCTTGTGTGTGAGTGGGTGTGTGTGAGTGAGTGTGCGTGTGCGTTCATGGATCCGACACGTACCACCACCATACATCCTTATTAATATTACATAATTTCCACTTAAGTGAATAACGCTGGGAAAACAGGGCGGAGAAAAAACAATTGTACAGTACAGCCCTGCATGTGGAGGCTGACGTGTGACACGTGCGTGCGTGTGTGTGTGTGTGCGTGCGTGTGCGTGTGCCTACCGTGTGTGTGTGTGTGTGTGTGTGCCTACCGTGTGTGCGTACAGGCGTTTAAGACGGCGGTGTTAATTATGTACAACACGCCAGAGTGCCGGAGGTCTAATTATTTATCATGTACACCATCGTGTACACACCGGCCGTCCCCCTTTTTCCCTTCGGATGGAGACGCCGACTCCATCGCCTGTCCTGACATGACACACACTTCCCTCCGTGTACCAGGCCGCATGGGAGATGGGAGATGGGGGGGGGGGGGGATGTGTGTGTGTGTGTCGTGTGTGTGTGTGTGTGTGTGTGTGTGTGTGTGATCGTCAGCGTTGTGACACAGCGTGCATGTAGCCTTTCTGCATGCCAGAGGGCACAGGAAATAATGTGGAAACGACGTACTCACCCCCCCGCGTGCTCACACACTCCCCCTCCGCACACACCCACACTCGACACACACACACCGCACACACGCACGCACGCACGCACACACGCACCCGCACGCTTTATCTCCCCAGCCGGTGAGCGATGTGTCTGACTGGGACTGTGGCGCCGTGTGTTGGCATGCTGCCAGGCCGCCGTCACCACTCTGACTAATTTGAATATTTAGTGTTCCATTGAGCTCTTAATTGGAGTCAATTGCGACAGCCTTGGCAAGGGCCTGGCGCCTTCATTAAAGGTGAGCCAATTTGTTCCTGCCAGGCAATCGTGCCACACATCACACACACACACACGGGCACACACACACGGGCAAACACACACACACACACACACACACACACACGCTCGGGCGCACAAACATTTCAGGGGTGTGTGTGTGTGCGTGTGTGTGTTGCACGGTGACCAACGGCTGGTGTCTTCATTCGTCGAAGACCTACTCCACAAGAAGTGCGGCAGGATAGCTGGAGTCCATTAGGACTCGGTGCTTGGGAACCGGAAAGGTCGCCGGTTCAAGTGCCCGAAACACCTGGGGCACTGCCTGAGGTGCCCTTGAGCAAGGCACCACCAGACCCCCTACTCTGCTCCCCAGGCACTGTATAAACAATAGCTGCCACTTAATACTAGGAGGGGTAAAATGCAGAGAAACTAATTTCACTGTGAGTGTGTGTACATGTATGTGACCAATGAAGAGGATTCAAACCTACAGATTTAGATTTAAATTGAGATTGAGAAGGCACAGCACTACAGCAGGAGATTACCGTGTGTGCAGGGCACAAGGGGCTCTGGTCATGCAGTTCACATTATGGCCACCGGGACTGAATCACTTCAAATGCTGAACAGGTGACCATAGTAGTATAGCAAACTAAAGTGTTGGACTAAAATCAGGCAGCGAGGTCAAGAGATCACCACATAGATATCATACTTTATGTTAGAAATGTGGATTTTTAATAAGAACCATATTCTAATGAAAAACGTTTTGAGCCATACCTGATCTATGTGGGCACTGCGTATCTGGCTGTTGGTGAGCTCCAGCTTCAGGCGTGTCACTTCCTTCGCCAGCCGGGTCACTTCCTGTTCCTGCTGCCCGGAGGCGGTCAGGTGATTGCGGTGCGAGGCGACGAGACTGCGCTCCAGATCGCTTTTCTCCTTCGACCTGGAACGCAAAGGATTGGGGGTTTGTAAGCTTGTCTCGTCTAAATCTAAATCTAAATCTGGATTAAATCTGGATTAAATCCATTTTATTGGTCACATACATGTACACACACACACACACACACACACACACACACACACACACACACACACACACACACACACACCACACACACACACACACACACACACACACACACACACGGTGAAATTAGCTTCCACCTGAGTTAACATTCACATTAAAATGAGGAAAGTTTCGACGCGAGAATAGAAACCTTAAAGGAGAGACTAAGAACAGAAGTTAGCAATTACTTTCAGCAACTTGAGCTCTGACCCGTTAATACACACACATACCACCATCAACATTCCTTATGGTTTGAGTATTAAAACGCATACATCAAAACAGTTCTCTGCGCGTCAACACATTGGACGCTATGTAATGTTTTGGTCATCTGACTGATTATAATACCATTCAAGGGAGAGAGAAAGAGGAAGAGAGAGAGAGAGAGAGAGAGAGAGAGAGAGAGAGAGAGAGAGAGAGAGAGAGAGAGAGAGAGAGAGAGAGAGAAAAAAGGAGAGAGATGTTTTGTGGATGGAATCATAAATCACGAGGGAAGCAACATCCATATAAGGTCATTGGGAATGAACAGAAAAAGGCAAAGTTGAGAATTAAACAAGAGATACAGAGTGAGAATGAGAGAGAGAGAGAGAGAGAGAGAGAGAGAGAGAGAGAGAGAGAGAGAGAGAGAGAGAGAGCGAGAGACAGAGAGAGGAAGAAGGAGAGTGGAGCTAGGAGAGAGAGAGAGAGAGAGAGAGAGAGAGAGAGGAGAGAGAGAGAGAGAGAGAGAGAGAGAGAGAGTTGAGCAAGACAGAGAGAGAGAGAGAGAGAGAGAGAGAGAGAGAGAGAGAGAGAGAGAGAGAGAGAGAGAGAGAGAGAGAGAGAGAGAGAGAGAGAGAGAGAGGAAGGAGAGAGTGGAGCTAGGGAGAGAGAGAAGAGAGAGAGAGAGAGAGAGAGAGAGAGAGAGAGAGAGAGAGAGAGAGAGAGAGAGAGAGAGAGAGAGAGAGAGAGAGAGAGAGAGAGAGAGAGAGAGAGATACAGAGCGAGAGAGACAGAGCGAGAGACAGAGAGAAAGAGAGTTGAGCAAGACAGAGAGAGAGAGAGACAGAGAGAGAGCGAGAGCGAGAGCGAGAGAGAGAGAGAGAGAGAGAGCGAGGGAGAAGTGAGGAAAAGGAATTCATAGGCGAGGGGGAGTTGTGTAAACTCTTGATATTACTGTGTCTCCAGCTTAGTCCTTATCTGAAGGATAGCTCTTTCAGACTCCGCCAGATGTTGCACTTGCTCAGCGCAGCGCTGAAACATAGGAGGCACATGGGACAAATGCGCGCGCGCACACACACACACACACACACACACACACACACACACACACACACACACACACACACACACACACACACACACACACACACACACACACACACACACACACACACACACACACACACACACACACACACACACACACACACACACACACACACACACACACAGTAGAGTGGAATATATTTATGGAAAAACTGAAAAATACCGACACACATTTTTGGGAATGTTTAGCGAGTACCACAGACAACTGAGAGTTGTTTGGCCGGGGTAAAGCATGGCGCTCACAGACAACATACATGTATTGAATGAATAAATGAATACATGAATGAATGAATGGATGGATGAATGAATGAATGGATTCCGGGGCTCGGGAATTAGTTCACTTGCGGATTCACCGGCGGCGCTCGCTCACTCGCTCCAGTCCCAAGTGTAAAAAGCTGCACACAAACCCACCCCCCCCCTCCTTTCCCTCCTCTGTCTCTCCCTTCCTCCCTCCTCTCTCCCCCCCCTCCCTCCCTCCTTTTCTTCCCCCTCCCTCCCTCCTTTCCTACCACTCCCTCTCTCTCTCTCCCTCCCTCCTCTCTCCCCCTCCCTCTCTCTCTCCCCCTCCCTCCCTCCTTTCCTCCTCCCTCCCTCTCTCCCCCTCCCTCCTTTCCTCCCCCCTTTCTCCCTCCCTCTCTCCCTCTCTCCCTCCCCCCTCCCTCTCTCTCCCTCCCTCCCTCCTTTCTCCCTCTCTCCCTCCCTCCCTCCCCTGCTTAACACCACTACACGGAATCTGAATGAATGAACAGCTCCGACGCTCCTCCCGGCTTTACCTCTCGCAGCTGCCGCAGCTCGTCTGTCAGGAGGCTGAGGCGCTCGCCGTCCTGATGGGAGCGGCGGGTCTGCCGGTGAAGGATTAGCTCTCGCTCACACGTCGACGTCTATACGGAGGGAGGAAGGAAGGAAGGAAGGAAGGGAGGGAAGGAAGGAAGGAAGGAAAGAAAAAAAACCTCCAATCAAAATCAAAGGGAGAGGGAATCAAGTGTGGGAGTGGAGGCGAGGCGAGGCGAGGCGAGGTGAGGAGACTTATGAAGCACCCTTCACAGAGCGGAGGCCCAGGTGCTTTTTTACATGGGTAGGAGAGCACGTTGAAATCGTTAAATCACAATAAAATAAGTCATCATCAAAGAGGAATGTGGGATAAAAGTACAAAATGGTAATGGTATACTGTATATATAAATAAAAAATATATATATATAAAAAAAATAAAAAAAGATATATATATATAAGTGCTGTCTTAACCCGGTCTAGACTAGAATCATACCGATTACTCAGAATACCACACCGCCAATGGTTAATTTTCTATACACACGCGCCCATACGCACACACATGCCCACGCACGCACACACACACACACGCCCACACACACGCATGCACACACACACACACACGCATGCACACACACACAAAAACACATACGCCCACATGCACACACACACGCCCACACACACACACACCCATGCACACACACACACACCCATGCACACACACACACAAAAACACACACGCCCACATGCACACACACACACGCCCACATACACACACACACACACACACAGGCACACACACGGTGTCACACACACACAGGCACACACACACACACACACACACACAAGGACAGAGAGGACAGGGTGAAGGTTAGGGAAGAGAGATGCATACTTGTAATTCACAAGACAATGTCCCCATACATCCACAGTAACCTCCTACATTAAGTCAACAGCAAAGAACCAAGCAAGTTATTTGTAGCTCACCATCTCGTATTTTATACGAGATGGTGAGCTACACTTATTTTCTTCTTTTTTTCCTCAGATGAAATGATCGCTGTGTTTTTTTCAAAATGATTGAATGAATCGATGTTCTCTTCCCATTTCCACCCTCCACCCTCACCCACACCAACAGTGTTATAGAGATAGTCGAAAAGAGTTCCGTCCACAAGAGAACGCGAAAAACCCGACTTGGAGCTTGGGAAACCGGAAGGTCGCCGGTTCGAGTCCCCTTGGAAACACCTGGAGCACTCCCTCGAGGTGCCCTTGAGCAAGGCACCAGAGCCCCCGACACATAGATGTGACCAATGAAATGGACATTCAAAATTCAACAGATTTACCATTTAGATTTAGATTTAGATGAAACATGAGCATGCCAGGCCAGTAGGTGGCGATACAACTCAAAAGAGACCGTAGAAAAAAAAGTCATTGAGGAGCACACGAGTCGGAGAATTCCATCCGTGGGCTGCTTCTCCTTGAGCGGTGGAACAACCACCACCACACTCGGGGGTAAACATGTAATCAAACCCAACAGTACTTAAAAGCCACACACAGTAAACACACGTGTAGGTTTGTAGGTTCCTGGCACATGGGGGGTGGGGCGGCGGCTCCGGAACCGTGTGTGTGTGTGTGTGTGTGAAATAACATGTGTACATCACGCATATGATGTCCTTGTTTTTGGCGGGAAGTCTCTGGTTCAACCGCTCCATTCCAATACACAGAAAACAGAGTTTTGAGTTTAAAGAGTTCAGAATTTTTCGATGACCTGAAAAACGCAGTTTTTTTTACTGTGGACCGGAAGCCAAAATGCTGAGAAAATGCTACCTTTTTAGAAATACTTACATATATATATATATATATATATATATACAGTATTTATAAATATATATATATATATACACACACACACACGGACACACCTCGTGTGGACGAGGTCTAAGGGAAGAATAACTCAAGGGCCCTAAATAAACAAGACACAAAGTCAGCAATTGTAGGTCTCAGTCTGTTGGGACTGTTAGGCTTGGGAACCGCAAGGTCAGCGGGTTCAAGTCCCCAAAACACCTGGGGCACTGCCGAGGTGCCCCTTGAGCAAGACACCACCAGACCCCCTACACACTGCTCCCCGCTGTATATACACAATAGCTGCCCCACTGCTCCTAACACTAGGATGGGTTAACTGCAGAGAAACACATTTCACTGTGTGTGTGTGTGTGTGTGTGTGTGTGTGTGTGTGTGTGTGTGTGTGTGTGTGTGTGTGTGTGTGTGTGTGTGTGTGTGTGTGTGTGTGTGTACATGTATGTGACCAATAAAGAGGATTCAATCGCTCCAGATTTAGATGTATAAC
>CM051020.1:12528690-12553690 GCA_027704905.1 Muraenolepis orangiensis
TGTTCTAATCTGGATCAGAACTTGGGGAGTTACGTCTAATGATGGGCCCCGCTAGTTAGGTGAGCGCAGGTTCACCGCGGCCCGGGTTTAACCGGGAGGGGGATTAGCCGGGTTCACCGAGACTAATGCCGGCACCGCGGTAACGTAATGGCGGGCTAATGCAGGAGCTAACCGACAATTATACAGACTGTGGGGGGGCCAGAGAGAGAGAGAGAGAGAGAGAGAGAGAGACGAGACAGAGACAGAGACAGAGAGAGAGAGAGAGAGAGAGAGAGAGAGAGAGAGACAGAGACAGAGACAGAGACAGAGACAGAGACAGAGAGAGAGAGACGAGAGAGAGAGAGAGAGAGAGAGAGAGAGAGAGAGACGGAGAGAGACATGGAATGGATAGGAGGCCGAGAGTAGGGAAATGACTGAAAACAATAATGTATCATATATTTAAAATATAAGTTTATATACACAGACATGCACGAATATAGATATACATATTTATTGAATCAATAAAATAAATACAAATAAATAAATGATGTATATATTTTTTTTAATTGTTTTTATTTGGTATTATTGATTACTGTTTTGGTCTATTGCTTTGGCCCAATCGTCAAATGATAATGAATCATTTCAAAACTAAAGATTTTAAATTCTTCTCATTATTTGAAACAAATTGCAAATCTTTCAGCACATCTACGTATTAAAACCTTAGTGATCTAAACGTATTGGGTTGCTTCTCAGTCAAACACGCATGAATTATACATATATACATATATATATATATATATATATATATATATATATATATATATATATATATAGAGCACAATTAAAGCTCATTCAATTGTCCAAATCCTTGGGGGGCAAATACCCCACGAATATCATTACAGTTACATGGATTTATTTTTGTTTTGCAACTTTCCAACATTAAAATAGGTTTTAAAAACCCCCCGTCAGGTGACAGGTGAACAGCAGAGCAGCGCAGGTGACAGGTGAGCTTTGAGGGAGAAGATTTCCCCCCCGTTGCATCAGGAGGGAAACATGTTATGTCGGCGGTGATGTGGAGGAATAATCTGTGGCCAGACACACCGGAGTGATAGGAAAGAGTGAGCAACCCAAGCTTCCCTGTGTTACAGTATTTCTAATGTTTTTGTACCCATGTATTTTTGTTGGGGTTATTACATTGTGCTGTGTATAATGTTCTGCTCACTGCGGTGCCTGAAAGTAACTTTTAGTAAATACAAATAGTGATAATTGCCATGGAATTGTGAGTGCAATGTATGTGTAATGTACAACCTTGTACTTGTTGTTGTTGGATGGATGGGCATCTGAATCTAGTATTCAGTTAGATACACAAAGAGAACATTTGTAGTACGCTAAACCTTCAGTGTCAATGGAATATTGACTGAAAAATGGCTATCAGGAACATGTCCAGGGTCCACTGCCATACTGCCCACACATCTCTACATATTGACAATGCCAAAGAAACTTTTTCGTTCTGAGTGCATTGACTTTTTGTATGAGACAATGACGCAAAGTTGAAGCACGAGTCCCATGAGGAATGACCATCTTCAGGTGAGCTATTTGGCCAAATGCACCTAGAGCTTTGAGAATGTTGAGGACTGTTTCAAGAAGTGAGCCAAAGCAATTGTGAGAAACTGAATTAGCATTATATATATATATATATATATATATACGTATACAAATATATATATATACGTATACAAATATATATATATATACGTATACAAATATATATATATATACACATACATACGTATACATATATATATATATGTATATATACATATACAGATATACATATCTAGACATATATACAGAGAGAGAGAGAGACGAGAGAGAGAGAGAGAGAGAGAGAGAGAAATATAATATATACGATTATAGAAAGAAAAGTCTCCTTTCTTCATATTATTTTGTTCCAATGGCTTACATACAGCACGCTAAACGACCCCGGAGCACGTGCAGTCGTGCACGGCAAACACGCAATAACTTACTAATAATCAATTTATCAATCAATCAATCACACACAACACCACCCCCCCCCCCCCCCCCTCCCCAACGATAGGTAATATAGCCACGGTTATAGCTTCGGTTTGGAACAATTATGGTGGATTTAGCCAGCTCTCTTTGACTGCCGGATGAAACAAGGCTTTCTTGTGACCATAATCAAGAGCTTGTGCTTCGCTAGTGGGGAAAATCAGCAGCCCTCATTAAAATAATGGGGGGGAAAGAAAGCACACACACACACACACACACATGCGCGCACACACACACACGCACACACACACACACACACAGTGTTGACCCCCGCATGACCAGCTGGGGGCCAAAAGCGAATGCCACCGTTTATATCAGAGGGATATATGCAAATGTCACATGACACCCTCCCTCGTCTGCTAACGCCTCGATTCTTCTTCTTCTTCTTCAATTATTTTTCGTCTCCTCAAGCGTGTTCTCATCTCATCTTGGTTTTTGTCTTTGTTTTTGTTTTGAGAGAGAGAGAGAGAGAAACAACGATAGAGAGACACTGACCATCTCTGCGGCTTGGCGCTGGCCTGCCTCGTCCCGCACCGCTCTCTCCGCGAGGGCGGTGACCTCCGCCTCTCTCTCCCGGGCGGCGGTCTGCTCCGATGGACTGTGCTGCCTCCAGTGCTCGGCCTCCACCTTGTGGCTTGCCGCTTTGACCGCCTCCAGGTCAGAGGTCAACCGGCTGATAGACTCCGCCTGGGACCGTACCTGGGAGCGGAAGACAAACAGTCAGACAGACAGACAGACAGACAGAGTGATAGATAGACAGGCAACAGATAGAGAATAGAACTTCCACGGGTCGCGGAGGTAGAAGCTCCAAACTTCCCCTTTTCCCTTTCCCTGGCCACATTAACCAGCTCTGAATGGGGGATCCCGAGGGGTTCCCAGGCCAGGCCTGGAGATGTAGTCACTCCACCTGGACCACCTGGGTCTGCCCCGAGTGTTGACACACATTCACATGCATATACTTCAACTGCAATGTCCACATTTACCTTTTTAAGTTTTCTTTTATTTCCCCTGTGTGTATTTTCTTAAGTTTATTTCACCTGGTCTTATTATCACATATTTGATTGCAATGTTTTCCTATTCTAGTGTATCTTTCATTTAATTCACACTGTTTGTTTTTCGTTTCACAATTGCTTTGGCAATGTTAACTAATGTTTCCAATGCCTACAAAGCCCTCCTTTGAATTGAATTGAATTGAATAAACAGAGGCAGACAGACAGACAGACAGTCAGTCAGTCAGTCAGTCAGTCAGTCAGTCAGTCAGTCAGTCAGTCAGTCAGTCAGTCAGTCAGTCAGTCAGTAAGTCAGTCAGTCAGTCAGTCTGTATACCTGTTGCTGGCTGGCGCACAGCTGGAGGCGGAGCTGCTGTCGGTGTTGCTCCTTCTGTCCTGCCGCGTCCTCCCCCTCGCTGACTTTCGCCCTCAGTAGACGAGCCGCTTCCTGTTGACCTCTGACCTCCTCGTTCAGACGCCTGACTTCCCCCTGCAGGGCGGACATCTAGCCCAGAGTAATGGTCCCAAAAAAACGGTAAAAACATCTTGTCAGAGAGAAAAGAAAAGAGACTGTACTGCTGCTAACTGCTGAATCGGTGCAAACAGCACAGGCGCACTCATCAAAGCACAGAGACTCAGGAGAGAGAGAGAGAGAGACACAAGTTGTTGTCGTTCTACCTTTCTATCTTCTGTTCTATTAAGAACAGTCCGGTAGTGAACGCCACGGTCACCGAGGACACGAGTGAGCATCCATTTCCTTCCTAGTTTCTTGGGGCCGCGTCAACACCAAAGCCCACCTCTATGTGAGGTTTCTACACGTTACATTAAATGACATTTAGCAGACGCTTTTGTCCAAAGAGACATACGTACGTGCGTTCATCAAAGGTGGGTAAGAGAACAACTCGTCACCGGGAGTCAAAAGTGCAATTAATTCCTAACAAGTCGCCAAGAACTGAGCCTGTGCTCGGGTAGAAGTAGAATCAGGTAAAAGTACAATAAGTTGGCAAACAATAGAACAATATGTAATTAACACGCAAACAATCTACTAAGAAAGACGCTAGTAAAAAAAGTGATAAGAGGACGCGCTAGGAGGAAGGATCCGGGTGGTTTTCAGGTGAGTTTTCAGCCTGCTACGTTCACCGCCCCCAGGTGAGCTGCTGGTGTGTGTGTGTGTGTGTTTGTGGGATTTGTATACACAACACATTACATACAAAGCACTAGCCTTGTGCTTTGCTCACTGTGGACCCGACATATATGAGAGAGAGAGAGAGAGAGAGAGAGAGAGAGAGAGAGAGAGAGAGAGAGAGAGAGAGAGAGAGAGAGAGAGAGAGAGAGAGAGAGAGAGAGAGAGAGAGAGAGAGAGAGAGAGAGAGAGAGAGAGAGAGAGAGAGAGGAGAGAGAGAGAGAGAGAGAGAGAGAGAGAGAGAGTACATTAAACACTTAGACACACCTCCTCCAGGGTCCCGCTGTGGGTCTGCTGATTGGTCTTCATCTCTGCCCTCAGCTGGATTATCAGCTGATCTCTGCTCCTCACCTGCACCAGGGGGACGCACACACACACACACACACACACCACACTTACTTTGATTGTACACCAAGACACAGTCTCTCCCACACATATTGAAACCACATCATCATTATCCCAAATTCAAAACAATGAGTTAATTAATGTTATATCATTACACATTTGGATAGAGGATTCAGTCATGCAAAGCAGGTGGTTTGTTGGTAGTAGAAAAAACATACAGAACAATTCATATCAATTGTGTCCAAGCAATTCAAATAACAGACGAACAACCGCGCGGGGTGATGAACGCTCGACGAGGGACAAACACACGTACACTCAGACTCACACGAGACACAAGGAGACACAAGGAGACACAAGGAGACACAAGGAGACAGAAGATGACAGACGGAGACAGACGGAGACAGACAGAGACCGAAGAAGATGGAAGGAGACAGACGGTGATAGACAGAGACAGAAGGAGACAAAGAGAGAAGAAGACAGAAGGAGACAGAAGGAAATGGAAGGAGACATACAGAAGGAGACAGAATGAGAAAGAAGGAGACACAAGGAGAAAGACTAAGACAGAAGGAGACACAAGGTGACAGACAGAGACAGAAGGAGACAGACAGAAGGCAGAACGAGACAGAAATAGATGGAAGGAGACAGAAGGAGACACAGCAGACAGGAGACAGGCGGAGACAGAATGTGGACAGAATGAGACAGACTGAGACTGAAGGAGATGGAAGGAGACAGACAGAGACAGACAAAGAGAGAAGAAGACAGAAGGAGACAGCAGGAAACAGAAGGAAAGGGAAGGAGACAGACAGAGACAGAAGGGGACAGACTGAGACAGAAGGCGATAGAAGAAGACAGAAGGAGACAGATAGAGACACAAGGAGACACAAGGAGAAAGACTAAGACAGAAGGAGACATAAGGAGACAGACAGAAGGCAGAAGGAGACAGACAGAGAGCTAAGAAGACAGAAGGAGACAGCAGGAGACAGAAAGAGATGGAAGGAGACAGAAGGGGACAGACAGAGGACAGACGGAGACACAGGAGACAGAAGAAGACAAAAGGAGACAGAAGAAGACAGAAGGAGACAGACGGAGACAGAAGGAGACACAAGGAGAAAGACTAAGACAGAAGGTGACAGACGGAGACAGAAGGAGACAGACAGAGACAGAAGGAGACAGAAGGAGACAGACAGAAGGAGACAGACAGAGAGCTAAGAAGACAGCAGGAGACAGAAAGAGATGGAAGGAGACAGACGGAGACAGATGGAGAGACAGGAGACAGGCGGAGACAGAAGCGGACAGAATGAGACAGAAGGAGACAGACTGAGACAGACGGAGACAGACGGAGACAGACGGAGACAGACGGAGACAGAAGCAGACAAAAAGAGACAGAAAGAGACAGGAGACAGAAGGAGAAAAAATTAGACAGAAGGAGACAGACAGAAACAGAAGACAGAAGGAGACAGACTGAGACAGACTGAAACAGAAGAAGACAAAAAGAGAGAAGGAGAAGGAGAAAGCAGGAGACAGATGGAGACAGCCAAGGACAGAATGAGACAGAAGGAGAAAGACAGAAACAGAAGGAGACAGAAGGAGACATAAGGAGAGAGAAAGAGACAGGAGACAGACAGCGACAGACGGGGACAGAATGAGACAGAAGGAGACCGACAGAAACAGAAGGAGACAGGAGACATAAGGAGAGAGAAAGAGACAGACAGAGACAGAAGGAGATGGAAGGAGACCGAAGGGGACAGACAGAGGACAGAAGCAGACAGAAAGAGAAATAAGCAGATAGAAAGAGACAGAAGGGAGACCGAAAGCAGACGTAAAGAGACATCAGCGGATAGAAGGAGACACAGAAGGAGAAAGAAGCAGACAGAAGGAGACAGAAGGAGACCTCGAGGTGGGCGGTGCGGTATTTGCGGTGGCCGCGGGCCAGGTCGCCCTCTAATCGCTCCTTGGTCCGAGCGTAGCCCTGGCTCTGCTTCTCCATCTTGGCGGCGAGTCGGTCTGTTTCCCGCTGCAGCAGCTCCACGGCGCTCTGTTTGCCCAGCAACTTGAAAGTAAACAATAACAAATGAAAAGAAAAATACATTTAACGATAAATATAGCTACCGCACTACTCGCTCACAAAGTCATTCGATCGCCCATGACATCAGCGGGTAAATAGGGGAGAAGACATGTGGTTTTATATATATATATATATATATATATATATATAGATATATATATATATATATATATATATAGAGAGACATTTCAAGATTGTGAGATGAAAGAAGAAGAGAGAAATGGAAAGAAGAGAGAAATGGAAAGAAGAGAAGATCGAGAGATGAATAGGGGGGAGAAAGAGAGAGAAGGGGGGGGGGGGGGGGAGAGAAAGTAAAAGAGAGAGAGAGAGAGAGAGAGAGACAGTGAGAGAGCCAGAGAAAGAGACAGACAGAGAGCCAGCGGAGAGAGATAAGCTGATCCTACCTCTCTCTGACAGTTGGATCGCTGCGTCTGCATCTCCTCCAGCTCCTTCACCAGGGCACCCAGCTTGTCCTCCCTCCGCTCAATCTGACAAACACACACAAACACAAAACAACGTCAACCCAAACATATAGGATAACCATGACGGTATAATCATCATCCCCGAGTCATTTACACATTTGATGTGTGTCCAGTATAACAGTGGGCCCTACAGTCAATGCAACAGTGTGTTACAGCAGATATTTTACTTTTTTATTTAAAAGTAAAAGTACTTTTCTTTTTTAATGCAACTATTTTGACAAACAAACCCCCGTCCTCCAAAGTAAGTTGTATATTCGGGGAGGGACATTCTTTTTTTTAATGAATATAAATATTGTGACATGAGCAACGGGTAATGACCGAAGGGACGAGATCACGAATACAAGATGAGGCCGAAATGAGTTTCCTCAGGAGGGTGGCTGGTATCTCCCTGAGGGATAGGGTGAGAAGCTCAGTCACTCGTGAGAGACTCGGAGTAGAGCCGCTGCTCCTTCGCGTAGAAAGGAGCCAGTTGAGGTGGTTCATCTAGTGAGGATGCTTCCTGGTCGCCTCCCGAGGGAGGTTCTCCAGGCACATCCAACTGGGAAGAGACCACGGGGCAGACCGAGGTACAGGTGGGGTGATTACATCTCCACGCTGGCCTGGGAACGCCTCGGGATCCCCCAGTCAGAGCTAGTCCATGTTGCCAGGGAGAGGGAAGTTTGGAGTCCCCTGTTGGAGCTGCTACCTCCGCGACCCGATTACGGATAAGCGGGAGAAGATGGATGGATGGATGGATAAATATTGTAATATTGCATATGATTTGGTGGACATGGACATTAAACGGGTGTTGCAAATACTTATATATATATTTTTTTGCGCTTTTGATTCTGTCATCCCGAACGTGTACGTTGGTATTCAGATGCACTTAATATTAACATTTTCAAGTACCCCCTGCGCAAGTACCCCTAGGGGTACACGTACACCCATTTGGGAACCACCGTCCGATGGGACTTGGGGCTTGGGAACCGGAAGGTCGCCGATTCAAGTCCCCTGGAAACACCTGGGGCACTGCCGAGGTGTCCTTGAGCAAGGCACCACCAGACCCCCTCGACACTGCTCCCCCTGGTGGGGCTGCTGTATATATGATGAGCTGATGCCCACTGCCCCTCATACTAGGATGGGTTGAATGCAATGAGAAACACATTGTGTACACACATGGAGTACATGTACATGACCGATAAAGAGGATTCAAATCCTCCAGATTTAGATTTAGATACGTACACATTTCATTGGTCTAAGGGTGACAGGGGAGGTCAGCGTTCAGCAGGAAACACACAGAAGCTCTCCGGTGGCCCGAAGAGGCCCGGCCTCGCTATTGCCTCACCTCGCCCTGGGCTGTGCTGCCGGTTGTTAGCGGCCGGCGGGTGACGCCATGCAAATAGAAATGTCTGTTTACGCTTCACCCTCGAGTGTGGACGTGGTCCGAGGACTGTTTGTGTTTGTTTCCTTGGTGACCTGCTCTAATTACCCACTTCAACCCCGCACACACACACACACACAAACACACCGCATTCATCTATTTGTGTGTGTGTGTGTATGTGTGTGTCAGATTGCGTGGGTGTGACAGACTGAATATTTGAGTTTTATGATTTTTCTTCCCCTTTTCCGTCTCTCTTTGTCTTTCTCTGTATCTGTCTCTCTCGGTATCTCTGTCTCACTTTGCCTTTCTCTGTAACTGTATCTCTGTATCTCGGCCTCTCTCAGCCTCTCTCAGCCTCTCTCTGCCTCTTTCTGCATCACTGTCTCTCTCTGCATCACTGTCTCTCTCTGCATCTCTCTCTCTCTCTCTCTCCTCTCTCTCTCTCTCTCTCTCTCTCTCTCTCCTCTCTCTCTCTCTCTCTCTCTCTCTCTCTCTCTCTCTCTCTCTCTCTTTCTGCCTCTATTGCATCTCTGTCTTTTTCTGTATCTTTGTCTCTCTTGTCCCTCTCTGCCATTCTCTGTATCTGTCTCTCTTTGCCTTCCAGTGTAGCTCTGCTTCTCTCTACCTCTCTCTCTCTCTCTCTCTCTCTCTCTCTCTCCTCTCTCTCTCTCTCTCTCTCTCTCTCTCTCTCTCTCTCTCTCTCTCTCTCTCTCTCTCTCTCTCTCTCTCTCTCTCTCTCTCTCTCTCTCTCTCTCTCTCTCTCTCTCTCTCTCTCTCTCTCTCTCTCGACCTTCCCCACCTCACCTCTCCTTCGTTGCCCTTCATTTCTATCTGTCTCCCTATCTCGCCAAGTCCCCTGTCTCACACACACACACACACACACACACACACACACACACACACACACACACACACACACACACACACACACACACACACACACACACACACACACACACACACACACACACACACACACACACACACACGTGTGCTTGGGAGCGGGGTGTGGCTGGGCGGGGGGGGGTGCAGGGTTGAGGCCTCGTTTGTAACTGTCCGAGGGCGATTGATGGAGTTAACTTCTGGCTCTCTGACCTTTCACCCCTCCTGTCGTCACACGGCCTGAGCTCCGCAGCCCCGCCTGGGCCCTGAGTTACGGGGCGGGGCGCAATCGTATATCACACGTACACGTATAAATGTTTAGTCCACGCACGCACACACACACACACGCGCACACACACACACACACACACACACATACACACACATGAAACAAAACCAAAAAAAGTGTGTGAGAGCAGCGCCAAGGCTGAGAGAAGACCCACTGGCACACCTGTGAGCACACACACAGGTGTGTCCGCTCCAAAACACACCAAGGTCATTTTTTAAGGGGACTTATTATATATATCCCCGTCATTCGTAAACTGTAGATCTTAGCCAGAGCCGACCCAACGTATATTACATATGAATGTGTGATACATCTTGATGGATGTGCATGCATGGCTGTGTGTCCGTCTGTTTCTGTGTGTGTGTGTGTGTGTGTGTGTGTGTGTGTGTTTCTGTGTGTGTGTGTTTATGAGTGTTTGTGTCTTTTTGTGTGTCTTTGTGTGTCAGATTGTTCTTCAGATTGTGTGTGTGTGTTTGTTTGTTAAATGTTGCATGTGTTTTATGTGTGTGTGTGTATGTGTGTGTGTGTGTGTGTTTCTGTGTGTTTACTTGTCTGTTTCTGTGTGACTGTTTATGTGTGTGTGTGTGTGTGTGTGTTTCTCTGTGTGTGTGTGCGTGTGTGTTTGTTTCTGTGCATGGCTGTGTGTGTGTGTCTGTGTCTGTTTCTGTGTGTGTTTTTGTGTGTCTGCTTCTGTGTGTGTGTGTGTGTGTGTGTGTGTGAATCCCCATTGTGAGTGTGCGTGATAGGCAGCTTGAGCGTTGGTAAACACTAGAGGATGCCGTGTCAAAACAGACAACGGCTCAAAAAACGACGCGCTAACTAGGTCAATGACTAACTTTAAGCGGGAGAAAAAACTTATGAGTGAAGCGTCGCTGTGTTCGCACATTTGCGTGAGTGTGCGTCTGTGTGTGTGTTTGTGTGTGTGTGTGTGTGTGTGTGTTTGTGTGTGTGTGATAAGCTCCGGAACGAATCTGCAGGAGGGGACCTCCCAATATCCGAGGTATTTTTAAATCAATGGGCTCTTAAGCGAATCCGTGTCTCAACACTCAGATATATACACACACACACACACACACAAACACACATGAAACACACACACACAGACACACAGACACACACACACACACACACACACACACCTCAGTAGCACGAGAAGGATCCCTACTGACAGGCAATGACAAGCTGAAGTGAGGGGAGGTGAGGTGGGAGGGAGGGAATATTTAAGTGTGTGTGTGTGTGTGTGTGTGTGTGTGTGTGTGTTGTGTGTGTTTTGGGATTTCAGTAAAGCGAAAATAAAACATAAATGAGCCAATATGGGAGATGAGACCAGACGAGTCAAAAGTGGGATGTAGTAAACAGACGGAGATGGAGAGGAGAGGGAAGGGGGTGGGGCTTAGAGAGATGACTATCCCGGTTGGCTGGCTGGGAAACACATTTGAAGAACGCTAATGCGTCTCGTTCTCCTCCAATGAGGGGTATGGACAACCACTTCTGTTAACCGCACTGTAAATGTTCTTGCGCCAATCTCCCCATCATTATTTTATGTATTTCCATCTCTCATGTGTCTGCTTGCCCATCTGTCTGTCTGCATGTCTAATTCAGCTCTCTCTCTCTTTGTACGTCTGTCTGTCTGCCTGCCTGTTTAATTCAACTCTCTCTAGGTCCTTCTGTCTGCCTGTCTAATTCAGCTCTCTCTAGGTCCATCTGTCTGTCTGTCTATGTGTCTGTTTAATCCAGCTCTCTCGAGGTCCGTCTGTCTGTCTGCATGTCTAATTCAGCTCTCTCTAGGTCCGTCTGTCTGTCTGTCTGTCGGTCTGTCCGTTTAATCCAAATCTCTGGAGGTCTGTCTGTCTGCATGTCTAAACAGCTCTCTCTAGGTCTGTCTGTCTGTCTGCCTATTTAACTTAACTCCCTCTTGGTATGTCTGCCTGTCTGTCTGCCTGTTTATTTAAGCTCTCTCTTGGTCTGTCTGTCTGTCTGCCTGTTTAATTCAGCTCTATCTAGGTCCGTTTGTCTGTTTAATTCAGCTCTCTCTAGGCCTGTCTGTCCGTCTGTTCAATTCAGCTCTCTCTAGGCCGGTCTCTCTGTCTGACGGCATACCTCCTTCCGGCATGAGTTCATGATGGGAGAGTTTCATGGCCAAGTCCCACTCCAACAATCTTAGTGTGTGTGTGTGTGTGTGTGTGTGTGTGTGTGTGTGTGTGTATACGTGTGTGTGTGTGTGTGAGTGCGTGTACATATGTGTATGCATGTGCATGCGTGTGCGTGTGTGTGTGTCTGGCAGGATGAGGGTCCAGGCCTCTCCCGGGGACAAAGCCTCTTGTCATGTTAATGGCTTCACTACAGTCGACTCTCACAGCAGAGAGAGTCTGGACAAGCACTACCCTCAGACCGCATGTTTAACTACAGAAACATATGGTCAACTGTGTGTGAGTGAGTGTGTGATGTGTGTGCATGCGTGTGTGCTTGTGTGTGTGTGTGTGTGTGTGTGTGTGCTTGTGTGTGTGTATGCATGTGATGTGTGTGCATGCGTGTGTGCTTGTGTGTGTATGTGTGTGAGTGAGTGCATGTGATGTGTGTGCATGCATGTGTGTGTGTGTGTGTGGGTGTGTGTGCTTGCGTGCGTGCGTGTGTGGAAGCACACGGTGTGAGACAAAGAGATAGATGAAAGAAGAAAAAAAAACAGTGACATATAGAGAGCTATTGATGGAAATACAAATTTTTTTGAACAAAACCATGCTTATAAATAATAAAAAAATAATAATTATATATATATATATATACAGTAAATATATATAGTATAGGAGAGAGATTGTTTGTTGTGTGGATTATGTGTCATGTGTGCATGCGTATTCGATTTAGGATTAGATCTAACATTTGTTTCTTGTCTGTGCGTACAGGCCACTCCCTCTCTACATGCAAGCCCCGCCCACGCGGCAGAGTGAGCTCTTGTCTGGCAGGTTGAGGGCCTTTTGAGGGCCCAGAATGTTCCGGACGCCTGGAGATGTCAGTTTTACATATTCATACAAGTTCATCCAGGAAGGGTCTGTCTTTTGTTCAATACTTGGCTGAGAGAAAACGACAGAGACGGACGAGCGACAGCGTGTGTCTGGTGTGTGTGTGAGAGAGAGAGAGAGAGAGAGAGAGAGAGAGAGAGAGAGAGAGAGAGAGAGAGAGAGAGAGAGATAGGAGAGTGCATTCCAAATGAAGGGGGGAGTGTTCACATTATTTGTACAGCTGTGCTAATGTTAGGACATTTAGGCCTGCAAAGAAAAATACTTAACTACACCGTGTTCCCCCCCATTCACTTGTATGAGAGCACATACATACACATACACACACACACACAGCACAGATGCATGCACATACACACACACACATACATTGTCATTCTCGATATCCTGATGCCGTGAGGTGTGAGTGAGTGATTAATTACAAATGAGTATGTGTGAGAGAGAGAGAGAGAGAGAGAGAGAGAGAGAGAGAGAGAGAGAGAGAGAGAGAGAGAGAGAGAGAGAGAGAGAGAGAGAGAGAGAGAGAGAGAGAGAGAGAGAGAGAGAGAGAGAGAGAGGCAGGGGGGTGTGGGAGAAAGCCTGTGTGTGTGTGTGTGTGTGTGTGTGTGTGTGTGTGTGTGTGTGTGTGTGTGTGTGTGTGTGTGTGCCGTAGATCAGAGGAACAGCACAGCTTTCAGTGGGTAAAGCAGGGCCAGATGTGGAGCAGAAACCAGATCTCTGGACAGAGAGAGTAATGGCCCAACTGTTGACTTAACCAATCCAAACATCAAAGAGACACACACTCAAACTCACACACACACACACACACACACACACACACACACACAGTAGACCATTGGAGACAGTTCTATTTGATCACGGGTCATGTGCTTGGGGGCCCACTAGAGAAAATGCTGGTGCATTGGCCGTAGTCTCGTCTATGAAACACAGTAATGGACACTGCAGCAACAATAACATGGGTTGTAACTCTTAGGATATGCGGATTTGCTTTGAAAGATCAAGATGGAGAAGAGAAAAAAAGGAAAAGAAAAGAAAAGAAAAAAAAGAAGGAAAGAAAGACATACCTCCATACTGTACCTGTGCCGCCCGCCCCCCCCTTGAAAACACACTTTGTTGTTGGCAATGAATCAATAAATGTAGCCGATCAATACTTAATACTAAATACACCAATCAATCAATCAATGCTGCTAAGAGGTAGCACCCTGACTGGAGCGACGGCTGGGGTAGGCCCCTTGCTCCAGGCTCCACTCCCTGGTCTGTGAGGACCAAACAAGGACCACTTGGCCTGGTTCTCTGTCTCTATCAACCCCAAGTGATGCTCGCAACCTCCAGCGTGGCTCTCAAACACTAAAGGACCATCAATGGATATCAATGACCAGATATATATATATACTGAATATATACTGTGTATATATACATAAAAATTATAAATATATATAAATAATACATACAATACATATACCTATATATAACATATATGGATATATCTCTCTCTTTAAATAAATAAATGTATATATATATAAAAATATGTATATATATATATATATAATCTCTGGTCATTTATATCAGGTCCTGGAAACATACAAATATATATATATATAATCTGGAGGATTGAATCATCTTTATTGGTCAAATACATGTACACACACACACACACACACACACACACACACACACACACACACACACACACACACACACACACACACACACACACACACACACACACACACACACACACACACACACACACACACACACACACACACACACACACAGTGAAATGTGTTTCTCTGCATTCAACCCATCCTATTATTAGGAGCAGTGGGCAGCAGCTATTTTATATACAGCAACCCCAGGGGGAGCAGTGTCAGGGGTCTGGTGCCTTGCTCAAGGACACCTCGGCAGTGCCATATACATATATATATATATATATATATATATATATATATATATATATATATATATATATATATATAAACATATCATGAAACACTACAGATGGACACCTTTGAAAAGAAGGTAGCCCTAATTATGGAGTTGATTTGTGCCTCGCTCCACTGGTGATTGCTGTGCAATGATTAAAATGTGCAGGAGGATATAGACCAGAGAGAGAGAGAGAGAGAGAGAGAGAGAGAGAGAGAGAGAGAGGAGAGAGAGAGAGAATCATTTATATTTTATTCAGGCCGCTGTTTTTTTTTGGGGGGGGGGGGGGGGGGGGGGAGTAATTTCTCCTCATCCCCTTTTTAACCCTTTCTGATCAGGTTCTAAGTATCAGAACATCCCATTAAGCTCACAACTTTTTACTTTTCTTTTGTCCGGCGGCGGCGGCGTCGTCGTAGAAGACAACGTACTCACGGCAATCATTGAATATTACGCTTCTCAAAGAAATACTGAAAAGAAAATTCAATACGTGAACAAATCCCTCACCCTGGAACACCCCTGTTATCGGCACGCCATTGTGGAGAAAGACAATGCGTGGCATCCAAGGGGATATGACTCTACATCCGCCTCCCGGTGACAGCGTGTGCCAAGTTCAATTCCAGCCGATTCTCTCCCTCTTTTAAATGACATTGTGTCATTTGAGAAAAAAAAAAACTATTTTGGAGAACCAACCAATTACAGCTAAATGCCCCACTGATAACGCCAGACACAAACGCTACACTTAAACGGAGGTTCACACGCAAATAAACCAAAAGGTTGTATCAAGGAATAATAATCAAATAAGGATTTCTTCTGGAAGCAGAACACACCCCGAAATGTGTGTCAGTTAATTGGCAATATAAACACACATGATGATTTTATTTTTCCTGTTTATCTTTGTTTTGTTTTTTTACTTCTGTTGTCTTTGCTGCAAATTGGGTCTGCATTATAAATACAATGAATAATATTTATAATTATTATCATTATAACATGGCCAATTGTGCCTGGTTTTCCTTTTTTTTGTTGAACTTTTGTTTATCTTTCGTCTTTTTACTCCAAATTGTGCCTGGTTTACCTTTTTTTCGGCGGTGTGACGCAGGTGGGACAGCTCCTGTCGCAGGCGGCCCACCTCCTGGTTGGCTCTCTGCAGCTGGTCCTGGACCTGAGGTCTCTCCTGGTTGGCTCTCTGCAGCTGGTCCTGGACCTGAGGTCTCTCCTGGTTGGCTCTCTGCAGCTGGTCCTGGACCTGAGGTCTCTCCTGGTTGGCGCTCTGCAGCTGGTCCTGGACCTGAGGTCTCTCCTGGTTGGCGCTCTGCAGCTGGTCCTGGACCTGAGGTCTCTCCTGGTTTGCGCTCTGCAGCTGGTCCTGGACCTGAGGTCTCTCCTGGTTGGCGCTCTGCAGCTGGTCCTGGACCTGAGGTCTCTCCTGGATGGCGCTCTGCAGCTGGTCCTGGACCTGAGGTCTCTCCTGGTTCCCTCTGGTCGAGACCTGGCCCAGGGTCCCCTCCATGCCCTGAGTGGTCTGGAGAGAGAGAGAGAGAGAGAGAGAGAGAGAGAGGAGAGAGAGAGAGAGAGAGAGAGAGAGAGAGAGAGAGAGAGAGAGAGAGAGAGAGCGAGAGAGAGAGAGAGAGGAGAGAGAGGAGAGAGAGAGAGAGAGACTTTTACATTTAGTTCCGCAAAACATATATGTGCAATTCCCCTTCAGTTCTGATGGAGATGGAGAGGGAAAGTGATACAATACAGATATATATATAAAGATAGCAATTAAGAGAGGGAATAAAAGGCAGAGATGAATATTAAAACATCATGAATTATTGCATTATGAATATTGGGAGACATTAAGAGACTAAGAGAGAGAACAATATACAGATAGGCATAGAAAATAGAAAAGAGATAAAGAAAAATATTGAATGAAATAGACAGAGAAAGAGAGCAAGAGCAAGAGATTGAGAGCGAGAGCGAGAGCGAGAGAGAGAGCGAGAGCGAGAGAGAGAGAGAGAGAGAGAGAGAGAGAGAGAGAAAGATGGAAATATAGAGCGAGGGCATGAAATGAATAGAGAGGGAGAACAAGACCAAACCGGGGGGGGGAAAGAAACTGAACGGATGAGGAGAAGAGAAGAGGAGGAGAGGAGAGGAGGAGGAGGAGAGGAGGAGAAGAGAAGGAGAAGGAGGAGAAGGAGGAGGAGAAGGAAGAGGAGGACAGGAGAAGAGGAGAGGAGGAGGAGAAGAACAGGAAAGGAGGAGAGGAAGAGTGGAGAGGAGAGGAGAGGAGAGGAGAGGAGAGGAGAGGAGAGGAGAGGAGAGGAGAGGAGGAGAGAAGGAGGAGGAGAAGGAAGAGGACAGGAGAAGAGGAGAGGAGGAGGAGGAGAAGAACAGGAAAGGAGGAGAGGAGAGAAGAGGAGGAGGAGGAGGAGGAGGAGGAGAGACAGAGAGGAGCAGGAGGAGTGCAGATAATACATGAAGTGTAAGGGTGGAGTGGGGGGGGGGGGCGGGGCCCCCCGGAGAGCTCAGTGCTGGGCCGCTTAGTGATTGAACTGCAAGGGCCCATAAAACCCAGCAGACTACACATCATAAAACGGTGAGGGAGCAGGCCTGAGGGCCCCGGGCCCCCTCAGGTGGGTCGGAGGGCCTTTTGTCTCCTCGCAACAACAACAGAAACCTAACCACAGCGAGGGCCGTTAAAAAGAGACCAGCGGGCCTCCTAGTCACTCCGAGAGAGAGAGAGTCACTAATTGACGGAGAGCTGCGTGATTTGTTGTTGCGCAATGTCATATTTTATAGGAGCGTTACAGAAATTAAAGACCCAAGGAAAGATGAGTTTCAGCAGCACATTTGAGCACCTCTTTCATTTATTTTATTATCATCTACATTTTTTTTTTTACAAGACACTTTTATAATTTTAACTTACGGTGGTTTTCTTTTTTTAAAGGACGCTGCTAGGAAGTTATATCTCCATAAGCTACAGTAAGGCAGAACAGCCAAGAAGTTAAACAACAACAACAATAACATTCATATCGAATGCATTTGAAACACTGCAGTGAGTGAGGGGTGTGTGGGATGAGGAGGAGTGAGCCAGTGGGTGAGGTGGGGGGCGTGGGGGGGGGGGGGAGGAGTCCCAGAGAGAGGAGCGTGAAGAATAGACTTTGAGCCTGCGTCCCTGACCCCCCCCCCCCCCCGTCCCCCCCCGTCCCCCCACCACCACTTCACGGCCCCTTGCTGCTGAAACACGAGCAGCCGAAGACTCTCTCTCTGGTCAAGGACACGGCAAATGGGTTAATTCTCAGTCTAAATCACATCGCTGCGACCATGTCTACTGATGTACCTGGAGGGGGGGGGGGGGCCTGGGGAGAGACAGAGAGTGCGTGTGTGTGTGTGTGTGTGTGTGTGTGTGTGTGTGTGTGTGTGTGTGTGTGTGTGTGTGTGTGTGTGTGTGTGTGTGTGTGTGTGTGTGTGTATAGAGAGAGAGAGAGAGAGAGGGGGGGGGGGGAGGTGGAAGGGGAGTGGTGGAGGAAGAGAGATAGAAACCGAAAGGGCATTTCCATTCATCATGGGCGTGAGTCTTTAATGTTCCCATTCATTACCATTGGACTTGGTGGAACTGTGTGGGAAGTGTGTGTGTAGGAAGTGTGTGTGTGTGTGTAGGGAGTGTGTGTGTGTGTGTGTGTGTGTGTGTGTGTGTGTGTGTGTGTGTGTGTGTGTGTGTGTGTGTGTGTGTGTAAAGGGAGGTAAGAACAAAGTGAGTTAAGAAGAAACAAAACAAGAAAGAATCCAGGGAGGGGAGGGAATATGAAATGGCATAAAAGGAAGAAAGTTATAACAATAGCACTGCAATGACATCCACTCGGCATTCCTGGCTTCTCTCTGGTGGTTAAGTGATATTGAAATGAACATTGGTTCGTTATTGTACCTCCCCCCCACCCCTCCCCTCCCTCCCCTCCCCTCTCTGGTGGAGCTGGGATGGTGGCAATGAGGAATTAAATATGGAGAGAGAGAGAGAGAGAGAGAGAGGGAGAGAGAGAGAGAAGGGCAGGGGAGGGATGGAGGGAGGGAGGGACGGAGGGAGGGATGGAGGGAGGGAGGGACGGAGGGCGGGAGTGTAGGAGGAGCAGAGGGAGGAGAATGATTAAGTGTGAAGGAAGTTGAAAATGAGGAGAATTCCCTGACGTACCTGACTGGAGTTGATTTAGAGAGGGTGGTGCTTTTTCTTTTTTCCTCCTCCGCCTAATTTAAGCACCGAACACTTCCTTCACATGCATGTGAGTGTGTGTGTGTGTGTGTGTGTGTGTGTGTGTGTGTGTGTGTGTGGGTGTGTGAGTGTGTTAGTATGAGTGTGAGCGGGAGTGTATGATTGTGAGTATGAGTGTGTGCATGCCGGGGTTGTGTTTGAGCACAGAGCGCAAATTAATGTGTGCCTGCAAGCCTGTGTGTGTGTGTGTGTGTGTGTGTGTGTGTGTGTGTGTGTGTGTGTGTGTGTGTGGGAGGGGGGGGGGGGGGTGTGTGGACATATTTTGTGCATGTAGAGGTAATTTACATTTGTAAGCACTGTGTGTGTGTGTGAGTGAGTGGACATATTTTGTGTTCAAAGAGTGTATTTACATTTGCAACTGTGTGTAGTGTGTGTGTGTGTGTGTGTGTGTGCGTGCGTGCGTGCGTGCGTGCGTGCCTGTGTGTGTGTGTCTGTGTGTGTGTGTGCGTGTGTGTCACCCTGCACCTTGTTCTGCAGTGCAGCCAGGCTGTCTGGGAGCTGTGAGTTGTCCTGGGACAGCTGTTGACAGCGCTTCTCCTCCTCCAGCGTGTGGAGAGTGTGGAGAGCTCTCTCTATAGACTCCTGAGAGTCTCTCTGCTGAGGAACGGCATCCTTACACACACACACACACACACACACACATATATATATATAAACAGAAATATAAATAGGTAAGTAGATGATGAATGAAGAACGTGCAAAAGAACACATGGAGACACGCACCAAGCACAGACAGCACAATAACTAAACGTAACAATAAATCATAAAAATGATTGTCCAAACACACACACACATACATACAGTATGGACAGTCACCGTCACTATAAACTGAATGCATATTTGAAGCAATGCGGGTGACTCGACTCGACTGTTGGCCTTTGTTTATACTATACTATGAATATACTAAATATACTATAAATATCTAATTTATCAGTTCATATTTGAACATGTTTGTTCCCGTTGGCAGCCTCACGACTGCCAGCCATGGCGTAACATGACCAGTGGCGATTGTGCAATGGAACGCTAACTCCACATTCACTCCCGCAGTACACATTTCTGCAACAATACTATACTAACCTACACTTCACTATACTATGCAATAACATACTGTACAATACTGGCGGCAGTATAGCTCAGGAGGTAGAGCGGTCGCCTCACAACCGGAACCGGTTGCTGGTGCGATCCCCCGGCTCCTCCTAGCAAAAACTGTCGAGGTGTCCTTGAGCAAGACACCCTAACTGCTACCGCCGTGCTCACTGTCTGCTTGCATGGCTGACTCCGCCGTCGGTGGATGAATGGGTGTATGAATGGGTGAATGTGAGGCATGACTTTGGATAAAAAGCGCTATATATAAAAGCATCCATTACCATTACAATGCAACACTATATACTAAACTATATACTATGAACAACACTATAGGACTATAACTATAATAAAAAGAACAAGTGTCTAGTTGATGATATATACATATGTGGGTGGACGGTGCAAAAAATTGCATTTTAAAGTGACAGTACTGCAGCTCAGTAGTGATAGCAGCATCATGAACACAGTGCAGTATTTCATGTCCGGGTTTTGCCGTTAATCGAACCTATTCCGTTTCCATTCCGGGATCCCGGTCTCCAACTGTAACCATCCCGAAAAAGACACTCTGTGGTCGCCTTTCTATTTTATTTAAAAGAGAGGCTATTTCTAAATGGACTCCAGCCATGTGGTTGTTGCTGTCGTCGCTGAGTTAATGAGGCTGATGATGATCCTCCTCCCAGGTCACACAGCATCACCATGTCGCCGTAACAACCTTAATTAACAGACCTTAATTGCACCGGGGGTAATTGTTGTTGGGGGGGGGGGGGGGGGGGAGACGGACGCAGTATTTTAAAAAGGAAGCAGACAGCAGCTGAACTCCTCACCCCTGCTTGTTTGTTTTTGTGTGCGTGCGCTTGTGTGTGCTTGTGTGCGTGTGTGTGTGTCTGTTTGTGTGCGTGTGTTTCAGATCCAAATCAAAGTCCCCCTTCATTAGCGCTGTGTTAAATGAGCCCTGTGTTAGATTACTGAGGAGGCTTCACAGACAGGACGCACTGACGTACACACACACACACACACACACACGTGCGCACACACACATTTTCCAGATGACTTGTCATTAGTCACAGAGATGTAAACACATACATGTGCACACACCCGCACACACATGTACACACACACACACACACACACACACACACACACACACGTGCACACTCACTCACACACCAACCAAACAGTGGTTACCTGCAGCGCGGTGTCCTGGCCCGGTTGTGCAGGTCGCCCCGGACTGTGGCGGATTTGGACCGCGGCCTGGCCTCCAGCACTCCCCTCTCCTCCTTGGGCCTTCCCCAGCCAATCCTCCAGACACACCATCTGGGGTAATGTGCCATCATAAAGGGTTAAGGACGGCGCCATAGCACCAGGTCCATTCTCTGCAGTTGACCGGCCTACTCTACCACTACTATAAGGTGTATATGTGTGTGCGTGCGTGGGTGCGTGTGTGTGCGCGTGCGTGCGTGTGTGCGACTAAAGGATGAAATTGCATGTGATAAACCCGTAAAAGTATCTTAGCGCATCAAATTCGTTGTTCAATACTGAATGTCCTGCTGGTATTAGTGAGGGTTCCGGGGGTAATAGTGTCAGTTTGACAAAAACGTTTTAAAATATATATAAAAATAAATGGAGGCCATAATGTGTGAAAATGTCTGCATGTCAAAGGGCTGAATTGAAGAAGAACAGGTCGGCATAGGTCAGAGAAAAAAGGATTCAGACAATCGTGTGGAACCATCGTAGGTCGTGGGCCGCTTGGTAATGGTTTCCAGCTACCAGGTACCGCAGCACGAAACAGTGCATAGGAAAGGTAAAGTGCCACAGCTGTCTTTAGATTACTGGAGGATGAGGTGTTAAAAATGATAGATATATATATATATCTCAATCTTTTTAAATTCAATGATATTAGCCAACTTCAACTGGTTTTCTCTCTCTCTCTCTCTCTCTCTCTCTCTCTCTCTCTCTCTCTCTCTCTCTCTCTCTCTCTCACTCTCTCACTCTCTCACTCTCTCACTCTCTCTCTCTCTCTCTCACTCTCTCACTCTCTCACTCTCTCTCTCACTCTCTCACTCTCTCTCTCTGCCCTCCATAACGCCATATATATATATATATATATATATATACACTGTATTTTTCAATGTCAAACACTAATAATGTTCCCTCTGCAAACCAAACTAACTTTTCTCCAAAGCTCCGCAGCATGGGGGGGGGGGGGGGGGGGCTGTGGAATGGCCTTCCTCCTCACTCAGGGCACCACAGACCCTAGACTCGTTTAAGACACGCCTAACAACTGCATCATGTTGATAGTAGTGTCCACGATTTTTTGTAGTAATTTGATTGTGTTTGTTTGCTATGTTTTTAACTGTGTAGCACTGTGAGATGTTCTTTTAAATTAAAAGTACAATATACTTAAAATCCCTTATTATTATTATTATTATTATTATTATTATTATTATTATTATTAATCTGAGGTTTGTGAGATGCAGACACAATTTGTTCTTAAGCATAAGCTATGCTATTCATGTGGGGGCCAAAGGACCCTCAGGAGCGTCTCTTGAGAGCATGAGCGAGAGAGAGACGCAAGAGGGGGGGAACTCGGAGAGAGAGAGAGAGAGAGAGAGAGAGAGAGCCAGAAGATAGTTGAGAGAAGGTCTGTGTATGTTATTGCTGGAAAGTACAAACGATTATTTCACAGGGAAAGAAAGGCAGGCGTAAAAGCTAAACAGATCAAGCTAAACAGATAAGACCCACATGTGCCTGCAGGTCTAGAGACCGTGGACACAAACACTTTGTCCCTCCCTGCACATCCTGCATCCGCACTGCTGCCTGACACACAAACGCACACATAAACATATATATATATATATAATATATATATATATACATATTCCCAAATATATTTTTAGATATATATATATATACATGCATATTCACATATATATATATATATACATATTCCCAAATATATATTTATATATATATATACACATGCATATTCACATATATATATATATACATATTCACAAATATATATATATATATATATTCACAAATATATATATATATATTCACAAATATATATATACATATATATACAGAATATATACATAAATACACAGACAGACAGACAGACAGACAGACAGACAGACAGATAGATAGATAGATAGATAGATAGATAGATATTCACATATATATACAGAATATACTGTATATATATATATATATACAGACAGACAGACAGACAGACAGAATGTAACGAAGAGATAGCTTCAGGACAAAGCCGCTTGAGAGTACAGGGTCGTTACCGGTCAAGTCACATCGACACTGGATTAAAAGTCTCTTCATTCCTATTCAAACGCATCCCGCCTCCCCCTCCCTCCCTCCCTCCCTCCCTCCCTGCGTCCCGCCTTGGTCACCGGCGGCAGCGGGATAAGCCCACACCTCCACCCCCCGCCTCCCCCCCCTCCACCCCCCGGGGTTCACGTCGACATTAAGACTGGGAAGCGATGAAAATAAATAAATAATAAAATGAAATAAAGCTGCCTTATTATATGGTCACATAATTAATACATCCGATTCCCTCTGTGGGGGTTTCTATACGTCTATCTTCCTTTTCTCTTTTCCTCTCTCCCTTTCCCCCGACCACCACCACCACCACCACCAACGGAGATGATTAAAACTTTCTCCCAGCGCAAAGTCGTCTCCATCCTCCGATGGTGGAGGAGGAGGAGGAGGAGGAGGAGGGGGGGGGGGGGGTGTGGGGGGGGCTTGGACGGCCACTAAGAAGAGGACAGAGAAAAAGGATGGCGGGAAATGGAAGACAGGGGGGGGGGGGGGGGAATGAGATTAGATTCAAGATCTTATTTCAAATGAGTGCTTAAGCCCCCAACCTTTATATTAGCGAGCCCCTGTTGGGAGGGAGAGAGAGAGAGAGAGAGAGAGAGAGAGAGAGAGAGAGAGAGAGAGAGAGAGAGAGAGAGAGAGAGAGAGAGAGAGAGAGAGAGACCTCAATCTGATCAAGTCTCATTACTTTAGCAATCAAAGTTTTTCTCTTTGTGCACCTCCTACTACCCCCAACCACCTCCTCCTCCTTCTCCTCCTCCTCCTCCTCTCTCCATTCATTTTCCCCAATTTGATTTTATTCTTATTCTCCGCTGTCCTGCCGCGTCCTAGCTACTCTGGCGAGGAGGCGGAAAAGGGGGAGAGAAGGGGGGAGAGAAGGGGGGAGAGGAAGGGAGGCATAAATCCTTGATTGGTCTTATCCCCTGTCGTGGCTTACCAGTAAAAAATGGAACATTTGAGGACAAAGGGAGGAGGGGCCCGAGAAGAGAGAGAGAGAGAGAGAGAGAGAGAGAGAGAGAGAGAGAGAGAGAGAGAGAGAGAGAGAGAGAGAGAGAGAGAGAGAGAGAGAGAGAGAGAGAGAGAGAGAGAGAAAGAAAGAAAGAGAGAAAGAAAGAAAGGGAGAGAGAGAGAGAGAGAGAGAGAAAGAAAGAGAGAGTGATGAGAGAGATGACGACTTGTGGCATTATGGAGAGCAGAGAGAGTTGGAGAGAGGGGGAGAAAGAGAGACAAAGAGACACAGAGAGAGAGAGAGAGAGAGAGAGAGAGGAGAGAGAGAGGAGAGAGAGAGAGAGAGAGAGAGAGACCCAGAGCCCGCGTGAAGTTGGCTAATATAATTGAATTAAAAAAGATTGAGAAGGACGATTTCTAAGCAAGTGGGAGAGCAGAATGATAAAGAGAGAGAGGGAGATATATAATTATATATATGACAGAGAGAGAGAGAGAGAGAGAGAGAGAGAGAGAGAGAGAGAGAGAGAGAGAGAGAGAGAGAGAGAGAGAGAGAGAGAGAGAGAGAGAGAGAGAGAGAGAGAGAGAGAGAGAGAGAGAGAGAGCAAGCGAGCGAGTGAGGGAGGGAGATAGACAGAGGGAGAGCGGGCGAGATATTAACTTCTAATAAAAGAGAGATTAGAAAGTGGCTGGGAGGAGGTGTCTGTCTTTACCTGTGGGAGAAGCAGCCCCCACATAACCTTTCACTGAGACACCCGCCATTTTATTGGATCCTCACACGCTCGTCCACGCATACTCACACACACGCACACACC
>CM051020.1:12563690-12566190 GCA_027704905.1 Muraenolepis orangiensis
CCCCAACCCACAATGACATATACAGCCTCCACCCAAAACCACTGTCCAGTGACATATGAGAGTGTTGATATTTAGACAAACGAGCGGTGCTTTGAAAGGATAAAAACCACTGAACCCCCCCACCCCCCCACACACACACACACACACACACACACACACACACACACACACACACACACACACACACACACACACACACACACACACACACACACACACACACACACACACACACACACACACACACACACACACACACACACACACACACACACACACACACAGCCCCAGTGTTCCGTACAGTGGCTGCAGCCCCTCAGCACTCCTTTGTCCTCACATGCTTGGCTTCCCCATCTAATTGCTGCCATTCGTCAGTGTGTGTGTGTGTGTGTGTGTGTGTGTGTGTGTGTGTGTGTGTGTGTGTGTGTGTGTGTGTGTGTGTGTGTGTGTGTGTGTGCGCATGTGGGTTGTGTTCATGTGCTCTGCATCTTGCCATTGTGCATATGTGTGCAACCAACATATGAGTAGGAAAAATGGAAGGAAAAACAGGCCACACTGAAGACACAGGCCAGACAGCCATAGACGACAGACTGACAGACAGACAGGAAAGGACAAAAGACAGAATGACAGACACACACACAGGACAGACAGACAGACAGACAAACAGACAGGACATAGTCAGACAGACAGACAGAACACACACAGATAGATAGGCAGTCGGCGGCAGGATAGCTCAGTCAGTATGGACTTGGCTTGGGAACCTGAAGGTCGCCGGTTCAAGCCGGTTCAAACACCTGAGCACTGCCAAGGTGCCCTTCAGCAAGGCACCAGACCCCTACACTGCTCTCCGGGCGCTGTGTATACAAGAGCTGCCCCACTGCTCCTAATAGGAGGGGTTAAATGCAGAGAAATGAATTGCACTGTGTGTGTGTGTGTGTGTGTGTACATGTATGTGTGTCCTCCAGATTTAGATTTAGTCAAACAGACATACAGGAGGGGATACGTCTGGCGTTATCCTCCTTTACTAAATACCCAATCAGAATCCCTTTAAACTACAAAACACATCCGCTGCAGCTGAAACCAAGGAGGACACACAGGGAAGGAAATCACTTCTCCTATCACAGGAGATCTGATCATATTTGTCCATGTAAACACAGAACACTGATTGCAAGTATTTGGGGCCAATCATACGACAATAAAACTTAGATGAGGAGTGAGAAGGATTGTTAACATGGTCTACTGCTCCGTGTGTGTGTGTGTGTTTTGTGTTGGTAAGCAAGCTTGGGATTATTGTGTTTATTTTTCTGAGCTGTGTGCATGTGTGTGTGTGTGTGTGTGTGTGTGTGTGTGTGTGTGTGTGTGTGTATATGCATCCAACATGATCATTTGTCAGTTCAGTTGTGTGTGTGTGAGAGAGTGTTTTGATGTATATGTGTCTGTGTGTGTATAGATGTGTATGCATATGTGTGTGTGTGTGTGTGTGTGTGTGTGTGTGTGTGTGTGTGTGTGTGTGTGTGTGTGTGTGTGTGTGTGTTTAGGCGTTTGGGTGTATGCGTGTGTGTGTGTGTGTGTGCGTGCGTGCATGTGTGTGTGTGTAAACAGATAACCAATACCTTGCTCAATCCTTCATCCGCTGCTGATTATAAATCAGCCACAGCTCTCAGAAGCAATCAACGTGAGCAATCTGCAGCCGGGGCAGACACCTTATCAATCAGGAGGAGACCATCGCAACCGTCTCTCTCTCTCTCTCTCTCTCTCTCTCTCTCTCTCACACACACACACACACACACACACACACACACACACACACACACACACACACACACACACACACACACACACACACACACACACACACACACACACACACACACACACACACACACACACACATACATATATATATATATATATATATATGTATATAAAAAGCCCACAACCACACCTGCACACAAACATACGTTCAACAGAACGTATGTCATTTATAATCCCCTTTATTATATTATTATTTATCCCTTATTTGACTTTTTCCATCTCTTCTCTCCATCCATTGGAAGAAACAATAATAATAATAATAATAATAATAATAATAATAATAATAATAAAGAAAGGGGAAGGAGGAGAGGAAGAGATGGGGGGGGGGGGGGGGGGGGGGAGGGGCATAAGCGAGCGAGAGAGTTTCATCACACAGACTGCCTGGCGGCCACAGAGCACCACCACGCCAGACGCATCGCTCCTAATTACAGTCGGATATTAATAACAGAGAAAAATATTAATCTTGGAGGTAAACACTAAGCCGCTTCAGGGAAAAATTGCAAAATAAATCAGATTATCCTATAGGAATGTCCTACCGAGGGGGCCGTGGAGGGAGGGGGGGGGAGGGGGGGGTGGCGAGGACAGATGGCAACCTGAGTCTCTCTCTCTGGGTCTCTCTCTCTCTCTCACCACAGTCTCTCTGGGTCTCTCTCTCTCTCTCTCTCACCACAGTCTCTCTGGGTCT
>CM051020.1:12571190-12581190 GCA_027704905.1 Muraenolepis orangiensis
GAACAGTGTTCAATGCATGTGTGCTCTTTCACCAACACACTTTCCGTCTTAAATACATGGCCTCGCTCTCTCTCTCAATCTCTCTCTCTCTCTCTCTCGTGCACACACACACACACACACATGCACACACACACACATGCACACACAGACACACACACACACACAAGCACAGATCGACCAGGACAGGCCAGGGATGAGCACACCCATCTGATCTGTAGCTCGTTCATTCATTAGACCCATGCGTTCCCCTCATTGATTTCAGCTTAAGTAATGAGAAAGCTTATCCAAAAATCTTTAGCATTTGGGCTCCAACTTAAGGGGGGGATCAATGGGGGGCGATTTCCCATTTTGAACCGCACATACGGCTCACGCTTTATGTACGCCGAACGGGGACAAATCCTGATGCTGATAAATCAATAGAGCTTTTTGTCGATGGACAGACACGCACTCAAGACCCCAACCCACACACACACACACACACACATACACGCTCGCTCGCACACACACGTGCACAAACCCACACACACACACACACACGTGGACACACATGGCTGATAAATGGTATTTTTGAGGCAATTAAAGTGAGCTGTAAACATACGAAGGCCAATCAATTGGGCTGGGCGAGGTCTATTATCGAGGCTTTAACACTGATTTAGAAGGGGCTTTAAGCAGCCCCGGCGACCCTATGTGTGTCACAAGCGCTTATGCAGAACAGCGGGCGGGTTGGCCAGCGGCTAGCGGCTAGCGACTAGCGGCTTGGCCGAGGGACCCGCGCTGCACTACAGGCACGACAAGCTGCCTCGACGAGGGTCACGCGAGTTAAAACTACTCCTGACTGAGGACACACACACACACACAGAGACACACACACACACACACACACATAGAGAGACAGACACACAGAGACAGACAGACAGATACACAGACACACAGACAGGGGGCACAGACACACAGACATCCTCCAGGGGGGGAGCACGAGGGGAAGAGGTTCGTGGCAGGCTTATAGGTTCAAACGGAAAAAAAATCTCTCACATGCGTTTAAAAGCCAATTTCTTTGTGGATATTTTTCTTTTTCTTTTCTTTTTGGGAGCGTGAGGGGGGGGGGGGGAGGGATGTTCGGGGGGGGGGGGTTTAACTGGCTTTATGATTTATTCATACATAATAGGTTTCAGAGAATAAGACCCCCAAAAAAAGAAAAAAAAGCCTGTATTAGCTCCAATTTTTCAAAACAAAACATTTCATTTCAGCTCAGCCTCTGTGTTTTTGTCACTGCTGCTGCTGCCGTCATCATGGAGTCTCGGCAAAAAGAGAGAGAGAGAGAGAGAGAGAGAGAGAGAGAGAGAGAGGGAGGGAGAGGGAGAGGGAGAGGGAGAGAGAGAGAGAGAGAGAGAGAGAGAGAGAGAGAGAGAGAGAGAGAGAGAGAGGGAGGGAGAGTGTATTCTGGGTCTGCATGCTGCCGGACAATTCTATATTAGCAGAGGAAGACAAGCTTGTTAGGCGGGGGGTGGGTGGGGGTGGGTGGGTGGGGGGGGGGGAGCGAATGCATTGGCGGCATCTGCACCACCACTCCTTCCCCCGCCCTCCTCCTCCTCCACCCACCCACCCACCCACCCCACCCACCCACTCCCGCTGCTTCTACTTTGCTAAAGGTGAGACGTATGCGCATTAGCAAAAGCCAGCCTACAGACAACATTTCCCCGAGGTAATTGGTTCCGCATTAATATTCATTTGATTCTGATTTCAGTGTCTGTGACAAGCCTCCCTGCTTTGATGTGTGGGGTGTGGGGCTGGTTTACCGCTCCCCCTCCCTTGTCTGCTGCTACACAATGTTCAACCTCACACAGTCACACACACACACACACACACACACACACTTATTTCCCCTGATATCTTTGAAATACCGTGTTGATAAAGAGCCCAAAAAAAAAAAAAGAGAAAACTGTTTTGGTCTCATCTCTCCCATTTTGACTTCCACCGCGTGTAATCGCCATATTCCTTTGTCCTGGCGGTTAAATGTGCTTGATGTAGCGTGAGCATGCATTTGTGTGTGTGTGTGCGTGTGTTTCTGTGTATTTCTCTGTGTGCGTGTGTGTGTGTGTGTGTGTGTGTGTGTGTGTTTCTGTGTTTTGCTCAAGCATGACATTTCAATTGTGCATCCAATCAAATCGTTGGAGATGCGATGAGAGGGGGCGGGCCTTGTGCACGGGGGGGCTGTTTCCATTGGTGGCCGTCGACCAGCGGTTACCATGTGAACGGCGGCTTCAGTCAAAACCCCCTGTCAAGGTCAACGCTTGTGACCTTGCCGGGGGTTTTGGACTTCTGAGAGGAAAACAACAATTATGGACATGTTTAGCACATGTCTATATATTTCTCTCTCTCTCTCTCTCTCTCTCTCTCTCTCCTCTCTCTCTCTCTCTCTCTCTCTCTCTCTCTCTCTCTCTCTCTCTCTCTCTCTCTCTCTCTCTCTCTCTCTCTCTCTCTCTCTCTCTCTCTCTCTCTCTCTCTCTCTCTCTCTCTCTCTCTCCTTCCTATTATGCATTGCTTTGTGTCTTCTGTCTTGCTTTCTTTCTTTCACTCATCTGTCCTTCCTTCCAGTTTCTCCCCTTACTCCTCTGTTTGCAAGCCCCATCCTCATCCCTATTCCCATCCCCATCATCATCATCATCATCGTCATTTTCCCGCTCTCCGACGGACGCAGAAAAGAACAGCGTCTGTTTTGCCCTGTTTCCTCTCCCGCTCTCGCTGTCACACTTCCGTCTGACTAATCGTGCCATTATGAGGCCTGTGGTGTCACTGGGAAATCTATTATGCACAACCTTTTGGCCGGCTTGGTGGAAGCCTATTCCGAGTCATTATAACGCAGTTTGCCAACAACAGCGACGCAAAAACAGCAGCAGCAGCAGCAGCCGTCGTCTCCGATGTGGTGCGGTGCTGTGGTGGTGGTGGAGGGAGGGAGGGAGGGAGGGAGGGAGGGAGGGAGGGGAGGAAGAGGGGGAGAGAGAGGGAGAGAGAGACATAGGCGTGATAAAATATTGAGGGGCGAGCGAGGCAGCCGCACAGATGCTCGCTGTCATGTGTGAGCGAATGGATGTTATGACAAGAGTGTTTAAACATTCATGCCGGGGAGGGGAGTTTAGCAGGGCTTTTCATTAACACCAATATGTCTTCGTCTCCCCCCCCCCCCATCACCCCCCCACCCCCCACCTCCCCCCGCTGCCACCACCACAGCCTCCACCAGCGGAAAACGTGACAACAAAGGGGGCGGGCGGGGGGGGGGGGGGGGGATTAACATGTCGGTGGGGGGGGGGGGGGTGGGGGTGGGGGCTGTCACATTCACAAACACACACACACAAACGCACGCACATTATATTTCGTACAGGCTACAGAAAGATTCTCCTAATGTGCCAAACATCTAAGGCAAAAAAATAATGACATCGTAGTCTTTTTAACGAAGAGAACAAAACATAATACCAGACACACATGCGCCCGTGCCCATACACACACACACACACACACACACACGCACACACACACACACGCACACACACTTCTTCTTGTTCTCGTTAACGGAGATGTCTCAGGTGCAGGTGTGGCAGACGGGTACTTCCTCGCCGGTGGGGGTCAAACAGAGGGAGAATCCTCCGGAGAGATGCATTATACCAAAAAGAGCGGCCTCATTAAAGCCAAACAAACATGTAAATGCAGGAAATATATAAAGATACCCGTTTTGTGTTTTTATCTTAGAAGGGGGGATGTAAGCAGCAGACCTAAGCCAACGCTTTTTGCTTGGGGGGGGGTGGGGGGGGGTGTCCTGTATCTCCATGTCGGATAAGGACAGAGGATTTTGGAACCTAGGAACGGTGGATCTGGTCTGATCGATGCAATGGATGGTTTTTCCAAAGACGAACGGTTTGAAAAGTCTTCAAACATCAAATAAGGGCAGTCCCCCCCCCCCCGACTTAAGACGTAGTGTAGCAAATTCCAGGAACCAAATCGCCAATGTCCCCCCCCCCGAAGACCCTAGGCAAACAACACACATGTCATAAGATAAGCTATATTCATCACGTAGACAATTTTTTGGGAAAAAAAAAAAATGTAACACCGGAATTGATTTTAAGATGATTCGAGATTCCGCAGAGAAGTGTATCCGGTGGATTTGTCGAAGTGCTCTCGCCAAAACCCGAAACACAACACGTCCTCGGTCCATTATAGAGTTGACACAAACACAGGCTTTCAGATATTTTACAACAGCAGAAAAAAACAAAAACTAACTAAAACAACAATAAAACACAACGACGACACAACAAAACAAAAACAAAACATGCCGGGATCAATTTTCCACTCCAAATAGCGGGGCACAATTTCAACAATCGCACCGACTGTAATTTCAACATCGCTGTTACAGCGGCTCAAATAAACGTTCCTTGTTGCGTTCACTTAGCGCAACCTAACTGGAGTTGTACCCCCTTTAATTCAGTGTGTTCACGAGTGCTCCGGAAGAAGGAAATGTGTTTGTGTGCGTGTGCGTGTGTGTGTGTGTGCGTGTGTGTGTGTGTGTGTGGATCAGGCCACAGCGTTCACAGATCTGTACTCTCCACATATGAAGCAGGGACAGCCGAACACAGTGTGTGTGTGTGTGTGTGTGTGTGTGTGTGTGTGTGTGTGTGTGTGTGTGTGTGTGTGTGTGTGTGTGTGTGTGTGTGTGTGTGTGTGTGTGTGTGTGTGTGTGTGTGTGTGTGTGTGTGTGGCCAGAGCACGTCATAGAGTACAGTTTTGTGACTGAAGACGGGATTTTCTAAATGTAATAGTCAAAGATCGGTCTGTCGGTCACTTAGATGGTGAATTTAGTGTCCAAAAATGTTGGATGGTCCCTTTAAATGATGCTGGACGGTCCCTTTAAATGATGTTGGATGGTCCCTTTAAATGATGTTGGACGGTCCCTTTAAATGATGTTGAATTCAGGGAAACCGGAGCAAAAGGGCCGTGAGGTATCCTTAACAGAAGTGGCTTTGACCTGCAGAAACGTGTTTGCATAACATGAGCATTAAGTAATGTCATAAATGGATTCAGAAGCTCTAAGGTACATTAACTATATGCACAGTCATCTGGTTTTTTTCTTCTTCTTATACCTCTGACACTAACATTTTGAATTAATCCAGTTTTCACCGGTCAGCCAATTTCATTTTGACATTCAAATTTGGCATGTGTGCACACATATGTGCGTGTGTGTGCGTGTGCCTGTGTGTGCCTGTGTGCCTGTGTGTGCCTGTGTGCATGTGTGTGCGTAGGCCTGTGTGTGCCTGTGTGCATGTGTGTGCGTAGGCCTGTGTGTGCCTGTGTGTGCGTGTGCATGTGTGTGCGTAGGCCTGTGTGTGCCTGTGTGTGCCTGTGTGCATGTGTGTGCCTGTGTGCATGTGTGTGCGTAGGCCTGTGTGTGCCTGTGTGCATGTGTGTGTGCGTGTGTATGTGCCTGTCCCCGAGTGTGTGCACATGTGTGTGTGCGTGTGTGTACATGTATGTGCCTGTGTGTGTGCCCGTGTGTGTGTGTGCGTGTGTATCCGTGCATGTGTGTGTGCCCGTGTGTGTGCCTGTGTGCGTGTGAGCATGTGTGTGTGTGCCTGTGTTTATTTATGTGTGGATATGCGCGTGCCATGCGAGAGGTCGATCTAATCCCTCTTAAATCAGCTAATCAGCCCAAGGACGACGAGGTGATGACTCAGCCGGTCTGAGCGCAAGCTAACATTAGCATCCGACTTCCAATTCTAAAGACCTGTACTTAGCGGAGTGTGCACCGCCGACGGTTTGATATTTCAAAGACAGAAGTGCTTACTCGTGACATTTAACCTCACTATTTAGCACCCCGCAACCGCATCTCATTAGGGTGGAGCGAGCGCAGCCCCGGCACTCATTAGAGTGATATTTACAGGAGACGAATAAGCCCGGGGAATTAACAGGAGGAGAAAGCGTAACAGCCCTTCACAACTATAGGTCACCGTATTCAACGGGAATAGATGGTTACTGTTACTTCTGCTGCTTGAGCCACGCGGCTAAATACCGACGCAAAGTTGATTGCAAAAAATATATGAAAAGTAAAGTCAAGGCTCGACGTTAAGGTTTTACTTCACATGACATTACATATTACACACGTCATTAAGAAGACGCTTTTGTCCAAAGCGACTTACAATAGTGCGTTCAACAAAGGTAGCTAAGAGAACAACTCGTCACCAGAGGTCAAAAGTGCATTTCATTCCTAACCTAAGTCTCCAAGAACTGAGCCAGTGCTCAGGTAAAAGTACAAAAACTACAATAAGTTGTATATATATATATATATATATATATATATATATATATATATAACAATATAAACAATATAACAATATCTAACTAACAGGCAAACAATCGACTTAGTAGGCCGCTAGCAAAAAGTGATGGAGGAAGGATCCGGGCAGTGCTTCCTGAAGAGATGGGTTTTCAGCCTGCGGTGGAAGACGGGCAGTGACTCTGCAGTCCTGACATCCGTGGGAAGTTCATTGCACCAATTTAGGGCCAGGAGAGAGAAGAGCCGTGACCGCGTAGATCGGCTACAAGGGCCACTAAGCATAAGGGCAAGCATACCCCACTTGGGTCACAAATGTACCTGCCACCTGATGTCAATTTTTACTTTTTAACACATTAAACACATTATTTTATTTATGGGTGGTTATAAAATAACAATAAATGCTGAAGCTAATTGCCATGTTTCATATTTACTTAAGTAGATAACAGTGTCTTGCATATAAAAAAATGGTTAAAAAGTTGTTTACTTTCACCACTCGCCCAATGAAGGTAATAGCTCTGAAAGCCTCGAAAGTAATAGCTCTGAGGTTCTAGGTCGGTTCCCCTGTGCACAGTGAGAGGTCCTACCAAACCCATTACCTCCATATGGACTCGGATATGAATCTGCTCCCAAGTCCAAGTTGGAAAGCATCTGCTTTGCATGCAAAAAAACGACAAAGAGACACTAAAGAAATTCAAAACAACAAAGTAAAAAGTTAAAACATGTCGTATGTCGCCTTACCAGAGCAAGCTATTTATTACCTGCTGGGTCAAATTGCGGTTATCTAATCAGTGGACTATTCCATCTGGCTCTCTTCACTTGATCATGGGATGGTCTGGGCAGATGATTTCATGGTGAATTGCCTCTTCTTTTTTTTCTTAAGACTTTGATCTAAATCACATATCTGCAATTGGCGTATTGTTGTTTAAATAATTTGAAATGCTTGGGTTTAGTTTGTTTTACATGGCTTATTGTCACCCATTTTTTTGGTTAATGTTTCAATGCATTTTAATGTACCGCTACGTTTCGCTGCTTCAATGCCAGACTGTCATTAAATGTATTATTCACAATACCCACACCAGATCCAATTTAAAGTTACCATGTTTAGAAGGCAAGAAGAACAAAAAGGGGATTTAACGGCAAAGTATCAAAGCCAACCAGAGGGCACTCGGTGGACCACATAGCTCCGATGACCTCAGTGACCTGGATTACTGACTATTTGACGGGTCGTCCACAGTTTGTCAGACTGCAGGACTGTGTGTCTGACACTGTGGTCAGCAGCACTGGTGCTCCACAGGGAACTGTTCTTTCCCCATTCCTGTTCACCCTTTACACCTCAGACTTCCAGTACAACTCTGTGTCCTGCCATCTGCAGAAGTTCTCGGACGACTCTGCAGTTGTTGGTTGTGTCAGCGAGGGAAACGATGAGGAGTACAGGGGCGTCGTGGACTCCTTTGTTGAGTGGTGTGAGCTGAACCATATGCAGCTCAACACTGACAAGACGAAGGAGATGGTGGTGGACTTCCGCAGGAGGAAATCCACACCCACACCCATTTCCATCAAGGGTGTGTCCGCTGAAGTTGTCCAGGAATATAAATACCTGGGAGTTCATCTGGACAATAAACTGGTCTGGGCCAAGAACTCTGAGGCTGTTTACAAGAAGGGCCAGAGCCGTCTCTACTTCCTGCGGAGGCTCCGGTCCTTCAACGTTTGCAACAAGATGCTGAATGTGTTCTACCAGTCGGTGGTAGCCAGTGCCATCTTCTCCGGTGTTGTGTGCTGGGGAAGCAGGTTGAGATCAGCAGACGCCAACAAGATCAGCAGGATTGTCAGGAAGGCTGGCGCTGTCCTGGGGGTCCAGCTGGACTCCTTGTTGGTGGTGTCTGAGAGAAGGATGCTGCGCAAGCTGCGTAGTATCCTTGACAACAACTCTCACCCTCTCCATCAGGTGCTGACCTCATATAGAAGCACCTTTAGCAACAGACTCATTCCACCCAGGTGCACCACAGAACGCCATAGGAAGTCCTTTCTTCCTGTGGCAATTAGACTTTTTAACTCATCTACCTCGGGTCGTGAGAGGGACAGTGGCGACTCAGTGACCTGAGGCCAACGTACTTAAATATTATTATTTTTTGGTCAACGCACTGCAAATCACTCTTCAAATTCACTTTTCACTTTACACATGTCACTTTCAGTTGATTTATTTATTAATATATTATTCTGCCAATTTGCACTATACGTATTGTTGTGTATTGTATATACCTACGTACTACTGTAATAATACTGTAAATTTATCTTCATTTATCAATACATTTAGATTTCATTTAACTATATTTTTGTTTATACAATTTTTATTGTTTTTAGCTTAGGTATTAGTATTTTTTGTGTGTGCTTTTATTCCCCCTGTGTCAACTGTTGCACCTTAATTTCCCTCGGGATTAATAAAGTAATCTGAATCTGAATCTGAATCTGAGCCACACCCAGAAGCTTCCTGGAGCCAAATTCACACCCAGGAGACACACGGCCACAGCTCAAACCTCTTCAGGGCTTGATTGGCTCTGGCCAATTAAACCTCAACAATTATCATTTAAGACCAAGTTTGCAGATGCAGATCTGCGCCAAAATCGAATCAATTGTTCCTTGGCCCATAAGTAATCTAACCACCAAGTGTTGTCCAATTACGTGCATAACTTTATCGTCACGTTATCTTGCTTACAGACGTTTGTTTAAATAAAGGATAACTTAACTTAAGCAGATTTTAAACCTTTTCTCTATCAGTCCGCATTCGGGATACAGTGTGAAAAACGCCTGTAGGTGTTGCCGATGCTCTCTGTGCACAGAAAACTAAATATTCAGCCCACACCGTCATTCAATGATAAATGTGTACAATATACTGTACAATATACAGTGAAATGTTATAGCCAGCTCCGAAGACTAATTATTAAAAAAAATAAAATTGCTAAATCATTACACAACAATTACAAAAAAAGTACCAAATGACAAAATTGCAAGAATTACGAAATACTAAATAAACAATGTACATATTTACCCACATTGAATACATACAAAGCCGGGGGGGGAAAATCCCCAAAGTTTTCTTTCAAGCATTTCATTCCTCAATAGGTATCAGACAGACAGACAGACAGACAGACAGCGGATAGATAGATAGATAGACGGCCCAGAGATGAATAGACGGACAGAGACGGAGACAGACAGAGAGACCTAGATCTGGGCCTGTTCCCTGATTTATGGCCCTAATTAAAGTCGTCCGACTCCACGCAAAGCAAAGCAAACTAAAGGGAAGTGCCAATGATCACTTACAGCCTCAACTATGATGAAGTGCTCAGCCCAAATATGCGGTATGACGCACATGTATGATGAGCCCACGTGCTGTACACATGCAGACAGCAGCGGGCGAGTGAGTGAGAGAGAGAGAGAGAGAGACTATTAATTAAAAGCCAGTGCACGAGACATGACTCTTGGAGAGGATGGCTTGCAACACCACAGAGAGAGGGAGACTTCCTGTAAGACATAAATCAAAGGGTGCTTCACTCTCACGCACACACGGGATGACACAAGATGACAGTCTGGCTTGTGTGGATCTCTCCTCTCTCTCTCTCTCTCTCTCTCTCTCTCTCTCTCTCTCTCTCTCTCTCTCTCTCTCTCTCTCACATAGAATCAGCA
>CM051020.1:12588690-12593690 GCA_027704905.1 Muraenolepis orangiensis
TCTCTCACACACACACCACATGTATAATATTCATACCTGGAGACTCTGGGTAGAGACGACGTGCTATTTTGATAAAACTTTGCGGGGATTAAAAACGGTAAACTCTGCAGGTTGATCAAGCGCCTTTTGGTACATCCGTAGCGCGCATAGCGGGAGAGAGACAGGGGTTTGGAGCAAGTAGAATCTTAAAAAACAAAATCCTGTCAAACCAGTCAAAGGAGAAAGCCACCAAGGAGTTTACTCACAATCTGACATCACATCTACACACGTGTGTGTGTGTGTGTGTGTGTGTGTCTGTGTTTTATTATTATTGAATGCAGAGAAAAGCGAAAAAGTATTCCGATCAATAAGATGCCCTGCATGCACAAACACGCAGGCACGCACGCACGGCCACCCCCCCAAACACACACACACACACACACGTGCGTACATACACACACACACACACACAGCATGACGAAAGTCAATGCTGTCAATGTAAGAAAAAAAATGAAATAAGACAAGCTAAGCCCCTCCCCTTCCGGGCGGATCACCAAAGTACGCGCAACACAGTCAACGGCCAGACAAATACTTTTTTTGATCCCTTTTGAATGAATTGTACCGTCATTTACGACGTTTGTCGTAAACTAAAACAGAATTGCGAGTCAACAAAGTCTGTCCGTTTGCCGTAAACCCTTTTCCAAAGTCTAAGTGAAAATGCGTCATTAGAATGACTACTTTCTGTCCCCCCCAAAAGCTACCCGGAGCCTCTTAAGCTCACGTTAAAGCCATGCATGCGTGTCCGGGATACCGGGAGGGTACAGTCACAGTCGTTCTGTCGTTTCCCCCCCCGGCGGATACAAAGAAACCGGGATAAAAACACATCGGGTGACATACATGTTTGTTTGTCGCTGACGACAGACCAGAGAGAGAGATGTAGTGCACTGACTAATCTGAATCCAAATCTGGAGGATTGAATCCTCTTTATTGGTCACACACACACACACACACACACACACACACACACCGTGAAATAAATTGATCTGCATTTAATCCATCCTAGTATTAGGAGCAGTGGGGCGGCGATTTTATACACAGCACCCGGGGAGCAGCGTAGTGCCTTGCTCGAGGGCAACCTCGGCAGTGCCCCAGGTTTGTCGGGGACTTGAACCGGCGACCTTCCGGTCGGTTCCCAGCAGACTGAGCTACTGCCGCCGCCGCCTTCATGAGCGCTTTCACACAAACCTTAATGTTACTTTACTTTTATTTTGTTTAAGACAAACTATGATTTTCTTTTAATTGATAAAGATCCTATAGGATCTCTATGTGTTATTCATGGCACAATCTTAGTGTCCTGAATCTTCCAAAGACAACAGTACATGTCTCTCGCCGTATATGTACTGCCATACAATTCAAAGATATATGTTATCCCGAATAAGGGACAGCGGAAAAGGGGGGAGGGGCTTTAGGCTCTCTATAATAAATAACTAAATGAATAAGTAATAAATAATAAATAAATAAAAATGAATGAAAAGTACACTCATCTCATCTCACTCCACATACCCTTTTTAAGGGGGGGGGGGGGGGAGGTGAAAATGATGGAAAAAATCTTGGATGAATTATATGTCATTTTCAAAGTCATTTTCCTGTGAGAATGGATGACAAATTTGGGATATTTTTTTTGTTGCAGGAGACAAATAGGTAGAAATGGGAAGAGGTTGAAAAATGGTGAGAGGCTTTGGAATAGAAGGCAATTTGATCCCCATTTTACACCAGCCAGTGGGGGCCGTGGTTTTTCACAGCTGGACACTGTGTGCGTGCGTGTGCGTGTGCGTGTGTGTGTATGTGTGTGTGTGTGGGGGGGGGGGGGGGTGTTGGCATGGAGGGGACAGCACACACACACACGCATACACACACACACACACACACACACTCACTTACTCTTACACGCACACACACACACAGATAGGACACAAAGAACACATTTTAAAGTGACACATTTCCATAAAACCAAAATCATATACATACAAACTGAACAAACATATCATGACATATCAATATTCCCATTCACAGATTGACCTGAATCCATCTGTGATTCAAATGTGTGTGTGTGTGTGTGCGTGTTTATCAGATTGCAGCATGCGTGACTTGAAGTCACTATTGATCCATAACAGTACAGTGATCAGCCGGTGTCAATAAGCAGACACGCACAGGGATGGACGGTGACACTGATTATTGTGAGAACAAGAAAGAGGGGGTGAAAAAACAGTGTGATATACAGTGTGTGTGTGTGTGTGTGTGTGTGTGTGTGTGTGTGTGTGTGTGTAATATTAGAGCAGGCTCTCGATTTCTCAAGCTGTCACTCAGGCCTATTAGGCAAGGCTAACACAATTAGTCATGAATATGCAGTAATAACATGCAAATTGCCACCTCCAACCCTCACCCGTGTGTGTGTGTGTGTGTGTGTGTGTGTGTGTGTGTGTGTGTGTGCCCCTTAGGCCAAAGACATTGGTTGGGTAAACCCAATTCTTTCTACATCATTACAGCAGCTAGGCATAATTTATAAGAATAATACCAACATACATGTGTCCCAGCATGGCCAAAAAAACACCATGTGTGACAACACAAGGAGAGAGATCTCTCTCTCTCTCCCTCCCTCCCTTTCTCCCTCTCCCTCTCTCTCTCTCGCTCTCTCCCTCTCCCACTCCCTCGTTCGCTCTCTCCCTCTCCCTCTCGTTAACCATTTCAAAGTCAAGAGTAGAGCAGTGGGATCACAAAATGCACATCCACCTATCACCACACCCACACACACGCATGCACACAGACACACACACACACACACACACACACGCACCCACACGCATGCACACAGACACACACGCACACACACCACACACTTGTCTGCGTGTCCCCAGGGTGATGTTTGACACAGGCTGGGTGCTGCCACAGCAATTAACCTCCCTGTTAATGAGAGAGCTGCTGAAAAGCTGCCAGATGGCACAGCCTGGCACACTGCCACGCAGGCAGGCGCGCACACACACACACACACACACACACACACACACACACACACACACACACACACACACACACACACACACACACACACACACACACACACACACACACACACACACACACACACACACACACACACACACACACACACGTCTCACCAGACATGCACCTAATTGCTGCTAGTTCTTAGCCCCACTTCCCGCTTCTCTTTAGCCAAATGCACCCCTTTTTTATCCTTGCATCCTCCACCCCTCCAACTCTAATCCTCTTCCCTCTCTCTCTCTCCTCCCTCCTCCCTCCTCCTCCTCCTTCTCCTTCCCCTCCCTCCTCCCATCTCATGACAGATGCACGTCCGTGTTGCAGCGCTGCAGATGCCACAGCTCGCCAGCTGGGCGAGCGGCAGGAGGCAGGAGATGAGAAGAGTGGAGAGCGGAGGGGAGGGGAGGCGAGGACGGGAGGAGAGGAGAGGGGAGGAGGGGAGGAGAGCAGAGGGGGGGGGGGGGAGCAATGAGGAGAGGAGAGGAGAGGAGAGCAGAGCGGAGCGGAGGGGAGGGTCAAAGAGGAGAGGAGTGGGGAGGGAGTAGGAGAGAAGACGGGAGGGAGGAGGAGAGAAGAGGAAAGGAGATGAGGGAAGGGAGGAGGAGAGGGCAGGCGAGGAGGAGAGAAGAGAAGAGGGAAGGGAGGAGGAGAGGGGAGGCGAGGATGAAAGAAGAGAAGAGGGAAGGGAGGAGGAGAGAAGAAGAGAGGGAAGGGAGGAGAAGAGGGGAGGAGAGGGAAGGGAGGAGGAGAGGGGAGGTGAGGATGAGAGAAGAGAAGAGGGAAGGAAGGAGAGGAGAGCGGAGGGGGGTCAAAGAGGAGAGGAGTGGGGAGGGAGTAGGAGAGAAGAGCAAAGGAGATGAGGGAAGGGAGGGGGAGAGGGCAGGCGAGGAGGAGAGAAGAGGAAAGGAGATGAGGGAAGGGAGGGGGAGAGGGCAGGCGAGGAGGAGAGAAGAGGAGGGGGAAGGGAGGAGAGGAGAGCGGAGGGGGGGCAATGAGGAGAGGAGAGGAGAGGGAGTAGGAGGGAAGACAGGAGTGAGGAGGAGAGAAGAGGGAAGTGAGGAGGAGAGAAGAGGAGAGGGAAGGGAGGCAAGGAGGAGAAGGGAGGCAAGGAGGAGAGAAGATGCAAGTGAGGAGGAGAGAAGAGGAGAGGGTAGGGAGGGGGAGAGGAGATCAGGAGAGGAGATAAGAGGGAAGAGAGGAGGAGAGGGGAGGCAAGAAGGAGAGAAGAGGAGAGAAGAGGAGAGAGAAGGCGAGGAGGAAAGGAAAGGGAAGGGAAGCGAGGAGAGGGGAGGAGGCGAGGAGGAGAGGAGATGGGAGGCAAGGAAGGAGGAGAGAAGAAAGAAGGAGAGGAGAAGAGAGGGAAGGGAGGAGGAGAGGAGGAGAGGATAGGAGAGGGGAGATGTGAAGGAGAGGGAAAAACATGTATGCATGTGCTTCATGTGGCCTATAAACGCTCCATTTGTTTTGGATTGTACCTCAATCTTTGTATGTGTGAGTGTTAGCAAGTGTGGCACGTGGCCAGTGCATGGCCAGTTGCGTGTGTGTGTGTGAGTGTGTGCATGTGTGTGTGTGTGTGTGTGTGTGTGTGTGTGTGTGTCCACACTCTGGGCCTAACAGTCTGCAGTATTGATCAGTTAGCTTGGGCCTAATAAGACGAGAAGAGGCTGACCTGGGAAAGTCAATATGGAGAAAAAGAGACATATCCTACTCTCTACCCCTGGACTCCAGAGATGGAACACGTGTGTGTGTGTGGGGGGGGGGGGGGGGGATATATTAAAAGCTGAAATGGGGAAAAAAAGTGTTGAGTGTATGAGTGAGGAATCGGGAGGAGAAAGTAACAAGAAAACGTTAATGAAAGATGAAGGCAGTCAGCAGTCAGGAACCCAATACAAATGAGACAGAGCAGGGGGTGTCTTCTCAGGAAGCCACACCCTCACACAATGAGGGTGTGTCTTCTTAGGAAG
>CM051020.1:12598690-12633690 GCA_027704905.1 Muraenolepis orangiensis
GTGTGTGTGTGTGTGTGTCCGGGTGTGTGTGTGCGTGTATACCTTCTCCCGCCATGTGTTTTAAGTGGCTGCGGTGTCTCCATATGTGGGTTGTAATGGGAGTGTTTAAGGGCAGAGCGGAGAGACACTTCTTAGTGTATGTGTGTGTGTTTGTGTGTGTGTGTTTCTGTATAACTTCCATTACCCACCCGGACGTAAATGGACAGAAAAGCGTGTGGTACACATACATATACAGCCCACCGTACAAAAGATATAGGAGGGAGTCAAGGGAGAGAGAGAGAGGGGTCAGACACACAAAGCAAAGCATTTCAAACGCAAGACCACGCCGCGGTGTGGCTGTTGAAATAGATCCCTCGTTCACAAACATGGCTTTTCGTTTTAGCCTCGACCCCCCCATGACGCCACCATGGGGGAAAGAGACACAAAACTGAAACACTCGGATCACATGGAAGTTGCTCATGTTCACAGTGTGGGTGATACCATGTAAACAAGAACAGAAATCTCTCTGAAAATCAATTAATACACACACAAACCTTTTTTTTTTTTCCGATAAACAAACAAACAAACGCATACACATATATACGTAGTTGGACTGAGAGAGACTCGCCACACAAAACTTAAAACGCTGATAATATTTCCGCAATAACAAAACATTCAAATTCAAAATACAGCTGCAATATGATAATGAAAAGACCCGACACGTATCCAGAGGTCAGTGGCTAATATGTGTGTGTGTGTGTGTGTGTGTGTGTGTGTGTGTGTGTGTGTGTGTGTGTGTGTGTGTGTGTGTGTGTGTGTGTGCGTACATGTGTATGTGTGTGTGTGTGCGTACATGTGTGCTTACGTGTGTGTGTGACCCTTGGGTTAGCAGGAGTTACGACCTGCTTACATTATTAAGGGGAGTAGTAGGCAATGTTATGTATGCCTAAACAGCCAGTCAATTCATTACCAAGGCAATTCCCTAAGTACATGAATAAGCACGCAGTTCTCTCTCTCTCTCTCTCTCTGGTTATGTCCCTCTCTCTCTCGCTCTCTCTCTCTCTCTCTCTACCTCTACCTCTCTCCACCTCTACTTGTCCCACTCTGAACTGTAAAAAAAAAAAAAAAGAGAACGCATATCGGTGTGATCCGGAGTGCTTACGATAAATCAGAAACGGAGGCAAATTAATAATAAAGAAATAAAACAACATTACCTGATTAAGTATGTATGGCGGTGGAGTGGCGGACGCAATTTACGGGCACCGAAGGGTTGTGTGTCCGGAATAAGGTCTCATTAAGACCCCAGTGTGCGTGTGTGCCTGTGCGCGTGTGCGTGCATTTGCATGGGTGTCCATGGCACTACTAAACCAGCAATGGAAGTCCCTGCTTTATGAAAACCTGCAATCTAATATAATGAGGCTCTGTGAAGGTTAAGACCATCGCAGCCTAATTTGTTAGTGCATGGCATGCTTAATATATACATATCTGTATACATATCTATATATACATATCTATATATACATATCTATCTATCTATAGATATATATATATATATATATATAAATAGATAGATATATATAGATAGATATATCTTTATCCATCTATCTTTAGATGGATAGATAAATCGATAAATAGATAGATCTTTATATATAGATAGATCTTTATATATAGATCTTTAGATAGATCTTTAGATATATATATACCACTATAGATCGAGAGAGAGAGAAGAATATCATGTAAAGCAGTGATTCTCAACATATGGGTGGCAACCCATTTTGAGTGGTTTGCAAAAAGCATAAGCCTATGAATGAACCAACAGTCATTTGTGTTTCAATGTCTTATCATCAACTTATTGACTTGATTACCACTATGTTGGTAAACACATTATTTTGGGCCGTGACTTAATGGCTCGGAGGGTGGACCAGTTGAGAACCGCTGGTGTAATGGCATGCAGAACAACAGATTTGGAGTGACATCTAGGTTTAGCCCCTCCACACACACACACACACACACACACACACCCACCCATTATCCCTCACTGCTCTTACGGTCATTATCTGTTCCGTTATCTCTCCTCTTTTAACGTTCCCTCCAAAACCAGCCTCACTTCCAGCCACCCCCTTTTGCGACACACACACACACACACACACACACACACACACACACACACACACACACACACACACACACACACACACACACACACACACACACACACACACACACACACACACACACACACACACACACACACACACACACACACACACACACACACCTGGTGTACTGTTCTCGTCTCGCTGGGATCTTAAAATAGCTTTTCCATTCTATGCAATCATGTTATTTTTTCCCCGTAGCTCTTTGCTGCTTGTTTTGTTTCCATCGGACAGACATTTATCTATCTTATACGTGTGTGTGTGTGTGTGTGTGTGTGCACGTGTGTGTGTGTGCGTGCGTGCGTGCTTGTGTGTATTTAGATGTTAACAATGGTCGAAAGATGAAAAAGACGGGGGGGGGAAAAAAAACCACCAACATGCTTGCGCTCCCAACCAGATTGGCTGCTACGCCGCTGGGTTCAGAATTCCCTTCCCCTCACGGGGGTTTGTTTTTTTTCTTCCTCCTCGGCTGCTGCCGACGCCGCAGTTGTGGCCGTTTTAATGAGAACGCCACTGCTCCATGTAGGAAAACATTCACCTTCGTGTCCATTTTTTTGGGGCCAGGCGGCGTTATTCCAAAAGCCATGAGGCCGGACAGACCAAACGCATACCAATCAATATCGGAGGAGCCGTGGAAAGAAAACTGGATCAAATAAAAATAATAATAATAATAATAATAATAATAATAATAATAACAGAAAGAGAGAAAGCGTCGGAATAGCAAAGCAAACTTTCTTCTTTTAAATTTTTTTTTATTCAACAAAAAAAAAGGCGTCACAAACAAAACACTCACTTCTCAAATTCGCTTCGGAACTAAAGCTCCCGGCTGGTCCAATCACAGCGCGCCCACAATGTCGCCTCGTTCCTAATAAGCTAGCATTAGCATTAGCCGCGCACAGCTAACATAACATAACATATATGTACGTTTCCAGATTCAAGATTTGTTTTACTTGCCATAATGCAACAAGTACGTACAGTGGAATGCTTACGCCCCATTCCCATTTGCAGTATGAATGTCCTACACTTGAACACTACGTACTACGCTTATACTAAACAACACTATAACCATACTGAACGCGTTGCACAGAGGATGCGGAGGAGGAGAAAGCGCTAGCCCGCCCGTAGCACAATACAGTGAGATGTGTTTCGTGGCACTTATTAAAACACACACAGAGCGAATGAATTGGAGGGGAGGGTGGGAGGGAAGGAAGACACACACACACACACACACACACACACACACACACACACACACACACACACACACACACACACACACACACACACACACACACACACACACACACACACACACACACACACACACACACACACACACACACACACACACACACACACACACACACACACACACACACACACACCACGGGGGGGGGGGGCTCCCGTTGTGCTTGGAGATGGACTCGCTGGGGTTCCATCCTGTGGCTGATATATTAAGGAAGGTTTACAAGGGCAGAGCGCTACATATGTAAGTTTGGCCCCGTGTTTGACCTTACAATGCACTTAGTGTCCCTTTGCAGCGGGTAATGCTGCAGCCACTCCTACCAGCCATTTATTGCGGCTAACGACCGCCAGGCACTCGTAAATCAGCATTAGGAACCTATTTTGCCCTCTCTCTCTCTCTCTCTCTTTACTTCTCTCTCCCTCACCCCCTTCTCTCTTTCTCTCTCTGTCTCTTTGTCTCTCTCACTCCCCCCTCTTTCGTTCTCTCACTCTTTTTTTGACCCTGCCCTTTTCAGGGTGTTTCACTCCCTCTCCATCTCTCCCCCTCTCCATCTCTCTCCCCCCCTCAGTCTCTTTCTCTCCCTCCCTCTCCCCATCTTTCTCTCCCCCTTCAAACGTCAGGCCCTCTCCCCTCTCTGTGCTCTACCTCTCAAACGGTACTTTCTCCCCATGTGAACATACCTCACAGCAGTTTCATCCTTTTAACCGCTCTCCGTTTCGTCTCCTCTATTTACAGTTTCCCTCCTTTTAATGTCTTCCCCTCCACTTGCACTACCCACCCACCTCTCTCTCTCCCCCTCCCTTACTCCCTCCCTCCCTCGCTCGCTGACAACACCCCCCCTCCCCCCCGATAGATAGAGACCACGTCGCCAGAGACGTCTAACCGCCTATTGGCACCCCTTATTGATTTTAATTAAGCTAATTAGTTCATTATTCCAAAGGATCAAACGGGTGGGCATCCATTACCGCATGGCGGGAATAGGAGGGGGGGGGGGAGGTGTTGGCGGTGGAGTCGGAGGGAGGGAGGGAGGGGGCCCCCCAACCCCTACCGCCAGAGTTAATATGATAATGAAGACGATCAATTATCACTCACAGCAAAGTCATTAACAACAACATTAGCATAGTCGACCGCTGCAACCCCGCTGACCACCCACGGCTCTCTCTCCCACTCACTTCCCCTCACACTAAACACTAGACACGAGTTGCTTGGGCAGCAGAAAGTAGGTAGAGATACACTGGTGTAGTGATTACATTCACATCGAGGACATTTAGGCATTTAGCTTTGGTCCAGAGTGACTTACGATAAGTACTTTTGTTCCGAAGAGGAGTGAAACGAAAAGAGTGAAGATTGTTTTATTGTCAGTACAACGGAATGTGCTTACTGCCCATTCACTCCCGCAGTGTGAATTATTCACACAATAATATTAACAATATTATACACAATAATAAAGAACGATAAATAATTAAATACATATATAAATACATATACTGTATATAAATAAAATAAACAAATCAATAAACACTGAATAAATAATGAATACATATACTGTAGCCATCGGTAGTAGTAAGGATGTCGATAGGACATATTTCAAGCACTTCAAGCTAGGTTAAACCCGTTGCTGTGCCCATGCTATGCTGCCGCCGCTGCCCACTACTACTACTACTACTACTACTACTACTACTACTACTACTACTACTACTACTACGTGATGCTATTACTACACTAGCCCTTCTTTTATAAGTGCCACGACATACGTACGTATGTACAGGAATAGGATACACAGGAAAGTAGCAGTGAAAGTGATGGAAAATTGTCATAGAGAAAACTATCCACAGCTTGGTGAGTGTAGCCCTTCGCCTCACAACAGTTAGCCCCAGAACATGAATAGTACACACAGAGGGCGCACGCATTAGCATAGTACTAATAAAAAATAATAACATAACTGCACTAATACTTAGCAGTGCTAAGACTGTGACGTCTGGATCTGTGCTGCCCTTATACCAACACTGAACATGAATCAGGCAATAACTTAGCTGACCTTATGAATTTTTAAAAGAGCAGCCGTGGGATAACCTCTTGTCTGGTTGCGTATGAAGGCAGATATAGGCCAAACGCAGTCGCTAACTGATGCTATCTCTCTGGGAAGAAAACAACACATTCGCTATCTAAACAGTTTGGGTTTTTGGACGGGGCCATGTTGCCATCTAGTTGACCTTTGAACTCAAGTAGTACGGAGTGCAGCAGGTCACTGACGTGTTTCTGTTGGGCTTGTACGCGCTTGTACGCGCGCACACGCACGCACACACACACACACTCCATCTCTCCCTCTTACTTACCCTTACTCTCTTCCTCCCCCTTTCTCTCACTCACACACACACACAGAGTTTTGTTTTCATTAGCATGGGTCCCAAGGCATGAGACTTCACCCGTCGTGAGGTTCTCACAAACTGTTTTAATGGGAACATCTCAACTTCATTTAATGTGTGTGAATAACATTGAAGTGGCAGTGAAACCATTAACCATAAACCTTAATAACCGTAAACAACCCAAAAAAATATATATATCTAACTCGGGCCGCCACGGCCGCCACCGCCAAAGTCCTAAATACTTGATGAGCGGATGTTTAACTGACATTTGACTTTGAATTGATTCTCTCCCGTGCTATTCTCTATCGTTTCTCACCCCCGTGGACAATGGAGCACAGGAAATGAGATTTCTCTTAAAAAGAAAACGCCATTGAAGACGTGTGTTTGCGTGTCCGCTAATGAATAACAAATGGGGGGGCGCGCCACAAATATTCCAGCGGCCCCCGACGGACGGGTGATTGGCCCCGGGGTCGGCATGGCGATGACTCGAGACTCGTTTGCACGTATGGGAATGATGAGACTGCAAGGTGATTGGATCAAAGGGAGGTAGGGGGGGGGGGAGAAGAGTGCTGATCTTTAATGATCCCTACTGATCTGTTCTAATCTACGCTGATCTCTCTCCTCCGACTCCTCTCCCTTCCACCCCCCCCCCCTAGGCCTCTGTCGTGCCCCCAAGCATCCTGCCAGCCCGGGGCCATGGCCTGAGAATTAATGCATGCAAAACGTGCATATTCTCTCTCTCTCTCTCTCCATCTCTCTCTCACACACGCACACGAGAAGCATGACCAACTAGGTTACTTGTGGCGTGTGCAACGTGCATTCCAATCTAGGGCTGGAACGAACAATGAATCGAAAAAATCTCCTCTAAATCCAGATGTGGCCACAATGTGCGACAAAGAAATGTGTGTGAGAATGTGTTCACGTCTAGTAGATGTTGGAACACACCAATTAGAAATCAAGCATAAATCAAGTGCTGCAGAGATAGCCCATGGCTGCACATTTTCTCCTCACTCCAGATGTAAGACAACACTGGTTGGTTTGCTTGGTTCCAGACCCCATCACATCACATCACATCACGTGAAAATGAATTGTTGAATGAATCGTGATGCAAAATTGATCATTCCCACTAATAGTGAATCATATCACAACATCCGTCAAAATAATAGCAATATGATTATTTTTGTACCATATCGCTCGGCCCGTCTCTTATCCAAGCAGACGCGCACGCACGCACGCACGCACGCACGCACACACACACACACACACACACACACACACACACACACACACACACACACACACACACACACACACACACACACACACACACACACACACACACACACACACACACACACACACACACACACACACACACACACACACACACACACACACACACTTAATTGCAGAGAGAGAAACTAATTTCAGTGTGTGTGTGTGTGTGTGTGTGTCCATGTAGAGGTATGTGACCAATGAAGAGGATTCAATATTCAATCCTCCAGATTTAGACATTTTTTTGAGACAGCGAGAGAATTAAAGAGTGAGGAGTGAGGCGTGAGGAGTAGTGAGTAAACGTGTGGGGGTGGCAAAAGGGACGTGGCGTGACTCAAACTCACATCCGGGCCGGGCGCACATCCCGCCGGCCGGAGGAGGAGGAGGAGGAGCCGCCGTGCGACACCGCTGGCGGCTGACCTCGGCTCAGGGTGTGAGGGGGCGCACACACTCTGCCGCTCCAAGGCCCTCCAGAGGGTCGCTCCAAGGCCCTCCAGAGGGTCGCTCCAAGGCCCTCCAGAGGGTCGCAGCCGTGCCTGTGGAGTTACATTGAGGAGGAAACAGATTGCCTCTCCGAGTCCACCGAGTGACCATGAAAAGGAAGGAGAGAGAAAGAAAGGAAGGAAGAAAGAAAAAAAAAAAAGACAGAAACACACTCACCTACAGAAGAAAGAATAAAAAACCAAACACAATCATGAAGGTTTCTTTACACACACGCACACACACACACACACACACGCACACGCACACGCACGCACGCACGCTTTAGTCAAGGTGTTGTTTATGCAAACTGCAATGAACCGTAAAAGGTCTGAAGACACCATTATATTCACTGCGGAAAATATGTGGTTTTCAGCCGTGTTTTGTTGCTGTTCTACTGCCTACTTTAGACTGAGCATTTGGCATAATAGAGTGTCATGGCAGCAGGAGTATGGAAGCATCCTCAAGCAGGGTATTGCATTTTTACCCATTTCTGTTCCCATTCCATTTGCAATTGGCGTCTCTCACAGGATGTGCCTGAAACCGTGTTAAACCGGCGTTACGCAAATGTCTAAACCGTTGCAAATAAGCAAGAGTCCATGAACTTAGCTGCAGAAATCTACAACGGGGCGTGATCTCAAACTCTTTGAATTTGAACTTCCCAAAAGCACTTCTTCTGCAACCACTGACCCACCGTCAAACACAAATCTAATCAAAAACATCACCTGGAGATCAGACGGCAACTTATCGAAATCCGAACCCGCTGAAGTACAAGCGGGCCGCCCCAACCTTAATCCACATCGGGAGTCCATTTCAAATCAAAAGTACACGTCGCTCAACACGGTGAAGTCACACACACACACACATCATATCCCCCGCTTTAATACAGCCACAACCAATGCAAGGGGGCATTGCTGCTGTCCAAACTGCCACACTCTGATACAAAGCCAATCCATCATTCAAAATAAGAATTGGATGTGGCCATAGTAAGCAGCAGCAGCAGCAGCAGCGGCGGAGGCGGTGGTGGTGGTTTTGGCACATCTGCAATAAAGACCCGTGTACGGCACGATAAAGAAAGCTAAAAACCCAGCCCATATGCCACGATTGTTGCAAACTTTCTGCAGATTTATCGCACTGTCCTACCACAGTTTAAAACCCACCCCAGGTTCTCAGAGCGGACTGTGACAACAGCGAATGATTATCGGTCGAAGAAGAAAAGAGTCAAGCCTGAGCTGCGCTGCGCATGCAGCAAGGTGATCAGCACCATGTAATGGAGAATAAATACAAGCCTGAAATTTCATGACATTTTAAACTGAAAAAAAGAAAACAACAACCAAAACAAACCTCTGTTTAGTGTCCATTACAGCGCAAACCCCCCCCCTCACTGTGCGCCAGTAATACCATACACTAGGATTCAATCAGACGTTAGCCGAGCCCCTATTACGGAGCTCATTGCATCGTTTACATGGTGGAACAGTCCGTAAGTAGCTCTAAATGCTCTTCATTTGATTGGATTTGGCATTAAGGAACGTCGGGGGCCAGAAGCACACGCTTGTTGTCCCTCGACTACCCCTAACAGACTGTTGAGTGGAAGGAGTTGTCCATTTGTTGTCGTGTTTGTTTACCGATTCCGCCCCCCCCCCCCCCCCCGCCCCCCCGAGAACGCGCCCGCCAAAAAAAAACAACAACCATAAACACGCCGCTAAGAGCACCGCTTAAGACAGCAGGCGGGGGGGAAACGGCGATTCAACAGCTCCGCACCAGCGGGCTGCCCATGTTTAGGCCGACATATAAAGCGTAATGTGTCCTGCCACTCCAGTGTCTGGCCTGTCCGCACGCCAGCGGAACTAGCAACGCTTGGTATGCTGAACGCGGAGAGGCTGGTGGTGGCTGGTGAACTTGAGAGCGTGTGGGGGGGGGGGGGGGGTTGGTACTGACCACTGGGGCGGGCGCGAGCGTTTGGAGAAAAGTCCCGAGTGTAACACCTCGTGGGGATGCCACCGTGTTGACGGCTGTGCGAAGGACCCCCATCGTTTCAATTTCCATGAATGCATCGTTAATTGAATAGCATTAAAAGCCAGGAACTAAAGTCTACCAGAGAAGTATAATAATAATAATAATAATAATACTACCTTCATTTTTATAGCAACTACGAAGCGTATACAGCGCAAAGTGCAAACAACAAAGCAATCAAATCAAATGACTACTAATTTGTAATAAAACTGATGGCATGATATATGTTTTGTTTAATAAAAACATATATAAATATACACACTCCACTACAATAATGCATATCAACCACATCAACCTAAACATGAGACAATTCCCAATCAAGCAAAAAAATTAGTCTTAAGAAGCTGTATGCATGCATACAGTTTGATGATGTATATGCAAAACACTAAATGCACGGGTCTGTTTTGCTGCTTGCGCTTCAGGTGTTCAACGGGGCGAGAAAATGCCTTAAAATCACATCGATGTACATTGTGTATTTACATAATGTGCAGAAGGAAAAAAAACAGAATAAAAAGGTAATTGAAAGTACCTCACACTCAAGTATTTGTCATGCGGTCGGTTGCAGCGCCCAATCCGTACGAACAGTACGTGTTGCAAAGTCAATACAATAAGCAGCCACCGAAGAAATCTTGTCACGACATTGAAACGTCGAAATATTAAAAGCGACTACGTCAAAACGTTTTTAATGACACGACCCTCTGTGGGCTCCTATGCGCTACGGAGAACACGTGGAACCAAGATTCTGATCGATGAACCGCTCACATCGGAGCGCAGCGCCGCGCAGTCGTGGAGCGGGACAAAGTGTTGGCTCGCGGCGACGGTTTGTGTGGATTGGAAAACACACAAACCTGACCCCGCTGACCTTCGTCATAATAGCGGATAAGTGCTACAAAGTATAAAAGACTGTGATTACTTTTCTGCGTGTGTGTGTGTGTGTGTGTGTGTGCGTGTGCGCGTGTGTGTGTGTTTGTTCCACTTGGCGGAACACAAACGTTGAGAGAAGCCCAGCCAGGGCTGAATCCGAACAATGCTTTAAGGTCAGCCCACTAAGTGGTCACGTATGTAGCAAGTAGCACCTTGAGTTTATGCCATCTTGAAAAGAATAAAAAGAAGAGAGGGAAGGAGGGAGAAGACCCTTTAATGCACAAAGCCGTCCACCTCCACACCATTAGGGACCGAATGGTAATTGACGGTTTGTCGGAGGAAAGCGGTGCGGGCCGCAAACTTTTGAATGAAAGATCTCTCTTTCTCTCTCTCTCTCTGTGAGAGAGAGAGAGAGAGAGAGAGAGAGAGAGAGAGAGAGAGAGAGAGAGAGAGAGAGAGACGAGAGAGAGAGAGAGAGAGAGAGAGAGAGAGAGAGAGGAGAGAGAGAGAGAGAGAGAGAGAGAGAGAGAGAGAGAGAGGAGAGTAGAGAGAGAGAGAGAGAGAGAGAGAGAGAGACCTTTCCTGCTCGACGCCTCATTGTGCGGCCGGCGATGACTTTAACACAGAGTCCTCAAGGAGAGAGAATAAAGAAAAAAACACTCCGCATTGTGCTTAAACAAACCCTTCCAAGGTTCCCGGGCACACTGCCTCACCCCTCCCTCCCTCCCTCCCTCCTCTCCTCTCCTCCCTTCCTCCCGCTGCTTTTGTGTATTAACATTATTCTCCTTCGGGTGAAAGACAGGAAGACGGTGAACGACAGGAAGAGAAAGAATACGTTGTTATTTTCCTCCCTCCTCCTCCTCCTCCTCCTCCTCTCCTCCTTCCTCCTCGTCACTATGACTAATCTGTTAACAATTTTGTTAAATATTCATCTGGATGATTGGATTCTGCAGAGCCGAATCGGCCTTCACAAGTGTGTACACATAAGAGACGGAGGGCTCGGACCCAACGACGGGGAGGAGAATGGAGAGGAGGACGAGTTACGATTTTATTCTTCCGTTCTTCCGTGTCTCTTTCACCATCCACCCCCACCCCCACCCCCCCCCCCCCCCTTCCCTTCTCTTCTCTTGGCGTTCCTCAGCGTACGGGAGAGCGTACAGGAGAGAGCACATACAAGAGTACAAAAAAAAACGATTTGCACTCATAATACATCTGGCTAAACAGACGCTGTATGCACATAGCTGGCTGAGAATCCGCTCAGCCGGGATTACTTTATTCCTTTGTGCTTTCGACTGTCTTATTGGGTTTCAGAAACACAAAAAAGGCCCGGCCGCAATCGGAAGGCCACATTTTTTTGTAAAGCCGCGGGTTACGTATTCCAGGGCAATGATTCTTTCAGTCTCGTCGACAAAACAAGTCGATAGCCTACTTGGGACTGTGATTAGAAGGCGTTAAACCAAAGCCGTTTCTATACACTATTAACAAAGACTAAAAAACAAAGACAAGCTTGCAAAAACGCAAAAAAAACTGGCGATGACCGGGGGGGGGGGGGGGGGGGGGGGAAGGCCGGCCAAAGAAAACCGTGTGCAGTGTGTAGTACGGTCACAAATACTACTTCAACGTCACAATCTTGACGCAGGGCATAGCGAACTCACCATTTCCCGTCACTTGTACGGCATCAACTAAACTCCACACAGTCATATTTTACTGCTTTAAGTGCACTTTAAAATACTTTTTAAATACTTTTTTATTTACAATTCAACATATTATGTATATATCATCCACCAGTCACTTTATTGTGTAGAGAATTGTCATAGTATAGTGTTGTAGAGTATAGAACATAGCATAGTACATAGTGTTAAAGTGTAGGGAATTCATACTGCAGGAGGGAATGGGGAGTACGCATTTCTATTGCACTTGTGTTGTGTATGGCAAATAAAAACAATCTTCAGACGTGAATCTTTTAGCAGACGAGGAATAAAAAATTAAAAAAGCTTACATGAAGCATGCAGTCGGAGGCGCAGAGCTTCATCCCCACGCCGGAGGAGCCCTTGAGTTGGGCTTCCTTCTCAAGGTCCTGGACGGCCTCCACCAGAACCTGATTCTGGTCTGCCAGATCACGGACATAAGACTGCAGGGCACGCACCTTCATCTGGAAACGGAGGACAGCAAAGCACAACCAAACGTCAGCCTCTTCTTTATAGTTTATACAGATATTATTGCGCTTGACTCAGTCAAGCACTTAACTTGTGGATTCTGGTGGATCACAGTCAACACACAGTCGGCGGAGAGAGCCAAAGGCATAGCCTTTCGAGTAGTTCAGTCGGGTTGTAGAGAGAGCCACCGTGGGGGGAATCTGGAGACTTACGTCTTATTTGTTTGCATCCAACCGTTGGAAGACATCCAGGTCAGTTTCATAGCGATCAAAGCATGTCTTGGACAAGGGAGATCCAGATTAGACTACATGGCCTGAGAGCTAGATGCCCTAGAGTTGCACAGGATGGCTCACCTGGGCTCAACGTGGTCTTTGTACGTGGATTGTCATTCATCCTCGTCGAACGCAGCATAAAGCTTTGAAATCTCTCTCTCTCTCTCTCTCTCTCTCTCTCTCTCTCTCTCTCTCTCTCTCTCTCTCTCTCTCTCTCTCTCTCTCTCTCTCTCTCTCTCTCTCCTCTCTCTCTCTCTCTCTCTCTCTCTCTCTCTCTCTCTCTCTCTCTCTCTCTCTCTCTCTCTCTCTCTCTCTCTCTCTCTCTCTCTCTCTCTCTCTCTCTCTCTCTCTCGACATGCGTCGTGAGCAGGCCAAATGTAGACCAATGTTTAGGGAAGGGTTAAGGGACAATCCATTTTCTCTGATGTTCTGGTTTTTTTCCTGCAACTGGGGCATGTTGTTTTAGTAATAAAAAAAAAAGGAAAACAATATCCCATGATCATAGGACTGGTCAGGACGGCTGGATTCAAAATTCCACTATTGCCGGGGATTAGGATGGGTAACAGAAATAACACCGCACACCAACGGAACATGGTTCTGGATTTCAAATGAATAGCCTATGCATTACACATATAGGTTATATTGCTGATATCATACACCTTTTCATGGCATATCGTCATGGCAAACCGATGCTCTTCGAAACACGACTTTCCCACAGCACACATGTACCACTCAAGATGAGTGATCGTGTGATCAGTGGCCCAAAAAAATAGATATACCCGGCGCCCATTTACATGCAAAGCCTGTGACCCCCCCCCCTTGCAACAAGGGGTCGTGTACATACAAGTAAGTTATGTGTTTTCACAACAAGATCTCTCAAGATTTACTCGTGACGCCGAAGCTTTCGGGACTCGCGGGGGGGGGGGGGGGGCGTTGGGGGGAGGCTCTCGGGTTCCAAACGCGTAACCTCATTAAACGGAGGCCCACCGGTGGGGACAGCGGGCCTCCGAGCCCATCTCCACCAAACCTCGTTACGCCCCGCTTTGATGCACCGTACGGCTGGCGCAAAAGGCTTCTTTCCGAGGCTAAACGATGACACATGGCGATCTCCGCCGGTGAGGCGGGCTCCTCTCTTTCCCAAAAATACGACTGTGTATCTGTGCTCATGATTTCTGCTGCTCGGGACGCAGGGCCTAATGCAATTTGCCACCTGTTACAAATGCGTGTGGCTTTATGAAAGCACCGCTCCTGCTTCCTTCTCTCATTTGTCTTGCAGCACAGAGGTCACCCTCTGATTGCCCCCCCCCCCCCCCAACCATCCATGGGGCACAGGATGCTCTCTGACTTATATTGGATGGATAGAGGGGAGGGGCTTCATTCGGAGCCCCTAGTTCTGAATTCCAAAATAGATCATAACCGACCCCAGCGAAGCAGTGTTATTATGGGGGGGGGGGCGAATGACGACCTCGGCTTCACCGTCAATAGCTAAAACGTTGAGGTGTGTGTGTGTGTGTGCCCAAGATCAAAGTGAGATGTTGAACAGAAATCCCTAGAATTTCGTAATAAGCAGCTATTTGTGCCTATTTGCGTGTGCTTGATGGTTCACAGGCTCATTAGCAGTTGACAGGGGGGGGGGGGGGGTAATATGAGAAATGAGCCCATTACAAAAACACATAATTGAATTCATTGGTATGTATATGATATTGGCAATCTTCTGCCTACAAAAAAAGCCTACAGTCCTAAAAAAAAAAGCAATGATGTGTTGTTTCGGTATATAGAACAGTAGTAACTACAAAGCTCAGGTAAAGTATCAAATATATGGCAGCGGTGGGATTCGAACCCACGCCTCCGAAGAGACTGGAGCCTAAATCCAGCGCCTTAGACCGCTCGGCCACGCTACCCATACGTCATCAGCCGGTTACACACACAGTCTCACACATACACACACAGTTCACACACACCTGTCGGGGAAGTGTGTGTGTTGGCTCACCTGTAGCTTGACTTCGGGGGTGACGGACGTCTCAAAGTCCACCCGCTTTATCTTCTCCTCGTGAAGGGATTTCAACTCGCACATCAGGTCCTGCATCTTGTCGGTTGCGGGGCCCAACGACTCACCTCTCAGTCCCACATCTTTGTATATTTGACTCATTTTGTTTTTTTGTATGTGTTTATGTGCTTTACGTTTGAACAGGTGTGAACTACTAGTGCACTACTATTCGCATGCGTGAACTACAGCCTTTAGAGAACTTTTTAAAAATAGATATAAATGTAACTGTTGTTACACAAACTCCGCGTTGGGTCGTCGTTTACGTTGCTATAAGTTAGCCAGAACTACCCAACGAACGGCTAAATGAAACCGTTAGTGCTCTGCCAAAGGGGACCGGGAGCACAACCAAAGCGTGTTATTTGTTAAATGCGAAAAGGGGGTTTGTCTGGGGGGGGGCGTCATATATATATACGCGGTCGTACGTAACCACAACAAAACAAATGCATTGCATTGTAAAGTAAACGGGGGGGCGAAGTCATCTTTTTTTAACAACAACAACTCCTTCTTTCTTTCTTTCTCCCCCGAAATTTGCCGCTACGGAGCCGCCGCGCGCCCTGATTGGTTCGTCCGTGGTCACGTGGTGTTTTCTAACGCCATGACGTCGGGGCGTGGCGTCATGGCACGCAACGCGGAAGTAGTAGTTTGTTTTCATCCCATCACCCGACTACTAGAGAGAGAAGCCTAGTCTGTCTGCACACACACACACATCACCATCGTTTCCGTACCCAACGAAATGGGTAAATATTACCGTTCCGTCGCCCTGCCTCCCTTTATACAACTGCATTCCGGTCTAAATGCATTCAAAACAATGTATAATGTGTCTGCTAGTAGTGGATAATGGCCGTATTATGCAGTATCTAACGCAGTGCAACTACAACGCCACGCCAGGTGCAAACCACATAGCAGGACATGCGTTATGTGTTTCCCTACTAGGTCCTGCTGTACTGTCATTCATTTATAATACATATAAAGTCGTTATTTTTCTTATGAAACGAGTGGATGGCATGGGTACAAGCCACTGGGTTACGCCAAGGTAATCTACCTGCTTCTCCTGCTTCTACCAACAGCAATGAAGCAGTACCAGAGGTCATAGTTTAAAACGAACCAAGCACAGAGTCAACGAGACAATAAGACAAAACTACTTCTGCAATAGAGTTGTAAATGATTGGAACTATTTACCAGAATAAGTGATCTCTTTTGGCACCGAGTCTTAATGTTCTTTAATTCAAATCAAGGCTGGATAACTTCTGGAAGGATCACCCTTGGCGTTTCACTTGGGATGTGGATCTATAGTTTTCTCACCTTTTAAAAAAAAACACTTGCCTAAGCATGTCGCAATTTATCTTTAGGAAGCAAAAAAGACAAACAAGAAGATCTGGTCATATCGGGGTCAACGATCCGCGACCAGTACACACCTAAGTAGCCTAAGTAATGCTAGAGGTGGAGGTGGTGGTGCAAAACGTCTGACAGTTCTGAGTGAGCACACTTGGTTTTTTTTGAAGAAGAGAGTACAGCTCAACACATCATTCACTTACGCAATCACTACTAGGGATCAAAAAACTGCACACATTAAGATTCACTGGCAAAGTTGAGCTTATTGATTTTTTTTTTCGTTTCATTTCTCTCATCTCAATCATCCGTCCCTCTTCTTCTATACTCGATTTGTCCCTTCAGGTCTGTCTCTCTCTCGCTCTCTAGTAGCGGTGGCCACACACACACACACACACACACATACACACACACACACACAGCCAAAAAATCCCCTAATCCCCACAGTGATTATCACATAATGCCGTTTTGTCAAAATTTAGATGGACATTTTTCGGATTTTTGTCTTTTTTTGAAGACTAACAGACGCAACACTAAGGAAGTGAAGTACAATGTCGAATGATGATGAAGTGGATGTGGCATCTATGACTGCATAAGATTGAAGGTCTGCGTGTGTGTGTGTGTGTGTGCGCGTGTGTGTGTGCGCACTCGCCATAGCATGTCACCGTGTGGAGGGGAACACTTAGAGTAATGAGTGTGGTTTTAAGGGAATCACTAAAGTTAAATTAGGTTGTGATCTCACTTCGGGGGGGTCACAGAGGTCAAGCTCGGCAGGTTACATCGTCGCCGGGGGGGGAAAAACGACATCCCTTGCACACAGGACTAATGTATCAGACCTTATGTGGAGACCATATTGTATTAAGTCTATATTATAATATAATGTATAATAAGCTACGCCTCACGAGTGCCTCAGGTCCTTGAATATTGTGTATATATTGTATAATATGTTTCTGCCACGTTGTAACCGGCTCAAACCAGCCAGATAGAGACATGACAAACGGAATCGCAAATAGGGACACACGGATACATTTCTTAAGGGACACGTCCACCCAACAGAGCACGACACATGGAAAAAAGGTGAGGAGATCTGGCCAAAACTGAATTAAAGGAGGATAAACCAGGTACTACTACTGACCTGGTACTACATACACACAAGATACAAGATATTTTTATAGGCCATTTGTAACAAGTACATTGGAATGCTTACTCCCCATTCCCTCCCGCAGTATCTACAAAGCAATACAAAGCATCTACAAAGCAATACTATGCAAATAAAAATGTACAAAAAAAGAGCAGCAAGGTGACTGTTAAATTATATACAGTATATATATTTATATATATATATGTATGTGTTGAATATGTGTTTTAAAATATTTTTACAAAATATTTAAGGCATTTTAAAGTGCCAGTAGTGCAGCAGCATCATGAATAAATACAGTGCAGTACAGTAACTGTGATATATCTTATGAAATGGGTCTCGCTCGATGTACATTTACCATATTCACAACAGAAGCGATGAGCAGCCATGTGGAAGTCCGAATACTGAACCATGCTATGTGTGACACACCGCTACGTGATTGACAGGTAAACACAGCCACAAAACAGAGCCTTTGTGCTATCAGGATGGATGCCAGTGAAGTCCTTTGTGTATATTATGGCTGGACTATGGGCTTTGGGCTTTAAACTCCCAAAATAACAGCAAGACTACAAAACTGAGCCACGCAAACTAGACTATCACATATTTGCCAAGAGAAATAGGAACACGAAGCAAAAAAAGGCTGTAGCCCACGGCAGGCGAGAGAGAGAGCGAGTGGGCCGACTCTTACGTGGCTGATCATCGTTTAGGCCGGTGGTTCCGAACGTTTTTGTTTGACCCCGTGACCCAATATTTATTTAGTCTGAAAAATCCTTGCGACCCAAACCTCCTACATTCTGCCGTGCGTCTGCTTCCCTGCACAGTGAAGGATGTTTTCCTAATCAGCATCTGCCCGTCGTCATATCCAAAGGGAAGTAGACAAGATATCTTTTTTGCCATTTGTAACAAGTACATTGGAATACTTACTATAATAAACATTACCATAAAAATAATACATACAATAAAAACGAACAAAAAAAGGACAGCAAAGTGACTGATAGATTGTATGAACATCTGAATACATGAACATATGAACAATGTGCAAAAATATTTAAAAGCATTTAAAGTGCCAGTAGTGCAGCAGCAGCATGAATACAGTGCAGTACAGTGCAGTGCAGTAGCTGGAATGAGTCCAGAAAGTCCAGCAAAGTATGCAAGTGTAATGTTCATGACTAATGTTATGTAAGTGAAAGTGGCAGCACACACACGCAGTTCAAGTAGTCTGCTTATGGCTACAAATCACGAGTGTGTATATCATCACTTTTTATAAGGGTCCTATATACACTTTAATGTCAAATCATCCAATATCTCCCATGACCCCTGTAAGACCTCCTGATAGGTTGTTCCACAGTGGCGTGAGAAAGACCGAGATACACACAATACCACAAGTAGTACGAGACACTAGAGCACAGGGTCGCACTTTTTACACCATTATGTTAAACCAGAATGCGTTTTGAATGCTTCGAATACGTTCTACGTCAAGAAAAAAGACAGACATGCATTGCTTCTAAACTGTGAACCCTGGCAGATCTTAAATGGGGGTTTTTTTGGTCAAATGTAAAGAGTGCTAATGTTTTGTTCAGATCTTCTGTCGAAGACAAATAACACTAGTGTGTGTGTGTGTGTGTGTATATATATATATATATATATATATATATATGAGGAACTCCATATTAATATTTTAGCGTTATTCATATTCTATGTTGTTTTCAACGTAGCCTTTTGCATGTTGAGTGGAAGTGCCTGAATATTGAATGCAGAGAAACAGCGTGAGGCTGTATTTAATAGCTCTCCTAAATGGTAACAATCTGAATGTTCTTTTGTGCAAATCAGAGCCAATCAGAGCAAAAGGATGAAACTCCCACACACACACACACACACACACACACACACACACACACACACACACACACACACACACACACACACACACACACACACACACACACACACACACACACACACACACACACACACACACACACACACACACACACACACACACACACACACACACAGGCGCCTACGACGGGCCTCGCACCGCGGAACGTATCTGCCACCATTGGTCCAATTGTCTCGTGAGCTTGTCAACACGGTATAGGGCCTATTCTATCACCATCATCTTGTTTTTTATCATTGTTATTACTACTACTTCCAAATACAAAAGGGGGGGGGGGGGGGGCCCTGTGGGGTGTAAGTCGTACGTACGCCTTATAATTGTCGCACATAACGGTGTACGGTGTGATCATGTGAGTGCACATCGGGCCCTCGTGATTGCTTTGTTATTCTATTTTTGCATATAGAGAGGCTTTCGTCGTCGTGCGTTTCGTCAAACAGACTGCAGCGCTCCTCATTGACTTCCTAGACGCCGCTTCAATTTTCCCATTCATTAGCCATTCTCTCTCTCTCTCTCTCTCTCTCTCTCTCTCTCTCTCTCTCTCTCTCTCTCTCTCTCTCTCTCTCTCTCTCTCTCTCTCTCTCTCTCTCTCTCTCTCTCTCTCTCTCTCTCTCTCTCTCTCTCTCTCTCTCTCTCTCTTATATATTCAATATGGCCCTCTGGCATCTAAATGTTTCATGCTTTTTTAAGTTGTGTTTTTTTGCAGCCCCCCCCCCTCTTGTACTTATTACGCATACAGCCTTAGCGTACACAACCTTCGTGCTCAACAAAATCAATTAATTCCCGTAAATAATTTACTCCGCTTTGAGCGCCGTCGGATAAAGCAGAACAGCGGGTGTTATTGTTTTCTTCTTCTTCTTCTTCTCCTTCTCCTATCCGTGTCAGCTGTGCTACTTTATTTGACGGGGCCGAGGGACTTTTGTCCAGGCATTAACTTAACCCTCACTCCATGGCTTGGAGGACTCTCGGGTGATTAGGGGCACGAGGAGAGAGCATCTCGATGACGCATTAGTGCTCACTCGCACACACGCACACACACACACACGCACGGACACGCGCACGTGAACACGGCCGCGCACGCGCACGTGAACACGGCCGCGCACGTGAACACGCACACGCACGTGAACACGCACGCGCCTTCAGCCTGAAGGACCCCTTCCGTGCATTTGCACATGTTCATTTTTCATAAAAACGGGACCCATAACAATTAGTGCGGTGGCCGCCTGGCTAATGTCGCCGTTGTGCGTAATGCTCGCGATATATACGTATATATTCTATACATATATATATATATTCTATACATATATATATATTCTATACATATATATACGTAGTTTATGACATCATTGCCTTTTAAAAGTTCTAAATATGACATCCTCATTTGTTTTCATGCCGAGGACATTAACAGGGCTCCGGCTAATAGGTCTGTACTCTTGTGCCGGCGGGGGGGGGGGGGGGAGAGAGAGAGAGAGAGAGAGAGAGAGAGAGAGAATGGGTCAGAGAGGGAGAGAGAGGCAACGTCAGAGAGAATGGGTCAGAGAGAGAGGTTTAAAAACTGTAATGTAGAAAAAAGGTAAAAAATATAATAAAAATAACAAGCTCAAGCTATGATAGTCCGGTATAGTCGATTACACTGTGTGTCTGTCAATGCAATTTGAAGAAAGCCCACTGTCCAGTTTAGTATGTATTTCAACAATCACCCACACACACACATACAGTATTTATAGTACATTATATATATAAACCCTTTAGATATGATCGTGAGCATACATACATATGTATACAGTATATATATATATACATATACTGTATATATATGTACATATATGTGTATGTATATATATCTATATACATATTTATACATATATCTATATATATACATACACATATATATATATTTATACACTGTGCGTGTATATATATATATATATATATATATAGACATATATATATATGTATACAGTACATGTATATACAGTATATGTGAATACAGTATATGTATGCATATATGCTAAGGACCGTGTCTAAAGGGTTTAGGGTTCCACTCCAGCGTGCCGGGGAGAATTCGGACCCAGACGTTTGACAGCTGGTGCGGTACGAGAAGCCATGTGTTTTCTGAGCGGTTGTCCGCCGTGCGAAGTAGCAAAATCCCCAAGGGACCAGCCCCTCCTCCTCCTCCTCCTCCTCCACCACCACCACCACCACCACCATCCCTCCACTCCACTTCTTGTCCTCTGGTCCTCTGGTGTAGCCTTCCCCAGTCTCCTCTACACACACACACACACAGGTCACACACACACACACACACACTCCAACACACACCGCAGACACACACACGTCACACACCGCAGACACACACACACGTCACACAGCAGACACACACACACACACGTCACAGACACACACACACACACGACAGACACACACACACACACGACAGACACACTCACACACAAACTGATGTTAAAGTCTAATGTACAGTACAAGCTTGGAGATGGCTGCCATGCGCATTCTACATAGCCAGGGGTCTTGTCCAGTGCGCCTACACAACAAGCACATGGTGTGTGGGTGTGTGGGTGTGTGTGTGTGTTACATGGGTACAGACAGTATGTGTCAAACAAGCATGCATATGCGTGTGTGTGTCACATGTGCACATGTGTGTGTGTAACATGGGTACAAACAGTATGTGTCAAACAAGCATGCATATGCGTGTGTGTGCATGTGTGTGTGTCACATGTGCGCACGTGTGTGGTAACATGGGTGCATGTGTGTGTGCGTGCGTGCAGGTGTGTGTGTGTGTGTGTGCGTGCGTACAGGTGTGTGTGTGCGTGTGTGCAGGTGTGTGTGTGTGCGTACAGGTGTGTGTGTGTGCAGGTGTGTGTGTGTGCGTGCAGGTGTGTGTGCAGGTGTGTGGGTGCGTGCAGGTGTGTGTGTGTGGGTGCGTGCGTGCAGGTGTGTGCGTGTGTGTGTTTACCAGTGCCCGTACGCCACTGCCTCCTGCACTGTAAACACTACTGAGTGGGGGGGGGGGGGGGGAAGAAACATCGACTGTGACTTTTGTGTTACGCAATTTCCAGCTGTCCACACTCCCAAGTCCCTGTCAATTCAAACGCCATTTATTATTATTATTATTTTTTTTTTTTCTTCTATTTCTTTTTATCGGCCCGGTCGCCCGGCCCGGCCGGCATGGCATTGACTGAAGTGTCTGCTTGTTATATATTTGGCAAGTGCTGCAAGTCTGAAGGGAGGCTGTCAATAGTAATCCTTGCTATTGATACGGCGTGGCGGGCGAGAGAGATGTTACTCAGCCCCCCGCCCACACCACCCCCCACCCCCCACCCCCACCCCACCCCACTCCAACATCCCTTTTGATCCCTCTACATCATAATTACATTAATATTGACAGACCTTTTACAATAGTCGCATTACTATTGATAGGTGGCTGTCAATAACGTCACCCCCCCTCCCCCCACACACACACACACACACACACACCACCCCCACCACTCAAATAAAACATATTCATTCATAACTTGTAAACTGCTCGATAAAAGGCTTTGAAGAGAATATCGGACACCATCGGGGACGCGCCACGCCGGGATGGGCTCCCACGAGACACTGCTCGCAGTGACAGGGATTTCTACCACCTGTGTGTGTGTGTGTGTGTGTGTGTGTGTGTGTGTGTGTGTGTGTGTGTGTGTGTGTGTGTGTGTGTGTGTGTGTGGTGTGTGTGTGTGTGTGTGTGTGTGTGTGTGTGTGTGTGTGTGTGTGTGTGTGTGTGTGGGGGTCTTGATTTCTATGGACTGATGGCTTTGGTAAACTCTGTATTAAAGCTCCGGGTAGATCAGTTATAGTTGACATGCGCACACGCACACACACACGCACGCACACACACACACACACACACACACGTTAATCTGGCCCGTGTTTATTTATCAAGCGCAGACTTTTAAAATCCAAATAAAAGAAACGAAAGGCCGTCTATTGGTGAAACGTTTGGCGCCGCATTCGGAGCACGCAAACTCTCGCTGGTTTTTAGTTGTTTTTTTTCTTCCGTCTCTTTTTAATCCAAACTTTTTTTTTTTTTACTGGCGTCACAGGGCCCCCGCCCGTCCCCCCGTCCCCCGTCCCGTCCCCCCCCCCCCCCCCGTCTCTGAGTCCCACCACAACACGCCAGCGTTTCAGACGCAGCTCAAATAATCGGTCACACCTGCTTATTTCCCACTGAAGAGAATTCACTCACTGATATATTTTCTTCATTCATTTGCTAATTCCCCGCTCCCCAGCCCGGTCGGTCGGTCAGTCGGTCGGTCGGACGGACGGACTGTGTGTGTGTGTGGGTGGGTGTGGGTGTGTGTGTGTGTGCGTCTCTCTCTCTCTCTCTCTCCCCCCGCGGGGGTCTATTGAAACATGGTGAAGAATAATACACACCTGGTGGTCGTCGTCTCCCCCCCCCCCCCCAGACATCGTCATCGTCATCTTCCATTTAGTCATTTAAACACACTGCTTCTCTCTCCCCGCCCTTTTCAAATGTCTCAAGTGACCGACACATCTCTCCCTCTCTGTCACAACCATAGCCATATTTACCCCCAATATGAAATCTCTTTTAAAGCCTCGTGACAAATCCTGTTCGACAAGACACAAAAGCCAGCATATATATATAAAAAACTCTCTCTCTCTCGCTCTTGCTTTTTCTCTCTTGCTGTCTCTCTCTTGCTCTCCCCCCTCTCTCGCTCTCTTTCTCCCTATCCCCTCTCTCTCTCTCTCTCTCTCTCTCTCTCTCTCTCTCTCTCTCCTCTCTCTCTCTCTCTCTCTCTCTCTCTCTCTCTCTCTCTCTCTCTCTCTCTCTCTCTCTCTCTCTCTCTCTCTCTCTCTCTCTCTCTCTCTCTCTCTCTCTCTCTGAATTAGTTAACCCTCCACTTCTTAAGTTATTTGTCTCTCTATTCTTTTGAGGAACGGGGGGATGGAAAAGGGAGAAGAAGAAGAAAAAAAACAACTGGGGGAGCATTTCCAAACATCCTTGACAAAAAAATAGACCGGGACAGCACAGTGGCGGGATCCCATGAGGGGGGGAGGAGAGGGGAGGAGAGGGGAAGGGGGAGGGGGAGGGAGAGGGAGGTGGGGGGGGGCTTGGGCTTGGGCTAGGGAGGTTTTGGAGAATCTCCCTCGCATTTGGCAAATGTTTACGGTGTACCAGAAGCAGTGCCATTGGGCTAATCCCGGGTGATATGATTTGTACACACACACACACACACACACACACACACACACACACACCCCCCCCCCAATCTCCACCGTGAGCAGGGGGCAGAGAGAACCGCTGGACCTCCTCCTACCCCCTCTGTGTGTGTGTGTGTGTGTGTGTGTGTGTGTGTGGGGGGGGATTTTCTGTGTTTATGCACTCCAGAGAGCCGGTCTATATCCCCCCCCCCCTCCCACACACACACACACACACTCCACCCGCCCCCCCCCCCGCTTCTCTGCATAGCACAGCCCGGCTCAAAGGTTGCATTAAGGACGGGTTTTACATGTGAAATGTGATTTCCCCCTCCGATGCATAAAGGAAGCGTTACCCTCTTTACAGTCCAGGCCTCACCTCCTCTCCCCCCCCCCCCCCAGCCTCACGGTTTACCTCTAAGCAGCCCCCCCCCCCCCCCCGGGTCGACCCCTCTGGAGCCCTGAGCTTTTGTTGGCATATTAAAGAAATAGCATAGATTAAGTGCTACGAAACTAAATGGTATATTTTCATTTCCACGTTTTTTTTTTTGCAGATTTGCCAGGCTAAACGCTGTAAAATCGATGTCAAACTGTAGCCTAAACTTCCAAGCGTTTAGCGGTTTGTGTTTTATTTAAGTTTTAAAGCGCTGGATAACCTCTTTAGGACTTTTTTTCCCTCCTCCTTTTTTGGGCAGATGTGCTGGCGGCCGAGCGCCGGGACCAGAAGAACAACTTCTCGGGTTCTGATGGCGACAGCGCCGACCCGCAGATCCCGGTGCTGCGCATCAACCAGCTGGACGCCCTGGAGCTGGACTCGTCCCTGGAGCAGCTGGTCTGGGCCCAGTTCACCAAGTGCTTCCAGAGCTGCCGGCCGGGCCTGCTGACGCCCGTGGAGCCGGAGCTCAAGGCCCTGCTGCAGCTGCTCCTCTGGAGGTTGACCCTCTACTCCAACAGCGCCACGGTGGGGCAGGCCCTGCTGAGTCTACGCTACCACAACAACAACAACACCACCACCTCCACCGCCGCCTCGTCCCGCTACAGACCCCTGACGCGGGGACAGAAGCTGGGCCTGGCCCTGCTCACCGTGGGCCCCCGCTGGCTGGGCGAGCGCTCTCATAGCCTGCTGCTCTCCCTGGGCCTGAGCTGGGGGCTTGCGGCGGGGGGGGGAGGAGGAGCAGGAGCCCCGTCTCCGTCCGACGGCGACGGCGGCCGCCTCCTCCTTTTCCGGCGCTCCCTGGCGCTCCTCTCGGGCGTCGCCCGCGCGGCCGGCCTGCTCAACTTCCTGGTGTTCCTGCGCAGCGGGCGCCACCCGACGCTGGCGGAGCGTGCGGTGGGGGCGCGGGCCGTCTTCAGCCGGCCGGGCGCCGGCCGCGACGTCAGCTACCAGCACATGAACCGCGAGCTGCTGTGGCACGGCTTCGCCGAGTTCCTGGTCTTCCTGCTGCCGCTGGTCAACTTCCGCAGGGCCAAGGCGGCGTTCTGCCGGCTGGCGCTCGGCGACCGGGGGCCCGGGGACGGGGACGGGGGGAGGGGCGGGGGGCCCGGCGCCTGGAAGGAGTGCGGCTTCTGCGGGGAGTGGCCCACCATGCCGCACGCGGTGGGCTGCGGACACGTCTTCTGCTACTACTGCGTGAAGAGCCACGCCGTGGCCGACCCGTACCTCACCTGCCCCAGGTGTGGCGCGGAGGCGGGGCCCCCCCAGCCTGTCACTCTGAAGGTGGAGGCCGTGACAAGATGACACTGTGGCCAGTGGACTGGATCTTTGTCATATTTAATTTCAAAAGGAGGGGGAGATAAATATATAAATTATATAATTTAAATTAAAAAAAAATATATATATATATAATATATATTTTCTTATCTGTGCCAAGTCAATCAATACGCTGCTCTAACATCAGGAAAAATGGAACAAAAATGATTAATATTACGTGTGTCTGGATTGGTTTTATGAACTGATTGAGGATGGTTTTTGTTCCATTACGGTTGGTTTGTTCAATTCTCTCCTAATGCTTGAAAGCTAATATTCTAATAATCACACTGGGATGTCTCTTCTCTCGTTAAAATCCCCTTCCATGATAACGGGCGATGGCGGTCGATAGCGTTCGGTATATATATTTAGACGGACGGCCACTCAAGGACAATAAATAGGCGTTAGTCGACAGTTTTAATGAAGTCCGCTTCCGTCTAAAATACCTTTTTCAGTTCCTTTCAGAGCGACCAGAGGGGGGCGGGGGGCTTGTTTGAATGGACTCTTGAATGATCCCCGTGATGTCTGAACGATGTCCCAATACACACAGAACAAGACCTGTCTAATGTATGTGTGCATATATTGACAGTCCCCCGTCCCCCCCCGTCCCCCCCCGTCCCCCCCCCCCTCAGCTCCATTCCTCGGGCTGGACTTAGGACCCAAACTATTTGTCCATTGGTGCACTTGACGGACTGCAGAGAACCACACAGAGCATATATTTGATGAAGAAACCAGTTGATTTATGCCCCGAGTTTTGGTGTCCATTTGTGTGTGCGCGTGTGTGTGTGTGTGGCGCGTGTGCGTGCGTGTTTGTTGAAATGGGAATATTTGTTCTGATGAAAAATGCAGAAAGTTGGCTGAATAAATAATGGAGGGAATTTTCTGATGCCTCTCATCACGTCCAAATTAGCATTTGTTGTGTATTTTGTGCCTAAATTCTATTTTGACATCATTAAAATTGATAGAGTGCCGTCTCTTGGGTGTTTATTTAGTAAAGTGGAGGCAAGAGATGGGGTGTGTGTGTGTGTGTGTGTGTGTGTGTGTGTGTGTGTGTGTGTGTGTGTGTGTGTGTGTGTGTGTGTGTGTGTGTGTGTGTGTGTGTGTGTGTGATATAACAATCAGCACACTTCTCTAGACTGCTTCCAATGCTCCATTATCCCCTTTCACAGCATCCCAACATGCTAAAGATCAAGGGGGCAGCCAGGGGCTCGGATTGACTAAGACAGACACACACACACACACACACACACACACACACACACACACACACACACACACACACACACACACACACACACACACACACACACACACACACACACACACACACACACACACACACACACACACACACACACACACACACACACACACACAGGCACACACACGCACAACGCACGCACGCAAACATACATACACACACGTGCGCGCAAACATATACACACACACACACACACTTGACAGCATCCCTCCCCTTTCACTCATGCAGCTCTCTCTCTCTCTCTATTTTTTTTCTCTCGCTCTCTCTCTCTCTCTCTGTAATCTCTTGGGCCCTCGCCCCCTAATAGACTGTGTAGTAAACTGTACCTAACCCCCCCCCCCCCCCCCAGCAGGAGAATTACCCTCTAATCCCTGTAATGAGACCAAAGATGCTTATTTATGCCGGGGTTAACCTCCACCAGTGAGCCAGGCCCCGGGCCAAACGCACCCCAGCCGAGAGAAGACTTTCCCCGGGCTGACGAAAGACGGACCAGCAGGGAGGATCAACCCCTCGTCAACCCTCACCCAACCCCCCCCACCCCTCTCTCGCTCTCTCTCTCTCTGACCCATTCTCTCTCTCTCTCTCTCTCTCTCTCTCTCTCTCTCTCTCTCTCTCTCTCTCTCTCTCTCTCTCTCTCTCTCTCTCTCTCTCTCTCTCTCTCTCTCTCTCTCTCTCTCTCTCTCTCTCTCTCTCTCTCTCTCTCTCTCTCTCTCTCCCCCCCCCCCTTCCTTCCACTCTTGATCAATGGGGCTCAGTGGCTGATTGCTGGGAAGATCGTTACCGCCTGGTTGTTTTGCTGACTGGTAGCCTCGGCACAGGTTGGTTGAGGCGCACACACACACACACACACACCCTCACGATAAGTTAAGGGTAAATCAACACCCTGAGTTTATATTTTTAACGGGGGAAATGCTCCGTTTTCTAACGGGGGTATGAGAGTTTTCTAACCCCGATGTGCGGTTTTGACCACATTATAATACATTACATTACAGACCTTAAACAGACGCTTTTGACCAACGCTGGCTTACAATCGGTGCATTCAATGAAGGGAGGCATGAGAACTACTCACCAGAAATCATAAGTGCATTTTCCTTCCTACCAAGCCTGACCAAGTGCAGAACCAGTGCTCAGGTAAACGTACACTAAGTTGGCTCCCTAGATTTGACACAATAAGTCCATCAAACAGAGGCAATGACAAATAGTGAAGCCAACAACACAGAACTAATAAGCAAAAGCTCATAAACAAGAAATGGAACAGAATAGTGCTCCTAGTTTGCTTCTATGGAACCCAATGTGTCTCTTTTCTAAAACCTCATGACTCTCCCAGTCTTTCAAACTCATAGGTGGGCTTGCTTACCTTTTAGGTAGTTCATAGTTACACTGTTCCCTTCGCACATAAGTTAAATTAATGTAAAAAGATGATGGGTTTTATGCCCCCGCCCCGGCCATTGCAGTGACAGTTAGCATCTAACCACCTCAGTGCTTTCTCTTCTTCCTCCTCCTCCTCCTTTAGCCGTGTCACACACACACACACACACACACACACGGAGTACGATGAAGAAAGTACGCGTTGTCCTTGACGGTCGGAGTGGCAAGGTCAAAATAAATGATATGGAAGCCCTTTAAAGGCCAAACAGTATTCGGATATCTTTTCCGTTGCATTCGATTAAAAAACGGGAACAGCGTAGGCGTACGTACACCTGGAGGGGTTCGGGGGGGTGTAGGTTAAGACCCCACATAATGGTTGGCTTTGACGTGTATTATACGGAAATACATTGAGTTCACCGCCAGATTTCACACCTAGAGTCACCTCTTACGCATCGCAGAAGGACATCTCCCGGCTAATGACGACCGCACAGCAGGGGGGGCGTACGAGTATAAGGAGGAAAAGACGGCGGTCAATATTTTATGCGCTTCGTACATTACATTAATGTACTGCAAGTCTGGAGGAAAACCCGGGGCGGGCTCCCGGAGATTAAGGATGCATATATGATCAACCTTAATACCGCCGGGGGCGTGTCATTGTCTTAACATTCAGGCAGGGGGCTTACCGTTCAACACTTTCTTTCTCTCTCTCTCTCTCTCTCTCTCTCTCCCCTTCCTTCTACGTACGCTCTGTGACTACCGCGGCTCTAATTGAAGTCCCAAATCCCCAGGAAACAGATAGAGAGAAAGAACAGTGCATTAGGGCGGTCTATTAATTGAGTTAGGCCATGGATTGAATTAGTGGGGAATTGGAACAAGGCCCAGCGCTGCAGCGAGGCAGGTAGCTAGCTGTAAGGCCCACGCTAAGCCTATCTGTCGCTGGGATCTCTTTCCTATTCACTCACTCTGGGAGGAGGAGGAGAGGAGGAGGAGGAGGAGGAGGAGGAGGAAGAAGGAGAAGGAAAGGATGAGGGAGTGGAGGAGAGAAGGGTGGTGTTGGTTGGGTGGGTGTGGGTGTGGGGGCGGTTAATTCCCAGCGGCCATGCAAAGCAATTCGGGCGCGTTCACACCCAGCCGTTTAAGGAGCAAATTGGCACGGTGCCCCCCCCCCCCCAACCCCATCTGACGGAGGTTTTAAGAGAAAGGGAATTAGGGTGTTGAATCCTTAACTACATCCGCTGCTCCTGATGACTCTTTATCCCCCCCCCCACCTCCACCTCCACCTCCCTCATCTGCATGTCTTTGATGCGAGGCGTTGATTTAGCAGATTAAATCGGGTGTAGTGTGTAGTAAAAGTAAAGAGCTTCTGTTCTGAGCTGCGGTATTACCTGGTACTTTGCTGTAGCCGTTATGCGCTTCCGTTTTGTGCGTACGTGGCGGTGTGTGTGGTGTGTGTGTGTGTGTGTGTGTGAGCACTGCTGCAGCACTTGTTGAATTAGCTGTGTGTGTGTGTGTGTGTGTGTGTGTGGTATTCATTAATTGTAAAAGAGCCATTGGCTTGCGGGATGATGATGATGATGATGATGATAATAAGGATAGTACAATAGAGTTTTGACTCCTGCGTGCGTTATCGCACCCAGAGAAAGAATGTGAACCGCTTTAACACTCTCGGACACCTTTCACTAGTTCATTTCCCACCCCCCCCCCCCCCCCGCCCCTCCACCCCCACACCACACGTTTCACAAATGGAATTACTGCCTAAAACCCACCCACACACACACACACACACACACACACACACACACACACACACACACCCACACCTCCCACCCACCCCCTCCCTCCCCCGGTTCATCCCTGATCTCAGTGCTCCTGGGCTACGCTTCAAACGTTCCACCAAGTCGGGGAGTCTATAGCTTGGCACAAACACCAAAAAGGGGGATAGAACCCTATTGCCATCCCATTTATCGTCTTGTGTGTGTGTGTGTGTGTGTGTCATGTGTGTGTGTGTGTGTGGTGTGTGGTGTGTGTGTGTGTGTGTGTGGTGTGTGTGTGTGTTTCCACCGATAGATCACATCGCAATTTTAACCCGGGGTTCACCTGTCTTCTGGGGTTCAACCCCGGGTAGAAAGGTTGTGTGTGTGTGTATATATATATATATATATATATATATATATATATATATATATAATATAATATAGATATATACATATATTAATATATATACTCTTTCTTTTCGTTTATTTCTTTTGTTCGTGGTAGTTGTGTGGTTGTTGGCGGCTTCTCAACACATATCTGAACGCTTGTCTTGTAACACATCCAAGCATGTCAATACCATGGTCTAAAGGGTTGTGGAGTCTCTCTCTCTCTCTCTCTCTCTCTCCTCTCTCTCCTCTCTCTCTCTCTCTCTCTCTCTCTCTCTCTCTCTCTCTCTCTCTCTCTCTCTCTCTCTCTCTCTCTCTCTCTCTCTCTCTCTCTCTCTCTCTCTCTCTCTCTCTCTCTCTCTCTCTCTCTCTCTCTCTCTCTCTCTCTCTCTCACACACACACCCGAGCATCTATGGAAGGAAAGTCACGAAACAAACAAACAAACAAACAAACAAACAAACAAGCCAAAAAAAATAAAAGAGGAAGAGAAGAGGAAAACAAACTAAAAGGAGACGCGGAACCCTAGTGGAAGAAGAACAACAATCGAATAACCTCCCCCTCGCAGGCGAGACGGTCGGCCTGTGAAGCGTAGGTGTGCTGAGGTTCAGCTTTCGGCAGGTAGCTGGCGTTATGAGACTTTCCTCCGCACACCTGCTGGGCTCTGGATTCAACAGGGCCCAATTATCTCCCCCGTCTGCCTGGCGGGGCGGACACCCTCGCTCTAACAGGGGGAGGGTGAGGGGGGGGGGGGGGGGGAGGGGAGGTCAGAAGCACAATCAATCACACCTAAAATAAGGAGGTGATTTCCTGGGCCTTTTATCGGGGGCCCCGTATCAAGGTGTTGTTGTCTGGTCCCAATTTTCACATCATAAGGAAGATTGGGGGCAGCATTGCCAAGGAAATGTACAGTATATCGAGGGGGCGCGTGTGTGTGTGTGTGTGTGTGTGTCTGTGTGTCTGTGCGTTTGTGTCTGTGTGTATGTGTCTACAGGTATATGTGTGTGTGTGTGTGTGTGCGCGTTATGTGAGCTAAAGGCGGTTTTGTCTAGGGTTTTTCCAACGCGATGTTTGGTTTGCTATCGGCATTTTCTTGGCGTTGTGTTGTGTTGTCGTTGGAAGGGTTAGAAACATGGAGGAGAGCAACGCAGCGATAGACGTGTTAAATAGTCTCGAGTTCGCCTGCAGGCGAGACATCCTCTATTGTTAAAAAAAAAAATTCCTCTCAACCCGGTTTGATTTCGCTTTGTTTGTCGGAGGACGATAAAAAAACATGGGGGTTGTTTTTTTTTTGGTTTTGTTTGTTGGTAATATGGCACAGGGGGGGGGGCTACAGGGGGCCGACCATAAAGTTAGGGGTGGGGAAATTGAAGTGGAAGTTGGTGGCGTGGAAGGAAATAAAATAAACTTCATTATCAACTATTGGGAAGCAAAAAGCGGCTGGATTGCTGAAAATAATGTATTCACCGCTAACTCTTTTTATTGGCGAAATCGGTTCGGCTGTGTACATCCCGTGCGCGCGCGCGTGCACGCACGCACGCACGCACGCACACACACGCGCACACACACAGTGTTCCTGTGTGTGTGTGTGTGTGTGTGTGTGTGTGTGTGTGTGTGTGTGTGTGTGTGTGTGTGTGTGTGTGTGTGTGTGTGTGTGTGTGTGTGTGTGTGTGTGTGTGTGTGTGTGTGTGTGTGATTTGTGTTGCCCAGGGACCAACAACACAACTCAAGATCCACATCAGACAGTTTTTAGGTCGTTTTTTCCTGTGATGTTAGATTTGTTTGATCTTTCTTTAAACGCCGGCGCCAAAAGAGATGCTGGTTCAAAACCGGTGGCTGACCCGTCTTCTCATTGGACGAGCTCGCAGGACAAGATGACCCACGGGAATAGACAGACGAGGGAAGAGGGGAAGAGGGAGGGGGGGGGGGGGAGTACAGGGTGAGGGATTATACACAGGTGTGTGCCTCAGGTAGGATCTACCGAGTCTACTGTGTGTGTGTGTGTGTGTGTGTGTGTGTGTGTGTGTGTGTGTGTGTGTGTGTGTGTGTGTGTGTGTGTGTGTGTGTGTGTGTGTGTGTGTGTGTGTGTGTGTGTGTGTGTGTGTGTGCATGCATGCGTGCGGTGTGTGCTTGCATGTGCTTGCATGTGCTTGTGTGTGTGTGTGTGTGTGTGTGTGTGTGTGTGCTTGCATGTGTGTGTGTATGTGCATGTGCGTGCGTGCGTGGGTGTGTGTATGCGTGTGGTGTGTGCATGCATGCGTGCGTGTGGTGTGTGCATGCGTACGTGCGTGTGTGTGTGTGTGCGTATGCTGCGTGCATGCGTGTGGTGCGTGCTTGCATATGTGTGGTGTGTGTGTCTTCAGGTGCATTTTTTTTTCTCTCTCTCCCCCAGCTTGTGTGTGTGTGTGTGTGTGTGTGTGTGTGTGTGTGTGTGTGTGTGTGTGTGTGTGTGTGTGTGTGTGTGTGTGTGTGTGGTGTGTGTGTGTGTGTGTGTGTGCGACCATCCTGATCCCTGGTCCTACTGATCTAGAATCCAAAATATATGACCATTCATTCATCAGCACACAACCCCTCCAGATGTCCCAGGGAATTTCCTGTGGCTTACAGGCCGACCGGTTGACTGCTTTGAAAACTTTTGGTGCTCGAATGTGATTGAATCCGTGATTCCACTGGTATGTGGCGCAGGGCACACATTACAAACTCTATTGGCTGATAAATAACCTCTTTCTCTCTCTCTCTTTCTCTTTTTTTTTTTTGTTTCATGTTTTGTCCAATTTCCCCCTCCGAGAGGAGTTCTATCGAGGAGACACACGGAATTGGGAAAACACGGTTAAAATATCAACAGTGGTAGTCCAGCCCCTCCGGTGTCTTCCTCTGGTTGTTTTTTTTTACAAACTAATTTACATATCGAGTACTTATACTTTTTTTTTTTTTACATAATCACTGAGCAAAAAACAAATGCATTGGTATTTCTCAAATATATGTTTATCTTAGTGAATTCAATGAGTCAAGGTTTTTCCTCTATTTAAGACACATTTATTTGTTTTACTTATTTTATTCATATATGTGATTTAGCTGTTTTTTGTTTTTTTTTTTTTATGTATTTTGCGATAAATATTTGATACGATGGCATGTATTTCAGTGTCACGTTTAATATGCTGTGTTTCCTTTTTAATGTAAACACAAGAGTATATTTTGTTCCACTGAGTAGACACGCGGTAATCAACCGACTTGTTATGAAAACACAGCATGTGTGTGTGTATTGTGTACTGTATATACAACATTTTACACAAAGTACACACTGTGTGTACATGTATATATATATATATATATACACAATGCATGGAAATGATCAGGGTACTTCGCCCCCCCCCCCCCCCTTCAAACCACCAGAGAGAAGGAAGTTGGTGGTGATGGGGGTGACACCATCATTTGAGATAAACAACAAAGAAAGGGAGAGAGAGAGAGAGAGAGAGAGAGAAAGAGAAAGAGAGAGAGAGAGAGAGAGAGAGAGAGAGAGAGAGAGAGAGAGAGAGAGAGAGAGTTAGGGGGGTAGAAATTCAGTGTGCCTATACCCTGCCTCCCTACGCGGTATTTACACGTGTGAGGATACCTGGAATTCCTTGCTGGCGGAGATGCGGAAGGCTGAGGAAATTCTAAATTAGACGTGGAGGCATGGCGGTGAACAATGCAATGCGAGCAGCGGAGAGGAGAGGAGAGCAGGCAGAGAAAGCCTAACCTTGTTAAAGAGGAGGAGGAGGAGGAGGAGGAGGAGTGGAGGAGGAGGAGGAGGAGGAGGGGGGAGGGGAGGAGGAGGAGGAGGAGGAGGAGGAGGTGGAACAACGACCACGTATTTGTACATCGAATCTCCGGCTTGCCGCCACCGTCGCCGCCGAGGGAGAAAAAGGGGGAGGAAATATAATTTTGCCCGGTTACCACGGATACCTGCATGTGTGCGTGTGTGACAGGGATGGGGTGTTTCGGAGATCACTGAACTGCTTGCATCATCTGCCATCATTAACCTGATCGGTCCCTATACATACACACACACAC
>CM051020.1:12646190-12648690 GCA_027704905.1 Muraenolepis orangiensis
CTCTCTCTCTCTCCTTCTCTCCTCATCTTTCTCCCTCTCTCTCTTCTCTCCTTATCTCTCTTTCTCTCCTCATCTCTCTTTCTCTCCTCATCTCTCTCTCTCTCGCTCTCTCTTTCTCTCCCTCTCCCTCCCTCTCTCTCTCTTTCTCTCACTCTCTTTCTCTCCTCATCTTTCTCCCTCTCTCATCTCTCTCTCTCTCTCTCTCTCTCCCTCTCTCTTTCTTTCTCCTCATCTTTCCCTCTCGCTCTCTCTCTCTCACCCCCCCTCTACCTCACACCTCACCCTACTCTTACTTAAGAATAGGTGTTAGTTGGCTGCATGTCCTGTGGAAAACACCAGCAGTGATTGTATCTTTGACCCGAAATGCAATCAGAAAGGAGGTGTAGGTTTTCCTCCCTCCCCCTCCCCCATATCTTCCATCTAACCCCCCCCCCCCCTGCCATCTTCAACTTAAGCAATAAGCTCACATACACAGAACAGATGCAATTGCTTTTTGTTGTTATGTATGCGAAGAACAAGTCACGTTTCTACATGAAAGATGGTGACTATTAACTATTTACTTTAAGTCATTCAGGAGACAGTTTTTATCCAAAGCGACGGCTACAAACGCCTATAGGAGTAGCATACAGGCTACAACATACAGTTGTCCACCTGCACCTTAGCTTTTACTTAAAGACACACGGAGAGCATCGAAACGACAACACATAACATATAAACGACAATACATATAACAACATAACACAACGTAAAACTAAACCGGACACACCTTGCTGAGCCATTGCTGAGCTGGACCTGCCTAGTAAGTAAATCAACACGACACACAACCGGTAGCCCTATTAACTAATTCACTCATTCACTGATTAACCCCTCACAGAAACACAAACTACAGGGAAACCTAGTGCTGCTAGCCACTATCATAACATTGTCATTAACATTACACTCACGTCGTACATTGCGGGACTCCTCACAGTTACCGTACTGCTATCACGATGCTGCTGCACTACTGGCACTTTAAATGCTTTTTAAATATTGTTGCACAATTCAACACATGTACATATCATCCATCAGTCACTTTATTGTTGTTTTGTTAATTTTTTATTGTATATAGTATTTTTATGGTATTGTTTTAAATCTCTTGTATCTTGTATAGTGAGCCCTACAAAAGCACACTAAATCAGGGAGTAAGTATAGGGGAGAGGCTTAATGATGCATCACCGTGACATGTATGGCATGACCTAACAAGCAGCCACCGCGTGTTCGCTTGTCCCTCCATCACCATGATCATTTGCATGAAGAGCCGGACCACCTTGTGCCGGACCACCTCTGTTGGACGATTCCGAGGATCCGATCTTTTCTGGTGCATTCCGGGTATTAGGTAGCGCTCTATATAGGGAACCAGGTTTGTACACTCACCATTTCGGACCACACTTGGCGGCACCCTGGATAAGTGACCCGTGCAGGGCCGATGTGAACACCAGCCAGGGTTTAGATGACAAATTGCTACGAAACACTAAACGCATCCAAGGATCGTGACAGCGACCGAAGTCAATGTCAGATGTCAAGAGCAAGTAGGGGTCAGCCGTCTTGCACAAGGGTGCCTGTAGTCTGGCCCGCAGACGTTCAATGGAGACAGAACCGTAGTACCGTTCTGTTGTTGGGGTCAGGTCACACCCTAACTAACCTTTACACTAGAACTCTCTTTCTCCCTGTGCCCTGTCTGTGGGTGACTATGGTTGTTGTTGTGTTGCCTTCAAAGCTGATCCAAAAATAGTCTACTTCTTCCACTTTCGCAATAAATGTCTTTTCCTTTGTGCGTGTGAGAGTTTTTGGGCCGGCAGTAGCTCAGTCTGTTGGGACTTGGCTCGGGAACCGGAGCCAAAACGGACCAAGTACGGAGTGAGAACCGGTACTTAAAAAAAAAAGGTGCTAGTTCGCCTCCTGGGCGCTGCCCGAGGTGCCCTTGAGCAAGTTACCAGACCCCCCTAAACTGCTCCCTGGGCGCTGTATATACGTATACACAATAGGTGCCAACTGCACCCACTACTAGGATGGGTTAAAATGCAGAGAAACTAATTTCACTGTGTGTGTGTGTGTGTGTGTGCGTGCGTGCGTGCGTGCGTGCGTGCGTGCGTGCGTGTGTGTGTACATGTATGTGATCAATAAAGAGGCTTCAATCCTCCAAGATTTAGATTAAACCGATTTAGTCACGTCACACCTGTTGAAATACAACAGGTTCTGCCTACCTTCTCTTTGCCGCATACCTCCTCCGACACAGACGGCCATAAATAACCACATTCCACGGGCACTATTTGTTCACCGGGGGTGACAGCGGTTTTCCTGATTCCTCAGGTGAAACGCTTTTGGTGGATGAATCCCAGGTGTGGGAGACGTGGTTGTCAGGTGAGCGGAGGGAGCCCAGGTGCGCCGGTGCTATTTCTGGGGGCGTGCGTCGTTAATCAACCCCCGGCCCGATGTTGAAATATGGCTCGTGTTTTACCGG
>CM051020.1:12653690-12668690 GCA_027704905.1 Muraenolepis orangiensis
CAATATGACATTATATACATTTATCATCAACACTGACTGGACATCTGCATAAAAATTTGGCACCGTTGTCCTTTAAATAAACGTGATCCTGCCAACTACAGCTGAGCTTAAACGTAGACGATTTGAGATTAAGATTGAATGATTCAAGTTGAATTCATAATGTGCAAGACAGACAGATAGATAGATCGAGTTGTGAAAGGAATCCAACATACCTGTGTCCCAAACACTGTTGATTGTTTTAATAATCCACTTATATCCAGGAAATGTAACTCAAGTATCATATGAATATTCCATAGTTCCATTTGAATTCAAATGGAAAAAACCTCCAAGTCAAGAACTGCCTCTGGGAAAAAGTTCAGTTTCTCGTTAGAATTATGAACAGAAGAGTGAAGGTGAAACGGTCAGAGGTTGCTGTTGTTGTTTTGTGACAAAGTGTTCAGGAGATGTGTGGACACATGTGTGTGTGTGTGTGTGTGTGTGTGTGTGCGTGTGTGTGTGGTTGGTGGCTGGTCTAAGCAGCCTCACCTGGCCTGAGTCAGACTGATTACTCTATGGCTGGGTGGGGCCGCACACCTGTGGGTCCTTGTTAATCAAGGCCCACAGGTTAATCTAATTCTAAATCTATATCTGGAGGATTGAATCCTCTTTATTGGTCACGTACATGTAGATTAGATTAGATTAGATTTGATTAGATTCTAATCTAATCCAATGTACACACACACACAATGAAATTAGTTTCTCTGCATTTTAACCCATCCTAGTATAGTATATATATACATAGGAGCAGTGGGCAGCTTTTGTATATATAAAGCGCCCAGGGAGCAGTGCAGAGGCGGGTCTGGTGCCTTGCTCAAGGGGCACCACGGCAGTGCCCAGGAGGAGGCGAACTGGCACCTTTTTTCCCCCAAGTACCAGTTCTCACTCCGTACTTGGTCCGTTTCGGGGGGGACTTGAACCAGCGACCCTCCCTCCGGTTCCCCAAGCAAAGTCGCCCTTAAACCAGCCACCACACACACACACACGCACACACACACACACACACACGCATACACGCGCACACACACACGCACGCACACACACACACACGCACACACGCACACACGCACACACACGCACACACTCACGCACACACACACACACGGATACACGCGCGCACACTCACGCACACACACTCGAGGAAAAAGAGCTCTAGCGTGTACCGCTCTGTTCACCGTGATTCAAAACTCCTGCAGTAAAGCGGGTTCCTCACCACCCTGTGTCCTCGTCCTCGGGAAGAACCCCTCAAGCTGCCATTTTAATGGCTGGTGGCAGCAGGCGTCTGCTCCACCGTCATAATAACAAGGAGAGAAATCAGGCGATAGCACTGTGTGTGTGTGTGTGTGTGTGTGTGTGTGTGTGTGTGTGTGCGTGTGTGTGTGCGACGATAAAAAATGGTCAAATAAAGAACAGATTTAACGGGACAGCCATGTGGTTTGCAGATACAGTTTTTAATGTATCACAACAATGAGCAACAAACATACTTGATGAACTATTTCCAGAAGTTGTTCAAATACCATCTACAATAAACGTCATTTCAACTATGACAACAGGTCTGTGACAAAATAAAAAAAAAAAAAGGTTTCAAAACCAATGTTATTACCGTGATACGGTACAGTTGAGACCCCAAACAGTACAGTAACAAAAACTAATGCGACTACCCTCTATATATAAAACATCAATAACATTTTTGGTTTAGTTTATTTAAAGTTTTAGCCATAGGGGGCTTCTTCTTATTAAAACCTCAGGGTGCATGTTCGTTCCTATGTGTGTAACCCCAGATGTTGACGAGAGAGCACACACGTGTTAGGTGTAGGATAAGATTTGCTTGCGCCGTGAAAATCCCTTTTTGACATCCAGAAGAACTCCAATTGTCAACCTTTTGAAGGCTGTCCCCATAAACATGAAACAATCCATCCATTTTTGTTTGTAGTTTTTTGTTGTTTTTTTAAAGTTTTTTTTTTTTGTTTTTTTGTCTTTTTTTTTTTTCCTTTCTCTTTTTTGGCTGCTGTGCAGTTTGCAATATCTATGTACAGTTATATCGTGGACCATCCTTTTTGTTGGTTTGTTAGCTTTGTACCAGTCCTTGTGTGTGTGTGTGTGTGTGTGTGTGTGTGTGTGTGTGTGTGTGTGTGTGGGGGGGGGGGGGGGGGGCAGGGGCGGGGGGGGGGCGTCCTGTCAAGCAACGCTAGCTAGCATCTTAGCCCATGATGCTAGCCGCCGCGACGACAGTTCAGTCTTTTTCGATGCTGAGCCACAGAGTGGTGGTGGTTGGGGGGTTTGGGCGGTTGGGGGGTTGGGGGGTTGGGGGGGGGTAGCAAGGGGGGGGGGGGGGCAAGGGGGGGGGGGGGTCGAGGCAAAAAAAGCCGTGGTTGTGACAAGAAGCCTTTGGAATCAGGACAGTCGCTCACTCATGTTTGTACAATGGCAGAATTGCACCTTGGTAGGCCAGGATGTCTCTTTATGAAACACAATCGAAAAGTGTCTTTAGAATTAAAAGTAAAATGTTAAAATACTAAAAAATTTCAAATAAGAACATTTAAAAAGCTCACGCAGAGAATTAACAAAAAAAAAAAAAAAAAAATGATATTTTTGTTTTAAACTTTGAACAATTAAACAAAAAAAAATAAAACCTGTACAATAATAAAACACAGGAGGAAATGTTTTTTGATTTCATCGTTTGAAACAATAACTAAGCATGATTTGATTTAACCTGTCAAACAGTTGCATTACATGCTACTTGCTCATCTCAGAATAGGAAATACCAAAAGCAATACATTTTTGCATTTCTTCATATTAATAAATTTGTACCATGCACAGCCAACTAGGAATATGTACAACAGCTTAGCCACCTTTGTTCACAAGCCTTTATCTTTCATACAAATAGCCTTCTGTTACTTTGGAATTGAATCACGTTTTGGTTTTTTAGTGACCAAACTAGAAAGTGATCCGTAAAAAAATTGAACACCCTTTGACAGCTTTCACATTCTTAGTTCCACAGCAAATTAAAATAAAATAAAATTATAAAATAAAATAAAAAGCAAAGCAAAGCAATCCATGGATCAGTATTTTTGACTGGGCAAATGACAAGAACGTTTATGGCAAGCAACAAAAAAATAAAATAAAAAATAAGAGAAAATAAAAGAGAGAGAGAAAGAAAGAAAAAAAAAATAATAATATATATATATATATATATATATCCTACTAAAACCACAGTAGCAGCAAATGTTGTAAAGGTAATACTTTGAAATGCTGATAATCACTAGAAGCCAAGGAAAATCATGACATTTTAGACGGTAGATCAGCAGAAGTGCCTGGAGGAGAGATGTGGTGGGAGGGTGGTGACCTGTGCACTAGTGTACAGGTATAACACTGTTTGTGTGAGTGAGTACTACATGTTTTTTTTTTAAATACAACAAAAAAACAAACAGATGCTGTTGTCCCCCTTTTTTAAAGCAGCATATTTGCAATCTTGACGCAAATATTACCATTTTTTTTCTTTTTTCTTTTCTTTTCTTTTTTTTTTAAATCATGACCAACTTGTACCTTTACAGTTTCAAGTATACAGTACTACTATCATGGATGTACCAATTTGTTAAATAGGTTCTATAGTTCGGTATCAATCCTGTAACATTTGGACCAATATGCTGCTGCAATAGACACAAATAATAATTAAAACCCCAAAAAAAATAAAAAAATACATACAAAAAAAAAACTATTAAATTAACAAAATGTTTTCTAACCAAACAATAATAATAATAATAAAAAAATAAAAAATAAAAAGACAAAATAAGTGCACTATAGTCCAGACACAAGCAGGTACCTTAACAGTACAGCAATTCACAAAATGAAACATGTTTATATTCACATAGTCCTCAAGAGTCTATCAAAACTAGAATTATTACCTCTTCGGAAAAAGGGGTGTGAGCAGAGGTAAAGGTGAGAAGGTAAGAGTTGGCACAGATTAGTATACTCTACGAGAAAGAAAGGGGGGGGGAGGGGGCGGGGCATGGGGGGGGCGGGGCATGGGGGGGGGGGGCGGGAAATAGATACAGCTTGTTGTAATACAAACTGGCAAACACAGGGGGCATCATACACATTAAACGTCACCATTCTAAACTCCCTCAGTGGCAAAACCATACTGTCTTTGTAGGTCAAAAACTAAAAGGATATGCACATCGTCCATTGTAACAGTTATATTGTCTCTTGGTACTCTATGCACATCAAGGAAAATGCGTCAGATAAAGCTTGACATGTTTTGGTTATAAGCCAAGTGTACCCAGGCTTGTTGCTGCTTTAACAAATGAGAAATGTTATGTTCTGACCTGAGAATTTAAAGCTACTGAATTACACCTATCTAAACTAAGAGAGATTCTCTTTGAGGGTTCTGGATCGTCATCCCATACAGTACATGCTAGCATTTGGAAAACAATCCAGCTGAGGTGCAATTTGCTATCGTGAGAGTTTTTGGCTTGAAACAAGCCCCCCCCAAGGGAGGCTGTGGGATTTGTTTTCCTACTCCATGTTTTTGTATACAATATAAGCTCAGTCAAGCATCTCCAACAGTTCTGTCCATAACAAAAATCAATCAATATCTTGCCAGCATATCAATATGGGAAAAACAATCCTGAGTCAATCATTTGGTACTGTAATTTTTTTGGGTTAAGAGAAACTTTGGAACTGCAGTTTTTTAAAAAGTCTTATTTTTTTTTCTATAAGCAAGGGATCCTTTTTTTCTTTTCACTCCTACACACTGAACATATCCATTCTTATACTACTGAAGCTGGCGTCCAGGCCAGAGGTCGGCTTAGCCTTGACCTCCAATGCCTTATCTAAGTCATCCAGCTTCTGGCTGAGCTCATTGTCAGACTCGTCTGAACAACTCTCGGTGGGTAGTGAGGTTGGAACCCCTGAGGTGCTGCAGGAAGTTGAGGTAACCGTTGAAGGTGAGGAAAGGGGGGGAGGAGGAGAGGCAGACGGGGAGGAAGAGGAAGCAGCTTTCCGGGCTGTGGTGGCCTGGAACAGGACATTTGGCCAGGACTTCATGGACAAGCGAGAGAGATGAGGAAAGGTGTTATTAGAAGGAGCTGCAGACTGCGAGGTAGATGTGGTGTTAGGAGTAGGGGAGCAGACAGAGTGAGGTAATAATCTAGTATGCTCTTTGGCATTTCTCATTGCTTGTTTGATTGTTTTCTCTTTGTGCAAGCTCGACTGAAGGTGTTGGCCAAGTGCTTCGTTCCCATTAACAACCACATTGCAGGCGACACAGGTGTACTTGCTCACTGCCTTTCGAAGCACCGTCTCTTGCAGGTCGGTAAAAGCATGTCCGAAGTAACAGAAGGACTTTTGGTGACGCACCACGGAATCTTCGTCAGCGAAAATCATCTGGCACTTCCTGCATATAAACTCATGCTTGACGGACGGTACTATAAAAGCATCTGGAAATTCTGTGGTACTTTTGGTATTTGTTTTCGGTTCTTCTTTTGTGCTTTCTGTTGAAGAGCCTTTGTTGGTGTCATCCTTAGTCTCCGTCGCTTCTTTTGGTTTGAAGGAGCTGCTGGCCGCGGTGCTCTGGAGTGCCTTCACCGTGTTCTGTTTCTGCTGCCTCCTCTGCTGCTGTTGCTGCTGCTTCTGGTGTTGCTCGAGCTGCTTCTGCTGCTGCTGCTGTTGCTTCTGCAGTGAATCCTGGAGGGACTGCTGGTACTGCTGGTACTGCTGCAGGAGAGCCGTGGGGGATAGGCCGGCGGCCATCGCAGCTTGCGGCACCGCGGCCGGTCCATACGGGAACAGGTTCTCCATTCCACACATTGGTGGGAAGTAGCCCCCCGTTTGGACCCCTCTCGGAAGCTGCGGCGAGAAGCAGTTGGGGAACCCAGGAAGGAAATAGGGCAGGAACTGGCCCCCCAAGAAGGAACTGGGGTCACTTGCGGCCAGGGCGTTCTGCAGCGCCTGCAGCTGAGCCATGTCGAGCGACGCCTCGGTCTGCTTCCCCGGAGCCGAGCTCAGCTTCTCCCTCTTCTTCGCCGTGCTCGGGGTCTCCGGGCTCTGCAAGCTGCTCTCGTTCTCTCGCTCTTTGTTCTTCGTCTGCGCTGGCCTGTCTCCTTGCTTCTTGGTGCCATGGTCTCTCTCGAATTCTTTACCATGCTGCTCTGTGTGATTAACTGCTGCCAGGGGTGTGGAGGGAACATGAGGAGGAGGAGGAGGAGGTGGAGGTGGTGGTGGAGGAGGAGGAGGAGTCTGCAGAAGAGTCTTGGTTGGGGTAGTGCTGAGAGACATGGCAGGAGAGGGGGTGGCTGGTGTAGGGAACCCAAGCATGCCAGCCCCGGGAGACGCTAAAGCTGAAATACAGTGGTATATAAAAATGGGAATGTTCAATATTCAAATATTCAATCCAAATCACTATGGAAACTTTTTTTTTTTGCATGACAAGATGGAGGTGTTTCATTTGAGATTGACTGACTCTTGCTATAACATTTTTTGCTGATTTTGTTATGGATCAAAACTGTCACATATGCTTTATAGTAATTTCTCTAAGCCAAAATGAGAATATAAATATACCAATAGTACAATAAGGGGAAAAGAAAACACAAACTCAATAATAAAACAAACACAAAAAATCAATAATATAAATACATTTGCTCCCTCCTAATCAATTATCTTAATTAGTTAGAAGTCCAACTTTGACAAAAGGTTGAGCACTATACACATCATTACAACCCAACATTATTCCTAGTAAAAAAAAATCCCTATTTTGACAAACACCTTTGTGATGGAATGGATAGTAGTAGAGTAGAATAAATAAAAATAGTATTAGTTTTGTGCATGTTAAAGCTTAGTCTATAAAGCTAGGGTTAAGGGTTTTTAACCATTTGTCATACTAACTCACCGGGTGTGTTGGGAGGGAAAACAGGAAGTGAAGATGGCCCGTTCACTCCAGGGAGCAGGACCGGCGGGAGTCCAGATATTCCTGGGTAGCTAGAGGGCAAGCTGAGGCCATGAAGTGCATTGTTGTTGTCCACCGTCGTCTGCTTCTGCAGGCCAGGCAAACCAAGTCCGTCGCCAGCCTTCTTCATACGGTCCAGCTCCTGCTGTGCCATCAGCTGACGGACAGTGGTTGGGGCTAGGTAGTCCTTTTCTCTGTCCACCTGGTTCCCCAGGGTTTCTTGCACTTTGGCAATGTGTTGTTTGGAGAAGATGTGGTCACGCACGGACATGCGTGCGGTGTACTTTATACAACACAAGGTACACTCGGGCCGGAGCCCATCTGGTGATCCTTGACTTATCATGAATGGCTTTCCAATGTTTATCTTGAACTTCTTTTCTTTAGCGCGGGCATTCTGGAACCACACCTGGACCACGCGCTTAGGAAGTCCAATTTCATTGCCGAGCATCTCACACTCTTGCATGGTTGGAGTGCGGTAGTCGCTGAAACAAGCCTTGAGGACCTTAAGTTGCAAGTTACTCATCTGGGTCCTGAAACGTTTGTGGCCCGGTCTGTCCCCGCTGCAACTTCCTTTTCCAGACTTGAAAGGGTTACTCCCTCCAAACGGACTAGGGGAGCTGGGGTCAGCCAAACTGGAGCATTCACTCCTGTCGTTCAGTTCATCCATATCATCGGTGGAGTTAAAGTAAGAGTCATAGTCTCTTGCATTAAAGCTGAGAGCAGGGCTCACCATGCTGAACTGGAACCGGTCATCCCCCCCATCGGAACTCGGGGCAGCATTACTTTTGTTGTCTCCCAGCTTGTCGCCATTGGCTGTGAGGTTTTCCACCTCATTGTTGTTGCCCTCGTCTCCGGTTGTGGCGTCGCTTATGGCAGTGTTGATCGAAGAAGTCTCATCAAAGTCCATCTTGTTAAGGTCATAAGAGGAGACTTCTGCAGAAATCATATTGGGCCCGTCAGTTTCATCACAATGTTCTGCTCGTAAGGATGAAGGGCTTGAGAAGTTTTTTAACTGTGTTTCAGTTGGTTTGACTGGAGTTGAGGATGCAGCCGGCAACTCATAGTCCATTGGCTCCGTCTTAGTAGGGAGTTGGGGGTACTCAAAGAAGTTGTACTTATTAGGGCTTTCGCCTCTTTCATTGTCTTGATTCATCATTGGGCTTGGGGGCAAACTGAAGCCTGCCTGTTTAGCCTCATGCCAGTGCCTAGAGCGTATGTGACTATCGAGAGCTGATTTAGCTTTAAATAGTGCTCTGCAAAAGGGGCATTTCTTGTGGGACTGTGAGGGCCCTATCGCTCTGAACTGCCCCTTTCTCTCCCTGGCACGGGTGTTCTGGAACCAGACTTGCACAACTCTCTTCTTGAGACCCACTTCTCTAGCGATGTGGTCAAGCATCTTCCGGGTTGGGTTAGAGTCAAGTAGATATTTGTCATACAGAACCTCCAGTTGTTCAGGTGTGATGGTGGTTCTCAGACGTTTGTCTCTGTGCTGTTCTTCACTACTGTTTCCATCTTTGTCAATGGCATTTTCTTCCTTCTCGTCAAGTTTTCTTTTCATTGACCCGGAACTTAGTGTAGAGGATGGGCCAGAACTGCTTTGGGATGGCATTTGAGAGAGCCCTCCAGCCAACAGCTGGCTAGCCATCAGTGGGTTATTTGGGTCAAATATCATATAGGGCATATCAAGTGGCCTTTCCAGAAACTGGGAATGAAGAAATTGATTTTGAGCAGCCAGGAAATGCATATGCTGATGTTCTTGCCACAATTCCATACTGGGGAATGCAATCTTACATTGGTCACACTGGTATTGAAGCATCTGGTGAGGGAGGCTGTTTGTCAGTGAGGAGAGGGCCAGTGAGAGTGAGCTTGAGGGCACTGCAGCTGACTGTGGTTGAGAATGGGGCCTTGACATCTGTGACTGGGGTGGTTTTGGAGGGGGAGGCTGAGGTGTTGAGGCCTTGGATGGTCTTGGCTCTGACAGTGACTTCACCACTGGTGAGGGCGCAGTCTCAGTCTGCTTAGGTTTCACCTCAGGAGGCATCTCAGGCTTGGGAGAGGTCTTTTCCATGCTGGCACGAGGAGAGGGCATCAGAGGGGATATTGAGCCAGAGTTTGTTATCGTAGCCTGGGGTAGCTTGGGTGGCTCTGGAGTCATTTGATTCATCCTCGCTGGTCCCGGATCTCCGCCATCTAAGAATTCCTCATAGGGAATTTCCTCATTGCCTTCCTCATCCTCATCCTTGTAACACAGCTTCTTCTGGTGGGTGATGAGGTCAAAGATACGTGGGAACACAACGTTGCACTTTTTACACTGGTACTGCATGTTGCTGGTTCGGATGTAACGCTCATTAGTCAGCTCCTTCTTCTCATTGTCTTTACAATCCGCCTGGTTCTCATAGCTCTTCCTGGCTTTCTGGCGGGCGTTCTGAAACCACACAACTATAACACGCGTTGGGAGGTTGAGCACAGTGGACAGCTGTTCAATTTCATCATCCTTAGGATAGGCGTTGGTGTCAAAGAAATCTTGAAGTACCCTCAGTTGGTAATCAGTGAATCTGGTCCGGGAGGACCTCTTGTTAATTCCTGATTCCGTTCTGTAGTATTCCAGCGCATTGAGCTGGGGTTCAATTCGTATATCTTCCAATGTGGTCATGGGAGGGATACTGAAGTTGTACGGCGAGTCTTTGCTTCGCTGCCGCTCTTTGAAGAGGGTATTACGGAACCAGTGCTTGATAACCTTCTGGGGCAGACCGGACTTCTCTGACATATCCTGAATTTGGTCTTCATTGGGAGAGTTGTTGATGTCAAAATGAGCTCGGAGGATTTTCAGTTGGTCGTCGGTGATGCGGGTCCGCGGACGCTTGAACTGGGACTGCCGGAGGAAGTTGGGGTCAAGGCCCAGCTGCTGCTGGCACAGCTGGGTGAGATCTGACGTCAACGAGTCCATGGAGTTCAGCTGGAGGGCCAGCTGATGGGGTAGGCCCGGGTGTTGGACAGACTGCATCATCATTGGGGAGAATAGAGGCAGATCCATGGGCATCGGGAGCTGCACTTGTTGGGGTGCAGGGGACGCAGGAGGCGGCGGGGGAGGAGGTGGTGGATGGGGTGGAGACATCTGGTGGATAGGCTGGTGTGGGGCCTGATGTGAAACAGGGATAGGTGATGGCGCCGGGGTTTGCGGTTTGGTAATTTGTGCCGGCGGAGGCTGAGGAGCTATAACAGGCGCAGGTGCTGGAGGCGGTGGCGGCGGGGGAGGAGGGGGAGGCGGTGGAGTCTCAGGGGAAGCAGGGTGAATGGGGTAGAGTTTGTCATACGCCTCTCTGTACTGCTGGGCAAACTTCTCTAGCTCAACATAGGGGAAAAATTGGCTGTGGACATGCTCCTGGTGGCTTTTGAGAATGAGCATGTTGGAGAAGAGTTTTCCGCACATCCCACACTCAAGCTTATCATTATTGATCTCCACTTGTTCACCTCCTTCTTTGTTTTTTCTCTGGTTCTTCTGTCTGTTCTCATTGTACTGGATGACCAGTTCAAATCCAAAGTTCTCCAAAAGGGCCTTGGCGGCATTTCCTCTCGCTCCTGACACAATACGTGGAGGAGGAATTAAAGGCTCTGAGAACTTTGATTTCTTGGACTCTTTGTTGTCTTTTCCGGCATCATTGACTGCCTCGCCTCCATTGTCTGTCTTTGCTCTGCCCTCATGTTTCTCTTGGTGGTCTTCTGCCTCCCTGGACATCTGTATATCAGAGACAGACACGGCACTAGGTTCCATTTTAGGCTTGTGGTTCTGCAACTGTTGGTTTTTCTGTTGCTGCAGCTGATTCTGTGAGGCTTGTTGCTGCTGCTGTTGTTGCTGCTGCTGCTGCTGCTGTTGTTGTTGTTGCTGCTGCTGCTGCTGCTGATGCTGCTGAACCTGTTGCTGAGCCTGCTGCAGCTGGTGCTGCTGCTGCATCTGCTGCTTCAAGTCCTCCAGGAATGATCCAGTGAGGCCCGGCATGCCGAATGCAGCTGCAGAGTGTAGAGCCATCTCTGGGCTAAGGTTGAACTCTGCTCCCGGGATGTAAAACGGGAAGAGGAACTGGGGCTGTTGGAACTGCAGCAGTGCCTCTGGAGTCATGGGGAAATGGGGGAAGAATGCCGGGTTCAGGAACTGAGGCTGGAAGAAGGCAGCCTGCTGCTGGAGCTCGTGCTGAAGCTGCATCTGTAGCTGGGCGTTTACCTGAGCAGTCTGGTGGCTGCTCGCCTGAGCCGAGACATGATCAGTAGTGGTGCTTTGTTTAGTGTTGTTGATGCTGCTGTGACTTTCTTTGGCTTCCACTGAGTTTTCTTTATTGGTAGAAGGTGTTCCACTCCTAGCAGTGTCTAGGTGGTTGCTGGACCCTTGCGCCGATGGCGCTGGGCTCTTTGCTGGCACTGGGCCACTAGTTCCGGAGATACTGCTGCTGCTTTCGGTTTTGGCTGTTCTGGCTTTGGTCTGGTGTAGCACGGACCTCATGTGAATCTCAAGTGTTGAACTTTGGCTGTAGGCAACGTTGCAAATATTGCATTTGAACGGTTTGTTGTCAACGCTGTTGCTCGTTTCTTGTGGTACTGGGCTTGAGGCTTCTTGGAGGACCTTCTTTAGTTTGTGCAGGTGAGAAACTGAATTGTAGTGGACTAGCAGTATATTCTTTTGAGTAAAAGACTCTTTGCAAACTGTACACTTGTAGGGGCGGGAAGGGTCTAAAAACTTCTCCATTGTAAAGTTGGGCCCTTTTCTAAAGGGTAGGGTACGTTTTGGTTCTGCTCCCATTTCGTCTAGCAGGGAGCTGCTGTCACTTCCCGTAGGACTGGGCTTTTCCTCCTGGTCCATCTCGTCATCTTTGTCCAAGTCGTGTTCGAAGGCCTGAGCTTCCTCCAAGGCCCTGGCTTCACTCTCGGTAATGTCTCCGTTCAGCGGCAGGCTTCCGACGAGCTGCTGCACCTCCGCCTCACTCAGTTCAGGGTGCCCGTTCTCCAAGTGCTTCCTCAGGGCCATGAATGTCCTGAAGCTGCGCTGGCACAGGCTACACATGGTGGCCGCCCTGATGGCGTGGTACTGGGAATGGATCTGAAGCTTCTGCATGGTCTTGAAGGCCAAGCTGCAGTGGTTGCATCGATACTTGTACACGTGCCGATCAGAGACGGAGAGCTGCTGCGGCTGCTGCTGCTGTTGCTGCTGCTGGAGCCGCTGCAGGTCATTGAGGTGGTCCTGCAGGGTGTCAGGGGACTTGCGGTCGGGTCCGTGCCCACCGGTCCTCTTCCGGTCCGGGGGTTCCGTGGCCTCCTTGGGTGGCTTTAGCTCTTCCACCACCATTTCGGTTTTCGCATGGGTGATCATCACTTCATCCTTTGAGTTGTTTCCTAACAAGGACAATAAGAAAGAGATAAATATTTGTACACATTCCCAAAATGCATAACTAAAAGGGACACATCATGGGACATCATGAGGAATAACTAGAGCAAATCAGGTCTATATATATGGAACCATACCTGAATGTATATATATATATATATAAGACACTCACCTTGAGGCTTCCCAGGCCCATCAGAGAGGGTAGGAGGGGAGTCCATCAAAGCAAGGGCTTTGTCTTGTCCGGGAGACGGATGCATTATGTTATTGGGCGTCACTGTGTCGGGTCCAACAACCTACAAAGAACAAAGCACCACGGGGATTATTAACTTGCAGAAGTTTGGAAACTTTTTGCAACTACAAAACAAAAAACCTAAAATGGGGTGACCGAAAACGGTATGGTCCCACCATTTGAAGCGAAAAGCATGTGCGTCAAGATTACTTTTCCAAAGAGAGAGAGAGTGTGTGTGTGTGTGTGTGTGTGTGTGTGTGTGTGTGTGTGTGTGTGTGTGTGTGTGTGTGTGTGTGTGTGTGTGTGTGTGTGTGTGTGTGTGTGTGTGTGTGTGTGTGTGTGTGAGAGAGAGAGAGAGTGTATCCAGGGAGAGTGTATCCGCAATCTAAATGCATGAGAAATATTATACAGACAGTTGACCTTGAGAGAGGGAAAAATCTGGGCAGGCTTGATAAATGAGCCTCCCATGTGGTTGGTTTTTTGTCCCACCACTCACAATATACATATTTAAGAAAAAAAAAAACATCACAATATTTTCAGCCTTTTGCCTTTGCACAGCTCAGACCACACTAACTAACTTACGGTCATGATGAGTTTCTCCACGCAGTCGGGCGCCACGCTGTGCAGGTGTGTGAGATGCAGCTGCAGGTGGATCTTGTTGCTCAGCACGTCCTGGCAGAGCGGACAGCGGATGACGGGCTGCATGGAATGCTGGGACATGACGTGCAGCTGCATGCGGTTGGCATCCTTGCTGCTGTAGTTGCAGTACGGACACTGCTGGACCTGAGAGAGTGCGCAGGACAGAGGACGGAGAACGTGAAACGATTAGAGAGGACAGGAAGAACAGAAGGTCGTACTAATCCTAGTAATAATAATAATAATAATAATAAAACGTGTATCGCGTGAGAACAGGGAAGTGGATATCGTCCATCTTCCCTGCTTTCTCAGAGGGAAAAACAAAACAGCAATCCCATCTTTCCCCGGATTCAAGGCCAAAAATACACCATTCAATCAAACCTATGCACATATTCCTGATATGGCTTGTTCATGATAATGCTTTGCCACCCACTCTGCTCTCTGTTCCCTCCCCCCCCTTCAACTTTATACACAGGGCATGTTGATCAACCTTATTTCATATGTAATTCATTTAAGTCCTGCAACTCGTGCAATTTTATGGGTATCGCAAAAAAAAATAAAAAAAAAGCCTGGAAAAAATTTCTAATCAGTAAATTACCGATGACAAAAGGTGTGCACCGTCCCAAAGCACACCTCCGCCCTCATTAGACGGAGTACCCTGCCTGCACCGGGGCTGTGTCTCCCCACCACCTGTCTTAATGGAATCCATTTCTGAAATGACTAAGTCCTCCCTTGCTTGAAGGGGGCCCAGAGGCAGACAAGCTAATACTTCATAATCTAATTTAAAAACACATATAATTTAAAGAGATGCTAAGGCGGGGTGGGGGTAGGGGTGGAGGGGGATGGGGTGGGGGGGGAGTGAGGGATGGAGGGGAGGGATGGTAGGGTGCACTGAGACTGGTGCAGGTGCATTCTACTTAAGAGCACAAAGAGGAAAAGGCCTGCTGCTCGATGCTAAAACGCCCTGTCATGCGTGGTCAATGGAGGCGGCGCGCTTTCACCCATTGTGGTGGATGAAGCGAGTGCCGTCGATGCGCTTCGCCGCCGTGAGGTCACTGCATAGCGGCCGGCCAGGGCGTCCGGTTAGGTAGGGCTGCCGTTAGCGCTCAGGACCAGAGGAACCCTCCCCGAAAAGCGCCAACGTAAAAGTCTCCTTTGTGGTGCTTCAGGTGCTCGCTCGGTGAACGTTGCGTGCATTTTTGTAGGAGCCGAGTGACAAGCCGGAAAAGGGGAGGGAGGGGCGTGGCCTTTACCTGCTCGCTGACGGTGATCTTGGCCTCGTTGGACTTGGGTCTCTTGGGCGGGCTGTCGACGACGGGCCGGTCGGGCACCAGGGAGCGCTTGGACATGACGCTGCCGGCGGTCACCTCTTTAGACATGGCGTGGTTCGCTCCTAGGAAAACAGAGACAGGAACGGGAAGAGACAGAGAGTACCGATGATTAGACACTTCTGTATGCGGGTTTTATTTACAGTTGTTTGCATGTTGTTTGAACATCTGTTTTGCAGGGGGGCATGGATGAACTATCCAGGATACATTTGGAAGGGAAATGTAACCAAAAAAAAGCAAACTCAGGGTTTTCATCCCAAATGTCCTCGTACCCCCCCATGGGGTTCATACATATTGTATGAGGGGGGCGGGGGGGGGGGGGGCACCGGCTTGAATTAACAACACACGAAAAAAGAAAAAAGAAAAAGAGGGGACATTGATTGATTAAAAATCTTTATTTAGCTTCAACATTTCCCTAACGGTGGTATCGGTAGAGAACCCCAAAACCAATCAG
>CM051020.1:12697697-12700197 GCA_027704905.1 Muraenolepis orangiensis
CTCAATTTTGGTCTCATCTGACCACATCACCTTCTCCCAAGCCTCCTCTGAATCATTCAGATGTTCATTGGCAAACTTCAGACAGGCTGTACATGTGCCTTCTTGAGCAGGGGGACCTTGTCGGCGCTGCAGGATTTTAATCCATTACGGCGTAGTGTGTTACCAATAGTTTTCTTGGTGACTGTGGTCCCAGCTGCCTTGAGATCATTAACAAGTTCCTCCCGTGTAGTTCTTGGCTGATCCCTCACCGTTCTCATGATCCTCGATACCCCACGAGGCGAGATCTTGCGTGGAGCCCCAGACCGAGGGCGATTGATGGTCATTTTGTGTTTCTTCCATTTTCGAATAATCGCACCAACAGTTGTCTCCTTCTCACCAAGCTGCTTGCTGATGGTCTTGTAGCCCATTCCAGCCTTGTGCAGGTCTACAATCTTGTCCCTGATGTCCTTAGACAGCTCTTTGGTCTTGCCCATGGTGGCGAGGTTGGAATCTGATTGATTGATTCTGTGGACAGGTGTCTTTTATACAGGTAACAAGTTTGGACAGGTGTCTTTTATACAGGTAATGAGTTGATATTGGAGTACTTTCTTAAAGCGAGAGGACTTATCTAACTGGTCTGTCGGAGCCAGAATTCTTGTTGGTTGCAAGGGGATCAAATACTTATTTCACTCAATTAAATGCAAATCAATTTATAACTTTTATATGATGTAAATTTCTGGATTTTCTTTTTGATATTTAGTTTCTCACTGTTAAAATAAACCTACCATTAAAATGATAGACTGTTAATTTCTGGGCAAGTGGGCAAACTTACGAAATCGCAGGATCAAATAATTATTTCCTTCACTGTACATACACGATTCACAGCTTTCAATAGGACTCAAAAGGTTTTGGATTTGCCATATGTAACAAGTACAATGGAATGCTCACACCCCCCCCCACCCCCCCCCGCAGTACGAACACACACACATGAAGTACATTCGATTCAATTCAATTCTATTCAATTCAACTTTATCCGTATAGCGCCTTTCATGCAAACAGCAGTATGCATGCAGTATATATCACAGTGTGTGTGTGTGTGTGTAGCGCATAAAGACGTTGAAGGCAAAGGGAGGAAAATAAAAAGGGCAGAGGGAGCAAGGACCTACGCTCGCATTCACTCGCTAATGCTAAATCCTCTCTCCTCTTTCCTTGCTTTGCTTTTCTTCTTAAACAAGGTGACACACTGGTGTGTGTGTGGTGTGTGTGTGTGTGTGTGTGTGTGGTGTGTGTGGTGTGTGTGTGTGTGTGTGTGTGCATGTGTGTGTGTGTGTGCATGTCTGTGTGTCTGTGTGTGTGTGTGTGGCAAGCGTATTTATCAGTCCGTTGCAAAATAGAGTACTCTGATTAAAGCAGGGAAATTTCACACTTATTAATACCCCATCTGCACTTTCTGACAAGTTGTGTCTGTCTCGACAAAAGGAATGAAAGCAGGCCTAGAGAGAGAGAGAGAGAGAGAGAGAGAGAGAGAGAGAGAGAGAGAGAGAGAGAGAGAGAGAGAGAGAGGAGAGAGAGAGAGAGAGAGAGAGAGAGAGAGAGAGAGAGGAGAGAGAGAGAGAGAGAGAGAGAGAGAGAGAGAGAGAGAGAGAGAGAGAGAGAGAGAGAGAGAGAGGGGGGTAGAGAGGGGTAGAGAGGGGTAGAGAGAGAGAGAGAGAGAGGGGGGGGAGAGGGAGAGAGAGAGGGAGAGGGAGAGAGTTTATTTAAAAAAGGGGAAGGAAATGGAAAGGCGGAACAAAGGAGAGGAGTTGAAGTGATGGAGCAGAGGAGAGTAAAAGAGAGAGAGAGAGAGAGAGAGAGAGAGAGGGGGGGGGAGAGGGGTAGAGAGAGAGAGAGAGAGAGAGAGAGAGAGGAGAGAGAGAGAGAGAGAGAGAGAGAGAGAGAGAGGAGAGAGAGAGAGAGAGAGAGGAGAGAGAGAGAGAGAGAGAGAGAGAGAGAGAGAGAGAGAGAGAGAGAGAGATGAGCGAGAGAGAGAGGAGGAGAGAGGGAGAGGAGAGAGTGAGAGAGAGAGAGGGGGGGGGGGGGAGAGGGGTAGAGAGAGAGCGAGAGAGAGAGAGAGAGAGAGGATCCAGTAAGTGAACGAGGGATTCTCTGGAGACAGAGCTAAGATGTGTTGGTGTGTGAGCCTGTCACTAATAGCGGTCCCTGCCCGGGTTCTGAGAGCTCAGGGAGAATAAAAACATACTTTGGTGCTAATAGACAGATTATGGAGAGGAGCGAAGCATGTCCCCCAATCCTCTTAGCTAGACTTTCACCTCTTTTATTATTATTTATTATTTATTTATTTTATTTATTTATTTATTTATTTATTTATCTTTTATTATTTATTTATTTATTTTCTCTCTCTCTCTCTCTCTCTCTCTCTCTCTCTCTCTCTCTCTCTCCTCTCAAAAGGCTCTTTATTTATTGTCCGGAGGGGTGGGGGTGGGGTGGAGGGGGGAGGCATTAACCTGTTCTATTATGCATT
>CM051020.1:12705197-12707697 GCA_027704905.1 Muraenolepis orangiensis
CAGTCAGTCAGTCACTCATCACTCACTCAGTCAGTCAGTCAGTCAGTCAGTCAGTCAGTCAGTCGATGACATCATCACTGTCTCATTGTTAAACGTCATTGTGCCGTTTTTTATTTTTCTTTCAGCGCAATGCATGATGGGATATATGTTGGGTTATTGACCGTCACTACACAGTATATATCGGGATTTAAATCATTCTCTCTCATGCATTCAGACAGGAGCGCTACAAAATGGCGAACTCACTACTATAGTAGTACACTAGTATACTAATAGTGCATTAAGTATGGAGAATATAGGTCTTTGAGTGGTTTTGGGCTCAATCGCAAGTGTTCCTACGTCTCTGCCCTGCGGTTCACCCCCCCCCCCCCCTGGGCGACCGTTTAGAGAGTTAGTCACAGGCGGCGGTTGAGTTTAGGCGGCAAAATGAACCGAGCGGCTATTAGGGATACAAAATGGCGGCCTGAAACCCAGGCGCTGAGTTCCGCTGGTTTCATTACGGAGCGAAACGGGCTTGGATATTTAATAATATAGGGAAGGGGGGGGGGGGGGTGCAGGGGGGAAAAAAGAACAAATCGACTGTACAGGATTGAGACTTGAGCACCTTTTATTTTTTTTTATTTTTTTTTTTTACACGTTATTTCCTTTATGACCTTTTCGCACGGCGGGGGTGAGGGGGGGGGGCTCCCATTACGCCACGCTCCGTTACTTTTAGTAATATCTGACGCCCGTTGCGTCGTGCGTGCGTGGCGTGGCGCCGAAGCAACGGGCGTCTCACACACACACACACACACACACACACACGTGTTTTATGACAAATATATGCATGGAGCAATTTCCTCCACGTATACGTATATACGCCTCGGGAGAGATGGCGCATCGCGCATCAATCCGTGGTCAAAAGCAGATGCTATTAAGTGCTCCTATATAGTGTATAGCCGTTTGGGTTTTTTTGGTTTAAAAGCCGCGCACACACACACACACACACACCACACACACACTGCACACACACACACACACACCGCATACACACACACACACACACACCAGACAGTCACACCGCACACACACACACACACACACAAACGCGTTTGTTTATTGCACAACACTCGGTGCGCCGATGGCACCTAAGCAGACGCAGGCCGCGCCATATATCTGCGGTAATGGCGGAGGGGTGCTGCTGATGATCAAGGCTATTTGCTTTAAATGGGTCATTATGAGAGGAGGAGGAGGAGGAGGAGGACGCCGCCGCACCTATAAGCGACGGCGATGAGCGACGGCGCCTGACAGATACGTTCCCCCGGTGGTGGGTGAGGGGGGGGGGGGGGGAGGGAGGGGCGAGATGATGATAATTCGGATGATGATGAGGAGGAGGAGGAGGAAGAGGAGGATGCTGAGCGGTGGAAGGATGCGCCGCTCAGATCTCCCTGTGTTGTCTCGGTGGGGTCCCCCCCCCCCCCCCCCCTCCTCTCTTGCGCGTCTTCCCGTGACTCATTCGACGGCGTGTTTATGTATTTCTTTATTTCTTTATTTGTGTTCCTTTTTTTCATAGGCCGATGGCTTTTCTTTTCTTTTTCTTTCTTTCCCTTCCTCTCTTCCTCTCCGTGTGTTTTAATCACACGCGTCGGTCGCGTATTGCGATGAAATAACATTAACAAACCAAAAAAAATAAAAAAGTCTTGTTTTTTGACAGGACTGAAGTACATGTACATGTCTTGACTAAAGACACATACACACACACACACGTAGCCTACACACGCACACACACACACACACACACGTAGCCTACACACACACATACATATACACACACACACATACACGTACACGTAGCCAACACACACACACACAGACACGCACACACAGTGACGCGTTGCCTCACCGGTGTGTAAGAGGGGGGATAGTTACACAAACACTTTAGACGCCCTGGTCCTGTAGTATAGTCTGTGTCTTTACGATATAGTAATGTGATCTGTGGTATACACACACACACCGCACACACACACACACACACACACACACACACACACACACACACACACACACACACACACACACTAACCACCACCACCAGCCTTCAAAGAAGAAGAAAAAAAACCCACCAGCGTTCATATTTCTCCATTCGGCGCGGTCATAATTGATCTCCTTGAGACCGTTATAACCGTTCTCTCTTCCCGCCATTTCCATAAGCCACTGTTTATCTCCCGCTTTTAATTAGTAAGTGACATTCATTTCTTGCTTTCCCCCGTTTTTATCGGCAATCATTTACACACGGCGGGGATGATCGTGTTAATATTACGGAATTATGGAATACATTTTACGCGTTAATTAGGTTGTTCTTTTTAATTAGAATGTAATTGCGTTGAATTGGTGTCTTTTTCGAGTGTGGGGGGGGGGGGGGGGGGGTGTGGTAGGGGGCAGACAAGCTGGCATGCAGGCCGTTTAACTGTAACTGTAAGTCTGCAGGCAACAGTGCCCTCTAGGGGCCAATTAAAGAACTACA
>CM051020.1:12712697-12717697 GCA_027704905.1 Muraenolepis orangiensis
AGAAGAGAGAGAGAGAGAGAGAGAGAGAGAGGTGCAGAGGCAAAACGACGACTGGGTTTTTAATGACTTTCTGCACATTAGAATAATCTGTCATTTCAATTAGCCGGATTGTCATCTATGAGAGATCTCACACCGAGACGCACGCACGCACACGCGCACACACACACACACACACACACACACACACACACACACACACACACACACACACACACACACAGGCGTGTTCACACATACACACACACACACACCTTGAGGTTTTCTTCAGTAACCCCTCATGGGAGAGAACTAGGGTGTCAAAGCAACCCCACACACACACACACACACATACGTGCATACACCACCACCCACCCCCACCCACCCCACCCACAACTACACAGCACCACCAGCGCCTTAAAAAACAAAGCAGGGTTTGAAGGGAAATTGCTTGACAGCAGCTTAAAAGGCAGTCAGGAATAACTTATCAGGTGAGGGCTGGCATCGTGCCTTGCGGGGTCATTTCATTACGATTACCTTACCCTCCTTAACTCAAAGGGAGTAGAGAGAGAGAGAGAGAGAGAGAAGAGAGAGAGAGAGAGAGAGAGAGAGAGAGAGAGAGAGAGAGAGAGAGAGAGAGAGAGAGAGAGAGAGAGAGAGAGAAGAGAGAGAGAGAGAGAGAGAGAGAGAGAGAAGAGAGAGAGAGAGAGAGAGAGCAGAAGTAAGAGCAGGAGAGAGGAGAGGGAGAGAGGGGAGAGAGAGAGAGATAGCACAGGTAAGAGAGAGAGAGAGAGAGAGAGAGGGAGGGGGGAGGGGGGGAGAGGGAAATATAAACTAAGTTTCAGGAACTGCTTAACTTTTAGTTTTCCTACCCTGGCTCTGGTTCTTCAACTTGTCTCGCTAATGAGCTTACATTTTTCTTTTTTTTTATATTTCGACTCACCGCCATGTGCGTCATCTTGCCTCTTTTTCCTCCTTCTTCTCCTACTTCTTCTCCTCCTTCTTCTCCTCCTTATTCTTCTTCTCCTTCTTCTTCTTCTTCTTCTTCTTCCTTCTTCTTCTCTTCTTCTTCTTCTTCTCTCTATACTACCACCGTTGCTTTTACCCCCGCAGGTATTATGTAGATGCTTCTGGAACTCGGGGTGTGTGGGGGTGGGGGGGGGGGGGAGAAGAACAAAACAGGGGAGGTGGTTATGTTTACCGGTAAGTTTGTTCCCCCCCCCCCCCTCTGTTTTGTCTCTCTCTCCCCGGCCGGCCATCTTGTCTGGTGGTTGTGTGTCTCTCATGGCTGTGTGTCGTCTCTCTTCTTCCTCTTCCTTTCCCGGGGTCAATGCCATGAACACAGCGCCGCGCGTTTGACTCGGAGACCCTGGGGAGGGGGGGGGGTGGGTGTGGTGGGGGAGTGTGTGTGTGAGGGGTGTGTGTGTGTGTGTTATGTGTGTGTGTTGTGGGGGGGGGGGAAGCCCAAGCCCAAGCCCTGCCTTTAGTCGTATGTAACCGAAGAGGTTTCAAGCGGAAAATGAAATAACAAACGTAGCACCACACCCCCCTCCTCCCTCCCCCCTCCTCCCCCCCCAATCCTCCCCCTCCTCTTCCTCCTCCTCTCTCCTCCTCCCCCCTCCTCCTCCCCCCTCTCCCCTCCTCCTCCCCCCATCCTCCCCCTCCTCTTCCCTCCCCCTCCTCCTCCTCCCCCTCCCCTCCCCTCTCTCCTCCTCCCCTCCTCCTCCCCCCCTCCTCCTCCTCCTCCCCCCTCTTCTCCCCTCTCCTCCTCCCCCCCTCTCCCCTCCCCCTCCTCCCCCCTCCTCCTCAATAGACGGTAACTTCGTTAAACTTCATTTTGTTTTTTTCCTCCCTCTTTGTTGACTGGAGATCTCTCCCCCCTCATGTTCACGTTCTATTTTACTTCAATCTAATTACGCGGCCCTGTGCATTTCTGCTCTCATCCATTGTCCTGTTTTCCTTCTTCCCTCCAATTGTCCTTTCTTTTTTCGTTGATATATATATATCTATATATATATAGATATATATTTATATATTTATATATATTTTTTCAACCGCAAGCCAATGAAGTTAGCCTGAGCTCTCTGTAAGGATGATGAGGACGATGTTGTGATTGCTAATTATGGTTTGCGTTGCGCTGCGGCCCTGAGAAGAGAGAAGGGCCCCTGGGACCTGGCTCTGGGTCCTGCCAGGGCCCCGACCTGGCTCTGGGTCCTGCCGGGGCCCCGACCTGGCTCTGGGTCCTGCCGGGGCCCCGACCTGGCTCTGGGTTCTGGGCCAGGGCCCTGACCTGGCTCTGGGTCCTGGGCCAGGGCCCCGACCTGGCTCTGGGTCCTGGGCCAGGGCCCCGACCTGGCTCTGGGTCCTGGGCCAGGGCCCCGACCTGGCTCTGGGTCCTGGGCCAGGGCCCCGACCTGGCTCTGGGTCCCTGGGCCAGGGCCCCGACCTGGCTCTGGGTCCTGGGCCAGGGCCCCGACCTGGCTCTGGGTCCTGGGCCAGGGCCCCGACCTGGCTCTGGGTCCTGCCAGGGCCCCGTAATATTTATGAAATGTAGACATTCTTGGGGGCCAGAGTGTTGTTCTGTTGGTAATGGGAGCCAGATGGGGCCTCTGCTTCGGATTAAGAGCATCGGACCCACTATCTGTGGGAACACCTTCCCATCGTCTGTGGTGTGCGTGTGTGTGTGCGTGTGTGTGTGTGTGGTGTATGTGTGTGTGTGTGTGCGTGTGTGTGTGTGTGTGTGTGTGTGTGCGTGTGTGTGCGTGCGTGCGTGTGTGTGTGTTCACATTAATGTGTGTGTGCAGTGCATCTGTGTGTGCGTGTGTGTGTGTGTGCGTGCGTGTGTGTTAACCTGAACAAGTGTGCAGTGCATCTGTGTGTGTATGTATGTGTGTTAATATGAATGTGTGTCTGCAGTGCATGTGTGGTGTGTGTGTGTGTGTGTGTGTGTGTGTGTGTGTGTGGTGTGCGTGTGTGTTAACATGAATGAGTGTGCAGTGTGTGTGTGTGTGTGTGTGTGTGTGTGTGTGTGTGTGTGTGTGTGTGTGTGTGTGTGTTGTGTGTGTGTGTGTGTGTGTGTGTGTGTGTGTGTGTGTGTGTGTGTGTGTGTGTGTGTGTGTGTGTGTGTGTGTTTAGAAGCGATTTTTCCTGTAGTCACAGTGCGGCCGTATTTTAAAAAGCATTTCTCAGCGATGATAACGATCTCCTGGTCATATTTTCCCTTCCCGTTAGAATAGGCATATCTGAAGGTGGACATGGGATACTCGTACACACACCAGCGCTCTTCAATGAGGAGCAGCACGGACAAAAAGAGTAAAAACAACGAGCGTTATTTATTTATTATTTATTATTTATTATTTAGAGCCGAGCAGCATTACCGCCAGACACCCGGGCCGGCTGTTTGATTATTCTCCGTCTCGCGTTCTAAACCAATTAAGATGTTTAAAACTGGCTCCCAAATAATAAGGGTGGAAGTGCTAGGATTCTGTAGCCCTCCGACGACAGAAACAGGGAGAGAGCGGGTGAGAGAGAGCGGTGGAGAGAGCGGTGGAGAGAGCGGTAGAGAGAGCGGTAGAGAGAGCAGTGGAGAGAGCGGTAGAGAGAGCGGTAGAGAGCTGTAGAGCGAGAGGAAGAGAGAGAGGAAGAGAGAACGGTAGAGGAAGAGGAAGAGTGAGCAGTGGAGAGAGCAGAAGAGAGAGTGATGGAGAGAACAGTGGACAGAGCGGCAGTGACGGCAGTGAATAGAGCGGTAGAGAGAGTGGTGAGAGCGGAAAAGAGAGCGGTAGAGAGATGCAGTGGAGAGAGCGGTAGAGAAAGCAGTAGAGAGCGGTAGAGAGAGAGCAGTAAAGAGAGAGAGCGGTAAGAGAGAGAGTGGTAGAGAGAGCGGTAGAGAGAGTGATCAAGAGAGAGAGCGGTGGAGAGAGCGTTAGAGAGAGCGGTGGAGAGAGCGGTGGAGAGAGAGCGGTGGGGAGAGCGTGGAGAGAGCGATAGAGAGAGCGGTGGAGAGAGCGGTGGAGAGAGCGGTAGAGAGCGGTGGAGAGAGAGACCGGGACTCTCGCAAAAGCCCTAAAAACCCACTAATATTCATCTTCTTCACCTAAAAACCCAAATGCTCCATTCTGAATAATATCTCTCCACACACACACACATGATAACGAAACGGCGGGGAAAAGGGGCGTGGCCTCAGAGACGGAGATCAACGCAAAGAAAGGGGCTCTTAAAGACATACCTGTTCATACCTGCCTACCCATATTTTACACATGGCATATTGTGTATCATACCGTTTAGAGCGCCGTACAGCATGCCATGGTAGATATATTTAATATCTTTATGTTTGGGGCATGTGGTTGTAGAGGTTTAAAGATTTATTTTAAGCTTGTTAAAATGGTTAGGCCTCTTTTTTAACATACGGATGTGTGGATGTGACGGTAAACATTACAATACACGTATTAATGGATTTCACAATAATGTACGACATGCAAAAAAAAACTTGGAATTGATGTGGCGAACATCATTTTGGCAAAAATCCAACTCTGCGGGTAAAAATGTTGATATCAGTATTGATCGGTTATCGTTGAGATTAATGAGACTATTGGCTTGTGTGGACATGATGAAATGATATTAAATATTATATATTCATTCTGATTCCAAATCATTACAATAATCTAATCCTACATCCTCCCAGCCTTCACTGCGAGGTTCCAGAGGAGGGGGGGGGGGGTCTGTATTTCATCTTGCATTTATGATAATGACAGTTAAATCTTTAATATTTCTCTCTCTCTCTCTCTCTCTCTCCTCTCGTCTTCTCTCCTCTCCTCTCTCGCTCTCTCTCTCTCTCTCTCTCTCTCTCTCTCTCTCTCTCTCTCTCTCTCTCTCTCTCTCTCTCTCTCTTGCTGGCCAGCATTCTGTGTCTCTTTCTCTTTCTGTCTCCCTGTGTGAACACGAAGCACAGTTCAATAAGACAGTCCAGAGGAAACAAGGAATTGATGGGGAGGACAAAAGGAAGCTTCATGTCCACTGTGTGT
>CM051020.1:12727697-12732697 GCA_027704905.1 Muraenolepis orangiensis
TGTGTGTGTGTGTGTGTGTGTGTGTGTGTGTGTGTGTGTGTGTGTGTGTGTGTGTGTGTGTGTGTGCGTGCGTGCGTGCGTGTGAGAGTTCATGTGTTTGTTTTTGCTCTCATTTTTGGATGAGAGCCGGCATTGGCACATTGTACACACAGCAGAATCCCCCTGTAGACGGCGTCATTGATTTTGCCCCCTGATGAACAGTTGTTAGGGTCAGCGCTGGTTACCTCGGTTGGGATTAAACAACGTAAGAGAGACAATGGATCGATGGGAATCTAGAAACATGCGGCAGCGGCCGTGATCATGTTATACATGAGATCATGATGATGGTCGTTATGGTATCGTACATTCCTAGCATGTTGACTCAATGGTAGATAATAGGATGGATAGATAGACAGACATAAATACATAGATAGATACTGTAGATAGATAAACAGATATATACTGTAGATAGATAAACATATAGAGAGAGATAGATAGATACACAGATAGATAGATAGAGAGATAGAAAGATAGATCAATAGACAGACAGATATACAGATAGATAGACAGACAGACAGACAAATAGATAGACAGACAGGTATACAGATAGACAGATGTATACATAGTCAAAACTACAACCATGGAAAAAAAAAGCTTGCAGTTATACCAGATGTACATTGTTACGTTTAATTTACATTAGAATGTCACAAGAATGTGTTGCAGCACACTTAGACAGGCAGAACATGCAACACATGTGCATATGTGGAACATAAGGATGGTACCAGGACACTCAGAGAGAGAGAGAGAGAGAGAGAGAGAGAGAGAGAGAGAGAGAGAGAGACCTCTCTCACAAAAGTGTCTCACAAACTATACCAGTGGTTTGTTCTTGGTGCCGTGCCTCCCAGTCACAAACATAAAAAAGAACCTCGAGTCATTGTGCTTCTTCCCCTCCCCCCCCCCCAAACATTTTTGATCATACCGCCTCTTCGCTTTTAAAAGACAAAAAATAAAAAATATAAAACATGGCAGACTATTGAAACTTCGAAGACCAAAGATGGATAGGATGCTCGGATGAAGGCTTCCATTGTTGTTGCTATTCACACACACAAACACACACACACACACACACACACACACACACACACACACACATACACACACACACACACACAGACACACACACACACAGACACACACACACACGTGTGTTTGTGTGTCTGTCTCTGTGTGTGTGTGTGTCTGTGTGTGTGTCTCTGTGTGTGTGTGTGTGTGTTGTGGCGGCTTTGTTGCCGGTTGATTCTCGCCAGTCCACTGCTTCAAGTCGGTGAACGCAATTTGTACACGGGGCTGTGCTTCTGTCAGGCGGGATTTGGTTGTGAAATAAAGAGGCGTCGTGATGAGATGGGGGGATACGGGGACCTTTTAGATGACAACATCAAGAGAATGCAATGAGTTTTTTACTCCGGGACGGATTCTGGAGGAGCCAGGAGGGACCCCCGCCCCCCCCCCCCCTTAAGAGAAATCATCAGCAGGCCCCCACCTCGGAAATAGAAGAAGAAATCGCCTGAATTGTGATTGGAGCGTATTCTGCACACGACATCCTTTTTTTTGGAGAACACAGGGCTTCTTCACCTTAAAGACATTTACTCTGAGCACACGTTTTATGCTGCATATTATATCCCACCGCCACCCTGTTTTAAAGCTAGTGGCGGTATATATATATATATTTATTAAATATGCTCCATATGTAAGTCTCATCGTTGTAATGAAGAAAGACAAATCGCGTGTTCTTCCCATTACAAATAAAAGAGAATATGAACCAAAAAAAAAAAAAAAAAAAGACTTGATCTGCGGTTTAATAACTCACAGTTTAATAACTAAGGACACAGGATGCTCTCTCGTTTGACTGCGGCCAGTGGGCGGGGAATACGGCATAGTATGTAGGGCAGTATTAAGTAATATTAATAAAAATGTATGTCAGAAAAAGGCAATAATATAGAGAGAGAGAACCTTAACATTGCCATGCATTTTAATAGCCACCGCATAATAGTGTGTGTATTATTGTCACCACGGGGGGGGGGGGGGGGAAAGAGCGAGCTAATCAAATGAGACGGGATGAGGAGGTGGACTCTCCTGCCTTACTTAATCTGCTTCTGCTTTTAGGTGGCTAAATGGAACTTCTCCTTTAGAGTAGGGACGAAGGGGGAGGAGGATGGGGGAGGAAGGATGGGTGAGGAGGGAGGGAGGATGGTGAGGGGGAGGGAGGATGGATGGGGGAGGAGGATGGGTGAGGGGGAGGGAGGATGGATGGGGGAGGAGGATGGTTGGGGAGGGAGGATGGGTGAGGGGGAGGGAGGGTGGGTGGGGAAGGAGGATGGGTGGAGAGGATGGGTGGGGGGGAGGAAGGATGGGGGTGGGAGGATGGGTGGGGGGGATGGGGGAGGAAGGATGGGTGGGGGGGATGGGGAGGAAGGATGGGTTGGGAGGATGGGTAGGGTGGGTGGGGCACAACGAGGGGGTGAATATGTGGCAACAGAAAGTGTCCTCGTCTTTTTCGCGTTACGACCATCGCTTTAAAGCGCGATGGAGGAAAACCGCCGGGGCCAAGCGAGGGTCCTGTAATGTGCTTAACTGTAATGGGGTCATTACGCATTGATTTGCAAGGGGATGGAAATGAGGGGAGGAAAATCCTAGTCAAGAGACACAGAGAGAGAGAGAGAGAGAGAGAGGAGAGAGAGAGAGAGAGAGAGAGAGAGAGAGAGAGAGAGAGAGAGAGAGTGAAGAGACAGAGAGAGAGAGAGAGAGAAGTGAGAGAGAGAGAGAGAGAGAGAGAGAGAGAGAGGACGAGAGAGAGAGAGAGAGGTGGAGAGAGACAGGGAGGTGAAGAGAGAGAAAAGAGAGAGAGAGAGAGAGAGAGAGAATGGGAGAGGGAAAATTAGGGATCCAGCTGAGCTGAGGAAATTCAAATATCGTTCTCAATCTTTATATTAAGATGCACTGTGTGTGTGTGTGTGTGTGTGTGCGTGTGTGTGTGCATGTGCGCGCGCGTGTGTGTGTGTGTGTTGTGTCCATCACGGGCATATGTTTATGATGCATCCCCGTTGTGTATGCGCTCAGTATGCTTATGGGCAGAATAATGATAGTCGCCGACTGCTCCCTCATTGGAGCGCAGCATCTTGTGACCTTTGACCCCGACATCTCGAGTCAGATTTAATGATCCAATCTAGCGCCCCTTCCTCCCATCACCCCCCCCCCCCCCCCCCTGCAGGAATATACTTTCCATAGAACTGACGAGAAGCGAAAATGACCTCCTGGAGAAAATGGAGGGAAACATATTTCTCGGCACAACACAAAAAAAAAAGAAAAGTAAAAGTAAGTTCTTTGACAGTTAGTTTTTCTTTGGGGGGGGGGGGTGAGGGGGGGGGGGGGTTCAGCTTACAGTATATCACAATGCATCTTTTTCCTGTCGATGGTTAAAGAGAGAGAGTGGCGGATTTTGAATTCGATGGTAATTCTGTTGTTGAGCCCGATGTGAACGGACCAGTACAGTACAGTACTGGACCTTTGTGATACAAGATTTAGTATTTGCCATTTGCAACAAAGCACAATGGAACTCTTACTTCCCCCCTCACTTCCCCGCAGTATGAATGTATACAACAATACTATACATGTGTAGCATGTGTATGGATGGACAGCTCCCAACAAAATTGACACTCTTTTTCCCTGTCATGTCCTCTTTTTGGGACCTTCCTACAGTTCACACTTACTTTAACTTACTGTGACATTTCTCCTGATGTCCCGCCTTCTCGCCCCAAAACCCGCATCTCAATCACTACCCTCGGATTCGGCCATCCTGTTCTCCATCCATCCATCCTCGGTCTGCCCCTTGGTCTCTTCCCAGTTGGATGTGCCTGGAGAACCTCCCTCGGGAGGCGACCAGGAAGCATCCTCACTAGATGCCCGAACCACCTCAACTGGCTCCTTTCTACGCGAAGGAGCAGCGGCTCTACTCCGAGCCTCTCACGAGTGACTGAGCTTCTCACCCTATCCCTCAGGGAGACACCAGCCACCCTCCTGAGGAAACTCATTTCGGCCGCTTGTATTCGCGATCTCGTCCTTTCGGTCATTACCCATTGCTCATGGCCATAGGTGAGGGTAGGAACGAAGACTGATCGGTAGATCGAGAGCTTTGCCTTCTGGCTCAGCTCTCTTTTGGTTACAACGGTGCGCCAAAGTGCACCCAATACCGCTCCCGCTGCACCTATTCTCCTGTCAATCTCACGCTCCATCCTCCCCTCACTGGAGAACAAGACCCCGAGATACTTGAACTCCTTCACTTGGGATAAGCCATCCTGTTCTGAAAACCAAAATTTGATCGCCCTACCCAACATACAATGTATATTGTATTACATTGATTTATATATACATATTGCTCTTTTTCTGTGCTGATATATTGCATTTTATAAATTGCATTTTTTGCTTTTATATATTTAACTTTATACAGTTTTGTAAAAATGTTTACTTCTTTTATTCTATTCTGTTTTTATTTTATCTATCTAAACCCAGGACGAAAGATCTAAAAACCGGCGTGCCGGTCGACCATCGTAGCCCGCCCACCGAGGAGGGTGTTTGCGGTTTAACTACGACAGTGGTGATGTCGATGGTTCCCCTGTGATTCCCTGTCACTACAATCCACACGGTGGTGGTGGTGGTGGTGGTGCTGGTGCTAGTGGTGGTGGTGGTGATGGTGATGGTGGTAGTAGTGGTGGTGGTGGTACTGATGGTGGTGGTGGTGGGTGGTGGTGGTGGTGGTGGTGGTGGTGGTGGTGATGGTGGTGGTAGTGGTGGTGGTGGTGGTGGTGGTGGTGGTGGAGGTAGTGGTGGTGATGGTGGTGGTGATGCTGGTGGTGGTGGTGGGTGATGGTGGTGGTGGTGAGTGGTGGTGGTGGTGGTGGTGGTGGTGGTGGTGGTAGTGATGGTGGTGGTGGTGGTGGTGGTGGTGGTGGTGGTGGTGGTGGTAG
>CM051020.1:12735197-12737697 GCA_027704905.1 Muraenolepis orangiensis
TCTCCTGAAACCCAAAAGTGGTTCCCGGGTTTCTTCAGAACCAGGACAATTAAATGGGTTTTTAGTCAGCCTTGCAGAGAGGATTGAAGGCAGATGTGTGTGTGTGTGTGTGTGTGTGTGTGTGTGTGTGTGTGTGTGTGTGTGTGTGTGTGTGTGTGTGTGTGTGTGTGTGTGTGTGTGTGTGTGTGTGTGTGTGTGTGTGTGTGTGTGTGTGTGTGTGTGTGTGTGTGTGCGTTTGAACTATATGTGTGTTTGTATACGTGTCTGTGTTTGACCCGAGTGCGAGCATGTTTACGTGTGTGTGTCTTAAAGTTACAATTTAAACACGGCCGCACAGAGACCTACACACCCTGCAGCTCGCAATCACTCTCTCTCTCTCTCTCTCTCTCTCTCTCTCTCTCTCTCTCTCTCTCTCTTACTATGTATATACTCTCTCTGTCTGTCTGTCTGTCTGTCTCCCTCTCTCGAACAATATATGCTCTCTGTCTCTCTCTCTCTAACTTGATATGCTCTCTCTCTCTCTCTCTCTCTCTCCTTCTAACTGTATATGCTCTCTCTCTTTGACTATATACAGTATAAGTTCTCTCTCTCCCTCTGTCTCTCTATCTATATGTTTTCTCTCTCTCTCTTTGTTTTACTATATATGCTCTCTCTCTCTCTCTCTCTCTCTCTCTCTCTCTCTCTCTCTCTCTCTCTCTCTCTCTCTCTCTCTCTCTCTCTCTCTCTCTCTCTCTCTCTCTCTCTCTCTCCCGCTCTCTCTCACACACTGATTGGGCGAATATTAGACCACCATGGCTGGCCACCCCATGCGGTGACTCTGAAAGGTAGGCGGTAATGATTTAAGGCACTCTGTCTGAAGGGTGGTGGTGGGTGGTGGGGGTGGGGGTTGTGCGTGGAGGGGGTGCGTGGTGGTTGGGGGAGGGGGGGGGGGGGGGGGTTGTGCGTGGTGGGGGGTTGCCCAGAAACTGTGGCTGAGGTCTTTCTTTCTTTCTTTCTTTCTTTCTTCTTTCTTTCTTTTCTTTTCCTGGGGGGGCAATATTATGGCATGTGGGTACCTCACCCGGGCCCATGCAACACCTAACAAAGGTGTCTCTCTGTGCCGTTTGTTAAGAAAGTAAAAAAAGAAAAAAAGAAAAAACCCTGCCTCATTACCGCATTAAACACCCTTGACTCCAGCCTGCTGATGGCCGGCCGGCGCGGCTCCGTGGCGGTTACGTACAATATCGTTATATTGTTGTTTTTCACGTTGTTATTTGAACGTTATTTGGGAGGGTGGGGGCTGGTTGTCTTGGTGGGGTTTCTGGTGGTGGTGTAGGTGGTGTGTTGTTTTGTTTGTGTTACGCTGCGCTCGTGGCTAATACCGATTAATTGCAGCGAAACACGGTACGGCGGTGTGTGTGTTTTAATTGTTTTTTTTGCGGTCCGTAGTGGCTAATCGCGCTATGTGCGTTTTAGCTGTTATGATGTTTTTCTTTGCTTTTTTTCCTTTGTTTCTCAAGCTTGTTAATTGTTTGTTTGCTTGTTTGTTTGTTGGTCTTACAGCGATTCTGTGTTCGTCGTTTGTTGGTGGATTGTAGTTATTGTGTTTTTTTTACCGTTAATTGCACTCATTTTTATGCCCAATGTTTGTTCCCAGTTTAGTTTAACTCGGGAGTTTTTTTCCTTAGAAGACGCAGCGGTGACCTTCGGTATCACCCCTACGCTGACTTGAATACTGAATCCAAAAGTTAATAGAATTGAAATAGAATATTAACGTTGCCGAACAAACCCGAGGAATCCGATGAGAATTAGCCCGGGCTTGTCCTTCAGCGACAGGAAATACGAGGCTTGGATGTAGTTCAGAAGTCTGCCAAGTTATACCAAATGACGAAATAAAGATAAAACCACAGATGAAACATAAATGGGATTTCATGATTTGATTGATGGCTGGCTTCTTTTTAATATTAATAATAATAATAATAATGATAAAAATGAAAAGTTTCAACATAAAAAAAAATGTAGGTTTTGCACCACTAGGAAAAAGTACCACTACGGGTTTGCTGCAATATTGACTGTGTCATCTATGATGTGTGTGTGTGTGTGTGTGTGTGTGTGTGTGTGTGTGTGTGTGTGTGTGTGTGTGTGTGTGTGTGTGTGTGTGTGTGTGTGTGTGTGTGTGTGTGTGTGTGTGTGTGTGTGTGTGTGTGTGTGTGTGTGTGTGTGTGTGTGACTTCAAAAACCCTCACAATTACTTTTTTAAGTATCTTTGGGGTTCTAGATACCTGTGCTCACGCTAGAAGACGGCAGCCTCTCACCTCCGGAGGGCCGCCCAGAGACGACGAGACGATGAGAAACCCGCTTCCTTTTGTTAATTTATTATTTATTTATTTATTTATTTATTATTTATTTATTTATTAAGAGTCGCTCGATCCAAGGGCAGAAAAAAACCTTCACATCCTCTGTGTTCAAACGGTGGTGGGGGTTGGTTTTTCATGTGGGCGGGGGGGGGGGGGGGGGGGGG
>CM051020.1:12752697-12755197 GCA_027704905.1 Muraenolepis orangiensis
GTTTTTTTCTTCTTCATATATTCCCCGCACTGCACTGTTCAACCGGGCCCCTCAGAGCTCCTGGGGTCTAATTACAACACACACACACACACACACACACACACACTCCCCGGGGCCTTATCAAAGCACCCTGGAAGTAGCTACATCTCACAAACGCGCACACGGAATTAGCTAAAAATAGAGGAACCTCCCCCCCGGGCACTTTGTATGTCCTGTGTGCAACAGACCCAGGTTCTCCCCCCCCCCCACCCTACCTCCCCCCCCTCCCACCCTACCTCCCCCTACCTCCCACCCCACCACCCCCCCTACCTCCCCCCACAACACCCCCACCACCCAAGGCGGTGCAACTTTTGTTCCTGATTGATGGACCTGCGGCTGGGGAGTTCAGAGTTTCATCTCTGACCCACCGAAGGCGAGGGGGGGGGAGGTGGGGGAGGGACTTTTATTTTGACATCCCATCGCCCTGGCACAATCACACACACACACACACACACACACACACACACACACAAGGTTGTCGCGGTTTGACTTATGAAAGAAAGAGCGGGCTATTCCATTCCAATGAGCGGTAAAGGAAGGGGGGGGGGGGAGTCCATCGGATAAAGTTGGGACATTATTGTTCATGGGGGTACAAACGCGCGTGCCTCTAATTGGCCTGCGATGGGACACTTCCCGCCGTAACCACGGTGATAATTGGGCCGAGACTCGAAAAAAAATGGCGTCTCGCATTTTAATTGGTTTTTAAACGATATTTATTGTTTAATAAGTGGCGGAATCTTTCTTTCCCCCCCCCTCTGCCCGGTGGACACTCAAACACACACACACACACACACACACACCTAACAACCAGGTGCCGTTTGAAATGAAGCAAAAACATTTGCTATTTACTGTTTACTGGCCTTGTGCACCTTGCTATGGTAGGTCTCTGGGTGAGGACACTCAGACAACACACACACACACATTTATGCTCATATTTATGCTATCATGCACTGAGAGGACAATCATCAGATACACCACACACACACACACACACACACAACCTGGGGATAAAGTTAGTTGTGTGTAGCTTTTAGATAGGAGTCATGAAGCCCTTGATTAGGTTGAGGAGAAGCCATGTGTGTCAAATTAATACTCACACCATAGGTAGTAGTTGTGTGTGTGTGTGTGTGTGAGTGTGTGTGTGTTTGGCGCACGGCATCTAAGTCATAATTAACTGACGAGCACGAAAAACAGTAATATAAAATTAATTACACGCTTACAGCGAAACGCCTTTGTACTTTTTAAAGAGAGAGAGAGAGCTCGATTCTCATTCCCAGAGTGAAAAATAATTAGATCCGAAGCTGTTTTGGATATGGAAACCCTTTGAAAAGGCAAATTATTTACACTTGGTTCGTTTCTGATGATAAAATTCAAAATGGAGGTGGTGGTGGCGGTGGCGGCGGCGACAGTCCAGTGAGCAGCAGATAGCAGACGGCGGCGTCTCCATTGTCTGCGATGATCCATCTCAGGGAACCTTGGTGACAAAAAAACGTCACCCTTCATGATCGTCTATTCAACAAAAAAAAGTCGTACTTTTATCTTGAGGTGTGTTTACAGGCGTTCTAAACTTTACACACATGCACGCACACACACACGCGCGTTCTACACGTGTCACACGCCTGCACACATACACACACACACACATGTTGCACACACACACACATGTTGCACACACACACACGCCCGCACACACACACACACACACACCCATACACACACACACACACACCCATACACACACATACACCAACACACACATTTCACACACACACACGCCCGCACACACACACACACACCAACACACACATTTCACACACACACGCCCGCACACACGCACACATACACACACACACGCACACACACACACACGGCCACACACACACGTCACACACACACACACACGTCACACACGCCCACACACACACACACGCCCACACACACTTCACACACGCCCACACACACACACACGTCACACACACACACACACCTCTGAACTGCAGTGATTTCAGTGTTCTGATCCGATCAGAGGGCAGCGTTCCTTGCTCAAAGGAACCTCGGCGACAGAGACGCAGGGAGGGCCGAGTCGATACAGAGGACGATGTTGTTGTTTTTTATCAGTAGCGTGTGGTGGGATTTATTTAGTTTGGTGGTGTTGTTGTTGTTGTTGCAACATTGCATAAATACTGTGTTCCACTTTATCGGTTCTACTTTAGGTAAAGGTATTATACTTTTGTTTGGTTTTACATCACTGGCTCTCTCTCTCTCTCTCTCTCTCTCTCTCTCTCTCTCTCTCTCTCTCTCTCGTTTATGGTTATCACAATGGAACCATCTGATATGTATTGTGTATTATATGGAATATTTTTCAGATAATTAAACCTTATTATTTGATTCAAGATTCTTTGTGTTCGTGTACCAAGTACAATGCTTACTCCCGATTCACTCCTGCAGCGTATGAATTTCA
>CM051020.1:12767697-12770197 GCA_027704905.1 Muraenolepis orangiensis
CACACACACACACACACACACACACCAAGTCCAGCACAGATGGGAAGTGATCAGTGGGATGGAAAGACAGAGGCACGAGAGCATTGCTTCCCTATAGCGTCCATTACAAACTCCTGCAGCCTTGTCCCTCACTGTTTAGTCATTTATTAATGAGCGGGTAGCGTTGACACGTCTTCGATCCCACACGCCTAGTTTGTTTCAGGTCTTTGCGTGTACCGTTTTTGGTGTGGTTTCAAGTATGTATTAGTGTTCGTGTTTCCAAGGTTTCTAAGGTTTTGGCTCCTTTCTTCGCCATATCCTAAAAACGGGATTTTCCCCAAATGTTTCTTATTAACTTACTTACTGAAACATCACTCGCTCACTCACTCTCCATCTCGCAACCCTCCATCTGGCCACACAAAGCCCCCCTCCCCCCTCCCAGAGTGAAAACACAGGGACAGCTTTGCATGCATGCAGACACACACACACAAGCATGCGCACGTGCAAACACACACACGCGTCACGCATGTACACGATGCGACACACAAGCACACACACACACACACACACACACATCCATGCAGACACACAAACACATACATGCAGACACACACAAATATTCACGCACCACGCATGTGAACGACACACACACGCACGCACGCACACACACACACACACACACACACACACACAACACTTGGCTAGATTTGGCTAATATTTTCATACTCATTGATTTTTTTTCTAAAAAAGTAACACAGTTTTCAAACAAAATGATCCCTCCCGAAAAGAGAGGTAGAAGCAGCGTCATCAGCAAGGCACCAGACACATTAATGAATGCCTCTCCCTTTTAATATTAATAACTAACTGAGGCCTAGTAAAGTGTGACAGCGTGGTGACTATACCTGAAGACGCATGGCTTTGATCTTGGACGGATTCCGCAACGACTTTGCATCTGGAGACGGAAGAGGAAGGTAAAAAGAGAAGTAGAGCTATGAATATTACTCACAGAATAGGTCAAACTAGGATTTAGTGGAAGGAAGAAATTTGAAACGTTGAGTAGAAATTTGTGCCGCGATTGGATAAAAAAAGACGACACGCATTTATATAAGGCCTCTGTGAACCTAAACTGTATTTTTGGGTGGCTTTTGAATTAGGTTATGGTGTTCAATGTTATGTGGCTTATTTTATGCTTCAGCTTGCGAGGCTAAAATGCTACGCTAACAAGCTAGGCTTACAGTTTTAACAAAGCAATGTGTAAAATCAACATTAATCATCAACATCTTCCATCATTCAAGGCCCTGGCCATCCCAACGCACACACACACACACACAGGTGGGTCTTTTGAAGCTATTGAAAGCACGCTTAAAAGAAAAGCGTGCTTCTCTTGGTTAATAATTGACAATTTAACAATTGAACAATTGTTGCCAGAACTGTAACCAAATATTTTATTCACCAACAATTTCTGGCGGTTTAAGAATTAACACTTTGAGAACTTTTAACCCTTAAAATACACACTTAGCGCAACATGGTCCATTTTCCCTTTCAAACGGGTAAACTTGACAACAGCAGAAACATTTAAGCGATATACTAAGCGGTATTTGATGTTTAATGACGGTGTTTTTTTGGGGGGGGGGGGTGTGTTTAACGTTTGTGTTTAATGACGTGTTTTTGGGGATGACGTCACCATGCTAGTCGTGTATACGTCACGTCCAGGGCATGAAGTAAACGTTCAGTTTTTTGGCTCACCACCGGCCATTGTGGCCAGTGGTTTTTTCCAAAGTCACTGGCCACTCGGCCATTTTCACTAGCCCACTGTCGAAGTGGATAAGCCAATGGAATGATCCTACAGCAAGTGCTCATGGGAGTTGTAGTATCATGTAGTATCACATAGAATTGACTTAACTATTCCCGCTGGCTTTAAAACTACAATGTAATTTATAAAAATAATAATAATTTGGAATGATTTTTAGGAAATTAAGAGGGTTTATTATGTATATATATTTTAAAGTAAGTAAGAGTGACGAAGTCCCAAGCCACTGCCCAATTCTACCGGCCACTACTACTAGCAGACAACAGTACCCGTCCCGGTGTGCTCCGTCGTCCGTCGTCCACCGACTGCACACTGTGGTCTGTGTGTGTGGAGGTGGTGGAGGTGGAGGTACTATGGTACTATGTCGTTTTACCTGGGTCGAAGAAGACGATGGCTTTGAGCGCCGCGTACTCGTTGTCGTCGATCAGGTTGTCCTGGAAGGGCTGCACCAACTCGTCCATCACGCGGTTCGCCACCCGAGAGAGCTCGGGCTCCGGGCCGTTCCTACGGATCACGCAGCCGTTGCCTGGCGACACACCAAAGGAGGAGGAAGAGGAGAAGAAGAAGTGAGTGAGTGACCAAAGAAGCTGAAGTGTTTGCTTAAGGATGGGTGATACACGTGTGTGTGTGTGTGTGTGTGTGTGTGTGTGTGTGTGTGTGTGTGTGTGTGTGTGTGTGTTGTGTGTGTGTGTGTGTGTGTGTGTGTGTGTG
>CM051020.1:12780197-12812697 GCA_027704905.1 Muraenolepis orangiensis
GACACACACACACACACACAGACACACCCCCCTTGTTAATCAAGCATAAGCACAATGGATTGTTCATCATGTGACCATATCGTTGTGGCTTCATCTATGCTGTTGATGTTGTTGTTGTTATTTTTGACGTGTGAAGTGTTGCGTTCACTTTTGCGCCGTGTGTTTGTGTGTCCTCCATCTTAGGAGCCTATTGATCTCGTGACTGTGTTGTGTTTCCTCTTTTAATGCCAGCGGGAGGTAGGGAGAGAGGGAGGGACCGCCTCCCCACTTTCGCCAATCGCCGGCTTAAGCAGTTAAGCGGCGTTAACCCACGCAACAGAGAGTGTGAGGCGGACACACACGCTATAGGCCTGCACACATAACGACGATGATGACTTAACCCAAACAAGTCCCAATTAAACAATTACAATTGTATTTCTTACTACTTGAGTTGACTTTATTTAAACGTGTTTGTGTCAATTAAATATAAAAAAACACTGTACTACAACCTTCTATTACAACTGCAGGCGGTTTCGGTGGTTTGTTTTTTAAATGTATTAAATGTTTTGCTTCCACACTGACCGTAGCTAATGTGGTAACTGTGAACATGAGTTGTTAACGCTAACATTGAGGGGTTTGTATCTTATCTGGTTGTATCTTATCTGTGGCTGATGAGAGACTTTCAGAACACTACTACTAAAACAATTCTATACACACACACACACACACACACACACACACACACACACACACACACACACACACACACACACACACACACACACACACACACACACACACACACACACACACACACACACACACACACACACACACACAGCTGTATCCTGTCAGTCACCCAATTGGACGGGCAGCCCTCTTTTTTAATTTTGACACAGAGATAGTACACACACACACACACACACACACACACACACACACACACACACACACACACACACACACACACACACACACACACACACACACACACACACACACACACACACACACTGTAAACCCGTGTCTCCTCCACAGCACAAATCCATGGGAGTCCAACCAGCAACTGCAATCCTGGCCGACGGTCCACGAACGCCATCACAACGTAGCTTCACACTTTTAAGTTGACTTTAGCCCAGCGTTACAGCAGCAGTGTGTGTGTGTGCGTAGTGTGTGTGTGGTGTGTGTGTGTGTGTGGTGTGTGTGTGTGGTGTGTGTGTGTGTGTGTGTGTGTGTGTGTGGTGTTAGGTTTTGCTCACCCGTTTGTCTCCTTCTGCTTCTGATGTCCATTTTATCCCAAGTTTGTCCACCCCCTCCTCCTTCACCTCCTCCTCCCTCTCTCTCTCTCTCTCTCTCTCTCTCTCTCTCTCTCTCTCTCTCTCTCTCTCTCTCTCTCTCTCTCTCTCTCTCTCTCTCTCTCTCTCTCTCTCTCTCTCTCTCTCTCTCTCTCTCTCTCTCTCCTCTCTTTCTCTCTCTCTGTGGTGGTTGTGGAGGCGCTGGTTGTAACGGGGTAGTTAGTAAGCGGGTGTAGCCGGCGGTTAGTTTGGGGCTTATAAGTCAGGTCGGACGGAGTGGCGGTTGTAGCGGTTGTAGCACCGTCATCAGATCGATTTACTAAACAAACGCAGGGTAGGGCGGGCGAGGTTAAACAGTAACCCAGCGCCATAAAAAAAGAAAAACACCCACACACACACACACACGCAAAATATGTACCTGTAAGCACACCTGTGTTGATCCTCTGTGTGTGTGTGTGTGGGGGGGGGTTGGGGGGGTGGTCTTCAGCAACCAGCAGAGAGCTAAAAAGGTAAACCATTGAAGAGGCTTGGAGGTCAATATTTCACATAAAATGAGGGGCGAAGTAGTAACACTTTCCAGCATTTATTATTATTTTCGTTCTCTTGAACCTTGTTGGCGAACACACACACACACACACACACACACACACACACACACACACACACACACACACACACACACACACACACACACACACACACACACACACTCACTATGTACACAACACGTTAAAAGGCGACAAACACTTTTAGAATTATCTCCGGGGATTTTCCTTGTGTGTGTGTGTGTGTGTGTGTGTGTGCGTTGAACCTCACTCGGTGAACAGAACGAAGGAGACAAAATGTCAGCAAACGTCCGTACCAGAACGTTATGAATCATTACCGGAGTGACGGATCGTTACTCAGTACACGGCCTCACACCCAGGGCTTGTTAACTCCTCAGACCCCATGAACAGTGTTGAGACCTGTGGCGCCCACCACCGCTCTCGACCAGGACTGATGATGGTTCGAGGGACGGGTTCCGGGGGGGGGCAGCTAAAGCACACCACAGTCCCACCAACCAGAAAAAAATCCTTATTCCAGGTCTTTCCATCCGTTTCTCTCTGGCTTTCTCTCTTACACGCACTCCGCCCCCCCTCCCCCACCCTAGCAACACACGCAGGGGCCCTTGCCCACGAAGGTGAGCATGTCCAGGCAGCTAAGCGCCGTCACACTCAGGAAGACCTCGTTGACGTGCTGGTACTCCTGCACGTGCGCAATGTAGTACAGCCGGAACATGTGGTAGGGCACGAAGCACACCACCATGATGCCGGCGAAGCACAAGCTCCTCAGCTGCGCCCAGACCACCTGCTGGCCACGCCAGCCCTGCCCGTGCTCCCTGCGGAGCAGCCGCAGCACGTGGGCCTGCAGGCCCGCCAGAGCCGCCGCCACCACGATGCTGGCCACACTGCCCACGTAGTTGAGGACACTCACGGCGGTGCCCTTGATGCGGTAGCCGAACTTGAAGCACATCTCGCTGTTGTCCTTGTCCCCGTAGCCGTAGTGGACGGCGCAGGGCACGGTCACCCCCACGATCACCCAGACGGCCAGGCTGCCGAGAAGCGCGGGCATGCAGTGGACCTCCGGCGGCGGGGCGGAGCGCTGACGGCGGAAGGCCAGCAGCCGCGTGACTAGGATGACCACGTAGAAGATGAAGGACATGTAGAGGTGGATGTGGACCATGCTGCTCACCGCCTTGCACCAGCCGGGGCCCAGGTGCCAGTGGCCCGTGGCGTAGTAGTGGAGGCGGAAGGGCACGGTGAGCAGGAAGAGGAAGTGGCCGAAGACCAGGTTGAGCACGGCCAAGGCGGTCAGCGAGAGTGTGTGGGAGCGCAGCAGGCGCACCATCAGCACCATGCCCAGCGTGCCGCTCAGCAGCACGGCCGTGTAGATGCACAGCAGCACCAGGCGGGACCATTCGGGGTCAGCCTTTGACCCAGAGGGGGTGGTGGTGGCGTTGGCGGAGGTGTAGTTGCCCTGCTGGGATGCCATGACTGGTTGGGAGTAAACAAAGAAAGAAAGAAAGAAAATTAAGAACAAATTCAACAATACAAGATACAACATATTTGTATCAATTACATTGGAATTCCCAAAAGTAACTTTTTGGGACAATACATATTTGTAATTTTGTCATCAATATTACATTACATGACCATTCTTGTGCTGGACTTTCTGGACTCATTACAGTTACTGCACTGTTCTGCACTTTTTTTAAATATATCATCCATCAGTCACATTATTTATATTTTTATTGTGTACAGTATTGTTATAGTATAATGTTGTATAGTATAAGTAAAGTAAATAGTATAGCATATAGTGTTCAATTTAAGAAATTGTATACTGCGGGAGGGCATAGGGAGTAAGCATTCCATTGCACTTGTTGCATATGGCAAATAAAAACATCTTGAATCTTGAAAAAAAACATAACCCTCCGGTCCATGTTCGAGGTAATTACCAAGGAAGGGACAGATGAGAAAATAAGAAAATAAGAAAACTGCAAAAACCCTGTTCGCTTAACACCCCACTAACTTAACGCTCACCGACAACCCTAACCCTGAAGATAAAAGATTTGACAGTCAGAAATCGATCTCTAAAGCTCAATGTGGCTTGATGGGCAACAACCCAACACAACGGAATGAAGCAGCAAGCAAACCACAACGCAGACACACCTACCGTAATGGATGCTGTGGGACGATTGAGATACTTAAGGCCATGACATGATGCCCTCTTCCTTCTTTTGCGACCTTTATCGCTCATTCATCGTTGAAACGGAAATGAATGACGAATCGCCGGTGCTGCTTCACACCGTCTGCGGAGTAGAGAGAGAGAGAGAGAGAGAGAGAGAGAGAGAGAGAGAGACGGGGAGAGAGAGAGAGAGAGAGAGACCATTTGCAGCTTCTTGTTATCTGATCCACTGAGTGACTCCCACTTAACCACACTGGGGTTTCAGACTGCTGGTGGTTTATTTGGGTTGTCAAACTCAGACTAGGCTGCTTCCTGTGCTGACACTTGTCCAGCAACTCATGAGAAAGTGCAACACGATAAGGTTGATGGTATTTATTGTCATGTTTAAAAGTGATTCCTGGAAAGATGATAGACCGTGAGAGTACATTTCAAAAAGTGTGTTTTGTGTTTTAGATCTAAGTCCTCTTTATTGGTCACATACATGCACACACAGACGCAGTGAACTGTGTTTCTCTGCATTTAACCATCCTAGTATTAGGAGCAGTGGGGCAGCTATTGTGTATATACATTGCCCGGGGGGCAGTGTAGAGGGGGTCTGATGCCTTGTTCAAGAGCACCTCGGCAGTGCCCAGGGGAAGAACTGGCACCTTTATGCAAGTACCAGTTCTCACTCCGTACTTGTACTTGAACCGGCGACCCTCCGGTTCCCAAGCCAAGTCCCAACAGACTGAGCTACTGCCGCCTCTATGAGTTGGATGATCTAAAAGTTAGTTAATTAAGTTATCTTAATTATTAGTAATTAAGGATGTATTCTGATGTACAAGTACCCTATACCCACTTTTAATAAATGGGGCACATCATCTTGAAACATCACCCAAATTGCCACCTTATGCTATGGGAAGATGCTTGTAACTAGTGGTGCTGGTCCGTTGCATACCGGACACTAAACAACCATCACTACCAGTAACCTCAGCAGCAGGAGGCTATCACTATGGGCTGTTGGTGTTTGGTTTGCTTACATTAGGATACTAGCTAGATGGGGGGGGGGGAGGGAGGATCAGAAAGCAAATAAGGTGCAACATTTGATTCAGTGATGAAAGACAACACACCGGGCGATGACAGATCCTGTCTCACCATTGGCTGATTTGTTTATGGAAGTGTTTCAATACTTTGGTTATGGTCCACCGCAGCTTCCTCACTGTGACGACACAGAAAGTGAACTGAAATAAAACAAGGTCTTACTTTCCCACCAAAAAACAAAAAATGAGCTATTTAAAAAGTTGACAGTATGAATGTGGAATGTGGTCCGCAATTCTTTTTACATACAACTACAAACATGGAGCTAGGTATATATTAAACACAATGCGAAAGTACACACATAACTTGCATTCAGTTTAAATGTGACATGGTTGTCTTTTACATAAAACTCTGCGGGCCTCGCCTCAGTGGACACAGCGACAGTTGAAATAACCAGGTGGGCAGAGTTGCTAATTTTCATATTTTTTATTACAAAATATATTACTTAAAACATATCTAGTCAGATTAATACATTTAAGATTTAAATATATAGAAAAGCAGTTCAGGCTGTCAACTACAAAACAAGCTCTAACACACACACAGATGCTTCAAGTTTTTCTTTTTTTACAAAAAGTATTTCACACCATGATATGCTAATCCCTTTGCGAAATTCGTAAACAAGCATTCAAACAACCATGTCGGGTTGTTGTGTGTGTGTACGCTTGGTTATTCCAAGACCAGTGTTCCTCACTACAGCCTCGAGGGAATATAATAGATATATAAAACATGTCTATGCAGACTAAGCATGTGTTCATCCCACCAAACCGTATTATCCTTATCAGTGCAATGTGCTATGTTCATCCTATGACACAAGTATCCAAATAACACCAATACATTTCTAACACTCAACCTCTCACACACACACACACACACACACACACACACACACACACACACACACACACACACACACACACACACACACACACACACACACACACACACACACACACACACACACACACACACACTTTAGGGGAAGTGCATCTTGCGTGTCCTCCACAGGGTGAGCCTGCGTGACGTGAGGAGACGTGTGGCCACGCTGAGCACCATCAGGAAGATGGTCATGGACATCACGATCACATAGTGACTGATGCTGCCGCAGGGGAAGAAGGAGAAGCAGGGAAGCAGGCTGGTGAGAATGGGGGGTGTGTGTGGGTGTTTTGGCTTTTATGATGAACCATGAATTGCAAAGAGCGTTCATTTATACCTTGTTCCGATGTCCAACCAGCTCCCGTAGTCCTGGACCAGGAAGAAAAAGTGCTGTAGAGATGATGGGGGGGGGGGGGGGGGGGTAGGAAGAGAGGGATGGAGGGATGGAGGTAGGTGGGTTAGAGAGAAGAAGAGGAGAGGATGTGGTGGGTACTGTCAATCATCACCACATTTTAAGCCCTGCTCTGCCTTGTCAGTCAGGGTTATTACCTGGTTTTAGCTGCTATTTTTATTGAATTATTTTGGAGTCCAGTCAAATTAGGTTTGGTTGATTACATAAATCAACCTCGAGTGGCTATACAATGCATGGCTGATATGCCTTTGAGGGGCTGGATAATGTCCATTCAATAAGCATTCTGTAACAAAGGGATTTAGAACATACACTAGTCAGTGGACGATCTATTACAATAGTTGATTTGCCAGAGAAGGTATTAAGGCCGTAACTATGGAATTGCTGCCTTTCAATAGGGAGTAGCAATAGAAAATAATGGATAGCTGTGAATGGTAGAGAGAAATTACAGGGAACCCATTCTATATGCAAAAAGTGACACCACCACACACACGCACACACACGCACACACACGCACACACACGCACACAATTGGCTAAGAGGAAACCGCTTACCAGAGCCATCAAGTCAGAGATCACCAACACGATGAGGAACAAACTAAAGAACGGTGATAACAGACACAGGGGCGTTAGGAATTGACGAAAATCTAATTTAAATGCATATTTATTTTGATTCAGTTTGGATTCAAAGGAGGTCTGCCTTCAAGGTCCATTTTCATTCAAATCAATCATAACCGTTGTTGTTGTTGTATGCCTTTGATATATCAACATTATCTTGTCTGTGAGTGTTTTTTTAGGTGTGTGTGTGTGTGAGAGAGAGAGAGGAATGGTAAAGCTGCAAATGAATTGCCCTTCTGGGCACCAATAGTGTTGTCTGAATCTGAATATCTGCTTCAGTACGTCGTCAACAGACTTCCCGGGTCAAAGGCGCTGGCGCCTTACCTCCGCGAGGACAGCTGCGTTGTGACTTGAATGGTCTCAAACGTGCACATGACGATGACGAAGGGAATGACCACCTGAGAACCAGAAACAACAGGAACATGTTACTGGGGTTTTGGTACAAACAAATAAGCGGCCGACAGACGACGGTCGAGTGTGTCTCTGTAAAGACCTCTGTAAAGGTGTATCTAAAACCTTTATTGGTCACACACACACACACACACACACACACACACACACACACACACACACACACACACACACACACACACACACACACACACACACACACACACACACACACACACACACACACACACACACACACACACACACACACACACACACAGGGAAATTAGTTACTCTGCATTTAACCCATCCTAGTATTAGGCGCAGTGGGCAGCTTTTGTATATACAGCAGCCCCAGGGGGAGCTGTGTAGGGGGACTGGTGCCATGCTGAAGGCTCGCACCTCGCACGTTTCGGGGCACTTGAACCGGCGACCTTCCGGTTCCCAAGCCAAGTCCCAACAGACCGAGCTACTGCCGCCCCCTCAAACCACTTAAATTACATTTAAGTTTTTAGTGTGTGTGTGTGTGTGTGTGAACCACACCTTCCACATCATCAGACCTCCCATGATGAAGGGGTTGAATACGGTGAGGAAGCAGTACACAGACGCCGGGTCGAAGCTGGACATAGACGGGAAGAAAATGACATCATCATCATCATCATCAACATGATGTTCTCTTACCAGGTGTCTCGGTTTGTTCCGCTAAAAGCGCATTGATGTGTGACACACACACACAACCCACCCACACACACACCCACACACACACCACACGACACACACACATCCACATCCAAATCCGCACGTACCTGTTAATGGAGGCTATGTTCCCTGTGCCAAAGAAAGCTGTGATTATGAAGAACACCTGAGGGACAGATGTAAGGTCAACAACAATCTGTTTCAACCTATTTAACCAAACTGCAGTCACATTCTTCACAGTCCGGCCATGGGTCAGGTTTTCGGCTACTGCCCCCTAGTGGGCCAAACGAGGCATTGCTGTCAAAAATGTATTGGAATACATAGAACAGCATGCCCTATCCATCGTACATGTTTAACTCAATTGCAAATACAGGAAATATGTCTTAAATTACTAAATAAACACGGTCAAGAATATTAATTAAAGGATACAAAAAAGTATGATCTTCTGATATCGTCCAGCTTCAGTTGTCGTATCTTGCCGATGTCGACGTTCTCAGCAAAGTCCATAGTGGAAAGCTGTGGAAGAAGAAGAAGAAGAAGAAGAAGAAGAAGAAGAAGTACAACAGTGAATCGTACTTTCAGACGATAACTAAACTAAACAGAATCTCTGGCCCTTCTCTCAACTGACTCATACGTTATACGCAACACCATGACATGGCAACCTATGACATGCCAAAGCTGTGCTTGTTCATTCCTCTCTTGTGTGTTGTTCTTAACACAAAACCAAAACCCTTATCATAGACACTGAACAAAGCACTGATGACAAGACCCTGGGGTGTGTTTGGATTCTGTTCAGTGTTTGATGTTTGATGTTGAGGTGTGTGTGTGTGTGTGTGTGTGTGTGTGTGTGTGTGTGTGTGTGTGTGTGTGTGTGTGTGTGTGTGTGTGTGTGTGTGTGTGTGTGTGTGTGTGTGTGTGTGTGTGTGTGTGTGTGTGTGTGTGTGTGTGTGTGTGTGTGGAGCTCCGACCTCCTGTCTGCTGGACACGCCCTGAGCCTGAAGGGCCTCTTGTTCCATGTTGATCCACACAAACATCAGCCAGGAGAGCATAGGAGGGAACAAGGCCTCCGACCTGAGATGAACACACACACACACACACACACACACACACACACACACACACACACACACACACACACACACACACACACACACACACACACACACACAGACAGACAGACAGACAGACAGACAGACAGACAGACAGACAGACAGACAGACATGGTTTATGTTGAAGTTGAGCAACATACCATTTTTTTTATTTAAATTTAAAATTTTTATTCCTTCAAGATACATGTTATGAATGAGTTAGGGGCATCTTGTTCCCACAAATAGATTTCAAAAGCCAGAACTGTGTGTGTGGGTGGGGGGGTGAGAGAGTGAGTAAGAGGTGGAGAGAGTGAGTAAGAGGTGGAGAGCGCGAGAGAGAGAGAGAGAGAGAGAGAGAGAGAGAGAGAGACTCACCCAGTGCTGAGCAGCAGGTAGGTGGCACTGAGGGAGAGGAACACACTGAGAAGCCGGTGAAAGAGGCGGGTGGAGCTCAGCAGGGGCACCAGCATGGAGGACCCTGGACACAGAGAGGTGGGGTGGAGGGGTCAAAGGTCAGGGGAGGAGGAGGAGGAGAGGAAGAGGAAGTGGAAGACACTAATGATCATGAAACCTGGATAGGTTGTAAATCCTCACATAGTCAACTCAACTCAATTCCATAGATTTTGTACTCGCATTGAAGTCTCATTCTCATCGTAGTGACGAGGCTGTATGTGCTATGGATTTGCATAACTAATGATGTTTATAACTAATTACAAAAATGTAGCGTTAAATGGATAAAGTAGCCGTTAAACTCGATGCCATCTCAATCAGTCGACCTGTTGGTTCTTTAAGTGATCATGCCTGTCTGACCTCATAGAAAAATCACACACACACACACACACACACACACACACACACACACCCAGGGTGGTCCAGCTGATGATCTGGTTGATCAGAGGCAGGCCATGTTTCTGCTCCAGGCTGTTGTGTGTGAGCGTGGGAATGAACGCACACATCGCCACGTGTAACATCTAGGAACAGAGATCGGAATTTAGTGAGGAATTAACCTAAATCTAAAATCTGAGAGGAATTTGACTCCTCTTTTTTGGTCACATACATGTGACCTCTGGTGCCTTGCTTAAGAGCACCTCGGGAGGCCCAGGAGTCCAACTGGTGTCTCGGGGACTTGAACCGGTGACCCTCCGGTTCCTACTCCCAAGTCCCAACAGACGAGCTACTGACACCCCCTAGTCGCGGGATAACCACCGCAGGGCTGGTTATCCCGCCTATACTGAGATTTCCAACGATGCTTAGACATTAGTTACTTTCATCTAGACACGGTGGCTCTCAAACATCGCTAGACATATTAGAAGTAGCAGTATTGGTATTCAGATACTCCTATCTGTGATCCTTCAATGTACCCCGAGGAGTACGCGTACCCCCATTCGGGAACCACCGATCTCCAGAACATCACCTGGGCATAAAACTGCCATTTGTCGCCGGGGTGAAGCGCTGCCCGTCGCCGTGCCGACCACAGGTAGCAGGCCGAAGTGAAGAGGGTGAGCGCACCTGCGCAGGTGCTGAAACAAAAATATAAATAATCAGGTCAACCAGAGAGTCAACAAAGGCTTCGATGTTTCGATTCAGACGCCGGGGACGGGAAGCGATGGTGTGTGTGTGTGTGTGTGTGTGTGTGTGTGTGTGTGTGTGTGTGTGTGTGTGTGTGTGTGTGTGTGTGTGTGTGTGTGTGTGTGTGTGTGTGTGTGTGTGTGTGTGTGTGTGTGGGGGGGGGGGGGGGGGGGCACTCACACTAAGTGCACATTGGCCTCCCGGCCGACCACCGGCATGAGGGGGAACCAGGCCAGGCACACGCAGCCCAGCGTCCAGCTCCCCGAGCGGAACTACGGAACGACTTGGAATTAAATTCACGTACAGTATTAAGTTATATGAACAGTAAATATATCATCCATTAGACACTTTATTGGTCTTTTTTTTTATTGCATAAAGTATTGTTATAGTATAGTGTTTATAGTAATAGTATAGTATTGTTGTTGAAATCCAGAGTGATTGCAGGAGTGAATAAGGGAGTAAGCATTCCATTGTACCCATGGCAAAAGGAAAGAATCTTGAACCTTGTCTGACTGTTGTGTGTGTGTGTGTGTGTGTGTGTGCGTGCGTGCGTGTGCGTGTGCGTGCGTGCGTGCGTGCGTGCGTGCGTGCGTGCGTGCGTGCGTGCGTGCGTGCGTGCGTGCGTGCGTGCGTGCGTGCGTGCGTGCGTGCGCGCGTGCGTGCGTGCGTGTGTGTGTTCTGCGTTGAAAACAAAGTACATACAATCGAGATCTCAAGACATAGCATTGCTGACCCACGGTTTTTCCGTACGTATCACGGATACGTACGGAAAAAACAAGACACTGAAAATAAAGTATAAAAACCAAGGGTATTTCTAGATGGACACTAAGTGCTATGTCGTCTTTAATTGCACAGAGGGCACAGCTAAAATCACAGCTAAAATAGAGCAGAGAGTTTAAAAGTAAGAGCAGAAGAAACATAAATGCCATGTGATCTACAATTACACCGGGTAGTAGAACTAGCACTCATTAGATTATATCTGGTTTCCCCTTTTGGAGACAAACTATAATTACATTAAACTGTCAACCGTTAACTTTGGGCAAATCCAACTATTTTATCGGGGCATGTGGGGACATGTGGCAATTTGGTTGAGCGAATTGCCAGATCAAAGGACAAATTTGAATATTTGAGACAATTTTTATATTTGAATTTGGTTTTACTGGTAAGCAATAATTCATTGTTGGCCTGATTCAAAATGCAATTCATTAATTAACTGATTATGAATCACTCCATAATCAATTAAGTTGAATGTGTACTTGCTTTACCTTTGCCCTGCTGTAGAGTCCCGTCAGAATGGGCCAGAGAGAGAGGGCTGCCAGACCCACCGTCAGCATAGCGCGATGGAAGAAACTCACCACCTGGGGGCAGCAAAGACAACCCTTTAAGTCTGATCGCCTTTATTGTCATTCAACGAAACATCAACTAAATGGTCTAGCAATCCACATGGTCACTCTTACTAACAGCAGTTGAAAAATGTAAATCATTCTAAAAAAAAACTAAACTAAATAAACGGGTTAAAAAAAATTGCTATATAAAATATATACATATTGCGTTGGCCATATGTACAGTAGTGCAATTGGAAATGTAAATACATACAAAAGTTGCACTGTAACATGTAACAGTATGGATGCATTCAGGAGGAGTTCCACGGAACAGTCAGTGTCCGTGTTGGACAGTGTTCATTCAGTTGTCTTATGGTACTACAGGGGTGTAGGGTGGGGGAAGCAGGTAGGGTGGTGGTGGTACAGCTGCAGTGTCCCTACCAGGAGCTCGATGCCGAAGGCGATCAGCAGCAAGTAGCCCAGACACTTCCACAGAGGCAGCGAGGGAGCCGAGCGAACCAAATCTACTAGAGTTCCACACCTGAGAGGACGACAACACCACATTGAGGATGAAAACCTAATTTCGCCCATTCCTCCGGGTGAGGCCAGGGTCAAGTGAGGGGTGAATGGATGAAACGCTTCATCCATCGAATGTACATCACAGTGACGATCGGACTAGGCCTACGTTGCTGCAGCGTTGCTTTGATCCTTTGTAAATGGGTGTGTGTGTGTGTGTGTGTGTGTGTGTGCAAAAGACACACTTGAAAGCGTGTGTGGTGTATCCGTGAGTGTGTGTGTGTGTGTGTGCGCGCAAAAGACACACTTGAAAGCGTGTCTGTATGTGTGGTGTGTGTGTGCGCAAGGCACATTGAAAGCGTGTGTGTATCCGTGAATGTGTACCAGGGTGTGTTTTTAACTCACTCTTTGAGGACCGAGTACCAAACGGGGACTGGCAGAAGGCAGTAGATGTAGTACGTGAGAGGACTCTTTTGGATCAGCAGGAACCCGGAAATCACCACGGTAACGCACCCACACAGCCTCCTTAGGGTCTGAATTGGAATCTACACACACAAACTGTATACTCAACATAAAAGGGAATACATGGATTTGATGTGTGTGTGTGTGTGTGTGTGTGTGTGTGTGTGTGTGTGTGTGTGTGTGTGTGTGTGTGTGTGTGTGTGTGTGTGTGTGTGTGTGTGTGTGTGTGTGTGTGTGTGTGTGTGTGTGTGTGTGTGTGTGCGCGCGTACGTACATGGTCGGCGTGCCCTGGCGGCCTCCTGAGGCTGGCGTGGGTCTTGAGGATCAGAAGGACTACATATGAGGTCCAGCCTACAAATCCCAGCACCACACTGCAGCCCAGGAAGAAGCGGTCGTAGGTGTGGTAGTAGACCAGGCCCTCCAGGGCGTGGCCTATCACAGACTTGCACAGCGTAATCTGAGGAGAATAAACATTTTATTCAGAGATGTCAGAGATCAAATAGATTAAAATATTAGAACCACTGAAGCAGGAAGAAGAAGAAGAAGAAGAAGATGTAGGAAGTACAGTTGTAAGCCAATACGTCTTTTACGAGTTAGGCCAGTGGAAAGTATGAAGATGTCCTTTTCGTATTGTTTAACATTGATTTGTGTTTCATTGTATTTTCCTTAAATAACGGTAACTCACAGCATCCTCATATTTCTCCAGCTGAATCAGTATTTTGACCTGTCTGTTGAGTTCGTCTTGGTGGGACTCAGTCAGCTGTCTGACAGGGAGCGGCAGGATGGGGACAAGAGCAAAACAACAATATAAGATTCAAGATTTGTATTTGCCATATGCAACCATTTGCAAGTACAAAGGGATGCTTGGGACTCTTCATTCCCTCCCGCAATATGAATTTCCTACAATTTAACACTATATACTATACTGTACTATACTATATACTTTGTACTATATAAATATTGTACTACACTTATACTATAGCTTATATCTAAACAATATAACAACAATATATATGTAAGATAGTATATTTGTATCTACTATTAAATATGTTTTGAAGTGAAAGAGTCCACGGTTTATCTCGTGAGACTTAAAAAGGACGTACGTATTTTAAGTGAAGGATGTACGTACTGAAATGGGGTGAAGAGGAAAGACAATGTGGTCTCCTTCTTTTGGGCCATTTTCACCTGGAAGAATACAAGGTTTGACGACATTTAAAAACGTTTCTATGAATACACGATTCATTATGTATTCAAAAACAATTTTCTCATTACCTGGAAATACAAATATCTGTGCTAAAGCCTTGTCTCTATCTATACCTTCTGTCTATCATCCATCACCCGTATACATAACAACTGTACACAGACTGTATTCTGTATATTAAAAGGAGAACCAACCCTCCTGACCCCACCGTAAAAAACGCCTCTTTAATTCAGTTTCAATAAGAGGAGGAAGGGTGCGTCTCATCAGCGCTTCATCAGCAGGTACCGGTTAACCATAATCACTCAGTAAACATGCAGAAATGAGACCATGAGATGACCAACCCATGTAATAGTTATTTTGGTTCGCCTTTATATTCAAGATTCAAGATTCAAGATGTTTTTAATTGATTTGCCAGTACAATGGAATGCTTACTCCCCATTCCCTCCCTCGCAGTATGACTTACCCACAATATAACACTATAAACTATACTATGTACTATACTTATAACTTATAACACTACACTATAACAATACTGTACACAAGAAAAAGAACCATGAAAAGAACAACAAAGCGACTGATGGATGATATATACATGAGTTGAATTGTGCAAAAAAAGCTTTTTTTAAAAGCATTATGGATTATGGAGCATGGATGAAAATGTTATCATAGTGGCAGCACTCAGTGAGCAGTTATAAAAAACTGTCCTTGAACCCGGTCGGTCGGTCGTTTGTACGGATGCTAAGGACAACACTTGTGCCTGCATGAATGTACCTTGAATTGCTCCAGCATCTGCATGGCGTTGGTGTACATGCTCTCTGCCTTGAAGCGGCCACTGTTGTTCAGGTATAACAGCGGCAACACACCCTGAAGTGAGAGACAACAGACACTGTCATCGTCACTATACTACTACTACACTGTAGTAGTGTATACTGTACTACTGTATAGTACTCCCTCCCTCCAGCCGGCCACCAAGTTGTACTCTAGATTCTCTTTCGTTTTTTATAGCTATATACTTTTACGGCTTCACTTTTAGGAAGGTGCCGGTGTTTTCCGGGAACAAAAAGCATGACACTTGATTAATTTGTTTGGAAAATAACAGTTGGAGGTTTGGATAACAGCTCTGCTTTTGTGGCTGTGAAACCTTTGATATACTTTGTTGTTCAATGAACACAAATTGGAAGAAAAGTAATGCACTTATCATTAGAACTTTTAAGTGCTGCCTTCAACTGAAATTCAGGGGATGCTAATAAAATAAATGATAACATGCAGCGCAAACCCGACGACTACGACGTAACATATTGTTGAGCAATCCAGAATTGAGTGACTTTGGACTAACCACAGAGTTGAGGGGGAAGGGCACTCCGATCAGAGACGCCATGAGGGGGGCAATATCCGCCTTCAAGAAGACGGCATTGAAAAAAATAATCAATATTGTTATTATGAGTATAAGCGCGTTCAGATGCTTTGATCGGATGTGACATCATCAAAGCGCGCCAGAGACTCGGCGGCTCACCTGATTGACATCTACCCTGCGGAGCTTCTCCAGATTCCAATCTTTGTGAATAACAAAAAATACAAAACAGATCCACACACACATCAGAATGTACAATGTACTAACACGCAGTCTATGAACTGATGCTGTACAGTGCAGTTCGGCTTCGTCAGAGCAGGTTCATAAAGATACAGCATATGATGAGTAAATCTGGCATATGGGTACCTTTCTGGTATCCGTCGGTGAACTGCTGGGGCTCTGAGGGTCTCTGAGCCTCCTGGACCCCAGCTCCCCACACCACTAGAGGGGTGAGGGTCTCGGAGGCATGGCCTGCACCGTGGGAACCTAGATGTGTGTAAAGAGACACACACACACACACACACACACGACAGACACACACACAAGTACAGAATGTAGTACAACTACAAAATGCCAATTTGTCGTTGGAAAAGACCATGTAACATTGGTTCTATATCTTTATAAAACATGCTAATTCAATTATAACAATATTACAATAACATTAACAATCAACCAAAAAAGATTGATGAAACACAATTTCACACACACACACACACACACACACGTGAGACACACACACGGGGTGTCTCACCCCAGTTGGTCATTCCGTGGTCCGAGGTGAACACATAGGCAGTCCTGCCGTCGTGGTGGTAGAAGTCCTCTATGAGGGAGACCAGCTCCGCGACCCCCGAGTCCACCAGTCCTATGTTCTCCTGGTACTCCCTAGGGGACAGCCACCCCAGAGACACAAAGATCATTCAATGATCAAGGAGGATCAAGCGAGAACACTGAGACACGTGTGTGTGTGTGTGTGTGTGTGTGTGTATTGCGAACAAGATTGTACTTCTAGACATATCTTCCAGTCATCTTCCAAATGGATGTTGGTTTATTGAGTTATTCAAAAAGTTATGCAAAACAATAATATAAAATATATATAAATATATATATAATATATTAAAAAATAAATAAATAATATATTGTATATACATAAATCATAATAATGATATATTTTTTCTTTATTATTTCTTTATTTTATTTCATTTTTTAAATTCAAAATAAAGGAGTAGGATAATCTAATTCTACAAATATTTTCAATTTCATATTTGATCATTTCATGAGTGTGTGTGTGGTTGGTGGTCAGACTGATTAGACTCTTGGGCTGCTGGGTGAGGCTGCATACCTGTGGGTCCTTGGTAATCAAGGCGCACAGGTTAAACCAGCCACCGCCACACACACACACACACACACACACACACACACACACACACACACACACACACACACACACACACACACACACACACACACACACACACACACACACACACACACACACACACACACACACACACACACACACACACACACACACACAGAGGAGGAGTGCTAGCATGTACCATCTGCTCTGCTTGTTGCTCACTACAGACGTCACAATAAACCGGATTACTCATCATCCCCCTGTGTCCTCTGTTGTCGTGGCCATTTTACTGGCATGTGGTAGTGTTGACTGCGACAATCTTCCTTTTGAATTACTGTCCAGTTTTTGTGATTTGTCTGTACATATCGTCTGTGTAAACAACTGAATATAAAGCACATACATGCATGGCTTGGCCTACATTTCTCAGACATCTCTCCCTCTCACCGTGACAGGGGCCTGTGGGCGTGGCCGTTGGTGTCGATGCCCAACAGGTGGAGGAAGAAGACGTTTTGATCCTCCTGCAGAATGTCCTTCAGGCTGGAGTTGGACCTGGCCGACTGGAAAAACGCCTGGCCCAAAAGAGGAGGAGGAGGAGGAGGAGGAGGAGGAGAACAAGGATCATTACAGACTAGGTGGGGACAGCATTACACAACCTCTTAACACAACAACGCACATAACATCTCACTAAAAAGGACTCTACCGGTCTTGTCATGTTGTCATGGCACCGGTCACGATCAACATTGTTACTAAACACAATTTGTCAAAACTGCCAGAAGAGAATTTAGCATATGTGTGCTCGAATGTACACAATAGCAATGTAGCGTCTTTTGTAGTCAATGTACCTCGGTAGTACGGAGTTGGTGGACAACATAAGTAATAATAATCCCCATAAAAGTTATTTACAAAAGGTCTTGGAGTGTTATATTGCTATTGTTCACAGATTTGTGGTTGGCACGGTGGTGTGGGAGGGTAAGTACCCCAGAACAGGGGAACACCCCGACGTTTACCTTGACCTGTGTGAACACCCAGGTGTCCAGTCTGGATGCGTCGCTGGAGGCAAAGTCCTCCTCCCCCGCCGGGTATGTGTGGGTGTACACGTGGTCCCCGCTGGCACCTGATGGAGGGCAGGAGTCAGTCAGCAGAACCAGCCAGGGGGGGGAGAGGAAGAAGGCATCGTCATATTCAGGTAGTGGAAAGATCTCAAGACTGCTTCTAATACTAGCATGGGTTAAATGCAGATAAACACATTTCACTGTGTAAATGGACATTTATATATCCAGGTGCATCATGGGTACCTTTGGCAAACATGGGCAGGATGTCCGGGCTGCCCCAGCACCAGGTGTGGCTGCTCTCATTGAAGACGGAGTCAAACTCCACAGGGTTCTCCTTCCAGCCTGGAAAACACATCACACACACACACACACAGAGAGAGAGAGAGAGAGAGAGAGAGAGAGAGAGAGAGAGAGAGAGAGAGAGAGAGAGAGAGAGAGAGAGAGAGAGAGAGAGAGAGAGAGAGAGAGAGAGAGAGAGAGGAGAGAGAGAGAGAGAGAGAGAGAGAGAGAGAGAGAGAGAGAGAGAGAGAGAGAGAGAGAGAGAGAGAGAGAGAGAGAGAGAGAGAGAGAGAGAGAGAGAGAGAGAGAGAGAGAGAGAGAGAGAGAGAGAGAGAGAGAGAGAGAGAGAGAGAGAGAGAGAGAGAGAGAGAGAGAGAGATCTCATCTGAATCATCTCATCTTCAATGACACTTAACAGCGCCATACACACTGGGGAACACACAGCGCCCCACAGAGAACCTGCGTTGTGCATATTATCACGTTGTAATTCAGTTCATGTTGTGTTTTTTTTTTACAGCAGCTTAGCTCACTTTTAAAGTGAGTCGATTTTGGACTTTTCAAAGCGGTGCCTCATCGTAGGACAAACACAGGTGTCGCTCAGAACACTAATTATAGGTCTGCTTTTTTTTTAGCACACTAAAGTAGTAACACGGGTAGTACACTGAACTAGTGAAGATAAGTCAACCACCCGTGACCCACAATTTGTCTTATGACCTCTGAGAAAAGGGGGCTGTTCATTCCAAGATTCAGGATTGTTTTTATATTATTTATATATAGATTATATTCTTTATTATTGATTATGCTTTGCCATGTGGTACCACATGGTAGTACAATGGAATGATTGCTCCCCCATTTGCTCCCAACAGTATGAATTCTTCACAACAAAAAACACAAATATTATTTATTGTTATCTTTATTGTGTACAGTATTTGTATTTTATAGTATATTGTTTTAGAAAGTAATACTGCGGGAGGGAATGGGGAGTAAGCATTCCATTGTTGTGTTGTGTGTGGCTGTTACAAATTTGCCCTTTAACAAAACACCTACAAGATCCTTCTTCATTCCCACTGCAATTAGCATCCTGAACCCCAACAAAAAGTACAATCATCTCCATATTCCACTTTATCGATTGCACTTTTCTATCTAAACTGGTTGATGTAAATGACGTACGTTATGTCTTTATGGCCATCAGAGACGACAAAAGTGTTCTAATCGAATCTTCTTCTCATCAGACACGCGCACACACACTATAAATACTACGATATATATATATAAATATATATAAAATGTGCTATATATGTGCTCATCCGTGCTCTTATGAACATAAACACACACACACACACACACACACACAGCGCAGGGAACCCACCTTTAGCGACGGCGCTGACGTCCTCGTAGAAGCCGGCGATGAGAGCCACGTGGCCGGGCCTCGACTCGGTGGGGACGTGTGTGTGAGACACACCCCAGGTCCCCCGCTGCTCCATCACACGTCTGGTACGGACACAAAGGAAGGAATTGAGCATCATGAGGAAACGCATCACAACAGGCCACAGTAGCTCAGGAGGTAGCGCGGTCGCCTCACAACCAGAAGGTTGCTGGTTCGAATCCCCCCCGGCTCCTCCTCCTAGCAAAAACTGTCGAGGTGTCCTTGAGCAAGACACCCTAACCCCTAACTGCTCCTGACCTGCCGGCTGACTCCGCCGTCGGTGGTTGAATGTGTGTGTGTGTGTGAATGTGAGGCATGACTTGTAACGCGCTTTGGATGAAAGCGCTATATAAAAGCAGTCCATTACCATTACATCATGGGACCAAAATACAGCATGAGATATGTGTAGTGAATGCATAATGAGGATGGAATGAGGATTAAGAATATTTCAGTTTTGTTAGTTGTTTGGTCATTACCTCCACCATCGAAGATATAGGACGGAGGGGAGGTTATGTCTGTTTGTTTGTCTGTCTGTCAGCAAGATAACTCAAAAGCGTATGTACGGAATTGGACAAAACTTGAGGGTTAGATTATTTATGGGTCGAGGAACCGTTGATTCAATTTTGGGGCAGATCCGGATCTGAATCCGGATTCAGGGGACTTTTTGGTGTGGCGGATGTATGCGCTCTACCGGGGGCCCTCTAGTTTTGGATTATGTAACGCATGATTTTGCCATATCGTGACAGCTATCGATATCGTAAAAAAAAAATCCTTGACGATTATGGCTATATTGATTTCAACCGTGTCATCCAGCCCTATAGCTTAAGACACCCTGGCCATTGAATCCGTCCACACATCTCTCGGGGGCGTGGACCCTAACCTCAGGTAGGGCGCTCTGGATGAGCCGTCGGGGAGCAAGCTGAAGAGGCTATCCGCCCTGAGGCCGTCGGCCACCAGCAGCACCAGTCTGGAGGCAGGGGGCGCCAGAGGGACCGTCTGGGGCGTCATGCCGTGCACCAGCGGAGAGGTGAAATAGATGTCAAAGATGGAAAAGAAGAAGACCAAGTGGATGGCCAGCCCCACCAGAAAGAAGGCCAGCACCTGCATGGCGAGGGAGGGTCGGCAGCAGCAGATGGAGATGGAGCTGGTGAAAGGGAAAAGACACTAATATGCAATGGTATTCATCTTTTGCATTACATTAAAGTTATTTTGCAGACGCTTTTATCCAAAGCGACCTACAATTGTGTGTTTCAACAAAGGAAGATGAGAGAACAACTCGTCACCAGAAGTCAAAAAGTGCATTTCATTCCTAACAAGAACTCCAAGAACTGAGCCACTTCCATGGGTCTCTATCCGCTAAAAGAGCCATGGAAGTGAAATACAGAGATGAAAGAAGAGAATGCATACATGGTGTATTGGGAGACAAGAGAACGTGTTATAACATAATAATAATAATAATAAGTAATTAGCTGTTTATGTGGTGGTAACCTGCATGGAGGGTACAGTGTCCCAGGCCACTGCCCCTTTGCCCTCATTGGCTAAAAAGTAAATAAATAAATAACTTTTTCATAATAATAATAATAGTTTTGTTGTTGTGTTTTACGACGATACATATCATTGTAAATATATCAGATCAAACTGACCACTTGGGAACATGCTAATGTGGCAATAAATCAGATCTGAGCCGAAAAAGTTGCTCATAAGGATGCTGACATTCTATTTGTGTTAACTGTATACAATGTGCTATTTGTGTACCTATGTCTTAGTCTTACCTTTATCCAAATCCGTAGTTATGGTGTTACCGTCTCATCCCAAATGAATGAAACGGCGACTTCTAATGTAGTGTATGTAATATATATATATATATATGTAAGTATATTATTTCCCAATAAATAAATAAAAAGCCCTGTTGGTCAGTGGTTTCCACTCAGAGGCTGATTGTAGTTAAGACGATCAAATCAAAGTAAAATCATACACATCTACCGACGCACTTGAACTAAAACCTGTCGTGCTGCTGCGTTATAAGAAGATTACAGCGAGAAAGTCAGACAGGCGACTATTCACTTCCGTGTTGGGCGGGTCATGACGTCAGCACGCTGCCACGCCCCCCCAACTGCACTGCACTCTGGGTATAGTAGTTCGAAAATGTGATGTACGGTCTACAAACACCGTAGATAGATGACACATAAGGACGATAGTGTAATCTTTGTACATTATTCAGCAAGGACTACATTTTTGGAGAAAAAAATTATGATAATTGTTATTTTATCAGCTGTCGAAGATGACCTTCTCCTCTGTTTTCTTTCCGTCGGTTGAGCATCGTTGACGTTCCTCCGTCTCGACCAATCAGAGCCCACGTCTCTCCTGTCAAACGCACAACCCGGAAGGAAGTCTTGATTACTAGTAGCTAGGACTGGTGGTGGTTGGGGGGGTGGTGGGTGTTTTGCTACCACAAAAAAAAGGAAAAAATCCATCCATAGTGCAATAATGGCGGCGGGCAGCATCAACCCGTTCAATCTCAGTGACTCGGAGGAAGAGGCTGAACGGCGGCGACCCCCCGAAACCGCCGTGGAGACCGAGAGGAGCCCCGGCCGACGGGCGCCGGGGCCTCCGGGCAACCCGTTCTCCAGACCGGCGGTGGACGCCGAGCCTCCTCCTCCGCCGACGCAGCTACTGCTGCTGTCCGGCAACCGAGCGACGAGCCCCGGCGCCGAGGGCACCGGTGTCCCCCCCGGTGTCCCGATGACGACCGGCACGGCGGACCCATCGCGGGTGCCCATCGACGCCATAGCCGCGCAGCTACTGCGGGACCAGTACGTCCTCACGGCCCTGGAGCTCCACACGGAGATGCTGGAGGCCGGGAGGGAGCTGCCGAGGCTGAGGGACTACTTCTCCAACCCCGGTAACTTCGAGCGGCAGAGCGGCACTCCGCCCGCCTCCAAAGACCAGGTCCTCGGACCAGGTGGACCCTTGAGTGAGTAGTACACGGTGGTGCTAAAGCGACGTCCAGATCATCAGCTCGCTAATATGACGTCGTTGCACTCGATGGCTGAATGTAGGGCCCTGCAGGCAGTGTTTGTGTGTCTGTGGTGCTGGTGGTGGTGGTGGTGCTGCTGGTGGTGCTGGTGGCTATTGTTTCACATCCAGCTACAGCCTTACCGTCGTAGCTTAAAATAGACCATGTCTAGTTGACACACACACACACACACACACGGGAATGCTATGTCTGATGCTTGTGTTTTTTTTCTCAAATTTAATGATAAAGCATGCAGTGATCCATCCAGTTGTCATTGCTGCAGGTGCATTTCTCATTTAGGTGGGTTGCAGCGGTCGAGAGAGGGGCGTGTCTCTAGAGTTTCACCCCCCCCCCCCACACACAGACACACACAGACACACACAGACACACACAGACACACACAGACACACACACAGACAGACAGACAGACAGACACACACACACTAGTGACACGCTATGCAAATGGTAACCAAGGGTACAGGCTGAGCCTGTGTTACCACAGCACGGGGTAGTATTACCTGAGGCTTAAACTCGGGAGCGATGGAAACACAGCATTGGGTATTTCACCTAATGCATTAAGGAAGCAGGAAGAGCTAATTCTTTACTGATGGTAGTTTACACTGAGGTGAGACTTTATGGAAAGTCAGAACTATTAATGACTATGCAATTAATGGAGGTGGAGAGGCTAAGAATGATTGTGGGTCAAGTATTCATGGAGATGTATGTTGGCCTATTGGTTCTGGGATTGTAGATAGATAAATACTTTATTGATCCCAAAGGAAATGTACGTTTTCATCCAGTAGCGCCAGTTGTCACATGACACGAGGGAAGAAATGCAACATTTAATTCATTGCTAAAAACAATCTAAAAACAATTTAGTGATTACTAGTAGTAATAGTACAAGCTATTACTACTATGGGAGAGGAGAAGAATGAATATAAAATCCACCCATTCCATAGTGACAGTTGGCATAGTCCAACCCCTGAACTGATACCCAGGTCCAATCTCCTCTTGCCATCAGGGAAGTGTTATTGGAGAAGGCTGCTTCTCCGAAAGCCAACACAATCATATTTTTAATTTTTAATGACATTTGAGAGCCAATGAGAGCCCTTAAATCACAGCCTCTAAACAAGGACAAACCGGATTATAGACATGTTTTAATTTATTTCATGAAGTGTCTCATTACAATCAACTCTATTGTTCCAGACACACACACTCATAGAGCATTCGTTTGAATCTACGTAGTGTGTGTGTGTGTCTCGTCATAGACATGGCCCCTTACACATCCAAAGAGGAGAAACAAAAGCCAGAATCATTTCACATTCATTACCTGGCTGGAGTGAAGAGTTTGCCTACACTGTGTGTTCAAGATAATGTTGGAATGCACTAGCAAGTCAAGTGGCCCCCGGACACACATCAACACGGAGCGAAACCACTCCAGTTAGCCTATAAGCTTTCACGCAGGTAATCCCACATTCAAAATCACACACTCTTTATTGAAATGCATGACACACCTTGCCAGTTTTTTGCTGATTTTGAACGTGACTGAACCAGAGGGAAGCTAGAGGGAACAAGTCTAATGAGTGGGCAGCAATTGGGGTTAGGAGTGACACGCTTCAGGAGGACCAATGGGAGGTCTAACCACCTGCCTCCCGAGATACTGGCAGTATCTCGGGATAGTATATATTGCAGCCTTGTGCTTACTCAAATGCTTCTGTCCCCTGTGAGAATGACAGGACGACATTCCCGTTTCTCCAGAGAGTAGTAGTACTAGTTATTCAGTGTGTGGACAGGGTAGGTCTGCAACTTGTGTTCTACATAAGAAGGTTTGGCAACTGGTTATTTGCATTCTGGGGAGGCCATTGAAATGATCTATAAGGCCTACTTTGTGTGGGGTAATGGCTGAAGATGCACCATATAAAGTTAAAACGAGTGTGAATGTAGAAATATACAGATAAATACACAAATATACAGCATATGTATTGTTCAAGCATATTTTTCTGGATTTAATTGAATAAGTATTCATATCTGTATAGCAGATTTTTATGCTATGAAATCAAATATTAAGATGCATAACAAAGCTGCTATTGAATTTTGCAGAAGGTTTGCCTGGTGGGCCTTTTACATATCATAAAACCATCACTGCACTTATAATAATAATAATAATAATAATAATAATAATAACAACACCTTTTACTCTGGATGTTTGAAAATGGTCTAAGCCAACCGCTGCAGCCGGCTTATGCTGGGGTTCGATGAAGCTAATATTAGCAGTGCTACAGTATGTTTGCACGTTCATTCTGTAAGGCCATTCTTGTCTGCCGTCGGCTGTGTTTTCCCACAGTATGGCAACCAGGGAGGCAGTGTGTCACATGACACAGGAGTCTTCTGTCACCATGCTGCTAATTTGTTGGCGGAGCCACTCGCTATGTATGAATGGCTCTCTCCCTCTGCCTCCCCCTGCCCTTTTTATTAATTTATTTTACATGTGATGATGTGCAAACAGGCACACTGTTAGTAACACAGTCACAATGGATACGGCACATGTGGATTTCCGAGTTTAACTTGGCCACGCCATAAGTAAAACTAAACTAAACAAGATTCAAGAATTTGATTTGCCATTTGCAACACGTACAATGGCATGCTTCCCTCCCTCCCGCAGTATGAAATTCTAGAACACAATACTATAAGAATACTATACACAATCAAATAAAAAAAGAACATAAAATGAACAATAAAGTGATTGATATGTACTATATGTGTTATATTGTGAAAAAAGCATTTTACAGTGCCAGCAGTGAAGCAGCATTACAAATACAGTGCAGAACAGTGCAGTAACTTTAATGAGTAATGAAAATGTTTTTAGGTGGAAAATACACATTTATATTTGCATGGTAATTGGCTGATGTCATACTCCTATTGTGAGAAACCCCTTGCAAGCATCCCGTTGGGGTGGGGCTATAGTATAGTAGGAGGGGCTACACATCTAGTCCCTCCCCTTTTCCCTCATGGTAATGTGTTCCCCTCCATGGTCTTCTCCTTCCTAGACTAGGAAATAGGAAGGGGTTGGGTGGAGGCATGGCCAGATGTGCAGTGTGCAACACTTGTGCTATTTTCTGCATTTCCATTGATTGGCTCAGGTGATTTTAAGAACTAGCATAACCTGTCTAGCTTTCTGTTTGTCGAAGCCTTACCCAATATTGTTTTGTTTTTTACCTCGCTTTTGTGAGGGCAGCTGTTTGCTGAATCGAGCGAGAAAGGCATGTCATTCTTTATACACTATTGAACCAAACTATCCCTATCAGCTGGGAGCACCTATGACAAAACTGTTGTTTGTATGGTCCCTCTTCTGGTCACCGGCCAGACAGGTGGTGGGTTGGGCCCACTGCTCCCTGTTGCCCTGACGTCCTCCCCCCTGTGTCTCCCAGACACGGAGAGGGGTTGCAGACTCCTGTGAACAAGCCTGTTACTACGGTTGTCAGAACCCTGGCTGTGCCCCATTCTGTTCTAGTCCGCCTCACGCCCCCCCCGCCCCTGCTTCATTTTGATGGTGCACTGGGTGCACCCTGATGTTGGCACGTCGTTTGTCTATGCCGACATGAAGCATGGTGTAGACGATAGTGTGTGTCTGTGTGTGTACCCCTGGGAGTTTGTGTGTGCCAGAGTAGTGTGTATTGAGCTTTCATCCCATTTTAAATGAATGTTTCGTATTGAGTGCCCGTCGTCTTAATGGCTGCTGGCTACCAACCAGGCTGTGCCAATACACCCAGACCAATATGAGCACGGCTGTTCGATCCAAAAGGCCACACACACACACACACACACACACAATGATAAAACTGCTGGCAGTCGTCGGCCAATCACCATCCACTTCAGTTTAAAGTCCGCTCTTATGGCAGGTGCTAAGCACTCTACAGTTGCAAACAAGCACAAACACAGCAGGCTGGATGAATACAGATTGATGGCTTACCAGAGGGAGAGATGGAGGAAGAGGGCAAGAGACACTAAGATAGAGAGAGCGACTGTGTGATGGCAAGAGACTAAGATGAGGGGGGGGGAAGAGATGGTGCAAGAGAGATTGGCACAGATAGGGGGAGAGAGAGAGGGAGAGAGTCTGTGTGTTGTGCCCTGCAGGTGTGCATTAAAGGGTTGACAGTCTGAAATGTCAAACCTATCTCAGTGCTGTAGACTATGGCTGCCAGGGGCAAACAAATCCCAAAAGATCAGCCTCCATGAAAAATAGCTTTTTGCGTGTCTTGTCTCCATCATGCCTTGAGTTACCGTTTGAGTTGGTTTGCTTTCCATATCCATGTGTCCTCTCCAAAACACATCTCAAGCAGGGCTCAACAATTCTTATTGGCCGGGGGAAGTAAAATACCACATCGGGCAAATAGACCTAATAACGCGTTTGCCCAATAGGCCTATATCACGGCACAGTTGAAAGCCGGAAGTACCCGTTAAAAATCGGAAGTAAGAGTACACTGCTCGGCGATTTTTAACGTTCCGGAAGCAGGAAATGTGACATGCCCTATTGGGCAAGAAAAAAAAATAAAGAAATTTTTTATAATTTCAGCCTTTATTTTGATATATTTGATAACCACTCATAAATAAAACAATTTGTATTCGGGCAAGTACATTTGTGACCCACATACCCGACTGGACAAGTAAAAAATAAATGATGTGTGTGCACGTGCATACAATTGCAAAAGGTCTATTATTGAATTCAGAAATAATACATGGGTCATTAATAAGGCATGACTCGACGGGTTATTCAGTTGTAGTGGGTCAACGTGATGAAGGCGCTCGTGGGAACATGAGCCGCCTCGTTGTGCCTCTTAACCCCCACGCTATGTAATGTAGTGTAATGAAGGAAAAACACAATTAACATTGACTAGCTAGGTCAGCAGCTAACAATGTCAACAACAACTCACAACACACACTTTGTCTCACTTGCTCTTTATCTCCGTCCTTCACTCTTAAATACTAGTTTGGTTTTGCCAATGAAGCACCTTGAATTTGAAATGCAATTTTTAAAACGGCCCATGCTACGCACTCAGTAAGTTATCCCACGATGACGTGCTACACTCACCTTGACCTTTCTTACTGTGGTGTTATCGGAGAGCACATGACTCCTCTCTCTTGGTTGGTGTAAAACGGGAGAGGCTGGGAAAAGGTGGGAGGCTAACACCGGTTAGCATATATATATAATATATATATATATATTATATATATTATATATAATATATATATATATTATATATTATATATATATATATATATATATATATATATTATATATATATATTTATATATTTATATATTATATATATATATTTATATATTTATATATTATATATATATATTTATATATTTATATATTATATATTATATATATTATATATATATAATATATATATATATATAATATATATTATATATATATATATATTATATATATATATATATTATATATATATTATATATAATATATATATATATATATAATATATATTATATATATATAATATATATATATATTATATATAATATATATATATATTATATATATATATATATATTATATATATATATATATTATATATTATATATATATATTATATATATATATATCTCGGTCATGGTCTTGCTATACTGAACAGTTTACGATTTAGATTCAAGATTTTTATTTGCCAATACGAAGTACAATGGAACGTTTACTCCCCATTCCCTCCCGCAAAATACATTTCTCAACAAAAACTATAATAATAATAATAATAAAAAATACTATACACAATACAAATGAACGTAAGTGACTGAAGGATGCTATGTACGTGTGTATAATTGTGCAAAAAGCATTTAAAAGCATTAGAAAGTGCCAGTAGTGCAGCAGCATCATCAATACAGTACAGAACAGTGCAGTAACTGTAATGAGTCCAGAAAGTCCAGCAAAGTATGACAGTGTAATGTTAATGACTATGTTATGATAGTGGCAGCGCTCCTAGCAGTTCAGTAGGCTGTGGATTATCTTTATTCGTTCTTATTTATGATATATTTATTCAGAATTGTATTTGATTTTTGCGTTATTGGCATCGGGTGCCGTACATCAGAAATTAAAATAAGAATTTCCGTAATGCATTTGTGAAATTGTTATTTTTGCATTGTACTTTTGATTGATTGACTTTTGGTTGATTGACTTGTGTGTAAAATGCATTTGCTCTCTCGGGAAGCTGATCTGCTGTCTGTCTGCTGTGTCCATCTCTCCTCCCACTGCTTTTCTCTGTGTAGACCGCGCAGGCAGCATCAGCACCTTAGACTCCCTGGACTTCGCCCGCTATTCGGACGACGGGAACCGCGAGACGGACGAGCGCGTGGCAGGTAGGACCGGCGAAAGCGGCGGACGGCCCTGTCGGGAGCCCACATGGTCCCGCCCACTCCCGCCACCCGGGGAGGAATGCATCAAAACTAGATGAAAAATTGAAATCAAAGGATTTCCAAAGAGGGACGTTGAGGATGTCGTGTCGCAAAGTCTTTGTGTCAATCTCGATACATAGATGGAATATTTCAGTTCAAAACATTGATGAGGATTGTCAAGTGCGTTAAGTGACACTTATGGCTGGGTCCAAGCTAGAGAAGCCAAGTGGAGAGCTTGTGTGTCTCAAAACGTTGTCCCCGCTATGCCGATCCACAGAATTCATCAACGTCCCCAATGCCCCTTTCTTAACACGCGCACGCGCACACACACAACTTGTCTCCCTACCGACGCAGAGTCTGTGGAAGTCATGTGGTATTCTTGGTGACGGGTTTCACCCACCCGCGGGCTTCATCTTGTGTCGTGACACACCGATAAGCACGGGCTCAGGCTAAATGCATCATCAAACTCGTCAAACACGCACGCACGGACACACACACACCTCGTCGAGCACACTGACACCTCGTCGAGCACACGCATACATCGTCGAGCACACGCACACACACCTCGTCAAGCTAGCACACATGAACACACACACATCTCGTCGAGCGCACACACCTCGTCAAGCACTTGCACACATATACCTCTTTGAGCGCACACACGTACCATGTCGAGCATATGCACACACACACACACACCTTGTCGTCGAGCACACACACACACACCTCTTCGAGCGCACACACACACACACCTCTTCGAGCACACACACACACACACACCTCGTCGAGCACGCACACACACACACACACACACACACACGTCTTTGAGCACAACACTGCTTTTTAAAAAGGCGACCCCCACCTGAATTGTGGAACGAATAGATTGAATTTCTTTAGGTTCTATATAAAAAATAAATAATAGTACTCCCAGTTGGTTTAACATTTTGAGGGAATCTTCTTCTTTCCATTTCCTCAGGGACATTGTGAAAATACATAACTCATATTTTCCCTCTGCATTTATTAGCAACACAGGGTTAGATGACAGGTGGACACTTTGCTGTCGGCATTTAAAGTTGGAAAGCGTATTCATATTTATATTCATGACCGGACAGGGGGTGTATGTGCAGGGGTGTATGTACAGGTACATCGTGATGTTCTTCGACCAGGGGTTGCTGGTCGACAGACCCCATGATTAACTTAATGAGCTAAACACACCTCAGTGATAAATGCCTTTTTGCCATAGCGTGTGCATTCTATCAGTGTAACTGCTGGTGCATGTTAAAGGGTCCCCATGTGTCACCGCCACAGGAGTGTGATTTAGCCAATCACAAGCTGTTTCAAAATTGTCATGTGACTAAAATTGTCATTGACGTGGTGACATCACACCGTGATGGGAGTGTCCACCCAGACGTATTGATTGATAGATAGATGGATAGATAGATATGCCGTCTACCGGTTGGTACAGTCCACTGGGAAGGCGGGTAGACTGATCTAGTCATCGTGGTACGTCTGGGTGGACACTCCCATCACTATGTGATATATTTTTAATATGCTTGTTATAAACACTTAAGGTACAGTTACTTTGAATGGAGTGCGACCTTAGTCATTCAATCTAAGGTTAATACAGTACAATCGCCATCGCAAAGGGCTTCTTGAGAACGGCGTGATATTGTGTCGACATTTCTCCTTACCAGTGTGGACATGTTTCCGGTCTAGTTATTCTACACACGGCCTCCCTTCTCCAAATCTGGCACCTTCTCCCCAGACACCCACCACCGCTACCTCCTCCTCCTCCTCCTTTCCAAACCGCTCTCCCCTGTCCAAATGTCCGCCCCCGGCTGTCTGACTCTGGGTTTTTCTGGCTTTCCTCTGACGTTGATCAAACTCCCAGTGAAATGATACTGGACAAGTCACACCATCCAGACTAGCTGTTGTTTTATTCATTTGTTACTCTTGTTTGTTTTTGCGTCATTTATTTTCCTACCCGTTATTTATTTATTTTTCTTCTTTTTTTAATTTATTCCAATTTCTTTGCATCGTGTGCACTCTTGTTCTGCCGGAGACCCGTTGCTAAAATTAAGTGACTATTTTATTTTATTTTGAATTTTAGTTTACAAAATGTACTTTACTAACTTAATATTTGTATGTGAATTACACAGTGAGTGATATAGCCTCTCATTTACATTATGAATCAGAGTGTCACATTTCACTCTGATGGCAGATCTTCAGTGCACAAATATGCAATATATTTTCCTTGTGTTCCATTACAATTTTTTTTTTCTTAAAACATGCATCTTGTGGTGTGTGTGTGTGTGCTCTTAAAATGCTTTGACAAAAGACAACACTTCTGCAAATAAAATGTATGCATAGCAAATTAAACTATTTATTCCAAAAACTTAAATATAAATGGCATAATATCCTTATGTCTGAATGTTCATTGAACCCCCCCCACCCCCTTCTCTCTGAACTGAGTGAGTGGCTTCAATCCAAATAACACAACTTAGTTACACAATTGTGTAACTACAGCAACAAGCAATAAAGCAATTGACTTGAAAACCAAAAAATCCATTGTCAGACAGCTCCTAGGTGCCGGTTACATGAACATTGGGGTTATATTTATATATATATATATATATATATGTATATGGATTTATACGGATTTATACAGAAAATCCAAAAACCGGAATCAGTCCTTTTTTGAAGTGTAAATGAGATTAGTGTGATTTGTGTTTTATGAGATGTTACACACAAGCCGACGAGGCCATGATTCTCTTCTGCATGTGTTCTGCACAGACATGGATGGCATGCCTTTTGGTTTGTTTTGTGACTCTTTAAAACTTTTAAGTGTGATTTGTGCTTTTTACCGCCATCTTTGTTTTTATTTATTTATTTTCTTTCATTGTTTTTCCCTTTTTGATTCCTGACATCGGTTGGATGCACTTCCTGTGTGTGTGTGTGTGTGTGTGTGTGTGTGTGTGTGTGTGGTCACTTCCTGTCCAGTGCTGGAGTTTGAGCTACGGAAAGCAAGGGATACCATTCAGGCCCTGCGCGCCAACTTGACTCAGGCAGCAGGTGTGGCGAACTTTAAAAACTTCTTCCAAATCTCAAACCACCTGTTGTGTTTTCCTTCCCTACGTCATGTATTCCCTACTCTATATATATATCTTCTGTTTCCGGAGATATGTTCTCTCCACATTGCAGTTTGACCTCCTCCTCCTGAGGTGGTGGTCAAACTGCCAACATGCCTCTTTTGTGTTTTTGTTTTTTGATTTGTATTTTTTTTTTTTAGAAAGTGAACTGAGCGCACAGGAAAGGAAAAACAACAACAACTCTAGTGTAGAGATCCAGGTACGGAACCTCCCCATGAATTATTTACAACGCACCACCGGCTAA